>BSUD01000001.1:42746593-42771667 GCA_033239045.1 Fagopyrum esculentum | reverse complement strand
CCTCGGTCAGCCAGTTTCCACCCCGGCCGAGATGTTCATCGACTGAACGAGATGCTTAGGGTTAAGGTTAAAGACTCGAACTTTCAGGATCCTACTGTGATTAAGATCATTCTATCATTGTTTTTCCCACAACCTTCAGCCAATCACCCTAGAATCACACAAGGAAATTAGCCACTCATCATCATAATGAAAGTATTAAATATATGGGAAGAAGGTGAATATTTGAACAAAGAAGAATTTAATGAAAACACTTCAATATCTGAATCAAATATCACACAAAAATCGTTCCTTGGATAATGATCCAATAAGACAAGACAACAAGGAAAAGAATTGAAGACAATCTTACAAAACCCTCCAAAAAGCTATAAAGCTATAGTCTTCAATCTTCCTTCAACCTTCAAAAAGGTTCTTCGAATCTCCCAAATTGGAGTAGGATGCGGCTGCTGCGCTTGTAAACCCTGATCGGTGGTATAGCGTGATTGCGGTGATCCGAAGATCTGAAATCTCTTGATCCGAAGATGGGTGAATTGTAGAAAATCCAACCCTTTATATAGGAGAATTATCTTCCAAAGATAAAATATCTTAAAAAGATAATTTCCTATAAAATATATCCATATCTCCTAAAATAAATATCTTCCTTCCAGCTATAAGATAATTTCCTAATAAAATAGATCTTATCTCCTAAAATAAATATCTTTCTAAGATAATTTTATAGGAAATATCTTAAAAGATAATTTCCTAATAAAATATATCTTATCTCCAAAATAGATCTCCTAAATATATGATCTTCCTTCCAGAAATCCAGCCCAAAAATATAAGATCTCTCCTTCCAAAAATAAAAGATCTCAGCCAAGAATAAAATATATTCCGCCGCGTCCTAGGTGTCCGCCTCGGTCGAGTCGGTGTCTCTGGATCGCCTCGGTCGAGATGAATCTCTGGTCAACCGAGGTGATCATAACTGAGTGTAGAATCTCTCAAAACTGGTCCAAAGTAAATCTTTAATCCATGGCTATGCTTCCTGAAGGATTCCTTTTTGCTCCTCAATGTAGCTCCAAATGACTCTTGACTCCTTTTGCTCCTTTTCGATGCAAAACGTACCATATTACCTGCAATTACAACGAAACTAGGTGTAGACCTCGATTCTCGTAAAGGTAGATGAAATGGTAGTAAAGTCACATAATGTACATACAAACATGCAGATTATGAAAGATAAAACGTCCAAACAAACCCCAAAATATAGACTATAATTCATGCTATCAAAATACCCCATACTTAGCCCTTGCTTGTCCCCAAGCAAGTTCTGCATATAGAAGACAAGATAGAATGGATTATAAGTCATTAAAAATCAATGAAAAGTCTTTCAAAAACATCTTATGGTGTGCAACCATCATAGATCACTCTAAGAGAATACTTCCTGGAATTTAAAAACTCAATATGCTCAAAACATTTTATAAATATGGGAAAGTTGTTCATCTTTGCATAAAATCATAGAATGCATAATAAATCATAATCATCGAAATTAATCATGTATAATCCAGTTTAAACCACTAAGTCAATCAACAAGCTCAAGGTCTCAAGGGCTTCCCAAAAGAAAAGGTCAAGAAACGTGTAGGGTAGGGATGTATGTAAGGTAATGTGGTGCTAGAATCCGGGAAAAGGATGAACTTCACTTCCACTTTGACTTGCAACACCTTCCACCAATAAGCTTTGCTTATTTCACACTTTTTCTCTTTTACTTTACTTTTTGGGATGCATGGACAGAGGTGCACAATAACCGAAGCCTAGGAAATCTGCAATCATCAATTTCTCGAGATGCATCAAACCCTTGATGCACATACCATGACCCGTTAGGAATATCGCTCAATCCGACTTTGGCAAGACACAAACACCCGGCTATGTGAATGGTGCCGAGTTACTCATCTTCATGATTGACTTCCCCAAACCTATTATTGCTTTCTAACACTTTCACTTCCAGCCACTTCTCAACTTTAACTCCACTTGCTTTCACCACTTCGCTTGCTTCCAAATTCCCGGATAGGTAAAAGGAGGCAAAATGTATATGAGGGGCTAAGCATGATCAAGAAGAAGAAGAAGGAGGGAATGAATTGCCTTGGTCTTTCCAAGAAGAAAGTGAGAGAACTTAACCTGCGGTGTCAACCTTCAAATTCAACATAATTTGGATAAAAACAAAGTATTAAACATGCTAATAAAATCCAAACAAAGCATTTAGCAACTTAAACATATTATAAAACCTTTCAAACACATACAGAATTTAAAACCAGTAGGTAAACAAGATCTTCACTGAGATCATATCCAGATAAGCAACACAAAAATCGTTTTCGAAAACTCTCAGTTAACACACCTCGGTCGAGGTGTTCTTGGTTCAACCGAGGTGAAACACCTCGTTCGGCCAAGAATGACTCGGTCGAGGTCAAATTTTTTTTTTTTTTTTTTTTTTTTTTTTTTTTTTTTTTAAAAACCAATTTTTCGACGTTTTTCTCAATTAAATAACCTGTATGCATGTATGTAGTCTCAGATAAGCACGTAGAGCATAATAATATCTGAAAGAGTCATACAAATCATCCACATACCCCATACTTGGGACACATTGTCCCAATGGGTCAAAATAAGTCTAAGGACAAGATGCTCACCGAACATAGCTAAACTGCATGAAGAAGTAAGAAATAGCTCCCAGATAAGACCATCTCGGTTGGCAAAGCACATCTCGGTCGAGGTGTTCTGACAGTACGCGAGATGTATCTTAGTAAAGCTCGTTTCCTCAACTTCTCAAAGTTTTGTTCTTCCAGTGTAGCTCCTGAACCGTGATCCTTCCTTTTGGAATACCTGGTTGTTGTCTAGAAGAAAACAAAAACAAAGCAACTATCTAAACTAAACTAGAAAAAGGAGAAGAAAGCAATACCTTGGGTTGCCTCCCAAGAAGCGCTTGATTTAAGGTCGCTAGCTGGACCATAGTGCGTCTCAAAGGAGGTAGATCGGTGCGACCTCCTCAACCGGCGTTTCCGGTTGGTACTTCTTAAGTCTATGACCGTTGACCTTGAAGCTTCCGCTAGTTTCGCCCCATATCTCAACTGCACCATGAGGGAAGACATGTTTCACAACGTAAGGTCCGGTCCATCTAGATTTCAACTTACCTGGAAAAAGACGGAGGCGGGAGTTGAAGAGTAGAACTAAATCTCCTTCGTTAAGCTCCTTTGGAACGATACGCTTGTCATGCCATCTCTTCGTCCTTTCCTTGTAGATCTTGGCATTCTCGTAGGCGTTCAAACGCAGCTCTTCCAGCTCGTTAAGTTCCAATAGTCGCTTCTCACCAGCCTCCTTAATGTCAAAGTTCAACCATTTGATAGCCCAATACGCTTTGTGCTCCAACTCAACGGGCAAGTGGCAAGATTTCCCATACACCAAATTATAAGGGGTGGTGCCTATGGGAGTCTTGAATGCGGTCCTGTACGCCCAAAGAGCATCGTCTAATTTCATGGACCAATCCTTCCTCGTCCTAGAGACGGTCTTCTCCAAAATTGCTTTGATTTCTCTGTTTGAGATCTCGACCTGTCCACTAGTTTGAGGGTGATAAGCGGTTGATACCTTGTGGGTTACCCCATACTTCGATAGAAGTGCCTTAAACTTCCGGTTGATGAAATGCGTTCCTCCATCGCTGATGATGATGCGTGGAGTTCCAAATCGTGGAAAGATAGTTCTATTCAAGAACTTCACAACCACCTTGGCGTCGTTAGTGGGAGAAGCGATGGCTTCGACCCATCTAGAGACGTAATCCACTGCAAGGAGAATGTAGAGGTTTCCTCCGGAGGATGGGAAAGGTCCCATGAAGTCAATCCCCCATACATCAAAGATTTCCACTTCTTGGATGTTGTTAAGTGGCATCTCGTTCCTCCTTGATAGGTTCCCTGTTCTTTGGCATGCATCACAAGAAACAACAAAAGATTGCACATCCTTAAATAATGTAGGCCAAAAGAAACCGGAACGCAATACCTTGGCGCATGTTTTATCGGTGCTAGCATGCCCTCCACATGGAAGTGAGTGGCAATGCTTTATGACGCTATTAACTTCGTCTTCCGGAATGCACCTTCGAAGCATCCCATCCGGTCCGCGCTTGAATAGCAGCGGCTCATCCCAGTAGTAATGTCGTACTTCCTTGAAGAATCTCTTCTTTTGGGAGTACGTCAATCCGGGTGGTATTTCCTGGCAAACAAGATAATTCACAATATCAGCATACCAAGGACTTTTATTATCAGAAAGTTGGTGGAGAGAATGATCCGCCAACTGTGGGTGAATGTCAGAGAAGGGAGTAGAAAAATTGTCATTCTCAGCAATCTCAGTTGACATTGTCTCTCTGTCGACCTCGGTCGAGGCGCAAAGGCGTTGACCGAGGTGTTCTTCAGACGCCTCGCTCAGTCCAGAAAGTGCCTCGGTCGAGGTACTGCTACTGGATCCGAGGCTGGAAATCTTCGTTTCCTGGATCAGCTTCTCAGTCATGGCTCCTGGATCTTCTTCCAGTGCCTTCAGGCTCCGTATATCTGCATCACAAGAAGCATCTATACCTTCCTCCATTAAACTGAAGCTTATAACTCTTTCGAGTGGATCTTTAATAAGGATAGAGCTCACCAATTCTCTTGATTCCTCTTCATCGTAGATGTTGAAGATATCATCAGTTAGTTGCTCCCCCTTCATGGCTGCAAGTAGTGCGAACTCCACCTCATCGCCACCAACGTTGAATTTCAACTTGGCGTTCTTGCAATCCACATTGCAACCCGAAGTTGCTAGAAATGGCCTCCCGAGAATGATAGGAACAGGATAATCTGCGGGAATGTCAAGTACGACAAAATCTATGGGTAGATAGAAGTTACCTAACTTGACCGGAACGTCTTCCAAAATGCCCACGGGATGGGTGATGGAGCGATCCGCCATGTAAAGTCGAATCTTGACCGGCTTGGGCTCTCCAAGACCGATCTTAATGCATAGCTCCAGCGGAATGATGCTCACGCTGGCTCCTAGATCACATAGGGCTTCACAAGTGACATCCCCAACTTGAATGGGAATGCAAAATGAGCCGGGATCTCTCAACTTAGGTGGCATCTTCTCCTTCATGATCTTTATAAGCTCCGAAGACTTAGATGTCATCCTAACTTCACCAACATCCTCCAGCTTCCTCTTCCTTGATAGGATCTCCTTTAAGAACTTCCCGTAGGCGGGCATACCTAAAATAGCATCAAGGAAAGGGATATTAATATGGAGCTTATTCATCAAGTCAAGGAACTTACCAAAGTGCTTGTCAAGATGTGCTCTGGCTCTGGACTGGGGGAATGGAAGTGGTGGTTTATATGCAGGAGGTGGAACATAGGCTTCAGTTGTTCCTCCTGCTTTCTGTTGCACCGCCTCGGTTGGCATCTCGGTCGAGGTGTTCTTCGACTGGATCTGGACCGAGGTGGTTTGCGTCGAGCGAGGTACTGGATCTGTGGTTTTGAGTCCACTCCTCGTCGTGATGGCCATGCACTGGCCCTTAGGGTTAGTTTCCGTCTTTGCTGGAAGCTTCCCTGGATCTCTTGGCGCTTCATTCGCCCTATTAGCTAGTTGTTGTTCGAAGGACTTTTGGGCCCTCGAAAATGAAGTCATAGAATTCTCCATAGCACTAAGCTTGATCAAGATTGCCTCCAGGACTGCGTCCTTCTTTTCCGGCTGAGACGAACTTGATCCTTGCCCTTGGCTCTTCAATGGAGTAGAAGAAGAAGAAGGAGGAGAGAGGAAAGGGTTAGAGGAATCATTAGAGTTGGAGTTTGAATAATTGTTACCGTTGTTTTGGTTATTATTCGCTCTCCAATTGTTGCTATTGGATCCTCTATTGTTGTTGTAGTTGTTGTTTCGGGGTCCGTTGTTGTTGTTACGGTACCCGTTCTTGTTGTTGTTGTTGTTGTTCCTTTGCCCTTGCTCTTCCTGCTTAGTTTGAGCCATCAATAGCTCCTTCAATTGCTTCACGTCGTTCTTCAAGGACGTGAATTGGTTGTTGTTGGTTTGAGTCTCTTGAAAGTTGACTCTTTTAACTCCACCTTCAGCTCCTTGGTGGGTGTACTTCTCCATGTGCAAGGCTTGCTTCTCAATGAAATCCCAAGCCTCGTCAACCGCCATATCCATAAATGTGCCGGCGGAGAGTAGTTGGAGATTAAACTGGGTGTTTCCGTCCAGCCCTTTGAAGTAGATCTCCAACAACTCGATCTTTGGAATCCCATGATGTGGGCAATCCAAAAGGATATCCTTGAACCGCTCCCATGATTTGGACAAACTCTCCTTGTCCTTCATGATGAAAGCATTGATCTTCCCTCTCATTTCAGCAGTCTTTGAGGGGGGAAAGAATTTGGTCAAGAATTCCGTAGTCATCTCTTCCCATGTGCTGATCTTTCCTGCAGGAAGAGATTGATACCAAGTAAGAGCTCTATCTTTAAGAGAAAAGTAGAAAGGTCTTAGCTTGTAGTTGTTATTTTCAATTCTGGGAGGTCGCAAGGTCTCCATCAAGATCTCGTAGTTTTGAAGATGTTGATGCGGCGACTCCTTCTCTAGCCCTCCGAATTGACATTGGCGAATCATCGCTAGAACTTGTGGTCGAAGTTCGTAGTCATGGTCCGCTGGATCTCCTAGGTTCACTCCTGGACGCCTCAGCTGTTGATTAGGGTCCATCCTTTGACCTAGGGTTTGTGGAATTCCTGCAAGAAGAACATCTCGGACTGGCATCCGAAGTGGATGCACATCGGCCGGGGCGTCAGGAACTGGGACCTGCCTCGGTCGAGGATCAATTACTGGATCCTGCATCGGTCGAGGTTGAATCTGGTTCCGAATTGCTGCAATCTCAGCTTCGATTGCTGCATTCCTGGCCTGATTCTCTTCTTTTTCCTGCCTTAGCTCTTCTTTACTGAGACGTAGCTGCTCCTGCGTCTCTCTCAATTGGGCCAAAAGATCGTGATCGTCTTGTTGGGCCATCTTCGCTTCTCTTAAGCGTCGTTTGTATGTCTTTTCTGGTTCGGGATCGTAAGGAACGATTTCCTTTCCAGTGCGGGTTCTTCGCATATACCTAAGAAAGAACCTGCAAAAGTCACTCAAGTAGAGTGGTAAGACAACACGGGGCAAATGCCCCAAGAGCAAACCGTACCGGCTCGGTCTAGACCAAGTCCCCGGCAACGGCGCCAAAAACTTGTTCGCTCCAAACGGTGTGTGCAAGCTTTAAATTTATAACCCTAGACTTAAGCTTAAAACAAGGATGCGAACCCGCAGTGTACGGGTCAATCGTAGTAAAAGCAAGAAAATTCCAGGGGTCGATCACAGGGACTTAGTGAAACAAAGTCCAATACGGTATGCTAGTGTTAATGCTAACCACAAGAGCAAGTATACAATCAAAGATGAATAAGATGTCAAATAAAGCAAACATGCAATTCTAGGGATTAAAGCATCTAGTTGTGGTTCCAACTCAAGATCTATAGATAAGCGGACAAAGCTGAGATTTTTGCATGGGGAAGGTGTTTCTAAAGTGGAGTAGATCACCGGGTAAGTCTCACTACACACTAATCCCAAACCGTAACTCCTATTACCGGGTAAGTCTCAAGGAATTAAGATAAAGAACTATTGCCTCAAACTAACACACCATCTAAGGGAATAGAATCAACCTTTACCGGGTAAGTCTCAGGCCAACTCACAAAGATGGGATGGAAGCACACTCAAACCCCAATAAAGGACAAGCCTTTATTACCTACACTTATGATCGTTGGTATACAAACTAAGGAATTACCGGGTAAGTCTCATCCTAAGCTTGCTTTGAACCAGAAAGGTATAATAAGAATAGGATTTGGCAAACTCTAACACATTAACTCTCAGTTAAGGATCGGATAAGCCACCTCGGTCAGCCAGTTTCCACCCCGGCCGAGATGTTCATCGACTGAACGAGATGCTTAGGGTTAAGGTTAAAGACTCGAACTTTCAGGATCCTACTGTGATTAAGATCATTCTATCATTGTTTTTCCCACAACCTTCAGCCAATCACCCTAGAATCACACAAGGAAATTAGCCACTCATCATCATAATGAAAGTATTAAATATATGGGAAGAAGGTGAATATTTGAACAAAGAAGAATTTAATGAAAACACTTCAATATCTGAATCAAATATCACACAAAAATCGTTCCTTGGATAATGATCCAATAAGACAAGACAACAATGAAAAGAATTGAAGACAATCTTACAAAACCCTCCAAAAAGCTATAAAGCTATAGTCTTCAATCTTCCTTCAACCTTCAAAAAGGTTCTTCGAATCTCCCAAATTGGAGTAGGATGCGGCTGCTGCGTCGTATGCGAGCTATGCGAGATGTTTCCAACTGTATGCGGATCCTCTCGTAAGCAAGATATCGATGATCCGAAGATGGGTGAATTGTAGAAAATCCAACCCTTTATATAGGAGAATTATCTTCCAAAGATAAAATATCTTAAAAAGATAATTTCCTATAAAATATATCCATATCTCCTAAAATAAATATCTTCCTTCCAGCTATAAGATAATTTCCTAATAAAATAGATCTTATCTCCTAAAATAAATATCTTTCTAAGATAATTTTATAGGAAATATCTTAAAAGATAATTTCCTAATAAAATATATCTTATCTCCAAAATAGATCTCCTAAATATATGATCTTCCTTCCAGAAATCCAGCCCAAAAATATAAGATCTCTCCTTCCAAAAATAAAAGATCTCAGCCAAGAATAAAATATATTCCGCCGCGTCCTAGGTGTCCGCCTCGGTCGAGTCGGTGTCTCTGGATCGCCTCGGTCGAGATGAATCTCTGGTCAACCGAGGTGATCATAACTGAGTGTAGAATCTCTCAAAACTGGTCCAAAGTAAATCTTTAATCCATGGCTATGCTTCCTGAAGGATTCCTTTTTGCTCCTCAATGTAGCTCCAAATGACTCTTGACTCCTTTTGCTCCTTTTCGATGCAAAACGTACCATATTACCTGCAATTACAACGAAACTAGGTGTAGACCTCGATTCTCGCAAAGGTAGATGAAATGGTAGTAAAGTCACATAATGTACATACAAACATGCAGATTATGAAAGATAAAACGTCCAAACAAACCCCAAAATATAGACTATAATTCATGCTATCACTACGCCCTCCTGGCAATTCCAAACTACAATTATTCTCGTCAAAATTGTCAACCAACCACTTCCCCAAGGTGAGTGGTTGCTTCGACAACCCCAACTCCAACAAGCTACCTAAGCGAATACCTTTCACAGCCTCTACTTGTGCTTCATTCAAGCTTTTCAAACAATTGACTAAAGTCTTGGGTGATCCCTGTAATATCCGGAATTTTTATTCCGTTTATTTCTGTAACAAACCCGATCTCGATCAGTTGACCCATATCCGTCTACTTAGTTAGACACATTATTATAAAATTTATCATTTTATGTAGCTTCCCTTCACATAAAATGATAGGATCTTTATAAAATTTTATCATTTTATGTAGCTTACCTTCACATAAAATGATAGGATTATTATAACCAATCCTAAACTATAACATGATCCGTATCCGTCTATTCCGTAGCCTACCAGTTCCGATCCCTTGACTTCACATAAAATAATAAGTTTAGCCCAAACCCTAATTTAGAGTATGACTCGTCGTTGACAAGTCTGTGACGAAGCTGTGACAAGGTCTGGACAAGTCTGTGACGAAGCTGTGACAAGGTCTGGACAAGTCTGTGACGAAGCTGTGACAAGGCCAGACAAGTCTGTGACGAGTCTGTGACGAGTCTGTGACAAGGCCAGACAAGTCTGTGACGAGTCTGTGACAAGCCCAGCCGGCCACTGCTTGCCTTGTACAGCCCAGTCCGTGATCTCCTTTCAGCTTGCCAGCTGCAGCCCTCTGCAGCCCAGCTGCTGCAGCCCAGTAGCGCCTGATGCTCCTCCCAGCCCAGCAGCGTACCACCTCTCGGACGGGCCAGCCCAGCAGTGAAGACCCCAACCTATAGCGTCCACATCAGCTCCTATATTTCGTAACGGCTCCTGACCTTCCAATTCGCTTGAGCAAATCCCGGATATCACGCAGCAGTGCAGCACCTTCCTCTTCGATCTCTCAGCAGGCGTAGTAGTCGACACCATCGATCTTCCTCCTTCTGCACAGGATCTTCATCTCGTCTGTCTTCCCTTCCCTAACCATACCCTAGATCTGGCCTCTCTCGTTGGACACCAGCAACTCTCTTACACCCATCTGTACGCCCTCTTTCCCTGCAGTTTCAACCTCAAGAAACACCTACTTTCTGCAGTGCCAGACTTTGCTCCTTCCTCTACGAGATTGCACCCACAATCGTCTTCCTCTTTCATCCTTCACGCGACAGAGGCTTATCGGCCTGCTCGTACCTCTTCTGCATGCCGGCACCAGCGGATTCACGCAGAGGTAAGCTCTAGTCTCTCCTCTTGACTGCTTCGACAATAACCAACGACCATCATCGATCTACAGGGTGCTATTGGATCTAGTAGTTTTCGTCTCAGCGCTTACAAACCACAACGGCCCAGTGGACATCGAGCTTGAATCGTCTCTATGAGTCTGGGAGTAGTCGGCCAAAGGAACAACTACAAAGAGCTGCTACACCTTTTCCAGCTTTCCAGCATTGACGAACAGTCAACTTCGGGTCCAATTTTGGGTAATCTATACTCTTCCTTTTTGGCTAGTTTTCGGATATGTTATAGAAGAAATTTCAAAGTAAATCATACTAAAATTTCAGAGGAATCCATGTTATGGTTTGAGAGATATGGGGTTTCAAAGTTCAGCTTTATAAATGTGCTGAGTTGAGAAAAACAGCATTTGGATGCTGTTTTGTGAGATAGTTTTGAATAGGCTTTTGACCTCTGTTAGGCTTGAATTTTTGATATGATATAGTTGACATCTGGTTGTAGATCATATTAAAATTTGGGAAGAATCGGAGTTACGGTTTGAGAGTTATTGTGTTTCAAAGTTGACGTTTTTATATACGTGCTGAGTGTTGGGGAAAACAGCAAGTGACGCTGTTTTGTGAGATGATTTTTGAATAAGCTCTTGATATCCGTTGGACTTGAATTTTGGATATGATATAGTTTACATATTTTTGTAGAACATATTAAAATTTGAGAGGCATCCAGCGAGTGGTTTGGGATTTACGATTTTTCCAAGATTGAGTCGTAAGCAGTTTTTCTGTTGTGCTGAAATTCGGTTTTGGGAGATAGTTTTAAATAGGATTTTGATCTCCTTTGCAGCTAAATTTTGGATATATTATAGATAAGATTTTATAGTAGAACATATCAAAATTTGGGATAAATCCAGTGAGTGGTTTAGGAGTTATGATTTTTCAAAGTCTACTCAGATTTGGGCTAAGTATAGAATTTGTAACGGGAGTAGTCAACTTTAGGAATTTTTATAAAACTGTTGAATGAACAGTTTGGAGAAATTCTTTCTCCTAAAGTTAGATAGGACATCATAGATAATTTAGGGATTTAAGTCGGAATTTTTATAAGCGGTTACGAATTTTATATTTGGAATCGAAGTTAGACCTTGACGATTTCCCGGAAAATAGAAACATAGGAAAATGTTAGCTTGGAACCAAACGAAGCTTTGGGAGTTAGAATATGTTTTTAGAATCTCAAATAGGAGTTTAGACATGAATTTTAGAATTTTCGGGAATTTCGGGACCAAGGGTAAAATGGTCATTTTACCCTAAATCAATACTGCAACTAGTTATGTCTTAATACATTATTCTATTTTAGAAGTCTTAGACTTCTAACTACGTAGGAGTGTGCTAATGCACTTATCTCCTTTGACAGGCAACTGAGTTGCTACAGTTTACAGAGCGAGTTGGTTTAGAGAGAGTCGAGCTTTATATCAGGTAAGTCCTTTGGGCTTACTTAGCTGACTTCTAAATATGAGTATAAATGATGATGGTGGTGTGTGATTGAAATGTCTATGGAGATAGGTTGTGATATATAATTACCGACCTATATTTTGGCCTAAGAGTAACGGGCGGTGGCATTCTGCTCAGTAGCTCGCGGGGCGCTGGGGGTTTCTTTCGGGACTAGTCCATACGTGGTTTGTAGTGATGCTACCAATGGAAGTCAGCTAGACCTACACCAGTTGGATAAGGAACGGAGGCGAGAACTAATAATAATTCTCGTGCCACAACTTAAATTGAATAATGTGAATCACTTAAATAATAGATAATAAACGGTTGAGTGCCAGCATGATGTTTGTTTATTTTGTTTCTGCTTGTGTTTGTGCTGTTATCTTTTTGCTTATATTTGGATAGTTAGCTAACGGTTTATCCGTGTTGTAGATCTGTAGAGATAGACAGTTGCAGAGAGATCCGGAACGGATGGTCAGTCGGGTCCACGTACTCATTAGATGGGGACGGGGGAGTCTTCCATACGTCATGCATGTTATGTATCTTTATATATGTTTGTAAGGCTGTCACATGTGTACGTTTATACCATTAAAAATCTTATGTTTTTAGAAACTGTTTTAAATACATTTGTGCCTTGTTGTAAGATCCAAGTAATGTTGTTGTTAAACCAAGGTCGGGACCCATTGTGAGGTTCTAACCAGTAGCTCCCCGAGTTCCGAGAATTTGGGGTGTTACAATCCCCTAGTATCCAACTTTGGGAACTTGCCCACAACATTAGCCGTTCTTCTTTTTCTTCCACCTGTAGGCTTCTCATCATCACTTTCTGTATTAAGAAAAAAAATTTCAAACTTATGAATGGAGCAAAATAAAAGAAATAGATACTGAATAAAAAATCATGCAATATCGAATATATATATATATATATATATATATATATATATATTATAAATCATCGAATATCAACTCATTAACAAAAGACGAACAAATCAATTTTTTCATAATATCACAAGAAGAACAAAACTAGATGTTATGAATTAAACAAGAAGTAAACCTGAAAAAAAAAACAAATTAACCTGTATAAATGTTACCGGATTCCAAACGGGTGTGTCTTGTAGTAACAGGATCTATGAAGTCATCATCGCTATTAGCTGAAATTTCTGGTTTATCATGTTTTCTTTTTGTTCTTGAATTCCTTACAATGTTAGCATCTTCTAAATCGTCTGAAGATTCTTGCATTGAAACAATCTTCCTTTTCCCACTTCTAAGTTGTTGTTTCTTGTCTGAAACCATCTTGTTTTCTAAACACAACAATCAAACAACGACGAATATAATACATCAAATTCATGAATATATAATGCGCATAGCAAATGCATCAATAAAAAAAGGCATGGAGAACAATAGAAACCCAAAGTTGTGTAAGAATCGACGAAGAACAGAATATTATGATGCAGTACGACGAATATAGTAACTGAATACACTGAATACGGTCACCAAACAGGATAATATGATGTAGAACACCTCATAACTTATTAGCACACAAAAACCCCTAAATTGAAAATTCGAAAAAACTAGGGCATTCAAGAATGTTCATTACCACTACTGAAGACGATGAAAGGAGAATAAAAAACGACGAATACAGTCAATGTAACAACAGAATATGGCAACCAACCAGTATATTTTGTTCTACAACTCCGAATACAGTCGACCACAAAACCGAATATGAAATCGATCTCCAACCACTTGGCCGGCGACTTCAATGGCTCCGAATTTTTGAATGCAGCAGTTGAAGAAGAAGATAGTCACAAGAAAATTAGGGATTTCGTTAGTTCTAACCATGAAAAAACCCTAAATTGAAGAATCGAAAAAAAAAGAGTGTTCTTGATGAATACCTCGAGTGAAGACGTAGAAAGTCGAACACGGTTGCTTGTGTAGATGAATGGGGAAGAAAGGCGAACACAGAGAGCTCCTGCAACTATCGGCACCAAAAGAAACGATTCAGTTGAAGAACACGGGATTGTGTTATGGAGGAATAAGCGGGATACGAAATAACCGTAGAATATTTAGTGGTTTTATTAAAGGAAAATTTTAAAATTGAGGGAAGTTATGGAGAGTAGGGTATCACACGCGCCTGCAACTTCCCTAAACCTAGCATTTATATATATTTTTTTTGTTAATTAAGAAACTGCTTAATCTCAGCCGTCCATTATATTGATCCAACGAATATAATTCGTTCTCATTGAACACTATAAGGGCTGTTTACATGGGAGCCAAACTCTCTCTCTCTCTCTCTCTCTCTCTCTCTCTCTATATATATATATATATATATATATATATATATATATATATATGTTACTGTACAGGTGCGGTTGAGTTTTTCGGGTAGGGCCGTGCGGTTGCACGTGGAGCAGACACGTGTCCAAATTTTTATTTTATTATTTTCGAAAAAAACGAATGAAAATTTTTTTGAACTACCATATTATAAATTCTTCACTATTCTCTTATAAACTTTGAATTATTCTCATATAATGCATGAACTATTACTTTTTAATATATTATATCACATTATTTATAAATTAATCTTTTATATGTTATGAACTATTCAATTGTAATTCATGAACTATCATTTTATAAGTTATGCACTATCCTTTATAAGTTTTGCACTATTAACTATTCTATTATAATTTATGAACTATCCTTTTATAAGTTATGAACTATCCCTTAATAACTTTTGAACTATCATTTTCATTCGTTTCTAGAAAGAAAAAAAAAATCAGACACGTGTCAGTTGCACACGCAGCCGCACGGCCCTACCCTAATTATAGGTCGTACCGGAACAACTCCCTATATATATATATATATATATATATATATATATATATATATATATAGAGCAGATAATTGATTATCAAAATATTGACTGATAAAAAAACCTCGTGTTTGGCACGGGTACTGAACTAGTTTAGCTTATGGCCGTTAATAGAGGTCAAATTCATTAATTATCCCCCGCATCCTGCAATTCGCATGCATACTTCTGATTTTCGCCTTAGGGTGACAACTGCACGTATGAAGTGCATAGTTGGAGTCAATCTCAAACCGATAGGAGCCGATCAACTATGCATATGAAATGCGTAATTGTAATAATATTTTTTAATTTAAAAAAATTAAACACTTAAAAACGACTATAACAAAAAAAAAATAACTACAGCTACATATGGAATGCGTAGTCATGGTTAAGAATTTTTTATATTTTTTTTTAACCACAACTACACATACCATATGCATAGTTATATATATATATATATATATGCATAGTTGTAGTTATAGTTTGTGTTAATTTTATTTTTATTTTTATTTAAAAGAAATTAACTACAACCATATATTTCATGTGTAGTTAATCAGCTCTTATCGACTCAAACTACGCACACCATAACCGTAGGTATAATCGTAAATTGAAAATTAAAATTACTCAGTTGAGGGGTTGAGGGGTGGAGTAGTCCAAATTTAAAGATTAGGCGTGTTGCTTTGCACGCCAGCTAGTAGATGCAAATGTTTCCATATCAATTTAGTATAGTAGAACCTACGAACCGATAGGCCAAAATATAAAAAACAAAATTGCTTATCTTGAAATTGAAATAGCTTTCCGCAAAATTTGAGCACTTAGCTTTGAAGCCAATTGAAATCGAAGATTATTGTAAGTCCCCATCGAAACACAAAGGCAAAACTTGAGCACTATAAGTCACTGGAAATCATCATCATCATCATCATCATCATCCAAAGTTGGTTTTGGTCTTTTAAAAGGGAACTGATTGCCAGAAACTAACGACTTATATCTCGTACCTTTGGATGAAAATATTTGGTTCAAGGAGGATGAACTATTCTGAGCCGCGACCTGACTGCAAGGCGCAGGGGTCATATCTGCCTGGGGGTTTATATTTTCCTTTAAACTTGTGCTCTCCATCCTTCTCGCCTTTGGCACCATTGATTCTTTTGGCACCAGTTTTCCATCCACTTGGTTTGTGAAAACGAATGAAACCTGTCACACCAGCGTCAAGTTAACCAAATGTCTCTCTTACACGTGGTTTCTAAACGTATCGGTGAAAATCTCTAGTAGTCACAACAACTATGCACTTCGCGTGCATATGAAAAGCGGAGTAGTCCCAAAATATATGTGCATAGTTGAAATTTTTTGGTTTTTTATTTTTTCTATTGACTCCAACTATGCACCTCATATGCATAGTTCAGGAATGAGGACCCTATCAACGCGAAGTGCGTAATTGTGTTAACTATTAGAGATATTTGTCGGGACGTCTATCGACCCCTCATTTTATGGTATGCGTGTTTGTTTCGGCCATTTACCTCGCCTCCTGCAGAAGCCTGGAAAATCACATCAGGTACCGAAGATGGTGATTCATGATGACCCCAGTTGCACAAATCCTCCTCCAAAGGGCTTCCCACCTGATACCAACCCCTTCCATGTCTTCAAATCAATCTAGCTATCTTAAATTAAGGAAAATGTAAATGCTGACCTGTCTCTCCGAATCTTTTAGACTGTGCAGGCACCCGGCAAGTTCAGCAAACCCTCCAATATCAGCTCTCTCTTTACCACATTCAGAAGATACATCGCTTCTCTGTACTCTATCATCATCTTCTGTCATGCCCTCCTCTCCATTCTGGCTACAGCGAACACACTTCATCTTTTCATGGATCTCAGACCTACAGATGAATCATAGTTACTCTAGCTATGTAATCATATTAGAGAAAAATGCATTTTCCAACAACCAACCTTGACTTCTATTTCAACTTTTGAAAGACTTAACTGCTCGCTTCAGTAGATTAATGACATTTGATGAGGGGATTTGTTCCACTGATTTATATTGCATGTTTCATTTCTCAATGCCAGTATGACTACAACAGATACAATGGTGATAATAACCACGTACGTTAAGTGAAACTCAGATAAAATGATCTTTAATTTACGGATAGATCATTTTTTCTTGCCACTCCGGACTATTTTTACAACACAGTCACCTCCGCCAGTCAGGTTTTTCTGAAGCGGGGTTTTATATTTCCAACTCTTGAAATAGGAGTTAAGATGAATATAAGGATCCTACATTTAACTGAAATAAGAGTTAAGATGATTACAGATGACAGAAATAATTGGCAAAGTACCCATATTAGCATGATAGGCAGATTGGAATCATAATAATCTTTAGCTGCAGCAGATGCAGGTGATGGATTTGGTAACGCAGATCGGGGCCCAAACCTTGAGGGTGTACTAAGAGGGAGTGAAAACACGAGAGCAGCAGGATAAAAACGAAAAAATCCATGGATATCAAGAGAAAAATCCCCAAACCTTGTGTACCATAAAATTTTGAAGAAAAAAAGAACATCAAAGCTCCAGAGGTACTAAGTTCAAAAAGTAAGCACCTGATATTGCCTCGAAAAGAAAATAGATCGTGCAGATCTTCTGCTGATAGAAGGTTCCCCTACAGACAAGATGGTTGAAGATTAAAAGTGAGAAATTGTACGACTGCAACCGAAAACTGAGAATAAAAATTAGATGCACCTTACTACTATCACCTTGCTCCCGTTGAATCACTTTCTGGAGCCCTTCTTTTGACATTTGACGCTGGTAAACCTTCAGACACATGATTTTTGTTTTCATTAAAATAATTCAAATTGGAAACAAGGAAGCATGACTGCTGAAACTTCTGAAAATACACTTGGCAACCTTCTCTTCAATGGTCCCGGTGCTCAAAAACCGGTATATATACACCCTCTTCTTTTGCCCATCCCTCCAAACTCTAGCAGCAGCCTGATGACAGTTATGGTTCATAATTATAATAATAATAATAATAATAACAATAATAATAATAATAATAATAATAATAATAATAATAATAATAATAATAACAGTAATAACAATAATAATAATAACAAAACTAATAATAATAAATATTAATAATAATAGTGATAATAATAGCAATAGCAATAGTATTAGTATTCGGGAGGGAAAGCAGGTTCCTTGCCGCAGACATGAACGGAAGGAGTTAGTAAAGGTTGATTTATTGAATTACTTGCTTATCATTGGCAGGATTCCAGTCGGGATCAAACAAGACCAAGCGATTTCCTCCAATCAAATTGAGGCCACAACCACCAGCCTTGCTGCTTAGAAGAAATGCAAACTCATCCTGCAAATAAAGTATCTAATCACAAACTGAAAGAGCTTTTAACCACTAATATATCATCAATGCTACATACCTTTGATGGATCATTGAAGCGGTTGACCAACTTTTGTCTTTTACTAATGGAGGTAGTTCCATCTAGCCGCAAAAATGGGTACATCCTTTCACGGCAAAGTTGTGCAAAAAGGTCCAGTGTCTGTTAGAAAGAGACAAGCTAATCATCTTCCAAAGTATTTAATTATTGAAAACAATAAACTTCTTTTACAGGGATCAGAAATACCATGGCTTCTGAGGGTGTGTTTACTAAGACAAGCTCATAATGTAACCTGTATTAATAAGGCCTCATAAGGGAGTTGCTTATTAGGGTTGTGATAGGCATGCGAATGTAAACTGTTTTCTAATAAACACATCCTTCATATAAACAAAACCACAAATTATTTATGCAGTATTGCTGTTGCATATCTACCAAAACTTTACTTCCAAGTCCATCTTTTGGTGGCAAACCAAGAATTCAAATGAAGACCTGCTATATGAGAAATAAAAATGCATTTGGACATACCAACAACAACAGTTCAAGAACAATGGATGCTCCAGCATATTTGAGAAGAAAAATGATGCATCTTAAGTCAAAAGATTCAAGCAAACCTACAGTGAATATTATTTGAAATTGCATTTGGACATGAAATGTGGTACATTGCAAGTCCTATAGTTATTACAATAAGGAAACACGTTTTGATGTTACCATCGTCAATACCTGAAGTTCAAGTTATGGTTCATTTTGGTATTGCAACCAAATTACCTGAGTGTAGTTTGAAACGAGGACAATTCTGTCATCTGTTTTCTTCCGCAGATGAGCCAGTAAGCATGCCAAGACATTCATTTTTCCTGACATTTCCACCCAAACACCATTTGCACTGGCCCGTCCTCCAGACCTGAAGCACATCTTGGTGCATTAAGGGTAAACTATACAGCCATGGAGCAACTCAGAAAAAAATTGCTAGAAATCTGACGATTTTATTTCACCTTCCAGAATGCAACTCTGAAGGAAATAACTGCATGCAACCCTCCATGCCTGATGTTCCAGATTTTCCACTCTTTATTGTATCATATATCAGCTGCAATACATAGCGTTCTCTATAAGATCAATTTTGAGTGAACAACCAAATTATAATTGTTGAAATGAGATAGCATTGTGGTCTGAATATTTGAAATCAAAGGAAAGAGTATACATACCATTCCAATATCTTTTACCCTATTCTTTGATATTCGTGATATGCCTCTCTTAATTGAAAAAATTATATTCAACACAATTTTTTAGAACTTTTCATAATATTTCCAATTATTTTCTAACGTAGTCATTCATTTCATTTGAAAACTACTACTATAATGTTTCCACACCATAGTTTTTTAATCATATTATAACCCAGATGAACATTTTTGTTTGTGTTTTAGAGACATTGTTTGAGAAAAATATCTGTGTTTAGAGGGGTTACAGTTGTCAAAGTAGTTTTGGAAGTTAAAGTAAAGATCATTTGGAGAGAAAATAAAACACATTAACAAATAGAAAAAATAAATAAAGTAAAGCACGTGCAATGTAGACATTCTTGCATAGGAAGGATAAATTCTAGAATTTTAATTCTTTCTTATAAAGTCTCCCACAAAATTAAGAGCATTTCTACCTTTGGGTGATTGCATAGCTTCTTTAGAGCTGTGATGTATGCCAAAATTTTAGACTGCTTCTTTTCTTCTATGATTGCCTTCTTGACCTGAAGAGTATAATATACTGATTAGCTTAGAAGTACTGTGTCAACTAGGAAACAATAAAAAAGAATATAGTTATCCATGAAAGAACCTACATTCTTTGATTGTATAAAATAATTGTATAACTCCGCTTGAAGAGGGGATAATTTGCAGCAAACAACTTCAATTATCTGCACATATGCAAATTAGATTTCAAAAGCTGTAAAGCAGTTAAACCAGTAAAAAATGTCAGATTGCTATTTTGCCGTAATGTAAAGAACAAAGACCAAGGCAAACATATGTAGCAATGCCAATGATGAAGTATGTGAAAGTGAGAAGAAAGGGGCACTGAAAGGGGAGATGAAACAGTATTGTGACCTAAATTAATTAAAAATACTCATGCAAACTATATTTGCAATGTATGTAAATCCTGTCTTCAATTTTGAGCATAAAATGAAAAAAAAAAAAAAAAGGAGGTGAAAGCATCAGAACATCCGTATGTCTGTGCTATCTTATCAAAGAGAGCAAAAGAGTCAGGTATTGCCAAACTAGAAGTTCTGTTAAGTGGAGTGAATTTGGCATTTGGCAAGAACACTTTCCAATAATGCATAAGATCCTACAGCTGGTGTACATAGATGGAACACATACCTTTGGTGGCAAATGATTAGACAACAAAGTATTGGTCCTCCTTAATATAAACTGAAAATAAATAAGAATTTGTTAGTGGGAATCAAATATATATGTGTGTGTGTACATATAAAGTTGGGTTTTGCTATCATTATTGTTATCGCAAATAGAAGAATACAAGAGTTGATTTAAATGGAATAGGATTTTTCTGTCACAAAATACACTAAGATATTATGAATTGACTTAAATTATACACAAATTTTGTGTAGTCCATTGCTTTCAATTTGACCATATTATAAGTTTATTTGTATTGTCCATACAACAGTTGGGTACTTTAAAATACAAGAGTGTACCTTATCCATGTAGAAGAGTGCAATAGCTAAATTCAAAGAACTAGCCATACAAGCCTAGCATTTTTTGGGCAAGCTTACAAATCTCTCAAAAAGGTATTTTGATGAATTTATAATTTGTTTGCAACTTTTTGTTTTTAAGTTGATAAGTTTCTCCTACACAATAGCTGGTTATAATTTTAATAAATCTGTTCAGTTTTCACGATCAATCCAGGTTTACATTGTTAAATTCTATATATTGTAGCTCTACGGTCTAAATGACTCATAAATGGGTTGGGGATTTCTACTAGTTATAAGAATGTTCATGTTCAAAATATTAAATGCCATTGGCTAAGTAACATTTAAAATTTGGCACAAATAAATTAATTTTGCAACTTCTCAACATAGAAGTAGAGATATATGTCGTACAAAAGTGACTGAAAGAGAAATGAGAACCTGATTCACTTTTGCACTCAATTCAATAGAACGCTCAGTGCCTAGCACCTTTTCCTCCTCGGTAGCATTTGGTTCTCTTCCACAAACAATTGGCATCTTACAGAATCATATAAAAAGATTATCTTTAGAATAAGCTCTGTATAGCAGTTGGAAGTATCAAAAGGATATTTAAGCACCAATATAATGATAGTCCCTGAAATTTAACTGTTAACAAATTTTTTTGCATTTAGATACATAAGTCCGAGTCCGAATAGTATAGTCATACATATAATAGCCGATTCATCAGTGAAGTGAAATTTAATGAAATCACAATCTCTATAACTTATAGTATAATGACAAACAACAGATATCGGCTTAGGTGCACAGTGAAGATAACAAGGTAAATTGACAGGATACCTCATAGTATCGACGAAAATGTGTAGCATCGCCCAAGATTCCTGGATTAGTAAAGTTTACTAAAGCATAAAACTCTTCAAGATCATTCTGCATTGAGCAAAATAAAAAGAAGAATAATGCACAAGAAAGAGGTGCAACAGGTTCCGTTTTCAGTTTAAAACAACTAACTACTGACCTGCATTGGTGTACCCGAGAGCAGAATGCGGCGTTTGCATGAGAGTTCAGCCAATGCCTGATTTCCACTAAATTATTAGAACAAAAATCGAGATTATGCACAACCTTTTACTAGGAGTGGTGAGGGGGCATAACTTTTCTTACCCTATTAGTCATGGTCTGATCATTCTTCAGCCTGTGAGCCTCATCACATATGAGGAGGTCACATGATCCACTTTGGCTGAACTTTGAGGAATGCATCCGAAATGTTTCATAAGAAACAATCAATACCTATTTTGAAAAACAAATGAATCAATCCTGACTTCAATGAGACTATTCAAACATTCACATGCCTACCTTGAATTTGCTGTGAGGGTTCGTGAATCTATCTATTCCAGAGACAACATCATCACGGCTACTTTCGCATAAAGCAATAAGCTGTACTTTATCACCAACCCACTTGTTTATTTCTGCCTCCCAATTACTAACAAGACTTGTAGGAGTAACGATAATTGCTTTTTTTACCATAGGTCTTCCATCGAATCCTTGTCGCAGGAGTGTATAAAGTAACGTAATTGATTGTAAAGTCTTTCCCAGACTGCAAAATTACAGAACTGTTAGGGGGAAACTTTAGATAAATATTTATGGATGTTTTGAAGTAAAATATAAAACATGAATAATTCAAAACCTTACCCCATGTCATCTGCCAATATGCATCCAAAAAGGTTATCAGTGCTATGCAATCCTGACACGCATTCAAACATGAACTGAACACCTTCCCTGCATAAATTTGGAGCGAAGTAATTCAAGTTTGAGCCAATACTTGTTTGTTGAAAAAATTGCAAGTACCCCTCCACTCAAACACACACAGCATCAATTTCTTGTATAGCCATAGTAGAATGACTTGTTTCTAACCTATTGGGTGGCTAAGATGCCTGCCAAACATACTTGATAAACATTGAAGCTGTCGTTATTTATTTTTTTCTCAGCTACGGCAAACATTTTGTCCAAAGCTATATAGGTCATCTCAAGGCCTTTGAGTAAAGAGTAATCACAAGACTTGCTCAAAGATCAACCAAAAGGAAAACGATATGGAAAACGAAATTATATACATTGGTTCAAGTGTGATCAAACAAGAAACAGGCAACATATACATCACCAGTTTTGGCCTCAATATTGTAGTGCAATACCTTTGATGTGGTCGCAAGAAGCGAAGAAGCAGTGGCTCAACCTCTATTGGAACTGGCTTATTAGTTTCATCCTCAGTTTCTTCAGGTTGCCACAGGACTAGTGGTTCAACACCAGGAGGCAAATTGAAGTCCTCTTCCTCCTCCTGGACATCATTTTTAGTAATTTGAGGTTGAATGGGAAAATGGGTTATTCCAACAATAGCAGGGCTTGATGATCCCCACGGCACAAATCTTTTACGAGCAGAAAGGCGATGTCGTAGCTGCTGGTTATGAGAACTGTCCCCTCCCGAGCATGGAGATTTGAAAGCTCTCCTAGCAACTGCTGCACCATCTGGCACTGAAAGAACCCGAAGTAGTGATTGCCTCTTCACAACAAGGTGCCCTCTACAATAATTCAGGTAAGAAATTTCATCATCATCATTCTAACTTCTAAATTACAAATATGATAGCTAGAAAACACATGGCAAATAAACTAGAAATTCCGGCCTGGAATCAACAAATTTGACGCAAGAAATACAAGCAGCGTCGATTAAAATTCGGGGATTCATGAGACGATAAACTGAATTAAGAGGAAAACAAGCACCTAATAGCAATTTCACATATGAAAAAAAAAGAAACGGAATAGATCGAGAAATGTAGTAAGATGAGCAAGAGGAAACACTAATCAAGTGAAGCAAGCAGGAATTGAAAAAAAAACAGGAGTAAAATTGAAGGTATTGAAGATCGTAATTGATGTGTATATTCAGCAATACCTAACTAGGGCGGCAACATTGAGAGACTTTTGGTGGTCCTCAACCGATTCTGCCTCATGGACGTCAAAATCGACATCAGAATAGGAATCAGAAGATGTTTGCATGTCCGCTTCATCTTCCATCGAAATCTGTATGTAGATCGGAAAAGGAGCGATGAAGAGGGTTCCTCCTATACGAAGAGGGCGAGGAAGAAGCAAGGAACTATGAGTACTTTGGCGGGAATAATGGCTTCAATTGGAAATTCTACATTTAGGGAATACTCCCGTGCACTTGAAAAATCTATTCGCACGGTTTACAATTTCGAACAGTGGGGTTTAAGCCGCGGTTAGTATAACTAGTTATAATTTTAAATTTTAATAGATAAAAATATAAAATATATAATTTATAAAACACTTTCGATGTATGGTAATGATTTTATTTAATTATCTGAAGAGAAAATAAAATAAAATATTTACTATCAAATTAATTATAATTTTAGATAAACGAAAAAATAGATTAAGTTATGTGATATTATATATCCTATTTTTTGTCTCTTATAAAATATAAAAGTGAGAAAATAAGTTAATATCAATTAATTATTTCGAAAGATGACAAAATTAAAATGTAAATGTTAAAATAGGAAATTTAAATTGAAATGTAAATGTTAAAATAGGAAATTTTTAATAGTTCAAGTATAAAAAATTTCTCAGGTTATTTTAAATATGATCTATAAAGAACAACGAATATGTAACACTAATTTATTATAATGTATATATTTGTTGATTTGTGAGTACTTACTATTTATGAAAAAAAATAATATATTTATAAGGTAAAGTTCGAATAGGAAATTATCTAATCATTTTATAAATAAAATTGAAAAGATTTTAAAGATATCTTTAAAATTTGTGATAAGATTAAAAAATGGAAACAATGTATTTACCATCTATATAAGTAATTTTGTATTTATTAATAAAATAGTAAAATTATAAAATGAAATTTTTGAGAAAATGACATGTATCACGAAGTTAATATATGAATGACACGTGGTGTGAATGTCTTCCGCTTTAATATAAGCAAATAGATATAGATACGGTTTTTAATAAAACTAAAATACATTAACATATATACGTATATTAAAAAAGTATGTTTAAATATAGATAAATATATGTATAACTATATATATAAAGTTATTTTGATATAAGTTTTATTATATAATAATTATTTCATTAGTACAATTTGAAGTATGTTTAGTATATGTAGATATATATAAAGACATGTTTGGTAAGTAGATAAATATAACTTCTACAATAGGATAATTAAAATATGGTTAT
>BSUD01000001.1:42717086-42746583 GCA_033239045.1 Fagopyrum esculentum | reverse complement strand
ATATATATATATATATATATATATATATATATATATATATATATATATATATATATATATATATATATATATATATAGACTAAAGTATTATATTTAAAAAAAATAAGGAAATAAAAAATATTATTTACACCTTTTTTATTTAAAAAAATATATTAATTGATAGAAGTTTAAATATATATATATATATAACTATATATATAAAGTTATTTTGGTATAATTTTTATCATAGAATATAAATCTATTAGTATAATTTTAACTATGTTTATGTATATGTGTAGATATATAAAAAGATATGTATGGTAAGTAGATAAATATAAATTCTATTATAGGATAATTATACTATAACATTATTGACTAATTTAAACATGGTAATATATATAATTTTAAAAAAAAAATCAAAATCCAAAAAAAATGACACGTGGCATAAAATAAGTTAGGATGAACCACGTTAAAGGAAATGATTTGGCTTTAATATATATATATAGATTAGGTTCGGTGTTGTGTTGTAAATGGATTTCTTTTAGATTTGGAGTTCATGGAAAATTATGTCTATCTTTTTATAAAATAGTTTTGAATTAGTAGTGATTTGAATAAAAAAAAAAATTAAAATGTAATCATCATCAAAGTTCTACATCAATTAAATGAGCTAGACGAGATAAATCCTTCTTCTATCTACCTTAGGTCATATTTATCAACGGATCTTCAAAATGAGATATTGGGCCATTTTTATAATTTTTCTTCAATAAAATCTTATAACTTACTCTTTTTTTTCAGTTTATCAATAGGTCTTACCTCGTCTTACTAACCCACCCATTTATTTTCTCATATCATTTTACAAATATACCCCTACTAACATTTTAATATTACAATTCTTTTAACTATATCTTAAACCAAACTTTTTATTATTATAACATTAAATAATCATTTAATTATTTTTCATTAACTTATAATTATACAATTATATTTAAAATAATATTTAATTATGAGAAATACTTAATTTCATTTAAATTAGCATAAAAAACATCACACCATAAAATACATACAACTTAAATCATGAAACAAACAATATTGAAGTGAACATAAAAAAACATGAAGCAAACAATCTTAAAATAACACAATCTTGAGTCGATAACCTAATTTCCAAATCTTTTCCAATTATTCGCCATTAAATCGTTTTGAAGTTGTTGATGTGTAGTTATGTCTCGCACTTGAATTGGGTTTGGAGGTAGTCGTGCATATTAATCAGTCTTGACGTCGTGTAATCCGAAGGATTTACCGAGCCTGCAACTCCTTCTTGATCATACTCAAGGAGCTCATCTTCGTATTCATCTCGTTCATCTTCTACAATCATATTATGCAAGATAATGCATGCTCGCATAATATTCCCAATCTTAATCAAATCCCATGAAAGTGTTGGGTTTCGAATGATTGCAAATCGAGATTGTAAGACTCCAAACGCCTTTTCTACATCTTTGTGAACTCCCTCTTGAACTTGAGCCAATAGTTTAGCTTTAGGACTTTGCGTGTGTCAAACAGATTGCGCAAATGTGGCCCAAGGTGGATAAATACCATTGATAAAATAATATCCCTTGTTGTATTGGTGACCATTAACCATGAAGTTGATATATGGTGCCCTACCATGTAAAACGTCATCAAAAACAAGAGAACGATCAAACACGTTAATATCGTTACACGTACCTGGGACACCAAAAAATGCATGCCAAAACCATAGGTCATGAAATGTCACAACCTCTAGTACAATCGTTGGATATCCATGATCTCCACGTGCATATTGACCTTTCCATGCATTTGGACAATATTTTCAAGCCAATTGCATGCCATCGATGCTACCCAACATCCTTGAAAAACCGCGAGCCTCCCCCTTCACAAGTAGACGCTGCAAGTCTTCCACTGTAGGTTGACGAAGATATTCACCACCAAAGATGGATATGACTTCATCAACAAAATATTCTAAGCTCTTCCTAGCAGTGCCCTCAACAAGACGGAAATATTGTCACTAGCGTCTGCGGTTGTTCCATATGCCAACATGCGTATCGCACTGGTGCATTTTTGTAATGCAGAAATACCAAGTCTACCAGTCCCATATGGCCTTTGTTGAAAGTATTCCACTCAGGCTTTCAACAATGTACATGAAAACATGTTTGCGCATTCTAAACCGACGTCGGAAGATTGCATTTGTGTACGTCGAGACCTCAGAGAAATAATCTTTGCGTAATTGTGCTTCCCCTTGCTCCCTTCCTCTTTCAATGTGTGTTCGACGACGTCTTCTTCTTCTAGAGCGTTCTGCTCGTACCTCATCAGTTCTTTGGCATGCAAGTTGCCACTCATTGAAAGCAACGAAGAGCTCATTATCTGTTTCAGAGCTACTACTAAGGAATGGGTTGGGGTTTGATAGATCAGAATCAGAGCTATACATTGTGTAGTTATTTGTTTGAAACAGATAATGATAGATTTGAATGAAATCTCTATACTCGTATCACATTTATATATCAATCTGTTTAGATGAGCGTTGTATATTTAAATATGTTACAACTTTTCTCTATCACCTTCACATGCATTGTTGGACCCATCATTATCTTTGCTCATTCCCTTCTTTAAACCCATGTCATGTCGAGACGTGACATGAAATGACAACACTCCGTAGCTTCACATGCATTATCTTTGTCCATTCTCTGCCACCTTATCTTTATCTTTGTCCATTCTTTACCACCTTCACATGCATTGTTGGACACATCATTATCTTTGTCCATTCCCTTCTTTAAACCCATGCCCTGTCGAAACATGACCACACTTCTGACACAAAGTAGAAAATACATTGATTGCAATAACTACATCTTACATCAAGAGAACTGATTACAAAAACATCTTACGTAATATAGCCCTAATATTAGGATACAACAACATAAAACATAAAATAAGAGCATTAACATCATTAGAAAATACATTGATACAAATTCCGGTGATTGCAATTTCTTCAATTCATTTTGAGTTCATTCATCAAACTTTCCTTCAATTCAATACCTGAAGGAGTCAATTCCTTATCTACCATCAAACTCATCAACATATCAATCTTCTTAACTTTCACGTAATCTTTTTGCTTCTCTACTTTATGTGCCTCCTTCAATTTCTTAAACTCCAGTAGCTTGTTCATACGTTGTAATGCTTCTTCCTCTCTCTCCGTTGTCGCTTCAAGATGTTCATCACTCGTTGTTGATGCCTTCTGTTTTCCCTTTCTCTTGGCGCCTTTGATACCTTCAGGACGATCAAAATGTTGATGATCATGCATGCTTGTTGGAGTTTCAGGAGTTGGGTTAGAACCCATGACATCTTCAGTTGAAACCCTTGATCTTTTTCCGCTTGAAACACTTTCCTCCTTCTCTTGGTTGATCTTTTTCAAATGATCAACTTTCCATTTTTCTTCATTACGGAGAACATACCGTGCATGCTCATTTGCAAAATTGCACCCATATGTAGCTCTATAAATTACATGTGCTTTATTCATTACATCTTGATCTCCTTCGCCGCTAACTTGTAATTTGAGAGCTTTTTCATGGTAACCAACAAACTTACCAACCGTGTTGTTTACCTTTTGTCATCTACACTTGATTTGTTTTTGTCTCGAGGAACTTGGTGAGGCTTCCTCCACTGCATGTAGTTGCTAGTAATTCGACTCCAAAATACCTCTAAAGTTTGGCCATTGCCATCAATCGAATTAGTACCTAAATTTATAAAATCGGAGATGAGCAGCAAATCATCTTCGCGGGTCCAATAAACGCGCTCACCTCCAACACCACCGCCACCATTGTCATTAATTATCGCCACCACCACCTCCATGACGACCACCACAACGACCACCACAACGACGACGACCACCGTCACCACCTCCACCAACACCACCACTATTAGCACCATAACATCCACCATAACCACCACCATAACCACTAGCACTACCAACACCACAACTATTAGCACCATGACCACCATCATCACCACCACGACCACCTCCACCACCTCCACCACCACCATCACCACCACGACCATCTCCACCACCACCATAACCACCACCACCATAGCCAACACCATCAACAGCAACACCATAAACTCTACCATAAGCACCACCACTATTAGCACCATAACCTCCACTATAACCACCACCACCACCATTACCACCACCAATAGAGGGAGTTAAACCACCTTGGTGTTGGGTGCTGTATGCAAGAATTTCAGAATATTGAGTGAGTATTTGACTATCATAATTATAGTCAAAATCTAGGGTTAAATCATTAAAACCAAACATTTCACTTAAGTTTTGAGAATTTGGATGATTATCCATGGTGAATGTAGAAAGAAGAGATGTGTTTTAGTGTAATAAAATGATCCAACATTTTGACTATATATAGACAAGAATATGGGTTAATTTTAATATTTATTACATTTTTATACCTTAAAATAAAATTTAGGTTAATTTTATTATTTATCTATATGAATAATACAATAAGCAGCAAATAGATAAAAAAAAATTTCAATTAAAAATGACCCAACACATATATGCAAAAATAAGGAATAATATTTCATTATTTAGAATTTTATACCTTAATTTATAATAAAATATGAAAAAGAATCAGCCTAGTAATGTGTTCTTAGTAGGCTATGTTATAGATGTGTCATAAAATTTGCTATAGTGGTAAAAAAGATATGTTTTGTTAGTTTAATAAATATTTTAAAAAAATTGTTGTTTTGGTATAAGACCCCTTTTTTCTCTCGGTCGGACAATGAATTGGTTCCAGTTTCTCTCTAACGATGGTGATTTTTTTTCGTCAACCTCCTTTTCGTCGCCAATTATTTCTTAACAATGGGTCATGGAGATGATCAAACCACTGTTGAGAAGCCTTTGTGGCTAGAATAGATGCTCAAGGAGGAGCTCAACTGAATAGAGCACAAATATCTCATATTTCTGTATATGACAATTACAAAAATCTTTTGAAATTGTGGAGCACCGATCTGCAAAACAACATCGTGTTCGACCAAAAAGTAAAATAATACCTTACTAACCGATCTAGAAAAGAGATACCGAACGATACTCAAGCTATAAAAGAGCACTGCATGAGAGGCAATCCTCTCTCTCTCTCTCTCTCTCTCTCTCTCTCTCTCCCCCCCCCCTAAGATGTATAGATCATATTCTAAAACACTACATTGTTGGAGATATCCCGAACGATACTCACAAAGTGTGTCTCAGTAATCCACCACCATCTAACCTCACTATGATCAAGCTATTGACCTTAAAAGAGCATTGCATGGGAGGCAATTCATCTCTCTCTCTCTCTCTCGCTCTCTCCCTCCCTCCAAGACGTATAGATCATATTCTAATATCATACTTTTTGTGTCTGAGAGCTCTAGACCACACCTTGTATCATCAACAAAGAACCATCAACAAAATTTGAAAAAAAAATGATGTCATCTCAAGTCAAACGGCTTCCCAAGCTGTCTCGATGAATTAATTCGATAAAATCAAATATATTTTAAGGAAAATGCTACAAGCATCGATTTTACTAAACAACATCGAGATGGGGTGAAACGACATTGAAACGGCTTGTGAGATGGCATGCATGCCGTATCAAGCCGTTTGGATCATAAAATTCAACCCCGGAACTAAAATGCTGCAAGCAGCAATTTTTGAGACGGCTTCAAGACGGGTCGAATCGGCTTGACGAGACGTATCAAGTCTTGGCTCCTTGGTTGCTTCTTTTGGTCTTATTCTCGATCTTGATAACCAAATGTAGCAAATCCACCATACTATTTTAAGGGTACAAATCGATTTCGCTGATTAATAATGGATGCAAAATACATAAATAATGAGTCATTACAGACTCCTTATCCTCTACAAGATTAGCTTTCACCATTGCCATTTGCATAGATGTGTAGATTTCCTCTACATTCATGGTTCCTTGACGAAGGTTCTCCAACCTTTGCCTTAACTCTCTAGCATGATGAGGCACATATCTAGCTCTCATCAAAGCCTTCATTTGCTCCCATGTGTTAATGGCTATATCTAACGTTCTTCTGCTTTCCTTGACAAGGTGATCCCACCACACTAAGGCATAATCTTGAAACTCCAATGAAGCGAGTTGCACTTTCCTTTACTCACTACAATTATGACAATACCAAATTTGTTCTATTTTGCCTTCAAAACTTGAAATTTTAACCTTCACTTTTCCTAGTCAGTCATGCTCTTGGTGAGGTTGATATGGTTCCAAGTCTCGACCTCACCGCAGTTGATGGTTACATCTAGGAAACTCTCTCTACATGCCCTCTTCATCCTTATTCTCTAGTTCTTGAAAATCATCAATAAAATCCAGCATATTAGTTTCTTTAAAAAGAGGATTAAAATATCTCATACCTTGTCCTTGAGGGGATCTTTGAGGTACCTCCAGGGCTGTGTTTCTAGGGGATTTCGTGAACTTCCTCCAACTTCAAACATTGATCTTGGCTGAAATCTGGGCTGAGATGTGGCGTGAGGTTGAGGGCGAGATTCCAATGTCCCTATTCTCTCGGTTAAGGTTGCAAACAAAGCCACGAGTTGCTTTAACATGTCAATGATATCAGGATTCATTGGATCACTTCCTTGTGATCTTTTGGGATTATTAGACCTAAACATCTGCACAAACACACAAAGTAACAACAAACTTGTGAAGTTAGTGAAATCAAAACTCCTCAATTGTGTTTCTCTCACAATTTCACTTAATTTTGATATCACAAGATAATTTGATGTAATTGTCTTGGATGGATAATACTCCTTTAAGTTTGATGACCTAGCTTCAACTAGAACACTTCTTGGTTGAATCAAGATGAAATCTTGGATCGAGGGAAGGTTCTTGTGTTAAAAGATGGTATAAGGAACCGCTGTTGAAATTTTCTTCACACAATCGACACAAAGTGAAAGGAATATAGCAAGTAGACTCAAAACGCAACTAGTGTGATTGCAAGCAAAGATAATATAATACCCCGCTAAATAAGGTACAATATTAATTAAAATTTTCTTTTTAAGTTCCGTTATGAGTCTAAATTATATAGACTTATACCAGGTAAATATTAGTTAGTCGGTACAACTATATATAGTAATGTACATTACGAATGGTTACATGAAGTATACTATTATAGTGTCATATACAGAATAACTTACCTAAATTATAAAATAAAAAGTATAAGATAAGTTAGGATAATTAAAACTTGTAAAACAATAACTATAAAGGTTATTTACAATTGTAATTAATTCATATATATATATATATATATATATATATATACATATATAAGGGTAAATTATATTAAGCTAATTTATATAAGGGATCTTTTCACAATTAACCCAATTATGGGGTAATAAGGTAAAAAAAGGTAATAAAGACAAAGTGAAGGTGAGTGGATAGTCTAGGTGTAGCTTGGTAAGGATACTTTAAGGAGAAAAAGCCACGTATCTTGTAGATAGGTTTTAACATTCACCATGCAGTAGAAAATTGGACTATAAAAGCTCATAGTGGGACTTGGAATTGAAGACACAACAAAATAAGCAAAGGAAACATATATTAACGCAAGGTTACGAGTTTAAGCAAGGAAGGCAAATTGCTATAGTTCGATCCGATTTGAATAGGCAAGTGGGTTATAGTTATTTTAAATAACTATCGTAATCGGTAATGCTTATATATTTATATATGTATTAGAGAAGTAATAATTATAGGTATATTAATCGAGATATGTGAAGTTACATACGTATATTTTTGTACTAGACGGACGTATATTTTTATTGGTTCAGTAGTTACTGGGATGATAAAGTGATAGTATACGCATGTCGTTAAAGGATGCGGACATTATGGGTAAATAATAATGACGGCTCGGTAGTATTATTAGAAATGTCCGTTGGGGCTTAGTGGACCCCGGGAATTAGGTCGTCTAATTCCGAGCTCGCTACCGGTAGGCGAATTTAGGAGTCATGGATTTACCAAGAGGTTCTCCAAGGCTTGCCTTTCGGCTGATTAATGGCTAAAATCAGACCTGGTATCCACGGTGAAATTGCTAGCGTAACGCTAATGCTATTAAGTGCTCTTCTTTTAAATTAATTAAGGATTGATTGTCTAGTAAGGTTGAAACTATGAATAGTATTTATTATAGAATTTTAAGTTATTTTAAAAACTAGGTTAATCCAGCTTGCCAGTTTATTCGATAAACTGACCCATGTTTTATTTTTTTTATTTTTTTGTACTTGTTTTACTGACAGGTTAAGGTGAGTAGGAGATGAAGTATGGGAAGCACACCGGAGTTACACCTGATCACCTCCCTTGGAAGTTTATATATATCTACACTTAAATCTATGTTTTAATATATGTAAATAACTCTAAGTTGATGCATAATAAATATGGTATTATATAATTCATTGAAGTCTTGTTAACTAGCCTGAAGCGGATTTCAGTAGTAATAAAGAAACCGCTGGCGTTGTAGCAGATCTAGTAAAATGTTAGATTGGGGTGTTACAGATAACAGGCAAACACACCCAAAGAAAAGACTCAGGGCCCGTTTGGTTTCAACTCCGGAAACGAAAACGGAATGGAAATGAATTTAGTCCATATGTACATTCATATTCATAAAATTCTATGGAATCATTCCTTGTGTTTACATGCAAAATGCACTTGTCTCCCCATATTTTGTTACCCTATAGGGTATCAAAAGTAATCAAATTCACCTTCAATTACTTTAAATCACAAGGAATGATTCCAACAACTTTCATGAATAAGGGTATATATATGGACTAGGTTCGTTTCCATTCCGTTTCCGATTCCGGAGTTCAAACCAAACGGGCCCTCAATGTGACAAGAAATAGGCACACAAGAGACTAAGAAGAGAGTTTTACTTACATTGCACTTATGCAATTAGAGAGAGAGATAGCTGGTTGGATATTGATCTCGAAAATGGCAAATCTCGGTCCGAGATATCTACCGGGGGGAGGGGGGTTGACGAAAGCTAAGTGTTTTGGCTATAGAAACTGGTTGGGGTCTATTGTAAGCTTCTTCCTTGCCACTTTCTTGATATTTTTCACTTAGATTTTGGATAGTATAATATGTGATATGAAGTGTAGGATAAAACAAAAGAAGAAAGATGTTTTATTTGGCCTTCTTTGAGGCATGGATAAGGGTTGGTGAAAATATATGGTTGTAGTAGAGGGAGACATATCCGAAATTTGGAAGATTTGGATAGGAATTGGTAAGATCTTACCTATTAGATAAGATCTTAAATTAAAGGAAACTTTGTGAATATCTTTCCTCTTTGATGTAGCAGCTGGATAAATTCATTGGATATGGAGTAAATTCGTTGGATAGGAATTGGTAGATTTGACTCAAATCTTGTGATAGATTCGTTGGATATGGAGTAACTTGCAAACCAAGAAAGATCTTGGCGCTGACGTAATTATCTCGCAACAAGATATCGACGACTTCTTCTCTCGACGCTAGGGTTCCGGCGAGACTTCAACACTAAGGTTATGATTGACTTGTGTTTAGGTTAGGGCCTTCTCTCTTCTCCAGGTGTCACAAGAAGAAAAACAAGTTAAACTCAAATAGACTCTTAACAAAAGAAATAAAGCAAAAAAGACTCAATTTTGACAAGACTCAAAGAAAACTCAAAATAAAACACTCAAACTATTGATGTGTTGACTAAGTTGGCTTCAATCGACAAGCTTCGATACCTCTTTGATCCGGGGTTGAAGCCGCAATTGACGGATCTAGATTAGAAGTCAACAAAAGCTTCAAATTGTGATCTCGGTTTAGAATCTTGGTCGAGATGAATAAACCTGGTAGCGAGATTTCACGAAAAGCGTAAACAAAGATCAGAAGAGGCACAAAATCAAAGTGAAAAAAAGGAAAACATTATTAAAAGCGAGAGAGACATAAAAAGAAAGAGAGATTTGGATGAAAGGCACATAATGATAAATTTAATATAGTCATGGAGAATTGATTTATGATTGACAGTCTCTCCCTCCCACCCTAATACCAAGTAGACAAGTTGGATCCTACAATTTATTCTCTTTTTGAAAATTCTAAATATATACATTAATTATGATACTTGAATTTTCTCTTGTACATTAATTTTCCTGTACAAGAATTATTGTACAAATTTTTTTGGACACGAATATTGTATCGTATACAAATAACTCAAAAATATTATTAGATTATTTTTCTTGTACACAAATGACTTGATTATCCTTGTACTATAAATTCATATACAAGAATTAAATACAAAATCTTAAAAATATTAAAGAAAGTTTATATTAAATAAAAATAAATTAATCCATTAATTAAAAAGATGCGATATAATCATTTATTTATCATTAAAAATATATACAAAGGACATGTTAAATAACAAAGGGAGAATTTGGGCTACTAGGCCTTTTTGAGAATATGATTTAGTAAATGTACCCCATATTTTTTTACCACTTTCATTTAATGGTAGATAAAACTAATTAACCTTTCTATTTATAAAAGAATGTTTGTTATTTGTTACTTGTTATTTAAGTGTAAGTTTTAATTTTTAATTTTTGAATTTATTTTTATTTTATTTTATTTTTTGTCTTTTTATTTTCTTTATTATTTTTTTTATTTTATGGAATAAATTTATCATACCAGAAATTTCTCATACCAGAAATTTTATCATACCAGAATTTTAATCATACAAGAATTTTTATCATACTAGAATTTTTATCATACCAGAAATTTATCATACCAGAATTTTATTATACCAAAATTTTTTTCAGAATTTTTATCATACCAGAACTTTTATCTTACCAGAAATTTTATTATACCAGAAATTTATCATACCAGAAATTTTATCATACTAGAAATTTTATCATACCAGAAATTTGTCATACCATAAGTTTTTTTTTTGTTTTTTTTTTATTTTATTTTATGGTATGAATTTCATACCAAAATTTTACGTACCAGAATTTTACATACCACAATTTTACATACCAGAATTTTACATATTAGAATTACATACCGGAATTGTACATACCGGAATTGTACATACATGAATTACACATAGCGGAATTATACATACAGAATTACATACCGAAATTTTACATACCGAAATTCAACCTCAGCTTCTCACTTTCCAACATAAACAAGAACAACCCACTAACAAAAACAACCCACTAGCAAAATTAATCAGGTCATTAAGCAAATGATAATGATTCTTATACAAAGTCATTTTCATGCTCGGTCTAAGACTACAACATAAGAAGATTCCAACATATCTCACAGTTTGAGATGTGCTAATGATATATTTGGCTGCAGGTTGCTGTAAATCTCTAGAATACTTTGGAATCGAAGACTAACAAACTACCTAATGCAAGTAATATGGAATGTAAACCCAATAGCAAGTGATCAATTTCAATACTTTCAATTACGATCTTCAATCACAAAGAATGAAGTTGCAAGAACCCATTAAAAGTAGCAAACATCCAACTATTTCAAAACCTTAAAAGAAATGGCCCTAATAATAGTTAGAAATACACTATCTATAAATATTATGACAAGCCAACAACCTTCTAATCCCGCACCTGTAATGTCTTTGGATACTCCCCTCATTTTGTATCCAATTTTTTCACTTTTGCCTTCACACAAAAGAACCACGTAGGAATTAAACAAAATTTGTGAAACAAGTGAACAAAGGGAACAATGTAAAACCTACCTCAAGCCAACCTTGGTCGGTATGGATTCAATTGAACTCGACAATACCAATGATTTAGTAGCAACTCGAGATTTCGACAAGGGAGAGATGAAGAGGTTATTAAGTGACCTGATTTCAAAAGAAGAGAGATTAGTAGACGACGACCAATCGGTAGTCAAGAGGGTTTGCGAGAGAATGGAGAGTTGGAAAGAGATGGAGTCCAACACGATTGATGCAATAGTCGGATGGTTGTGGCCGAACGACACAGTGGGGAAGGGGAAGCAGAAGACGGAAGTAGGGTGATGTGAGGGCGAGAGAAGCGTAAGAACGAAGGAGAAGCTAGGGTTTCGACAGTAAAAATATGGGAGGGGTACATTTACCTAATAGCAAAATATTAATGAACTATTTACTAAACTAAAAAGTAAAAAAAGCCTAGTTACCTAAATAGTTACCTAATTAGCCCTATTGAAACAATTTGACCAAAAGGAAATGCACTGTTGCTAAGAAAAAGTGTGGTTTATACCTATAGTGAGGATGTTTGACTTTTGGTTTTAAAGCCGGAACAACTCCGGTCTGAGTTTCGAGTTGGAGTTACATTTTACAGAAAAAAGAAGAAACAACCCGAATTTGGGTTCCGTATGAACCGGTCACCACTCCTTGTACATTACTGCTGAAACTCTCTCTCTTCTACGCAATCTCCCCAAGGAATTCAACAACCTGAGACCTGACATATCTGAGCCCCTCTCCTTTCTCTCCTTATCCGAGGGTGATAAGTCTCTTCCGCTTCACGCTTTAATCCTCAACTTTCTTTTCAATTCGTTCAACGTCTGCATAATTTTTGTTTCCATTTTCAGGTAGTTTTCTCTGTTGAAAGCCGTCCAATATCTTCATCTTGTCAATATCTCTACCCATATTTGTTTCTCGATTTAGGATCTTGATAAATCTCTTGCCCTTCTTAGTGATTTATGCATGATTAGGGCATCTTGTGCTGATTTCATTGTTCATCCGAAACTTCTCGGATTCTGCTTTTATGCTGCTTGGTTTTGCAAATTCCTAATTTTTTAGGGCTTTACTCAGCTTGAACCATTTTTATTTGTGCTGTTAGTTGTATCTGAGGGGATACTTAGCTCTGCATTTGGATTTTTCTGGGGGCTTTATATATACATTTTTTTCAATTGGGGCTTATTCCAGATTGAAACTTACTTCATTTCTTTCTAAATTTGTACTTGGGGAAATTGTGTGAATATATTATTGCATCTAAGGTTTGTGTGGGAAGCTGCCATGGATTTTCATCATACTTCCCCCTCAGAGTCGGGAAAGCTCGAACAGATTGTTTCACAGTTCCTCTTGAAGACCTTGCACGTAGTCTTGGCTTCAAGGATTCCATCTTTGAAGCCTCAAGATTGTGGAGGGCCTCTCTCTCCATCAGGTTCTAGAGCGAAGAAGAGTGATAAATGGTTCAGTTTAACATTAGGGGATCGCCCTGCACAGTTAGAAAACTTGCATTTTTGGCATAGAAGTTTGATGGATCCGATGGTGATTGATATAATCGGGATTCATATGAGGGAGGGAGCACAATCAATTGATAACTTATGTGGCATTGGATTATCCGAGGGGATGCCAGTTGAAACAGTGATTGAGAGATGGGTGGTCCAGTATGAAGGCTCCAAGGTGCCCCTTCCACAAAAGGGTGATTTTTCTTCACTGTACAAGAAAATGTACAAGAAGTTGATCATACTTCTCCGTTCTGTTCATTCAATGATGAGGCTTTTGCCCGCGTATAGGGTTTTTAAGCACCATAGCTCGGCTAGTCAGAGTTGCAACTATGATGTTATATACAAGGTCTCTTCCTTGAGTGATCTTTTTTCAAGGGAGGAAGAGAGGATGATGAAGCAGCATGCTTTTGTTCCTGTTGATGCTGTGAGTGGTCGCCTATGCATATCTGTAACCTATAGATCAAAGCTATCAGAGTTTAATCTTGAAAGCTCCACTTCATTTCCACCTATGATAATTTCTGATTATGTTGGTAGCCCTGCTACTGATCCTATGAGATTCTTTCCATCTACTCCTATTGAAAAGGGTTCCATTGCAACCCCGTTCTCAACAAGGAACAGAGGAGTACCTCCCTCGCCAACTCAACGGCCACATAGCTGGTCTGGTGGAATCCACATTGGTGCCACTTACATGCAAAATCAGATGGCTAATGTCTCCCCACCTGCTTATCATGGGTCTTATGTGCCGAATGATTTTGCATACTCGCCAAAGGGTATCCAAGGGCATAGAGTTCAAAATCCTAGGTTCTCTTCTAGTAATGTCCATGAGGAGCACCAACTTTCACCTCCATTTTCTCCATCTTCATCCCCATCCAATCCTTCATACCTTCTCAGTTATAGCCCCAGCAAATCACGATTGAGGGCAGAGTCTGCTCCTGTAGCTATTCCACACCCAATGATGAACCGAAGTTCTAAGTACACTTCTCCCAATCTGTCTGACCCAAGTAGACACCCTCTTCCACCACTTTCTCCAAGAAGTACGAAACTCGAGCGTTCTTTTTCAGAGTCACCATCTCCATCTGGAGTCAGATCTTCCAGGAGAATGGAAGCTATGCGGAATGGAGAAGTGAATTCTGGAATGACCAATCAAGCATTCAGTCCCAAGGTATCACTCCTTTGCTTCTATATGGTCTCATATGTCTTTATGAGCTTTAAACATGTTATACCTGCTACTGAGACCAACATGTTACTGTTGTACAGTTTACCAAAGAGAGTAGGGAGGATTCTGGGCGATTCTCAGGGCTGCTTTCTTCTGGTAGCTCACCGCGTGTGGGATTTTCAAGAACTTCTAGTAGTAGGTTATCGTTTCAAGATGACTTGGGCGAATGTGACTTCCAATGTCCATTTGATGTTGATGATGTTGATATGTCTGAATCTCAATCCAGGTACATTTCTTTATCATGATATATTGTGAAGCATTGGTTCAATTTCAGGAATACTAGCTATTCTTTATCATCATATTTGATGGAAGTTGAACCAAAACGTGCTTTGAGTGCTTTAACATGAACATAAAATGCTAAGATAGGCACTACTTTTTATTGTGGAGAATATCTACATGCGTACGAAAATGTAGCATATTTAAGTAGAGTTCGGTTGAAAACCTCAATTTGTTGATGTCACACCTTATCGACACCCAATGATCTTATATATCTCCCCAAATGATGTCTTTGACATTGAAACTTAAATATATTACTCTGGATTTGATATTAAGCCTATACGCATAATCTGACACGCGCTAGGATTTGGACATGAGAATGCACTTGTGAATTATGATTGGGCTTAAAGAAATGACAATTTTGTAAAATGAATTTAGAGCTGATTTCAGCGTATTATGCTAAATTATATATGCAAAAAATGGTAAGGGAAATTCCGGATGGTACTGGTTTAGACTTTTCCGAAGGGTGTTAAATTATTTTTCAAATTCCGATGGGTATGCTTAAGGTGTTACAGTTTTCCACTCTATGTTCATAAATCAGTTTAATGCCTAAAGTTTTAAATTGAATAAACAAGTACCCTGTTCAATAAAAAAATTCAAACATCATCCTCAATTTTTCTACTTCTAGACGATTTCTCTGTACATCACCACTCACACCTCCCAAATCAGTTGGTGTCACTAAAGTGAACGCTAAAAAATCTTCTCTATGATTTTTTCTTTTTCTCGAATTCCTTTTTGTATCAACATTTGTAATCATATTCTTTCACAAATGAAATTCAACGAATCCCCACTAAAACAGCACCAAGAAAAGTAAATCTTCTTAGAAATGACAGGAAACACCACTGTCCGAAGTACACCACTGTCCCATGAGAATCAAACAAAAACACTATAATATCACGATTCACCAAGCGATTAGGTCTACAAGATGCAGATAGAGAGAGGATTCAGCAAGCGATTAGGACTACGGATTTTGAAATAATAAACCACGAACTTCATCCAAAAACGAAAAAGCAATTATTTTGCCCCCAAATAAATCAAAATCCAAAAAACATTTGAAATGACAATAAGTGAGATGCTATATGAAATCCAAGTGCAAATCTGAAAGACAGCAAAACTGGTGGTTCAGTGTTGGTGGGCCTGGTGGCTGGCCGGCTGGGGAGAGAAAGACGTAGACTTCTGATACGAAAGCCCTATCCAGGGACGGTTTTGATTGGAAGTATGACATGGAGTACTCTAGAGCGAGTAAGGGTTGATTTTAGTTTTCTTTATGAGATCTTCAGGATCCGTTCGGACAGAGGAACCATCGAGAAGACGTTATTGGTGGTGGTGCACAGAGAAATCACCGAGAAGAAGACAAATGGAGATTGATGTTTTAGTTTCTTGATTCAACTGGGTTTCTGTTTATTAATTTACAAAGTTTAGTCATTAAACTGGCTCAAGGGCATTGGATGGGATGTCTAAACCACAAGGTTACCATCCCAAATTTCCCAGAGGTGAGTTTTTTGGTAACAAAATATCACTTCTCAGCAAAAATTGTTGAAATTAAAAGATAAATAGAACTTCAATAGTGAATTCAATCAGGCCCTTCTCACCGAACAACCCACAAAACAATGACATTATACAGAATAACCCATGGAAATGTGCCTGTTTCAAGAAGCCAGACAAGCCACCCACAATTCCCTGGTAAAAGACCATCAATTGGCTGCTAAATAGCCAAATTAGCGCTTCTTCTTTGTGTCCAGGGCCAGGCTATGAAACAAAGAAATTAGGAATTATTTTACGGAGTAGAATCAGGCACAGTTATCCACCTGCAGAACCACTGGCTTGTTGGAGGAGCAAAATTGAACTTGAGGTTTTCTTTTCAGCATTGCTGTTGAATTTAGTAGAGTTCAAAATCCTCGCCCATATCAAGTTATGAAAGAAACTCTATTTTCAGTAGCGAAAGAGAGAAAATATGCTCTCCTCTCCTCCCCTCCCCTCCTCTCCTTGATACCATCTTATAAGGATCCATCACAGCCAACAGCAGTGTGCGAGGACAATTTTTCAGACCCGGCTGGGATCATTTCTGCCAGGAGTTTTAGTTGACTATCAAGTACAGTGTGCTTGAATTGACTAGCATTGGCTCTTTTGATAATTTAACATCCAATTTATGGTCTTTTAATGGAAGGAAGGGGGTGGCTAGTTGTTAAGTTGGCATGCTTATGCGTGGGCTTGTGTAATTTCACAATTTGTGGGTGATTTGCTGAAAGAGTGTCCAAGTTACAAGTTGTTTTGTGCAATTACCCAAGATTTATATGCACAAATCACAATCTCAAATCTTTGTAAAATATGCAACAAGATGATTAATAGCAATAAGATAGATAACAAAAGGTCCCAGATGGACAGTCAAGCTGTGTAAATGAAGCTGACTTGTAAAATTGTTAAATATCATTAATTATGAAAGGAAGCTACGTTTAAAGGTTTTCAAAGGTGTCATGCCTACCTATATGATGTTTTCATCGCTCATGTATCTGTTTCCTGGACAATGAGAAAATCTGGTAATGATCTGGTAGTTATCTTAGGACCATAATTTCATCCTACCTGGACATCCACAACTATATTAGTTGCATTTGTTGATGTGGGTGGGTATGATAATCCTTCAGGTGTAATATCTCAGTATGATTTGGGTGGCTATGATATCCTTTGGGTGAAATTTCTGTGGCCATACTGCTTCATATTGATCCATCTAGAGATCTAAAGGTGCCTTTATTGAGATGTTTTCTGGAGCATTATCATTTAAAAGTCATGTTTCATCCCTAGAATACTATGCCGGCCTTCTCTCTCCTGGAAACAACATATTGTGGTATTTGTAGATTGCAGCAGGGTTAAAACTGGTAACCCTGAATTCACCTTCTGTGCTTGTGTGAATTTTTACGAGGAAATAATGATTGATCTATATGCTTTTCGGCATACCTGAATATTAAATTTGAATGACAGATTGTACACTTGTTTCTGTTTTGCCTAATCTAAACAGTCATAGCCTGGACACGAAGAGATGCCTGGAATTCAGCAGCCCCACATTCTCAATGGGCCGAAAATCAGAGGAAGCAGCAGTGGGGGCCCTAATACAGATGCTGAGGACAGCTCCTCCCCTCCGACAGGACTCAAGCATATACTCTTCTTCCCCGTCCCCCAACACCACAAACCAATCACAAGCTGGCAACTTCGGATCAGCATCCGAGTTCCTGACAGCCCGAAAGGCATCGGATGCACTTGAGGAACTGAGGAGCTTCAGAGAGATGAAAGACATATTGGTTTCCAAATCTGTTAGCAGCCACCTACTCCGGAAGGAAACCATTTGATGATCCGAGAAACAAGAACTCTTCTGTTTTTTCGTATTAACATGCTGGTATTTTATGCGTGGGAGATTGCCAGACATGTGCCTGTAAATAGTCAGACTACCAACTAGCCACATGTTTGATGTGTTGGTGAGAATTGGTTGAAGATGCTGTTTTCTTATCTGGTGTTCTTGGCATTTGACTCTGCAAAAGTAGGGGGGATAAGTTATAGACATAAAAAATAGCATAGAGAATATCTGTACATATTTGACCTTCTCTTGTTAGCCAATCCTCCATGTTCTCCCTACTTTTCAGACATTTCTTGTTTCAATGGCATCTGTACTTGGGTCTGGTTCTTGTGTTATATTTTTGCAGTTCCGATATTAAGTACATAGGAAATATGCAGCTAAATAATTTACGGTTTGTGATATAGGGTACCTAGATTCATCAAATATAGGAAATCCGAACTCGGAATCAAGTCCATAAAGGGGCTGAATTAGAAGGTCAATATTGCAGGTTCAAGAGTGATTTGATTAAGAATTTAGAGGGGTTTGAGATTGGTATACATGTTATGTTTTGGATAGAACGATAACATGGAGAATGGCTCGCGGCCTAACTAACTCGGGACAAACTTGATGATGTATCTCCTATCGCTAACTTGTCATTTGGTGAATCGGGATAAATATGATGATGTATCTAGCATCGCTAACCTGCCATTTGACGACATTGTGAGATTGCATTACATTCCCAAAATAATAGTATTTGACTATTCTAAATTTCTCAGTAATTTTTGAAATATATTATGGATGAAATTTCTATTATTCATCGGCCGTCATCTTCAAATTGATGGTCAAACCTACTGATCAAATCTTGTCTTTTTTACTTGACAAGATTTACCAAGTAGTTGGTCGTGCCAACACTTGTGCTTACTAAATAGATATATCGGGTGAATATGGGTCATATATGTAAAATTTTGTCTTGTTTACTTGAGCTAGAATGTACGTTGGCACCTTATCTCACAAACGGAACACAATTTGAAAATTTTGACTCCAACATTAACTTCCAAATGATGTTTTGGCTAAGTGGGCTCCAACATTAACTTCCAAATGATGTTTTGGCTAAGTGGGAAAATTTGAGTTATTTCGCCGGAGTATATGTTTTTCAATCTTGAAATTCTTTTTTTTTTTTGGGGGGGATGAAGTGTTAAACTCAGGTCTCCCAAATACTTACAAGATCCGCTAAAATATAGATGGTCAGAATCGAACACAGGGAAGACGATATCTCGCTTTGACGAATTAATTAAAAAACCAAAACCCAAAAATAAAGTAAACAGAATATGTACAAGTATAAAGGCTCAAAGAAAGAAACCAGAAACCGTAGGTTGTCCGACATGGGCATGTCAATGGGGGCAAAACTCTATTAAAACACCATAGAACAGTAAGAGAATAACCACAGATAAAATCGGAACAAAACCGTAGACTTAGGTAGGGTAGGTCATCTGACCTGCCTCGGAGAAATCTCCCGATTGCTCCGTAAAGCAATTTTTAAATAAGAACAAAAAGGTAAGAGAAAGTTTGGATCTTTATAATGTTTGAAATCAGTATCCAAACAACATATAACATTAGAGATCACGCATTCCAAAATTCGGATCACCACAACGTGGATACAATAGATCTCAAAAGGCAATTCCACAAAATAAGACTTCGTCCAAGCAGATTGAACGAGCATCGACGTCCGACCTCCTAATCCAAGTTGTGGGTTCACCCCATAATTGCTCCAGGATTTTCCTTGCAATGACGGATGATCATATCGGGGTCCAATGTAGAAGTGAAGAGGCGGCCGTCGTCCGACCTGAGCCTAGTCGAGCACTGTTGTAGTTTCTCCAGATGTTATTCACTTCACTCTATACCTTCAATCAATTCCGCTTGACCTAGACATCATTGACCACAAGGAAGCCCTTAGTGTGTGTATATGAGGACATTGAGCTATGGATGTACCATTTGTGATCCACAAATGCCTCGAATGCCTTCAATAACATAAACTAACCGGTAGTTCTCCGAAATAGGAATACAAAGGGAATAGACCAAAACGATATGTTTATTAAGCTCAAAGAGGTAGATAATGGAATATAATGATGATGAAAAAGACGTTATTTGGAGTGCTATCAAATACCTCATACTTGAACCTTACTTGTCCTCAAGTAAGATCCGTTGACATCTCTCAATCATTCGCATTCAAATACGTTCCTTAGATGCTACATAATCAAGCACTCCGAGCTTCATCAACTTCACACAAATCATTATATAAGATAAAAGTCAAAGCTCATAAGTTTCATGACACTCGGGAAAATGTGTATAACTCTCTTACTTGTGTTTAAGGGATATGAAAGAAAATGCTCAACCTCAACTAATATACAAGGACCATTAACAATAAGCTTACCAAGACGTTCTCAATCTCCACTACACAATTTTTCCTACAAATACACCAATGAATCAAGAGGACTTTTATACGTTGTAACTTGTCTAGGTAATAAACACGGATGATGAGTTTTATTTAGCTCTCTGGTGCAAAAAGATCCGGGAACCAAGACGTATCGAGTTTCTCGGTTGTTTATTTTCATGCAAGCCGGATGTCTTCACTCTTTACACTAACACATGACATTTCTTCATTTCAATACTTTTGTACTTTATAAGACTTTATCCCTTCATTTCTTCAGGTAGATCCAAGTGGTGCACAATTGAATACTTTATTTGACTTTTGTTCTTCTTCAATTTATGCACATATACCACATGAATCTTTATACATTGATGCTCTTTACTACACACGACCCCATACTTGAGTCTTGCTTTTCTCCCTCCAATGCATGGTGTCACCATTAATTCCCTTATGGGTCAATGATGGTGGAAGTTCATATAAATAAACTAGATAAGGGTGTTTACTTGAGATTTATTTTTGGAATTTACTTTACTTTAAAAGACACTTATGCCCCTAAAAATTGAAAAATAACATTGAATATCAAGGGATGAACAAAGAATATGGGGATGGAAAAACAAAGGGCCAAAATCGGATTTTTAGAAAAAAAAATAAATCCATGCAAACCCATATAAGCTTTGATTCACCGGCTTATCTTTTAGTGGTTCTTAGGGTTGTTATACAAGCCAAACGAGCCGAGCATTGATATGCTCAAACTTGGCTCATTAATAAACGAGTCAAACCCGAGCCAAACCTAATTTCTAAAACGAGCCTAAAATCATGCTCAGACTCGACCCGCAAGTTCCACTTAAAGCTCGTGTTCGGCTCGTTTATCTCGCTTTTGACGAGCCAATCTCAGGCTCGTTTGAGCTCGTTGAGGCTCGTTTGGGCTTAAAATTAGTACTTTACAGGTTGGAATTTACAAATATTGAATATGATCAAAATTAAAACAATACAACAATCCAAATACAATGTAGAGACTACAATTAGTCCAAATATTGGACAATGTTACAAAAAATAAAAGAAGATATATATATCTTTCCAAATGACACACATTGTTGGTTGTAATTTATCAAGATGAACATAAACTTTTCTCAATATATATTTCTATTGTTTCGTTGGATTTGTTGCACTCGCATCTTTAATATATTAGGTTTTCACACAAAGAGTAGGATGAGTAGTTTTCTGCTACACATTCTTCACACTTTCAGACCCAAAACCTGTCAACAATGACAACAGACAATGCTTAAATCATAAAATCTTTTCTATAAGATAAATTTCAGGAAAAATTTAAAACATATAGATAATCCAACGAAAGCTCCTACCCATCTGTCAGGCAAAACATGATTTAACGTAGTCATATAGATCTTCGGGATAATAATTTTCTTAATACTAACCAATCTCAATTATTTTTCTAGTAGATTTCATCTCACAATTTTATAAACATAAAAATAAACAAATATGTAGGAGTGTCAAGATGAAAATTCTTATATGTTACTCAACTCATCATATTTTTATTGTTCATTTAAGGCCTGTAACATTAGCATAATGAAACCCACAATAACATATATAATCAGGGGTATTAAGTGCCATAACACTAGAAATTTAGCGCAATGAATCTAATACAATGAATTGTGGGTTAGCATGGTATTCCAAATTCAGATTATTGGTTGTATGTCAGTTTGGAAATTTTATTTATGATGCGTTCCAGATTTTTATTGTTTTCATAGGAGTTGTTGTGAATGTAAATCTAACAAATCTAAATTCCTTAGTCGTAGATCCGACTAAAGAAACACACATAACGCACACAAGCAATTTGATAACGCAGTTCGGTAGTATATAAAATACTCCTACTCTGCGAGACCTCAAGAGGGGAGATCCGATCCCAGGTTTCACTAGGTATCCAAGAACACAGATTACATACACTGGACAAGAGATACTAGCACCTTTTCTACGATCTAGCAAAGAAAGCAAACAAACAAAACTCAGGAGATACAAAGAAGCAATGGTGAAGAAAAGCCCCCTCAAAGGCACCTTGACGAAGATCTAAGATCGATCTTCGTCCCTTCTGCAAACCAACGAAGCAGAGTCGAGAGATAACAGATCTCTCTTTCCTTCTAAGGATCCTTCTCACTCAAAATGAGATTTGATGATCCTTTCTTCTTCTCCTCTTTTCTCTCTAGCTTTCTCTCTTTCTTTTGGCGAAGAACACTCAAGCTCTCGATCTAGGGTTTCAGAAGCTGGAGCCAAGAGTTTAAGTACCAAGCTGAACCCTAGGTGAAACGCCTCGTTTTGCCACGACCCTTAAGTGAGCTGGTGAACCGGATTAATAACATCAAGCGGCCGGTTCAAACTCGCAAGCAGGTCCTTCATTTCTGGATCAAAGAGATGGGTTTCCAGAATTGGGCTTACAAAGTCCAGTCTCCAACTTCAGCCGGATAAGCACACAAATACACAACAATACACATTACAACTAAGTATCTCCTAATTTATATAATAGCCTACACATGTATATGAATATTGTCACCATTACAATCACCAAGCTACATCATTTAGTTTAAGTTAAGTGACAACATTGGATCATGATAGGCATCAATATCAAACACATAGCAAGCTATCATACGAGTCTTATAACTCTCTACTTAGACCATAGTATAAGGTGCTAGTTTAATCTCTAAGTCCTAATGCTACAATATGTTACAAGAATCAATTAACATAACAAATGCCCTCCTGATTCTTGTATCATTTCAATTTGGTTCTGTTCCCCAATAGTGTGCCCGATACCATCCTTCCTGTCCTTCATCAGTCCATGACCTGCACAATCACTCAAGGAGCATCAAAGATCTGTAGAAAATTTCTACAGAAGACAAATTTATCAGCAGTCACAATTTTAGTCCCAAAGTCAGCAGGATTCAAATCACCCTTAATCTTTTTAACTAAGAAGTGTTTCTTTTTAACCCTATCTCGAATGAAATGATTTCTAACATCAATATGTTTAGATCTTTCATGATAAACAGGATCTTTACACAAGTACAAAGCACTTTGACTGTCCATATGAATTACAGGAACACAAGGTTTATGAGATATTTCACTAACAAGATCTTTAAGCCAAATAGCTTCTTTAGAAGCTTCAACAGCAGCAATATATTCAGCTTCAGTAGAGGATAAAGCAACTACAGATTGTTGTTGAGATTTCCATGAAACACAATTACCAGTCCAAGTATAAAAATATGCAGTGGTAGATTTTCTATTATCTTTATTACTAGTATAATCAGAATCTACATAACCAAACACTTCACCAATATTATCATGCTCAGAAAACATCAAACACAAGTCTTTAGTTCCACTGATATATCTAAGAATATATTTCATAGCAGTCCAATGTAATTCACCAGGATTAGACATGTATCTATTTAACACACTTATACCAAAAGCAAGATCAGGTCTAGTGCATAACATAGCATACATGATAGAACCAACAACCACATCATAGGGAATTTTTGCCATTTTTTCAATTTCAGCTTGATTACTAGGACAGTGTTGCTTAGTTAAGTCCAGGTGCCCTCCTAAGGGTATAGAAGTGGATTTAGCATTTTTCATATTGAATTTTTCTAAAACTTTTTCAATATAATCAACTTGAGATAACCACATCTTTTTATGCTTTCTATCCCTTATGATTTTAACACCTAGTATTTTCTGTGCAGGGCCCATATCTTTCATGTCAAAGTTTGATTTTAAATCCCTCTTAGCACCAGCTATTAACACAGCAGACTTACTAATAAGCAGTATGTCATCGACATATAATAACACAAACAAGGGATTCATGGAAGATATGCCTTTAAAGTACAAACAGTAATCATAATTGCTTCTTAAAAATCCTAAGTTTTTCATGCATTTATCAAACTTAAGATTCCATTGTCTAGGTGACTGTTTTAAGCCATAGATGGATTTTTTTAAGCAAGCAAACATGATCAGGTTTAGATTTATCTACAAAACCCTCAAGTTGTTTCATATAGATAGTTTCATCCAGATTACCATGTAAAAGGCAGTTTTTACATCCATTTATTCTATGTCCCAATCATGCACAGTAGCAAAAGCAAGCAATAATCTCATTGTTTTATATTTGACAACAGGAGCAAATATATCAGTGTAGTCAATTCCCTCTCTTTGGGTAAACCCTTAGCAACTAACCTAGCCTTGTATCTAGGTGGTTCACTCAGTTTAGTAGCTTCCTTTAGTTTATAAATCCATTTACAAGGCACAAGTTTAGCATTTTCAGGTTTAGCTATTAACACCCAAGTTTTGTTAACAATCATGAAATCTATTTCATCTTGCATGGCTAGTTTCCAATTTTTCGATTGAAAACATTTCATAGCTTGCCTATATGTGTCAGGAGTATATGGATTATCAACAACATCACCAGTCAAGAAAGCATACTCAACTATATTAAAATCATTTGTAAACAGAACATATTCAGAATCATTGTATCACCTATCAGGTATTCTAACCCTAGGATTTCTATCTCTAGTTAACTGATAGTTATGATCATCATTGTCATTCAAATAATCATCTTGATCATGCAGAGAATCACCAATATCATGCAAGGAATCATTATTATTATTATTATCATGCAATGCATTATCAGAGTGAGATGAAGGAGCAACAGAGATATCTCCTATATTTTCTACCCCCTTGATTCTGACCTATGGTTCTCACTGCCTATAGCAGTGTTTTCATCAACATTCTCATCACCGTTAGGAAGATTATCAACATCATAGTTCTCTTCACTAGTACTAGGTGTTTGATAATATCCTATGTCAAACTCTTCATCTATGAATTGATTTTCCCTATTATGGTCATTAGTGTAGAAATGAAAGCTTCTAGTTGATTCAGTATCATTTTCAGTGCTACTGGTGTTATCAACATTGTTAGTATTTCTAGTTTTAAAATAGAATTCTCTTTCATTAAAGGTCACATTTCTAGATGTTATTACTTTATAGCCATGTGGTTGTATGAGTAAAAGTTTATAACCTTTAACACCTGCAGGATAGCCTAGCATTACACACTTTTGTGCTCTTGGGTGCAACTTCCCTTGTATTATATGGGAATATGCAGTGCACCCAAAGGGCCTTAAGTGGGTAATACTAGGTTTCCTTCCAGTCCATAACTCTTGGGGTGTTCTAAAGTCTATAACAGAGGAGGGAGACCTATTAATGAGGTAAGTTGTTGTAGTTACAGCTTCACCCCATAGACTATGTTTCATACCAGCACTTATAAGCATACATCTAGCCTTTTCTAAAAGAGTTCTATTCATCCTTTCAGCTATACCATTTTGTTGAGGAGTGTAAGGGACTGTTAGATGTCTTTTAATGCCATTTGTTTTACAAAATTCATTAAAACTAGCATTACAAAACTCTAGACCATTATCAGTTTTAAGGCACTTAACTTTTAAATCGGTTTCATTTTCAACTGCAATTTTCCAATTTTTAAAGCTTTCAAAAGCTTCATCTTTAGTTCTAAACAAATATATCCAAACTTTTCTAGAATAATGATCAATGAAAGAAATAAAATATTTCTTTCCACCTACAATTTCTACATGAGCAGGACCCCATAAGTCTGAATGTATATATTCTAGAGGTTTACTAGCTTTGTATGAAGATTTATTGAAACTATTTTTATTTGCTTTACCAAACACACAGTTTTCACAAAAGCTAAGGTTTGTCAGTTGATTAGTTAAAATACCTTGTTTATGTAACTGAGTTAAGCCATTATTTTCTATATGACCTAGTCTGCTATGCCATAAAGTAGTTTGTTCTAGGTTGTTTTTATTAATATCAGTAGTGGAGAGATTTAATTCAGGTGATTGCTCTACAAAGTACAAACCACCCTTTTTAGAACTCCTAATAAGAGTAAGACCATTTTTGACAACTTCTCTTATACCATTACTAGTATTTATATTACATCCTAAATCATCAAACATAGACTCAGACAACAGGTTTCTCCTAAGGCCAGGAACCCATCTAACATTTTGTATCACCCTAATCTTTCCATCATACATGCACATAGGTATATTTCCTATTCCTTTTATTTTCAAAGCAGTGTTATCACCTAACATAACATCACCACCATCAAAAATTTCTAAAGAACAAAATAGAGTTCTATCAGGACAAGCATGCATGGTACATCCAGAATCTAATATCCAATCATCAGATTTGCATTTGAAAGGAATAGTGCACATCAACAGTTCACATGAATACTGAGCATGGATATTTTAAAATAAAGAAACATTATTTTCAGTATTTCCTTTATTAGATTCATCCTTCTTTTTCTTTCTACAGTCATTAATGAAGTGACCTAGCTTTTGACAGTAAAAACATTTTTTATTTTTCTTGTCATTTTCACTACTAGGGCTCTTATCATAGAATTCATCTTTCTTATCCCTTTTATTTGACTTATTGTTCTTTTTAAACTTCCCTTTAGTTACTAAAACTTCAGACTTAACTTCAGATTTCTTATCATTAGGTTTAGTCTTAAAAATTTTCTTAGATTCATTTTTATCAACAATGGATTCAATTATTTTTGTCTTAGTTAAAGTTTCAGTACTGTACTGTATTACATCTCTAAAGGTATCAAATTGTGAGGGTAAAGAATCTAACAATATAACAGCTAAATGAGTATCTTTAATAGTGTTATCACATCTTTCTAAGTCCATTTCCATTTTTAGAAATCTATCTAGGTTATCATTCAAGGTCACATTCACATCCATCTTAAATGTAAACAACCTATGTAGAGTAGATATCCTAGAGGGCAAAGAATTTTTATTATACTGCTTATCTAAGGTATCCCACAAAGGTTTAGCAGAGGAGATACTTACAAACTGACGAGCCACGTCGTCAGTCAATCTTATCATTATTTCAGCATGAGTCTGCTCATCCATTTCCATTTTCCTGGCTGTAGACGTTTCTGCCAAGTAATCACCAGTTATGGCCCTCCAACACTTTTCCCTGGTCAAGATTGCCTTCATTTTGACCTGCCATATGATGAAGTCAGAGACTCCATCATATGGCTTGAGTCTGATACTAGCTTCTGTCATTTTATTTCCTGCAAACAAGAAATGAAAAAGTTAGTTATAATCAGACAAGAAAAGTAAACACAGGTAAGAGGTATGATAAGAGAGCAAAGATAAACACAACAACAAAAAACCAGCCAAGATGATCACTACAAGAATCAATCAGAGTAAATCCAACCACACAAGGCAAAACAACAAGCGGAAGCAATATCAGGAAGCAAGATATACGAAGATATCAAGTACTACAGAAAACCCCAAAAATTAGGGTTTTTTACAGATTCGAAAGAAAAAAAATCACAGAATGCTCTGATACCAATTTGTGAATGTAAATCTAACAAATCTAAATTCCTTACTTGTAGATCCGACTAAAGAAACACACATAACGCACACAAGCAATTTGATAACGCAGTTCGGTAGTATATAAAATACTCCTACTCTGCGAGACCTCAAGAGGGGAGATCCGATCCCAGGTTTCACTAGGTATCCAAGAACACAGATTACATACACTAGACAAGAGATACTAGCACCTTTCCTACGATCTAGCAAAGAAATCAAACAAACAAAACTCAGGAGATACAAAGAAGCAATGGTGAAGAAAAGCCCCCTCAAGGGCACCTTGACGAAGATCTAAGATCGATCTTCGTCCCTTCTGCAAACCAACGAAGCAGAGTCGAGAGATAACAAATCTCTCTTTCCTTCTAAGGATCCTTCTCACTCAAAATGAGATTCGGATGATCCTTTCTTCTTCTCCTCTTTTCTCTCTAGCTTTCTCTCTTTCTTTTGGCGAAGAACACTCAAGCTCTCGATCTAGGGTTTCAGAAGCTGGAGCCAAGAGTTTAAGTACCAAGCTGAACCCTAGGTGAAACGCCTCGTTTTGCCACGACCCTTAAGTGAGCTGGTGAACCGGATTAATAGCATCAAGCGGCCGGTTCAAACTCCCAAGCAGGTCCTTCATTTCTGGATCAAAGAGATGGGCTTCCAGAATTGGGCTTACAAAGCCCAGTCTCCAACTTCAGCCGGATAAGCACACAAATACACAACAATACACATTACAACTAAGTATCTCCTAATTTATATAATAGCCTACACATGTATATGAATATTGTCACCATTACAATCACCAAGCTACATCACTTAGTTTAAGTTAAGTGGCAACATTGGATCATGATAGGCATCAATATCAAACACATAGCAAGCTATCATATGAGTCTTATAACTCTCTACTTAGACCATAGTATAAGGTGCTAGTTTAATCTCTAAGTCCTAATGCTATAATTGTTACAAGAATCAATTAACATAACAGTTGTAAAAACAATTGGGTGGAAAAATGAAGCTCTACTAACGAATAGTAAACCAAAAGCTCAAAATAAGAAAGTTAGGTATCAATTCACTCGTTGACTCAGAAAATGGTTACCTCTAGACTCACATTGCACTACAACAACCTTTAGAGCAACGAGCTTTGTAGTCCTTAGAGCAGATTAATGAACAAACATCGAATATTATATGAGGTGTTGTAGCATGTTTTGGTTTTACAAATTCATAACCAACTACAAATAAAAAAGAGAAAAAGATCACATGATGAATTGAAAAAATATTAGCGTTGGCTACAAACTAGAGAGCAACATAGTGTTGTTGATGTGCCGAGTGGAAGAAACCTGTAGTCATGAAGGAGTGAATTTATGAGCAAGACTAAGAGAAGGAGACAAAATACGAGGAAGAAAACCAATAACTACGGACCGACTAGAAAAGGAGGAAATTTGTTGATTCTAGTCGCCTCCGAAGTCAAGGTTCATGGGTAAAGTTGTGAGCCGGAGTAGTGGTGGGTCGCAAACCTAAACCTAAACCGTCAAAATCCAAACCGGCGGTTTAGGTTTAACCTAAACCGCCGGTTTGGTCGGCGGTTTAGCCGGTTTATTAAAAA
>BSUD01000001.1:42669227-42716786 GCA_033239045.1 Fagopyrum esculentum | reverse complement strand
AAAAAAGAAAAACTGGACCAAACCGGACCAAACCGGCGGTTAACCGACGGTTTGATCTCCAAACCGCCGGTTTGGTCCATTTTTTAAAAAAAAAACCAAACCGCCGGTTCAACCAAACCGGCAAACCTAAACCGCCGGTTTGGTCAAACCGGCGGTTTACGCCGGTTCACAAACCGCCGGTTCGGCGGTTTGGTTTGAACCGGCCCCATCTCTAAGCCGGAGACAAGATTCGTGACTAAAATCGTGAGACTGAAGATAATATTCGAGGAAGAAAAACAACTTGAGAAGATAAACTAGAGAAGAAGAGACAAAATTGAAGGAAGAAAAACGGAAAAAGATCAACTAAAGAAGAAGAAAAGCATACCCGAGTCGTCGAGAAGCCGGAGAAACCTAGTCTCCATCGAGAAGCATGGAATCGACAATTTCGCTAGAGGAAGGACAAGTCATGTTGTGAATTGTTGAACGACGTTGGGTTAAACCAAAACAACCTAGACAATATCTTATTTTAGGGTAATTTTTTGAAATTCAAACGAGCGGCTCGTTTGAGCTCGGACTCGGCTTGGGCTCGTGACTAGCTTAGTAACATGCTCGTGTTCGGATTGTTTAGTTATATGAACGATCCCGACTGAGACAAGCCCGAGAGGCTTGTCTTGAATAACAAACCTGATGTTTTTAAACCCAAATAAAAACCGTTGAAAAATAAACTAATTCTCAAATAAACACTCACATAAATTAAACTCAGAGTTTATGTACCAAATAAAACACAATAGATTCTGTCACACAAGTATTTGTAATTTTGGAACATCAATCGATGACTTTTCATTTGGGGTTATTTTGGATTTTCGGATAACTTTGGACAGGTTATTTGACTGAATATTGCACCGATTTTGTCACACAAAATTAGAGTTTCCTAAATCTATACAAGATTGGAGCCTTCAAGGCTTCAACTACTCTACCAAGAGGTGCTGCTCATTGACGTCAAGTCATCTTCCACATCAACAAGTGCAAGGCTCAAGTGTGACTTCCTGCTCGTATCTACATACACTTCGTCGTCGTTCACTTCCATGCCGTGCTTGCATGACTTGTTCCACTTCTCTATGCTTTCCTCTCCTTTCAATAGCCTTACAATCTGTGTTACATTAAACATGAGCATTACCAAACAACGCGTCGACCAAGTATAAGTTATAGAGATTACCTGGTTCATATATGGTCGGAGCCGGGCGGATCTTGTCAAGCAAAGACTGGCTGCAACCATCATTCTCTGCATTTGGATCTCATCGAAACTCCCTTCCAAATCCGGGTCTACAATTCCTCTTGGCTTTCCGCTTTCTAGTATCGGTTCCGCCCACATTACTAAGCTCTCCTGACCCTTGGATGTATCTATCGATTTCCTTCCTGACAGAAGCTCAAGAAGTACCACTCCGTATGAGTAGACATCCACCTTGCTGCTCACCTTCCCATACATGAAATACTCGGGTGCTAGGTAACCGAATGTTCCTACTACATCGTCGTATGTTTCATAGGATGAATTCATAGGACCCCATACCGCAAGCCCAAAATCAGACAGCTGCACTCGTTCGTCCATACAAACAAACAATCCACATATTAGAAATACTTGGTATATATGGCACCAGGGGTGAGAAAAATATCCGATCCGGAAAAATCCGAAAACATCCGGCAAGTGGTGATCCGAGTCCGATCCGATTCGAGCATTTATAACGGATCGGATACGGATCGAAGTTTTGAGTGAAAAGTATATCCAACTATATTTTAAGAATAAATACTTGGATCGAATATCCGGTCTGGATAAAATTGTCGGATATCCGGGTGCTCTCGGATCGGATATTCGATTCAAATAAAATTGTACCATCGAATATCTGAGCCTCGGATCAGATCGGATATCCGAAAATGTCGGTATGGCACATTGAGCTTAGTTCCGGGTACCTTAGGTTCAAATCTGTCCGAAAGCAGAATGTTTGAGGATTTGACATCTCTATGGATCACAGGCCTCGAGCATCCATTGTGTATATAATTCAAAGCGTTAGCAATCCCGACTGCTATCTTGAACCTTGCTTCCCAAGGCAAAACATGCTGCACATTTGGGTCACCTGATTTACTGTGTAAGGTATCCTCTAAGCTTCCTTTTGACATGAATTCGTGAACGGATATTAGCTCGCTGTTCTCTATGCATACTCCGAGCAATGATGTAAGGTTCTTGTGTTTCAGAGACGAGATTATATCTATCTCTAGTGAAAAGTCTTTCCATCCTGCCCTTGATGATTTCGTAACCTTGACAGCAACAGGCCTGCCATCCGGAAACCGACCCTTGTAAACCCTGCTACAACCTCCCTTCCCAATCACGTTTCCTGCATTGAATATTCAATATGGTATGAGATCAATAACGAAAACTGAAATCATAAAGAGACCGAAACCCGTCTGGTTGGAACTCCGGAAACAGAAATAAAATGGAAATCAATCTGGTACACATATGTACCTGCTCATGGAATATTTTGGAATGATTTAAAAAAAATTTCAAGAATAAGAATATATGTATGGACAATATTCGTTCCATTCTGTTTCCGGAATTAAAACCAAATGGGCCTGAATACTTCCAACAGGGTTAGAAATGTCAGAACCAGAAGAGAACTGTGAGGTTGAGCTCTTGAGAACTTCATAACTGAACCAAGTGAAATTGGAGTGCATTAAATCGCCTGGGAGTCCCGAGTCCTCAGCTATCTCACCCCAAAACGAATGGCTAGTTCTCCTACTGTCTGCAAGTGTGCTCTCTGATACACTAAATGAAAATTCAGAGCTGCCAATTTGTGTAGTTTCAGGGGAAGATCGGCTCGGCAAGTTCATTACCCATTGAACCACTGACATCTTTCTTGCTTCCAGGCCACTATAGGTTGGTATGCTGGATGTTCTTAGCAAAGGCCACCCGGCCTTAATCTCCAAATTGCTTTCCATGGAGAAACCACAAGATCTTGAATGAGTATTCGTATTAGTATTCTTATTAGGGACTAAGCTAAGTTTTCTTTCTGTTGAATCTCCGTCATCTTCATCACCAGAAACGAGATGCTCAAGTTTAAGGAAGCTCGGCTTAGGATCTCTTCCTTGGGCTACTGGATTCAAATCCAAAGTTAGTGCTCTTCAAGAATCAAATTATAGGCAAAAGGATATGATAAATTAGCACCAAACCTGCTATTTGATCATTAGAGCTCCTTCTGAAGACAACTTTGCCATTATGGATGCTGACTACTTCAATTCTCGAATCCAAATGCTTCGCGCAGTACTTAGAAGCCGATAACCAACCACTGCCAGAAACCAATTCTGGTAGTATAAAATCAGAAAGAACCACAACAAGAAGAAGCAGATACATAAATCATCTAGCATGTAGCTTACCCAAGGGTGGTTTGCTTGCTTGTTCCCACAACTACAGCTGAAGCATGGCAAGCTTTAGCCTCTTTGACAAGGGACTTTCGAATCGAACTCCCCCTCAGTATCTGCCCATGGAGATTTACCTGATAAGATTGAGTTAACAAAAGTTCAGCACTCAATCTCTCTTTCTTTTCAGATAGTATCTGAAGAAACCAAAACCAGACCTTCTTAATGTCACAAAGTCCTCTATAACTCTCCAGAAAACAATCCAAAGCCACCTTCTCTTTTGTAGCGTCATCTAAGTAATTACAAAAAAGCATGATGAGGGTATTGAAGAACAAATCCAGGTAAAAACTCAGTTTTACCTGCTTTTCTACAGACATGCACAGCAACCACCTGGTCGCCTGAATCAGCAACCTTTACAATTGCCCAGCTGATAAGTTCTCTGCCTTGGCTATCAAATGTGATCCCAACCAAAACCTTCCTTTTCTCACAATTATTAGCCCCCTTTTCAGCTGTCATCTCAAGATGAAGATGAACTTTCTATGGTTCTACCTGAAAGAGGGCAATTCTCCCGCTTGAAGGATTTCTTCAATTTAATCAAGCTCAAATCCCCATGAAATTCTTAAAGCACACTTTGATATGAGTGATATAAAGAAAAGGGTCTGAACATTATTGGCCAAAGATTATAATAATTGAATATATGGGGTCACTCTAAAGTCTAAACCAAAGCAGACAGATACAAGGAAGGCAACGCATCAACCCCAACAAAAAGTAAATCAATTAGATAGTCAAAGCAATACCCTCCATCAAACTATACTTCATTTATGAATTTAAAATTAGGATTCTGATAATAGCGCCAAGATCTTCACAACCTATAACCCAACCACCACAACTACTACTACAGCCTACAGGGCGTCTAGGATTGAGACCCAGAAGCTCGATTAGCTAAAATGACACTGATAGAATCAAAGGTTCGAACGGTCTGATACGAGATCTATACAGCTAAACTGAGGAAAATTGGAAGTGTTGAAAAATTAATTGAAAATGGGAAAGATATTCAGAAGAGAGAGATTCTTGTGTAAAATTGTGTACCCTTTAAGGAAAGTTGGAAGAAGAAGAAGGGCGATGGGTAATATATTAGTAGCGCGAACCGCCATTGGAGCGACAAATGAGGCTGCGAATCCTCACCGGCTATCCAGGGTTTACGCCTACCCGTTTTTCCATTTTTGAGGAACTTTGTAATTTTTCAAACAATTTTAGTAATTCATGTTTTGAAAAGATTTCGAATTTAGTAATTCATTGGTGACATTTCCAAATTTGCTGGAAGGGATACTACAAATTGTGCCGGTAACAAATTTGGTTTGTGGATGACACCAAAAACGGCCACTTTTCTATACATGGTAAAGAAGGAAATTATGTCCAACTCCACCCAACTTTTCTTCTTCCTCTTTCCGTTTATGAAAGTTGAAAGTGAACGAAAAAAACGAATCCGAAAAGCAATCCATTCAAACCGAAATCAATGAAGATCGCACACCCAAACTGTCGGTGGGAAGAGAACGACCCTACGAGAAATGCAAGATAGATGTTATCAATTACTTTCTTACGTTTTTATTTCGTTTTATGATTTCGGATTAGAAATGGGATTTATTTTCAAAATAATTAAACAACTAAGTATTTATTAAATTAAGCACGGAATAAAAACTAATTTCGAGAATAGAAAGTCTTAGGGACTTCTACACGTTAAGACGGCTAACCATCTCGTCAGGATCACGACTTTCCCATCAGCCTTTTGCCCCCTCTCATCTCGGACAACTTCCCCTACGAGATTATCGGCCTGAGTCCCAAGATGACGACACCATCTCTACATCTTCCCACACCCGAGCCCTATTCCCGCTCATACCCCTATTCCATTTCTCCAACCACACCCACATCAGCCCATGTATCCACTCCCCCTAGCCTTCACACATGCACATGCTTTCCCATCTTCACATGCCCCCAACATCAACCTTTCTCCTGCCCTCACCACAACTCACACATGTGCCCGTGCATCAACATCATTTGTTGCCTAGGGTACCGATCCTAATACAGGAGAATATCATAACCTAGATCGATTGAAGACCGTGATCATGGAAGTGATGAGGCAAGGGTGAAGATCACTCTAAGAAGGAGAAGTGGAAGAATCAAAGCCTTTTTTATGTGGGACCATCCTCGACACCAATCATACAAGGAACAATCACTAGATTAAGGGTTAAAAAAATTCGAGAGGAGACATCATCAAGGAAGATCAAGGAGAATTAGAGATGAAGAATCTCAGCCTACACTCAGGAAAATTGGTCAGATTTCCACCCGAATTTTCATCTCTGATACACGTTGAAGATATGATCAAAGATCTTCTAAATTTGGCAATTATTTTTTCTATTTTATTTTCTTAAAGCTCTCAAACTATCTTAAGGAAATTGCTTTTTTTGGATCCTATCTTTTAGGATTATTTTTAGATTTTCTTTTAAAGATATATTTCCTAGTTTATGTAGGAGATCTCCCTTATAAATAGCCTTATAGGGGGATTGTAAGATAGCTTAGTTGTGATTATTAATTCCACATTATTGTGAGATACTTGTAACTTCGCTCACGGGGTTTGCATTTTATCAATCCTATTCAATGAAAATGAGAGTTTTTTTTATTGAAAAGTTGTGAGTCTTTGCTAGGTTGTTCTTGTGTGTTAATCTTTTTGAAGGTTGGTGCTACAAGTCAAACTGACCCCCTTCTTGTACTTGTCTTATCTAGGAGGCTTGTGTAAGGTTACGAAGGAAGGGTGAAAGATAATTATTTTTTAAAGGCTTTGATCCAATTAGATCAAGGTTCTTTGCAAGTCTTATAATAGTCCTATCTTCCAATATTTATCATTTATCATTCCATATTATCATCTTCTTATCTTTTCATATCATTCGTAATTCCGCTTTTTGAGTTTTCATAAATCTCGGACTGCACTTCAATATATCTCGACCGAGATTTCCTTGATTCATCCGAGATTTCCTTCTTTCGAGGACTTTCAATCTAGATCGGGAAACTACGGCTTTCACCCCGCATCAAAGTGGTATCATAGCTAACTAATTGAAGTCCGAACATCCACAAAGCATATATAAGCCCTTTGGCACTCGCTATTGCATCGCCCTCCAATCATCTACATTGCTCCAGCTTTCCTATACTTCGCGGTTGAATCGTTCACGGGTACCTTTGCTTGAATCGACATCTGTCCATGCTTGGAACTCACCACTACTGCTTTAGTGCCGAACCCAACCAGTGTATGCTCTAATTCCGATTACAGACTCTTTAGTTTTAGCATGTGTTCTTTCATTGCTGCGTGTAGTTTCTTGGTTTGCTCAAAAATAGCCAGTTGTGTATCTCTATTGCTTTTGCAAGCCTACTTGTATCTCTTTCGTTCTTGCTTCAGATGTGATGGTATTGATTTTCCCAGTTGCAGCCATTGATTCTAGACAATTGCAATGGTATGAGATTTGAAGGCCAACGGAGTTAACATGAATGTAGATAGCTCACATCTTTTGGAGAGCCATAGAATGAGACTCGAGCCAATCTCCGCGTGCGTAGCACGCGGAGTACCCCTAGTTTTGTTAAAGATGAAGGACATCTAAGTTTTGTACTTTCAGATTGTAAACTTCTTTACAATTCGAATCGTGTTATTTTGATTGTTTTGAATGTTAAATACACTCTTTTGGTTCATGAAAATTGTTGTTGCATGATGCAGTCATTTAAATGTTTTCAAATAATATAGGTTGTGGTAGAATTTTCCCACCAAAATCACGATTTGTCACGGCAGGTTACCGTTGGCAAAGATTAATATTAAAAAACACGTTTTAACAATTTGCGACGGCTCCATGCTGTCGCTAAAAATACAAATTTTCCCACCAAATTTAAATTTTGCGACGACTATTGTCAATGCAAAATTTAAAATTTCGTACCAATTTTTAAAGTTTGCGATAGACTGGACAGCGACGGCTTTAGCCGGCGGGAAACATGGGTGACGGTTATTATCCGTCGCCAACATCCGACGTAAAATATTAGCGACGGAAAAAGCCGTCGCGAAAAATTTTGCGTCGTCTGTTCTGGCTTCGCCCCGTTTTGGCGTTGTCAAGCCTTCACCGTTGATGATTGGCGACGGCAGATAGCTTTTTACCGTCGCCAATATCCGTGACTAATTGAATTATTTTTTGTAGTGTATCTCTCTTTCTAAACTTCACGAATTCAAGGTACGTTCGTTCTCTCTTCTTAATCTCTCTTGTGGCTTTTCTTAGCCTCTTTCTACTCTAAACACATTGACTCAGCTCTTTGGGTGTGTTAGTTAATATCTATACTTTCTATCATACTAGTTGTGTCATACTTGCAATATTCTTTCTACCTTGAGATCAATTGTGTGAAGAGACCTACATCGAAGTTCCTTAACTATCTTCCAACACAAGAACCTTTATGTGAACTAAGTTGACTACCTGAGACATCCAAGGAAGTTCTAGTTGAAGCTAGTGCACCGATTGCTAAAGGAGTTTTAGTCCATCCAAGACATCTACGTCAAACCAGCTTGCGATCTCACAACAGAGTGTGAGTGCGAGAGAAAACAAGTATGAAACCCTCGTTTTCACTAACTTCACACGTTTGTTGTTACTTTGATGTTTGTGTAGGATGTCTAAAAGCCCACAAGGGTCACAACGGGGTGACCTAACTAATCCCAAAACCCATGACCAATTTCCCCAACTCATGAAGATGGTCTCGAGAATAGTAGACCGGCTGAAAACTCGTACCAGGGAACAAATTTCGGCCCAAAATCTCGACCATAACCCAAGATATCATCCGAGATTGTCCTCTAGATTGGGAGAAAGCTCACGAAACCCTCCCATACCTCCATCCCCAGACCCAAGACACCCTCAAGGGTCAAGTACATATTAGCCGAATCTGAATTTCCATGCACCTAACACTACAAATGTTATTTATGAATTTCAAGACATGGAAGAGGAGAATGATGACGATGGATGGAGAGGTTACCCTAGGCGCAATCCTCGTCCTAGGAGAGGTCAAGACTTGAGACCTTATAGACCTTACCAAGACAACGATGAAATGGGCAAAGTGAAGGTCAAGATTCTGAGTTTTGAGGGCAAAATATATCCGGATATTTATATGGAATGGGAGACTAAAATTGAACAAATTTGGTCTTTCCATACTTATAGTTATCAAAGGAAGGTCCAACTTGCTGCATTGGAATTCCAAGGATATGCCCTAGTTTGGTGGGATCACCTCCTTAAAGAAAGGAGACAAACAATAGAACCGAAGATCCATACTTGGGAGCACACACAGGCATTGATGAGAGCAATATTCATACCTCCATATTATGCTAGGGAAGCAAGAAAAAGGTTGGAGAATTTCAGGCACGGAACCCGAAGCGTGGAAGAAGCCTACACCACCATGCAAATGGAGATGATTAAGGCAATGTCCAAGAGGATGAGGAGTCCATTATGGCTCGATTTTAAGAGTTTTGCATCCATCATTAGCTAATCAAATTGATTTATATCCTTATGATAATATGGCGAACTTACTTCATTTTCCTATTAAGGTGGAAAATAAGCTCCAAGGACGAAACCAAGAGACGAACTCATGGCACCAGAAAAAATCTCGGCCCGTGAGGAAAATATCGGCCAAGATTTTGACCGAGATTTCTCCCAGAGAGAGCCTTGAAGTAGTAAGGACAATCAAGGAGTATTGAGAGCTTCATCATCCAATCCCCCACAGTCTAAACCTTTGAATGAGCCTTCAATGGATTCTAAAGGGAGCACTTCCAACTCTACTTTACATTCTAGAGACATTGTGTGTTTTAAATGTCAAGGTAGAGGTCATTATATAAAGGATTGTCCTAATAACAAGGTTTTATTCGTTAATTAACATGTGGATTATGAAAGTGAAGAAGCCCATAAAAGTACTAGTGAAAGTGATGAGAGTTTTGAATTTGAGCATAGAGAATCTTTAATTTCTAGAAGGACCTTGCATGTTAATTTTTCTCTTAGTGAAAATACCCAACAAGAAAATCTCTTTCATACTAGATGTCTTGTTAAGGGAAAGGTGTGCAATATGATCATTGATGGACGTAGTTGTTGTAATATTGCTGGCGTTGAAATGGTTACTAAATTGCAACTTCCTACATTTTATCACCCTAGGCCCTATAAACTAAAATGGATGAATGAGTGTGGTACTTAACAGGTCAACAAGCAAGTTAAGGTGACTATCACTTTAGGCCATTATACTGATGAGATTTTGTGTGATGTAGTACCTATGTAGGCTTATCATACTTTACTAGGTCGTCCATCGCAATATGATCAGAAAGTGGAGCATAATGGCCATACCAACAAGTACATGCTCACATTTAATGGTAAAAAGATAAAATTAAAGCCCATGACTCCCTTACAAATCATTGAGACCTATGAGAAGCAAAAGAAAGAAGGCAAGGATCGGTCATTGGACAAAGAAGTGGTCGAAGAACATTCCAGTGAAGAATCTCGGCATGTTCTTGAAGAAAAATCGGTCGAGCTTCTTGTAAATCACCCGAGTTTTTCAGGAAATCGACCCACTACAACCACTAATGCATCATCTGCAAGAGCTCTTTTGGTTGATTAAGAACCACTACAGATTGACCATAACCCCATGGATTTTCAAGTTATATCATTCATGTCTTTGAGTGAATTCATTGAGCGGTGTGTGCTTAGGAAAGTTTGGATTTATCACACTTTTTTATCTTTCCGTTGTAATAACTATGCAGTTAACTTATTTTCCTTAACCTCTTTTGATCTTATACCATTGTCTTTTGGGAAGCGAGTAAGTGTTATTGCAAGAAAGTTAGTAGAGGACAAAGGAGATCACATGGACATAACATTATTGCTTGATCCCGGAGATCTTAAGGAATCACCACCAGGAGAGGATGGAATTACAGTCTATTCTCAGTTAGCATCATCAACAACGGCATACAAATGCTTAATTCATATTTCGGCCATTTTTGAAGCAAAATCTCGCCGGAGATTTATGTTTGATGACCGAGATTCATTATTGTTGAGTGTTTTACGACTCGTCTTCAAGGCACGAGTTTTATAGACCTCCAAGGATCCTCCAAGAGAAGGGTTACTACAGTCCCTATGACCACAAGACTTGAGTTTCGATGTGACTAGTGATGATCAAGATGGAGATTTGAGGATTAATCCTTTTCAAGAAGGGGAAAGTTAGTAGAGGACAAAGGAGATCACATGGACATAACATTATTGCTTGATCCCGGAGATCTTAAGGAATCACCACCAGGAGAGGATGGAATTACAGTCTATTCTTAGTTAGCATCATCAACAGCGGCGTACAATGCTTAATTGATATTTCGGCCATTTTTGAAGCAAAATCTCGCCGGAGATTTATGTTTGATGGCCGAGATTCATTATTGTTGAGTGTTTCACGACTCACCTTCAAGGCACGAGTTGTATAGACCTCCAAGGATCCTCCAAGAGAAGGGATACTACAATCCCTATGACCACAAGACTAAAGTTACGATGTGACTAGTCAGGATAATCGACCGATATTTCCACCTGAGTTTTCATCTCTGACACTCGTTGAAGATCCGGCAAAAGATGTTTTAAATTTGGCAATTATTTTTTATATTATATTTCCTTAAAGCTCTCAAACTATCTTAAGGAAAATTGTTTTTTTATCCTATCTTCTAGGATTATCTTTAGATTATCTTTTACAGATATCTTTCCTAGTTCGTGTAGAGATCTCCCTTATAAATAGCCTTAGAAGGGGAGACTGTTAGATAGCTTAGTTGTGATTATTGATTCCACATTATTGTGATACTTGTGACTTCGCTCATGGGGTTTGCATTTTATCATTTCTATTCAATCAAAAGGAGAGTTTTTGATTGAAAAGTTGTGAGTCTTTAGGTTCCCACAAAGATTCAGACAAAACCGAGCTTAGATATTCTTGTGTGTGTTAATCTTTTTGATGGTTGGTGCTACAAGTCAAACTGGTCCCTCCTTGTGCTTGTCTTATCTAGAAGGCTTGTTGTTAGCATGAAATATGGCAATATTCTAGGCACTTATTTTGGTTGTTTTTCCCTCATTATTGTGTACATGGATAAGGTTTTGAAGCAAATGTTAGCTTGTTCATCTATATTGTCGATATGGAAGTCTACACTAGCTTTGTGTTGATTATAGGTGAATAGGAGCTGAAATCGGAGCATTCGAGAGAGAAAAGGGAGTAATCGATCATGTTCGAGGATTAGGAATACATCAAGGAAGCTAAGGAAGGAGCTAGGATGAAGAATGACACGAAACAAGGGAAACAACAAGCAACATACACTTCCACACCCTAAATTACGGTCGTGGAGAAGTCCACGCTTTAAACCACGGCCGTGGATTGACCATCATGAACGTAGAAGAGAGTTTGAAGCACTCTAGTGAGTTACACGGCCTAAATTACGGTCGTGGAAATCACAAGATACCGTAATCTGTTTCCACGCTCTAAACCACGGTCGTGGAAAGCCATGAGACCGTGATTTAGGCGATCTTTAGACGTATCATCATTTGCCACGTCATTTACATATTGGGCCTTGATAACAACTTTTTCTCGTCTTATAAAAAGGTTGGAAAAGAGAGTTTCGGGTAGACCCGCTTAGCGCCGCTTACGCCCACTTACCCTTGTTTTCAACATTCTTGCCTAGGGTTGATTAGAGATCGCCGAGAGTCGCGGAAATGGCGGATTATTGAAGATTGAAGATTGCTCACGGCGAAGGTTTAACCTTTTTCTTAGGTTTTGATATTGAAGACGGATTGACATCCCGTTCTTCGTACTTGCCTTAGATCATTTTGAGATGTTGTGTTATACATTCTGAATCTATTAACATTACTTCTTGTGTTTCGGATTTAAGAATTGGTTTTGAAGTTTTATTGAGTATTCGAGGGTTTTCATCTTTCATTCTTCTTAAATTGAATATTGATATTATGGCAATAGTTATTGGCTAAAACCCTTTAGCAATTCTAAGGTGAAGGGTTGATAGTTGTGGCTTAGATGATGATAGATCGATCGTAATTTGATTGGACCCTGAGAGTTAGAGAAATATCGTCGACACCCTAAATCACGGCCTGTTCTTAGGTTTCCACGGCCGTGGTTCTCAAGATCTGACCGTGATTTACCTCAGTTTACGAACTTTGCTTTTACTTTAATCTAAAGTTAAAGATTAGCTTTAACCTAGTCTTGACTTGCCTTTCCTAGGTAGTAGTGAGACTCAACATCCTCTATTTCGGTTTCGAGTGTCACAACCTTAACCGTCTGAGTTTATCTTGGTACTTGGGTTACAAGTTTGGGTATTTGAGATTAATTCTAGTCCTTAGATCTTTTATATACTGCAGCCTCAACAACCTCTATAGAGAGTCCTTTTTGTTAGACATATAAGGTTTTTGAACTTCACCGTACATTACCTTTCCTTAGCATACCTTTGCAATCCTCAACTCTGTCCTTATATCTTTAGTATATCTTGAATCGATAGCCACAATTTGATATCCGGATCTTTAGGGTTGTTGTTTTCCCAATATTTGCAAAGCTTTACATCTTATTTGTCTGACAATTTGAAATCGGATTTTGCTTCACCAAATCCCTGTGTTCGATAATCTGGAATACTTGCTAATCTACGCCGATCCATACACAGCGGGTTCACTTGCTTTTATTCTAGTTTTATAAATATAAAGCTTATTTACACGCACGTTTTCGGGCAAACAAGTTTTTTGGCGCCGTTGCCGGGGATTTGGTCAAGACCAAACTTCGGTTTTCGGTTGTCGAGCTTGGGAGCTTTGCTCTTGTTATTTGATATCTCTTGTGAGTGATATTTGCAGGTTCTTTTAGTTATATGAGCAGGTCTAGATCCAACAAAGATCTCGTACCTTTTGATCCGGAACTTAAAAAGACTCTTAGGAAGAAAGCTAAAGAAAGAAAGATGGCTGAAAATAGAGAGAGGGATTTCCAAGCGGAGTTAGAGGAGTCTCAAGCTCAATTTAGGTTGAGTGAGAAAGCTCGTAAAGAAGAAGCGGAGCGTCATCAATTCCAAATTGATGAGCTCAAAGCTATGATGTTGGACATGAAGTTGGAGCTGAATGATGCTAAGAAGAAGAAGGTCAAGAAGCCAACTAAGTCCATTAGGGTGGAATCATCCGATGATGAAGATTTCGATCCGAATATGCCACCACTAGAGGAGATTGATCCAACGATCAATCCAGTCCGGAATGATCCAATACCAGCCGCCATTCCTTGTGTCCTAGCTGGGGGTGCGAGAGCCGCTCGTGTAGATAAGGAGCCAAGAACTCTTGGCCAAAGGATGGATCCGATTCAGCAACCACGCCATCTAGGTGTGAACTTCAAAGTTGAAGATATTAAGGGGTTTAGCTTTAACCCGCAAGTTATTACCATCGTTCGCCAAAGCCAATTTGGAGGAACGAGTGTTGAATCTCCACATCAACATTTACAGAAATTTGAGATTCTAGTGGAGACAATGAAACCAAAGAATGCAACCACCAACAACTACAAGATCAAGCCATTCTTCTTCTCTTTGAAAGGGAAGGCTTTATCTTGGTATCAAGCTCTTCCAAATGGAAGACTCAACACATGGGAGGATCTATCTTTGGAGTTCCTAACCAAATTCTTTCCTCCATCCAAGACAGCGGAGTTGAGAGGTAAAATCAATGCTTTTTCTATGAAATCTAATAAAAGTTTGTTTCAGTCTTGGGAAAGGTTTCAGGATCTATTATTGGATTGCCCACACCATGACATTTTCAAGTTAGAGTTGTTGGAGATATATTACAAGGGGCTGGATGTGGAAACACAATTCAAGCTCCAATTCCTTTCATGTGGCACATTCATGGACATGAGGGAAGATAACGCTTGTAACTTCATTGAGAAGCAAGCCCGAGTCATTGAGAAGTAATCCCACCGGAAGGCGGAACCTAACCGAGTAGAGTAAGGAGCTAAGCTAACACAAGCTGCACAAACTCAAATCTTTTCTCTCAACACCGAGATTAAAGAGTTGAAGGAAGTCAATAAAGCTGGCTTTCAAAAGCCTAAGAAGCAAGATGTTGGATACTTAGGAAACAACAATAACCTTCAAGGGAATGAGAACACCAACCGCAACAGCCGGAACAACAACCGGAACAATTGGAACAATAACAACCGGAATAATTGGAACAACAATAGGAATTCAAACAACAATTGGCGTTCCAACCAACAACAAAATTCCGGTAATTCTTATCCCAATTCAGGAAATTTACTAACACCACCATCTTCTTCTTCTATTCCTTTGAAAAGCCAGGGGTAAACATCTAATAGCGGAAGCACTTCGGGGAAAGAGAAGCCCGATTCCATGCTGGAAACGATCTTGGGAAAGCTTCAAGGACTGGAGAATCACATCACTAAGGTTGATAAAACTCAAAAAGTTTTAGAAAACCAAATGTTCAGCAATGCTGAGGAAGTTCCTAGAAACCAAGCAAAGCTTCCAGGAAAGACGAAGGACAACTCGAAGGGAAGGGTGATGGCTATCACAACTAGGAGCGGAGCAACAACTACCGACCCGAAGCCTAAGTTTGTTAAAGTTCCCTTCGAAAAGGAGAAGGAAAAGGGGAAGGAGAAGGAAGACATCTACATTCCTCCTCCAGCTTACAAACCTCCCCTACCATTCCCACAATCTAGAGCAAGAGCGCGTCTAGACAAGCAGTTCGGTAAGTTCATTGAACTCATGAGCAAACTGCACATTAACATACCTTTCATTGATGCAATTGTAGGTATGCCCGCTTACGGGAAGTTCTTAAAGGAGATCCTCTCTAACAAGAGGAAGCTGGAAGACTTGGAGAAGTCAAGATGAGTTCAGAATCATCGGATCTCATCAAAACGATGAAGGAAAAGATGCCCCCAAAGCTGAAGGATCCGGGGTCATTTTGTATTCCAATTGGAGTGGGAGAAGTCACTTATGATGCATTATGTGACTTGGGAGCAAGCGTTAACATTATCCCGCTTGCCTTATGTAGGAAAATCGGTTTAGGCGAACCTAAACCGGTGAAGATGATGTTATACATGGCGGATCGATCCATAACTCGTCCCGTCAGTATCATTGAAGACGTCCCAGTCAAGCTTGGTAAGTTCTATGTTCCAATAGATTTTGTTGTGCTTGACATTCCTGCAGATAGGAGAAGATAAGGTAGAGTTTGTTCTTTCCACCTTGGTGAAAGAGCCAGCTCTTGGAGAAGACATGTTCAATGTCTATGATGAGGAGGCATCTAGAGAGGAAGTAAGCTCGATTCTATTCAAGGATCCATTGCAAAAGGTTATCATCATGAGCATCATGGAGAGAGGAGAAGAAGAGGATTGCAATAAGGAAATTGAAGCTTTGGAGGAGCTAAAGTAAGTGCATGAAGAAGAGTTTGAAAAACTCTACGATGGGTCAGAGGATGTGAGGAATCACGGCCAGTCGTGCTATTTCACGTCCGTGGTTTCCACCAACATGACCGTAATCAGTTATTCGGAGGACTCCAGAGAGTTACACGGCCAAAACCACGGCCGTGGAACTACCAGTGGTGCCGTAATTGACTTCCACGCCCTAAACCACGGCCGTGGAAGTAATAGTGGTGCCGTAATTTTGGGAAATTCTGAGAACAATTACGTTCTTTCCACCAATACTCTTGAGTCTTCTTCAACAACTCCTACATCCTTAGAGACTTCTAAGGAAGCATTAGACACTCCTCAAGAGCCATTAGAGACTCCAATGATGATGGAATTGAAGCCACTTCCCACACATCTAAGATACGCATTTCTAGGAACTAATTCTATTTTTCCGGTAATTGTTAGTTCCGATTTAAATGAAGATGAGCCTGATAAACTTATGGTTGTTCTAAGGAAACATAGGAAAGCCTTAGGTTACACTATAGAGCCTTGTAGGGATTAAACCTTCATTATGCATGCACAAGATCCTAATGGAAGAAGATTTTAAGCCTTCGCGACAACCTCAACGACGGTTAAATCCGATCATGAAGAAGGTTGTCAAGAAGGAGATTCTTAAGCTAATTGATGCAGGTATCATCTATCCTATCTCCGATAGCAACTGGGTGAGCCCCGTACAAGTTATCCCAAAGAAAGGAGGAATGACGGTTATCACCAACAAAAACAATGAGCTCATTCCTACAAGAACCGTGACTGGATGGAGGATGTGCATTGACTACTTAAAGCTAAACAATGCAACTAGGAATGATCATTTCCCATTACCTTTCATTGATCAAATGCTTGAAAGGTTAGCGCAGCATTCTCATTTCTGTTATCTTGACGGTTATAGTGGCTTCTTTCAGATTCCGATCCATCCGGACGATCAAGAGAAGACCACATTCACGTGCCCATGGGGTACGTTCGCTTATAGGAGAATGCCGTTCGGGCTTTGCAACGCCCCAACCACCTTTCAAAGGTGCATGATGGATATCTTCTCGGAGTACATAGAGGAGATCATGGAGGTTTTCATAGATGACTTTTCTGTTTATGGTTCCTCTTTTGATAATTGTCTTTCTAACCTTTCTCTTGTGCTACAAAGGTGTGAAGACACTAACCTAGTTCTTAATTGGAAAAAGTGTCAATTCATGGTGAAGGAAGGCATTGTACTCGGACACTTGATCTCTAATAGAGGGATTGAGGTAGATAAGGCTAAGATAAAGACCATAGAAAAGCTCCCTCCTTCATCTTCGGTGAAGGGGATAAGAAGCTTTCTAGGACATGCTGGATTTTATAGACGTTTTATAAAGGATTTTTCTAAGATATCAAAACCGCTTACTAATCTATTGATGAAGGATGCAGTTTTTGATTTCTCGCAGGATTGTTTAGATGCGTTTCATAAGATTTGAGAAGCTCTAATCTCAGCCCCGATCATCCAACCTCCGGACTGGAATCTCCCGTTCGAGGTTATGTGTGATGCAAGTGACGTAGCTATTGGAGCTGTGCTTGGGCAAAAGAAGGAAGGCCGAACCCATGCTATCTATTACGCTAGCAAGACGCTAGATGAAGCACAGGTTAACTACGCCACAACTGAAAAAGAATTCTTAGCAATTGTTTATGCCTTTGAAAATTTTCGTTCTTATCTTGTAGGTGCAAAGGTGATAGTATACACGGATCATGCTGCGATCCGGTATCTACTTGCCAAGAAGGACGTAAAACCAAGGCTGATTAGATGGATTATTCTCCTACAAGAATTCGATCTAGAGAACCGTGACAAGAAAGGTTCAGAAAATTCTGTTCGGATCATTTGAGTCGTCTACCACATCTAGAAGACGACGATCTACCTATAGATGACTCCTTTCCGGACGAGCATTTACACATTATAGAGGAGTGCATCGATAAAATAACTAGAGGTAATGAACCATGGTTTGCTGATTTTGTTAACTATTTGGTTTGTCAGGAAATACCTCCCGGACTATCCTATGCACAAAGGAAGAAGTTCTTTAAGGATGTCCGACAATACTTTTGGAATGAACCTCTACTCTTCAAGAGAGGTCCTGACGGCATCATTCGAAGATGTGTGCCGGAAGACGAGATGCAAAGCATCATCCGTCATTGTCATTCACTACCTTGTGGAGGACACGCTAGTTCAAACAAAACTAGCGCTAAGGTATTGCAATCTAGTTTCTTTTGGCCTACTTTATTTAAAGTTGTGCAAACCTTTGTTTCTTGCTGCGATGCTTGTCAAAGAACAGGTAACATATCCAAGAGAAACGAGATGCCTCTTAACAATATTCAAGAGGTAGAGATCTTCGACGTTTGGGGAGTAGACTTCATGGGACCTTTCCCATCATCTTGTGGAAACCAATACATACTTCTAGCTGTAGATTATGTTTTGAGATGGGTTGAAGCAATTGACTCTCCAACTAATGATGCCATGGTTGTAGTTAAGTTCTTTAATAGAACTATATTCCAAAGGTTTGGGACACCACGGACCATCATTAGTGACAGAGGCTCTCACTTCATTGCCCGACGATTCGAAGCTCTACTAGCTAAGTATGGGGTGACTCACAAGATCGCCACTCCTTATCATCCACAAACGAGTGGACAAGTGGAGATTTCGAATAGAGAGATCAAGGGCATCCTAGAGAAAATACTTTCAAAGACAAGGAAGGATTGGTCTTTGAAATTAGACGATGCATTGTGGGCGTATAGGACTGCATACAAGACTCCCATAGGAACAACACCATACAACCTTGTGTATGGGAAGTCTTGTCACTTACCGGTGGAACTGGAACATAAAGCGTATTGGGCGGTTAAGTGGTTGAACTTCAGCATGAAGGAAGCAGGCGAGAAGCGCCTTTTGGACCTTAACGAGCTTGAAGAACTCCTTTTAAACGCTTATGATAATGCCAAGATCTATAAGAAAAGAGCGAAGCGTTGGCATGATAAGCATATCATCCCAAAGGACCTCAAAGAAGGAGATCAAGTTCTCCTCTTCAATTCGAGACTTCGGCTCTTCCCAAGTAAGCTTAAATCTCGTTGGACTGGACCTTATCTAATCAAACATGTTTTTCCCCATGGTGCAGTTGAAGTATGGGGTGAAAAGAGCGGAAGTTTCAAGGTGAACGGTCAACGACTTAAGAAGTATACACCGGAGCTCCAAGCTGAGGAGTTCGCACCTACCATACTCGAATAGATGAAGGTACGGTCTAGCTACGGACCTAAAACAAGCGCTTCTTGGGAGGCAACCCAAGGTATTGCACTTATGCTTTTGTTTTTCATTCTTAGACTAGATTAGATTAGTCGTTTTTGCTTTCTTTTGCCCTCGATACCTCCCGGTATGTCGTGTTTTTGGATGTAGGAGCAATGGAATAGGCAAAGGAAGGGAGAAAAGTTGGAAGGAATTGACGAAACTTGGATTTTGGCACATTACAGAGAGTTCCACGCCCTAAACCACGGTCGTGGAACCTACAGTGACCGTAATTCTTCCAAAATCTGAGAAAAATCACCAAAATCACGGGTCCGTACAAAACCACGGCCGTGGAATACCCCGAGTGACCGTGATTTTCCAAAAATTTTACGGTCACTATATAAACCACCTTCCTTCACAAAAACACCACAAATTCTCCAAACCACGACCATTTCCACGCCCTAAACGCTGAAACCATTCCCCCTCTCACAAATCTTTGTTCGGAGTCCGATTCGAATGATTCTTGAGCCTAAAGTGAAGCAAATTCGATCATCTAAAAGATCCAATCAACAATTCGAGTGAACAATCTCTGCAGAAGACGGAATTTGGATTTTAAGAATTCAAAACCTAGGTTTTTCTTCTCTTTCTCTACTTTGTCGATTTGGCTCAATTCTTGCAAGATTTTTAGGATAACTGATTGGAATTGGAATTGGAATTAGTCTAGGACTGTGTCTGCTGAATTTGGTGTGATTTGGTTGAGATTTGAGTAAAACAGAACCAAACCACGGTCCCTGACAGTTCCACGGCCGTGGTTTTTGTAGAACAGACCATGATTTTCCCTCTGCAATGGATTTGTTTAGGAGAAAGTCGAGTAGGAACAAGAAGAGGAAAGGTGACACTTCCTCTTCTTCTCAAGTACCCCCTAGTGAGCCACCATCACCCCCACCTCCTAGAATTCCAACCATCCATGAGGATTATCTCGATGCCTTAAAAGGGATCGAGAAGAGAGCGGTCATAGGACCGCGCTACTTAGTGCTTGAGGAGCTAGAGCCGCTGAATGTAGTGAATGACTTGACATGGCTTTTAGATAGAGCCGGTTTGATAGTCTTCTCCGCTATTAGGGAAGACGCTTATGAGGAGATTTCTCCGGGAGTTCGTAATCTGTTTTGAGCATAGCGCCGTCGATAGGACGGTCTCTTTTCGGTTGATGGAGGAGAACTATGAGTTCTCAATCTTGCAGTTTGAAGCCTTCTTTGGGTTCCAAGAGACCTTCAATTGTCGTTTTCCTAGCGGGGTATACGCTAAGGGTTTTTGGGAGGATATATCTATGATCTATGCTAGTGAGGACCGTTGGCAACCGGCCGACACCAAGGCTAAGCTCATCTACCACTTAGCCTTGAAGATAGCTCATAGGGTTCTTTCCGAGTGCCTTTTTCCTAGGACCGAAACCCCTCAAAAGATTAAAACCGACGAGCTTTTCCTCCTCTATTCTATGCTCCATGGTAGACCTGCTGATTGTGCTACCCTCCTAGCCTCCACTATGAGTAAATTGAAGAACAAGAGAGCCAGTAACATAGGATATGGTGGTATGGTTACACACATTGACACGCAGCTAGGGATAGACTTTTCTGCCTGCACTAGTATCGCAGCGAGACCTTTGGGTCTCAATAGCCTCATGACTAGATGTATCATCTTTTCTAGACACCGCGGTCCACCTACCGCCGGTATACCTTGGGAGGAGAGAGGAGGTAGAGGCATCCATTGGCTCCCCGAGTATTCCATTATGGCCGGACGCCATAACTGGAAGCAGACTTTCGCTGCCATGCATGCGAATAGGCTAGTAGCACCTCCCTATGTACCCGATGAGGTTCCGGCTGCAGATGTTGAGGAGGAGGTAGGAGGAGGTGATGGTTTTGAGGGAGGAGGTGATGAGCAGGACTTTGGTACTTTTCCGGATCAGCCGGCATGCTTCCCCGACCCTCCTAGACGTTCCCCGCGACCTTCTGGAGCCTCTTCCTCTTGTCGTAGCGTGAGTGAGAGGCCGACTTGGATGGACGCTTCTCCCGCTTGGTATGGGGAGCAGCCTTCATGGATGGGAGCTCCACCTCCATGGTATAATCAGGCACCTGCAACATCAGCAGCACCGACTCCACAGGACGCACCAGCATGGTACAGTCAGCCACCGGCTTGGTACGAGCAGCTACCGGAGTGGGCCACCGACCTTTCTAGGAGAGTTGGTGACTTAGAGATCCACTGGGAGACTCAGGAGACACGGAGCCGGTAGCATGACGAGATGATGAGTGACATCTACCGCCAGTAGTTCGGGCGGTACTATAGCCATGACTTCCGTCCATTTCCACCACCGCCTCCTCCGCAGTGACGAGCTATGATGATTGACAGTTTCAGCCGCCCCACCACCGTCTAGTGAGTTCATTTTTCTTTTCTTCTTTTCTTTATTTCTTTTTGAACATTGAGGACAATGTATGTTTTAAGTATGGGGTGGGGTGTGACTATTATGTGTAATAACTCTACTATATTTGCTTGCTTCTATCCATGACACTTTGCATGTTTCATTCCATAGTCACACGTTTCATTATTACATTGCATGAAAAAGGCCTTGAAAAATCCATAAATTTGAAAATTTTTGAAAAAGTTCTTGTGCTTCTAAGATTAGAGATGACTTCTATGATAACTTTCACTTGTGGATTGAATTTTTGATGACAATTGTATGCTTAACGGAATTATGAATTAAAAAGAAATTAAATGTGTTGTTTATCCCTTCATGCAAGTTTCATAATGTGAAAGTCTTATCTAAATCATATTGAGAAATTAAGGTTGAAATCACATGATGAGTTCTTATACTTCTTTATGAGATGATTAAGGTAATTCGATTTTCTTACTTCTTTCTTTGATCACTTAGCCCCTCACTAAAAGTAATTTCCTCCCTTACCTATCCGGGAATTTAGAGGAGTTGATATTTGGCATGTTTGATGTGGGAGGGCCATGAAAGCAAAATTTTGCATTCAAAGAATAGAACTATTAGGTTTGGGGAAGTCAATCATGACGATGAGTAACTCGACACCATTCACATAGTCGGGTGTTTGTGTCTTGCCAAAGTCGGATTGAGCGATATTCTTAACGGATTATGGTATGTGCATCAAGGGTTTGAGGCATCTCGAAATTGAGAAACGCCAATCTCCTAGGCTTCGGTTTTTGTGCACCTCTATCCATATTTCCAAAAGTAAAGTCGAAAAATAATGTGAAAAAGAAAAGAGCAAAGCTCTAAGTTGATGGTGTTGCAAATCAAAATAAAAAGAATGGGTTGTTCATTTTCCTGGATTCATGCACCACATCCCTTATAAGTTTCCCTCATTTCCGCATTCTAAACCTTACTTGAAAGTCCTTAAGATCAAAAGAATGTTATTTGACTTGGTTATCTAAATTGAAGTTTCACATGCTTGATTTTGAAAATACTTGAAGGTTATGATGTTTGTCTTGAAGTTTAAGCGATTTATGATATTTCTTTGCCTTACATTCTTTGGTTTATGTATATGAGCGTTTTCAAGGATGAATGAAGCGAGGTTTGAGGATGATCTATTGATTAGAAGCACATTTATCTAAAGGATGGTTTTGTTTTGAAGTTGCATGCATATTTCATTCTAACTTGTGTTCTAAGCTTTTGAAAACCTTGCTTGGGGACAAGCAAGTGACAAGTATGGGGTATTTTGTTAGCATGAAATATGGCGATATTCTAGGCACTTATTTTGGTTGTTTTTACCTCATTATTGTGTACATGGATAAGGTTTTGAAGCAAATGTTAGCTTGTTCATCTATGTTGTCGATATGGAAGTCTACACTAGCTTTGTGTTGATTATAGGTGAATAGGAGCTGAAATCGGAGCATTTGAGAGAGAAAAGGGAGTAATCGATCATGTTCGAGGATTAGGAATACATCAAAGAAGCTAAGGAAGGAGCTAGGATGAAGAATGACACGAAACAAGGGAAACAACAAGCAACATACACTTCCACGCCCTAAATTACGGTCGTGGAGAAGTCCACGCTCTAAACCACGGCCGTGGATTGACCATCATGAACGTAGAAGAGAGTTTGAAGCACTCTAGTGAGTTACACGGCCTAAATTTCGGTCGTGGAAATCACAAGGCACCATAATCTGTTTCCACGCTCTAAACCACGGTCGTGGAAAGCCATGAGACCGTGATTTAGGCGATCTTTAGACGTATCATCACTTGCCACATCATTTACATATTGGGCCTTGATAGCAACTTTTTCTCGTCTTATAAAAAGGCTGGAAAAGAGAGTTTCGGGTAGACCCACTTAGCGCCGCTTACGCCCGCTTACCCTTGTTTTCAGCATTCTTGCCTAGGGTTGATTAGAGATCGCCGAGAGTCGCGGAAATGGCGGATTATTGAAGATTAAAGATTGCTCACGGCGAAGGTTTAGCCTTTTTCTTAGGTTTTGATATTGAAGACGGATTGACATCCCGTTCTTCGTACTTGCCTTAGATCATTTTGAGATTTTGTGTTATACATTCTGAATCTATTAACATTACTTCTTGTGTTTCGGATTTGAGAATTGGTTTTGAAGTTTTATTGAGTATTCGAGGGTTTTCATCTTTCATTCTTCTTAAATTGAATATTGATATTATGGCAATAGTTATTGGCTAAAACCCTTTAGCAATTCTAAGGTGAAGGGTTGATAGTTGTGGCTTAGATGATGATAGATCGATCGTAATTTGATTGGACTCTGAGAGTTAGAGAAATATCGTCAACACCCTAAATCACGGCCTGTTCTTAGGTTTCCACGGCCGTGGTTCTCAAGATCTGACCGTGATTTACCTCAGTTTACAAACTTTGCTTTTACTTTAGTCCAAAGTTAAAGATCAGCTTTAACCTAGTTTTGGCTTGCCTTTCCTAGGTAGTAGTGAGACTCAACATCCTCTATTTCGGTTTCGAGTGTCACAACCTTAACCGTTTGAGTTTATCTTGGTCCTTGGGTTACAAGTTTGGGTATTTGAGATTAATTCTAGTCCTTAGATCCTTTCTATATTGCAGCCTCAACAACCTTTATAGAGAGTCCTTTTGGTTAGACATATAAGGTTTTGGAACTTTATCGTACATTACCTTACCTTAGCATACCTTTGCAATCCTCAACTTTGTCCTTATATCTTTAGTATATCTTGAATCGATAGTCACAATTTGATATCCGGATCTTTAGGGTTGCTGTTTTTCCAATATTTGCAAAGCTTTACATCTTTATTGCTTGACAATCTGAAATCGGATTTTGTTTCACCAAAGCCCTGTGTCCTATCTTCCTATAGTTATCATTTATCATTTCATATTAACATCTTTTTATCTTTTCATATCATTTGTAATTCCACATTCTGAGTTTTCATAGATCTCGTACTGTTCTTCAATAAATCTCGGCCGAGATTTCCTTGATTCACCCGAGATTTTCTTTTGTCGAGGACTTTCAATCTAGATTGGGAAACTACGGCTTTCACCCCACATCACTTTTTTTGTATAAGAGAATGAAGATTATTCCTAAAACAAAAACTAGTTCTGGAAGAGAAATGAAGACCATTGATTGGAGATGGAAGATATCAAGTTTCATGTGTGCATGGAAGCATCAATTATCGTGCAAATACACTTGTGGAAAGGAAGAGAGGATGAATCGAAATTTATGGTTGAAAATAGATCAATTTATTCTAGCCCATAATTAACACCTTGATTTATGGATTATGTTTTAAGTATTGGGCATTTTATTTTTAGTTTTCGACCCAAGTTCTAAGACTTAAGGTAAGTTTTATTAGATATTAGCTTATCTTATCTTTAGATAAATCTTATATTATCTTATCATAGATTTTTAGACATATCTTATAGCTTAGAAGATAGATTTTCTAATTACAAATTTTCCTACTTGAAGAGAATTCTGGACCCTTTAATGACAAGTTGAATTTCGAATATACAAGAGTTTGTTTATATAAATTTGTTTCTTCCGACGTGGAGAGAGAGGGTGAATGACATCTTGTTCGACTTTATAGCTTGGATAGCTTTGTGCCGTTATGCTTGTGTCTACAAGTTGGTACTTCTCAAGCCATTCACATGTCTCCTTCTTGTGTTCTTTGGACGATGTTTCCTTAGGCAAAGATTGTAGTGGAAGGGTTTTAAGATCGTTCTTGGTTGTTTTGTAGAGCCTTAATTGGTTTTCCTAGGGTTCTCCAAGTTGTTTCATAGGGTTCAACCTATCTATCCATCTACCTGTTTATTCATCTTCATCGGATCATTCACCGTCATTCTTTCCCTTTTTTGCGCTGCCTATCTCATCCTCTACCCACATTGGATCGATTCATGTGACAAGAATCGATATTAATGTCATCCTTGTTGGTGTCAAAATATTTGGACTCATCAATGGCTTATCCCCGTATCAGATCCTCCACGTGTCCTCCTAGTCACAAGTGCCACACGAGTCCAAAACTATTGATAGGCTAAGTAATCACATGGTTTTCCAGATATGGATGGGTGAGGTATTGTAAATTTTGAGTACGTAAATACATTGTATGTTTTTTGTTATTTCCATTTTAACATATGTTTATTCAAAATGAAGTACATCATGGCGGTGGTGAAGATACACCGACGACTTGAGCAGGTTCGTGCTCTAGCCACTTGGCACCGTGATCTTGATGACCCATATGGATGTTTAATTTGGCAAGACGGAGCGGGTTACCGAGTTGGAGACCTTTTACTAAGGTGGGTTAGATCACATGCTCATTTATGTCTTCGTTGAGTAGTGACACCATGAAACAATGGGAGAAAAGAAGAGGGAAAGGAAGAGGAAAAATGTGAATTTTGTTGAAAGGAAAAAAACAATGGAAACGCAATTATTTATGATAGGTAAATAATGGAGGAAGATGATATAAGGAAACTAGAATCCCCACAATAATGAATTAAAGTAATATTACATATATGAGACTCATGAACATTGATATGTGAACATCGTATATAATTATCTAAAACAGCTTTGAACATAGACAAACAAAGACCGTGTTATCCAACTTGATTGCATCCTCACTCAGCGGTTGTGTCAAGTAAAATTGAAAACAAATTAAGAACTAAAGGATCCAGAAAAGACCAAGAAAAGCTTATCCGGTTAGCGCAAGTTAGAAAAGGTGCAAAGACCAGAACTTTCTACGAGTTAGAAATCCTCCCAATAAAAGGTAGAATCAAATACTTTAAACCAACTATTTTTCAATGAATCCAATAAAATAACCTCGCCGGTTAGCGTAGGGACTTTTAATTAAACCAATTATAAATGTCACTTCTTTCTAAGGTAAATAAAGGGTAAAAACGAAGAGCTTTGAAAAGAAGCAACATCACAATCTCAATTCACAAACATATATGCAATAATAAATCAAACCAATATAGGGATATCCAATCCTTAGATTAGGATGGATATTAACCAGACATGATTAAACATAAAGCAAAGTCAATATATAAAATCAAAAAGGACATAAACTCACAATTGTTTGGTTCCAGCACAACGAGACAAGCCTTTTACTGTAAAGCTACTTGACGGCTACGAGAATCAGGACAAGAGAGGTATGAGCAATGCGCGAGATACGCAATACTAACCCTAGGGTTTATCCATAAAAATATTGTAACACCCCAAATCCACGGGACTCGGAGTGCTACATTGGGCTAGGATCTCACAATGGATCTTGACCCTAGCCTGACAACAAGTGCACTGGATCTTACAATAAGGCACAAGTAGATTAAAACTAAATACATAAAAGCTGTATATAATACATCAAAAGAGTTTACAAACATAAAGCCGAGTACAAAACATCAACCATTAACATCTTATACAAAAGATCTCATATCCCACGCATCCTAACGTACAGAAGTCCTCGGTTGGTCACACCATCTGACTCACTCTGCAGTCTTCCTAACCTACAGATCATCTACAACACGGTATACACCGTTAGCTACAGTAATGAATAAGTATGAAGGTAACAACACAAACACACATCAACATCTCATACAAGCAATGCCACACACATTCATTTATTATCTTTCATTTACGTTATTCCATTACTAATTCAACTTATTTAGTAACACGAGGAGCCTCAAGAACCCCGTCCCATCCAACGTAACACAGGAGTTTTGCATGGGGGAGATCATCACTCGTCCCCTCCTGTGAGATCATCTTCAGGGCACCTCCTCCTACCCGTAGGCGAAGGCAAGTGGTCACGACCCGTTATAATACACTTGGGTCATTTAAATTAATAAATGGTCATCCTAGTCCGGTTTAAGTTGTAAATGCACAATCATATGAACACACACAACCATCACAATCATACAAATCGACAACCGTACGCTAAGTAAGTCCTATGAACTTACCTGTAACATTCGTATCCAATACCACGTCACAGCTTCCCCTTGGGGAAGAAACCAACACCTGCAATAGCAAAGCACACAACATCACATACTGTAAGGGTTAGGAGACTCGTCTCCATTACCATAACCAACCTACAACCTCAATCTAAGCCTCAAGATCATAACATGCTCACAAATGCCTAAGGCATAACCTCAACATAAACACGAGTGCCTAAGGCACATCTCTATCATACCACTCATCCTAACCAAGCTAGCCTAGCCAATATCTAAGCCAAGGCCAAAGGAAAGGAAGGAAGGAAACATACCAACAAGGTATGCCCTGAATGTACCAACATAAGCAAGGAACTCCAAGCTGACCTAGTGAGGCGCAGGGGCAGCTCACCCAAGAAGCAGGGGCGGCCACAGGCAAGCGCAGGGGCAGCCTGGTGCAGGCACAGGGGCGGCTTTCTGTGCAGAAGCTTGGCCCCGACTTCTCTTCGATCCCTTTCTCGACTCTCTTCACTTCTTCACCACACCACAGCAACACACATACACATATACATATGCATGAACATCAAAACAGCCAGGAAAGGATCCAACACAAGTCTACTTGTGATCCTAAGCTAAGAAAGAAAGAAAGAAAGAAATAAGGAAGAAGAAGGAAAGAAAGGAAAGAAGAAGAGATGGCTTACCACAACCAGAAACCTAAGCAGCCATGGAGGTCCACACCATCATCCTCCTACAACACCTCAACACAACAACAACAACAGCTCTTCGCAACAAGCTCAAGATCTTCCAAGGCCAAAACCAACACCAAACTCTCAAAAGCTCTCTCACAAGATCAAGAAGATCAAAGAAGAGAGGAGGAAGGAGGAAAAGAACGTAAGAGGGATGAAGAAGCTTGAATGAGGTAAGGAAACCCCTCATATGAAGGATTTGAAGCTTATATAAGAAGCTAACCAAAAGCAAAGTCAAGAGGTCAACAAAGGTGGCTGTAGCCGCACAATCCCGCAGGGGTGGATCGGGCAAGGCATAGGGGCGGCTCACAGGATCCGTAGGGGTGGCTGATAGGGTCCAACAAGGGCTTAGCTAAGGCTCAGCAAGGATCCTAGGCTCCAAAGACTAAGGCTCTTACATCACACCCCCCTAAAAACAAATTTCGTCCTGAAACTTGCAAAATCCCAAACCTCTCAGACCCCTAAGCCGAGGTATAACTCTGAGCTCTTTCATCAACTCTCAACAAGGCCTAGAGGAAGATCATCTCTAGCCAAACACTAACCACATCACACTAGCATGGAGGAAAATCGTCTCTAGCCAAAACGTACACGTAACACAACTACGTGGAGGAAAACCGCCTCCACTCACACTATGTCCATCAACGATAGCATGGAGGAAAGAACCATCTTCAGTTATTCCTAACACACACACCATAGCATGGAGGAAAGAACCATCTCCAGCTATACCTATCTCGCGCTAGCAACAAGATCTAACAGATCACATGCACATATCACAGCTAGCACGAAAACACATCATATTACATAAGCACATAGCATAACATGCACTCACCAAGAAGGCACTGAGATCTACTCGTGGATCCTACTGGTGCATCTATCTCGGCGTAGAACTCTGGATAGTTCCTCTGGATACTATCATACGTCTCCCATGTAGCCTCATCAGGTCCTCGTCTCGACCATTGTATCCTCATCATAGGAATGTCCTTCGAACGCAGGCATCTCACACCTCGTTCTAGGACTGTAATAGGATGTTCTGCAAACGTGTGGTCCGGCTCAACCACTAGATCATCATAACTCACGATGTACCTCGGATCTGGTATGTACCCCCTCAGCTGAGACACATGAAACACAGGATAAACACCCTCTAACCTCGGAGGCAATACTAATTTTTAGGCTGCCCTCCCGACTCTATCTAGTATCTCAAAAGGACCGACATATCGGGGACTCAACTTCCACTTTATGCCAAAATGTTTAACGCCTCGAGTCGGAGATACTCTCAACCAGACATGAGCTCCTACCCTGAACTCTAGAGGTCGACGCCTCCTATTTGAATACGACTTATGGCGACTTTGTACAGCCAGCATCCTCTTTCTGATCAACGCTACTCGAGCCATACCATCCTTAATCTGCTTTGGCGCTATCCCACTGATACTGCTAGGCTCATCCCAGCATAAAGGTGTACGGCACCTACGTTCATACAGTGCCTCATAGGGGGCCATCCCTATAGATGCATGTCAGCTATTGTTGTATGAGAACTCAATGAGTGGGAGGTAATCAGACCATCCCTGTCCCCAATCCAACACACAGGCTCGCAGCATGTCCTCTAAGGTCTGGATGGTCCTCTCGGACTAACCATCTGTCTAGAGGTGAAACACAGTCGTAAAGTGTAGACTTGTTTCAAAGCAGTCTGAATATGCTGCCAGAATCTCGATGTAAATCGTCCATCACGATCAGAGACGATCGTCCTCGGTACACCATGAAACCTCACTATTTGTCTAGTGTACTCCTCAGCTAATCTGCTCACTAGCCACGTCTCTCTGATGGAAATGAAACGTACCGTTCTGGTAAGTTTATCAACGATCACCCATATGGAATCAAAGCTCCTACTGGTTCTCAACCCGGTCAAAAAAATCTATGGAGACGTCCTCCCACTTCCACTGTGGCACTGGCAGTGGATGGAGCTCACCTCCAGGTCTTAAATGCTCTATCTTGACCTGTTGATAGGTCGCACACTAAGCTACAAATTTGGCTACGTCGGGCTTCAACCCTCCCCACCAATATGAACGTCTCACATCATGGTACATCTTACTCGCACCTGGATGTACAAAGTAAGGTGTACAGTGAGCCTCTTGTGAGATCCTGTCTAAACTCTGCATCAGCAGGAACACATATACGATCATGTCGTCTCATCACTCCATCAGCTCCAATGGAAAACTGTGGTGCCTCTCCACAAAACATCCTCTCTCTAATCCTTGTCAGGGTCGGGTAGGTCCCCTGCTTCTGTTGGATCTCATCCAACAGACCAAGTAGAACCTATAAAGCAAACAACTGGGCATCCTCATCAGGAAACTGGATATCCATCTCTAGCCAGGCTAGATCCCTCTGAAGCTGAGGCTGTACAATCAGTTTGGCAATCGCCTTCTCTCGAGGCGTCTTTCTGCTCAAGGCGTCAGCTACAACATTCGCTTCGTCAGGATGATACAAAATCTCAAGGTTAAAGTCCTTGATCAACTCAAGCCACCGACGCTGGCGGTTATTCAATTCCCGCTGCGTAAAAATGTACTTTAGACTCTTATGGTCTGTGAAGATCTGACATGTAGCACCAAACAGGTAATGTCTCTAGATCTTCAAAGCATGAACTACCGCTGCCAACTCCAAATCATGAGTCGGGTAGTTCTCCTCATATGTCTTCAGCTGTCGAGACGCATATGCAATCACTTTGCCTCTCTGCATCAGTACACATCCCAAGCTCAGCTTGGATGTAACAATATAGACCACAAAATCATCATAACCCTCTGGTTGTGCCAAGACAGGAGCAGAAGTCAAACGCCTCTTCAACTCCTCAAAACTCTGAGCGCACTGGTCGGTCCATACGAATCTGGTAGTCTTCCTCAAAAGACTCGTCAGTGGACGGGCAATCATAGAAAATCCTTCCACAAAGCATCTGTAATAACCGGATAGGCCAAGAAAGCTACGCACTTCCTTGATGTTCGTCGGTGTCGTCCAAGCAGCAATAGACTCGATCTTTGCCGGATCTACCATAATTCCGTCGGCAGAGACGATGTGTCCAAGAAATGCAACCTCGGACATCCAGAACTCGCACTTAGAGAGCTTGGCATACAACTCTCTATCTCTTAAAATCTGCAAAACTGTCCTCAAATGTCCAACATGCTCCTCTCTGCTACGAGAGTACACCAGAATGTCATCAATGAAGACCACCACAAACTGATCCAGGAAGTGGATGAAGATATTGTTCATCAACTCCATGAAAACTGTTGGGTCATTCGCCAGCCCAAATGGCATCACTACAAACTCGTAGTGTCCATAACGGGTACGAAATGCCGTCTTGTGCACGTCCTGCTCTCCCACCCTCAACTGGTGATATTTTGAACGCAAGTCGATCCGGGAGAAGACTGTCGCTCCCTGAAGCTGATCAAGTAGATCATCAATACGAGGTAGTGGATACCTGTTCTTGATGGTCACCTTGTTCAACTCTTTGTAGTCTATACACAATCTCAACGATCCGTCCTTCTTCCGCACGAAGAGGACAGGTGCACCCCATGGTGAAACGCTAGGGTGTATAAAGACCTTCTCAGCCAACTCCTCGAGTTGCTTCTTCAGCTCCAACATCTCGACAGGTGTCATGTGATATGGGGCCTTCGAGATGGGTTTCGTGCCAAGCTCCAAATCAATGCCAAAGTCTACGCTCCTCTGAGGCGGCAAGCTAGATGGCTCTGCAAACACGTCTGTAAACTCACATACCACTGGTATGCCCTCCAAAGTTGGACTCTCTCCATCCTTCATGGCGTAGACCAGAAGGCATCACATCCCTGTGCAATCAGCCTAGCTGCTCGTACAACACTAATAACGGATCTCGTCTTCCCAAGGTCCAAACCCCGGAAGACCTCTATCGGAGCTATGTCGGTAGAGACTGTAACAGTTCTCTTGCCCACATCTAACACCGCAAGGTGTCTACGCATCCAATCCATACCTAATATTGCTTCTTCATGCATCAAGGGCATGACTAAGAAGTCAACAAGCAATATACGAGTCCATAAGCGTAGGGGACAACTACGTATCTCCCGGGTGCCTCTGACCTTACTACCATCAGGTAACCCTATAGTAAAGGGTGCCCCCTCTATGGTAGACAAACTCAAACGCTCAATACAAGCAGAAAAATAAATGAATGAGTAGAACCCGTATCAAATAAAACTCTAACAGGTAAACCATGTAATAAAATGGTACTTGTAGCAACTGGTGTTGGCGGCTCCTCAGCACTCCTCAACTCAAAAACACGACCTCGAGCTTCTCGGGCATCACTGGTACCAGCCTCTCTACATCTACCTCTACTCGGTCCTGGAGCATAACCATGATTAGCAGGTGTGTCTGGAACTCTCTGTTGTCCCTGTGCCTGATGCCGAGGCGGTATCTGTTCACCTCCTGCTGCACCTGCAGGTAAAGAACCCTGTTGTGATGACGCATTGCCCTGACGGCAAAACGTAGCTCTATGTCCTGGCTTCCCACATGAGAAGCGAGTCAGTGGTGCTCTCGGGCAATCAGCCCTCATATGCCCATAGGCCCCGCAGTTGTAACACTGCCGGCCCCTCTCAGTCGTAGGTGCTGATACTGGATCACTCGAGCGGCCCTGACACTAGCCTCGCCCGTATCCAGATGCTCTTGCACCAGTCTGTTGTTACACTAAGATTGTGACACGCAAAAAGCTTTACATTTATAAACTCGATCTAATCTCCTAAACTACCTAGCGGAACCCGCAGTGTACGGATCGTTATGTAAGAAGGAAAGTATTCCGAGGTCGAACACAAGGACTGAGGCGAAATCAAGTCATTCAATGATCAAAGATAGTGCAAATCTAAACTAAGATGAGATGAGGAATAAAGAAGGTGCAAAACATAATATTTTTGGTTGGTTTTGGGGTGATCAAACAAGGATCACAAAATATGCAAATCAAACAAGCAAACAAACACACGAATGCAAGATAGGAGATAAGAGGTAAGATAAGTGGATTCTAGAGATCAAGATTTCTGGTTATGGCATTGGACTCAAGCTTCTAAAGATTCTAAGGACAAGGTTGCGGTGTTGGGAAAGGGTGTTTCTCTAATGGAAGCAATTACCGGGTAAGTCTCATGCTTCACTAATCCCGCACCAAACTCCTACTACCGGGTAAGTCTCAAGGAGGTAAAGTTGGGAATTCTACACAAACCGGACACTACTTAAGGGACAAACCTCTCCTTACCGGGTAAGTCTCGGAAAAGGTAAGTCTCAAGCAACAATCCTAGCACACTCAGTCCAATAGCGGCTTATGAGGCTCACTACTACCTAGAGTTCATCATCTTTGGTATCTAAGATCGGAAATCACCGGGTAGGTCTCTTTCCTCACTTAGTTTGCTAGCATTAGGTCACCCTAAGCTATATTATGCTCAACAAACACTAGGATTTCAACAATCTAATATCCTAACATACAGATTCATCAATTAAAGAGCAACAGAAGGAAAAATCGGGTGGATCATAGCAAAAATCGGCCGATTTACTCTGAAGAACAGGTCGATTTTTCTCCTCTGGTTTAGGTTTCGGCCACAAAAATCATCCTAAACTAACATGTAAGTCATTTCTATCATCACCCAAGCCATAACCATCAATCCATCACTCCAGAATCACAATAAACTAGCCAACAACATGCATTTCAAGATCTAAAATCATCATACAAGCATACATGGAATCCATAGCAAGAAGATGAAGTAAGGAAATGAAAGCAATGAAACTTAGCTGGATTTGAGCTCAAAACAAGTCTTTCAACACACCAAATGTAGCTCCAAGTCAGATCTTACAACCTTCAACAAGTTTCTTCACAAAAATCACTCAAATCTCACTACAAAACTAAAATCTACACTAATCTCTCTCAAGAACACCCACAAGGATGCCTTGAAGAGAGGCTACAATGGAAGAGTCTTTGGGAAGATGCTAGAGGAGAAGGGTCCAAAAGGAAGGAGAAGGCTCCTTAAATCAGCCTGCAGGACCACTTAAATACTCCACAAAGAAGCAAGGGTCGGGCAAAGAGATCGTGGGACACGTGGAAAAAGCTGTCAAAGGCTAGAAAATCGACTCAGACAGATAAATCGGTCGATTTTCCTGAGTGCTGGTCCGATTTTCTTCAACAGAGGCTTGTTATGATCGTCTAGCCATGAGTTGCTCCATTGCTTGCACCAATAAGGGTCCTTGTGTCCTTCATTGCTCCAATTAGGTTCCTTCAAAGCCTTGGATGTGTACCACCATGAGGCTTGACCCTCGAATGTGTCGATTAATGTCCAAAAGATTCCCGAAATACCTACAAAACCGACAAAAGCTCGTGTAGACGTCTTTTCTAGAAATATGCACAAAATGAGTGTAAACGTCGTGAACTAATGCCAAACCGTGCATGAATAACGGGAAAAACTATCTAAATGTATGCCTATACTAACGTCATAAATCACGTTATCATCTGTGTTGTGCACTGTCTCTTCTCAGACCGTCCTGTCTAAGAAGTCCTCCTCTGGCTACCTCTCTCCCTCTCATAGACAGAGGCCCGATCCGGATAATCTTTCAACGAATCACAATGGAATCCTGCCATGTATGAACGTGTACTCTCCCTCAGATGACGGGAGAACAGATACACATGCTGATCCTCAAATGGTGCAACTGGACCCAATAGTGCCAACTCAGTCTGGAAGCGGCGAATAGCATCTGTAATGGGTACGTCCTCAAAGCCCGCCTCCACGAAATCCTGCAGCTTATCCCTCCTCAATGAGGCAGGGTAGAACTGCTCCCTCAACAAAGTCCTCATCTGTTGATAGTTGGTAAATCGTACTCTCGTTGTCCTCCACCACTGGTGTGCCAGGTCACGGAATAGAGATTGTACTAGCTCTATCCGTCTGTCCTCAGGGCATCGAATAGACTCTAGAGCTAAGTCTACATGCCCAATCCACACCTTAGTCTTTATGCCTATCTCCCCTGAGAAGTGTGGTACTCCCTATTGATGAAATGCCTTCAACCAGACATCTGGTTGAGGCCCTCTGGTCTCCTTTACAGCTCGAGCAACCTCAGTAGCACGTGTCGGCATAGTTGGCACCTGAGTAGCTCCATGGGATCTCTCAGATGATCCATCATGCCCTGGTAGATCTAGGGCTCGTCTGCCTGCTCTAATGGCCTCCTCAAAATGCCTGAGGTACTCTCCAAACTCTGGTCCATCCATGGAGACACGGTCTGAGCCATCAGACTAGGCTGGATGGGTCTGCTGTCTCCTGCACCCACCACTCCTCATAGTTGAAACTACACTCTCAGCAACCTCCTTAGAAGCCTCCTCCACCACTGGTGGATCTGCTGCGGGAGCTTGTCCCTGTCCTATCCCTCCTGGAGGAAGAGGTGGTCTACCTCTACCTCTGCCTACAACAGTAGCTCTAGTCCGAGCCATCTGCGGGGTATGCACACCTAACGTATAAGGCTCTATATAGGCCATTTGTATAGATATATATAATACTTAATGGTACATGCATACACATCAGCACATAAAAGATAAAAACCAACTCTGTAACACCCCAAATCCACGGGACTCGGAGTGCTACATTGGGCTAGGATCTCACAATGGATCCTGACCCTAGCCTGACAACAAGTGCACTGGATCTTACAATAAGGCACAAGTAGATTAAAACTAAATACATAAAAGCTGTATATAATACATCAAAAGAGTTTACAAACATAAAGCCGAGTACAAAACATCAACCATTAACATCTTATACAAAAGATCCCATATCCCACGCATCCTAATGTACAGAAGTCCTCGGTTGGTCACACCATTTGACTCACTCTGCAGTCTTCCTAACCTGCAGATCATCTACAACACGGTATACACCGTTAGCTACAATAATGAATAAGTATGAAGGTAACAACACAAACACACATCAACATCTCATACAAGCAATGCCACACACATTCATTTATTATCTTTTATTTACGTTATTCCATTACTAATTCAACTTATTTAGTAATACGAGGAGCCTCAAGAACCCCGTCCCATCCAACGTAACACAGGAGTTTTGCATGGGGGAGATCATCACTCGTCCCCTCCTGTGAGATCATCTTCAGGGCACCTCCTCCTATCCGTAGGCGGAGGCAAGTGGTCACGACCCGTTATAATACACTTGGGTCATTTAAATTAATAAATGGTCATCCTAGTCCGGTTTAAGTTATAAATGCACAATCATATGAACACACACAACCATCACAATCATACAAATCGACAACCGTATGCTAAGTAAGTCCTATGAACTTATCTGTAACATTCGTATCCAATACCACGTCACAGCTTCCCCTTGGGGAAGAAACCAACACCTGCAATAGCAAAGCACACAACATCACATACTGCAAGGGTTAGGAGACTCGTTTCCATTACCATAACCAACCTACAACCTCAATCTAAGCCTCAAGATCATAACATGCTCACAAATGCCTAAGGCATAACCTCAATATAAACACGAGTGCCTAAGGCACATCTCTATCATACCACTCATCCTAACCAAGCTAGCCTAGCCAAAATCTAAGACAAGGCCAAAGGAAAGGAAGGAAGGAAACATACCAATAAGGTATGCCCTGAATGTATCATCATAAGCAAGGAACTCCAAGCTGACCCAGTGAGGCGCAGGGGCGGCTCACCCAAGGAACTCCAAGCTGACCAAAGGAAAGGAAGGAAGGAAACATACCAATAAGGTCTGTGCAGAAGCTTGGCCCCGACTTCTCTTCGATCCTTTTCTCGACTCTCTTCACTTCTTCACCATACCACAGCAACACACATACACATATACATATGTATGAACATTAAAACAGCCAGGAAAAGATCCAACACAAGTCTACTTGTGATCCTAAGCTAAGAAAGGAAGAAAGAAAGAAATAAGGAAGAAGAAGGAAAGAAAGGAAAGAAGAAGAGATGGCTTACCACAACCAGAAACCTAAGCAGCCATGGAGGTCCACACCATCATCCTCCTACAACACCTCAACACAACAACAACAACAACAACTCTCCGCAACAAGCTCAAGATCTTCCAAGGCCAAAACCAACACCAAACCCTCAAAAGATCCCTCACAAGATCAAAAGATCAAAGAAGAGAGGAGGAAGGAGGAGAAGAACATAAGAGGGATGAAGAAGCTGGAATGAGGTAAGGAAACCCCTCATATGAAGGATTGGAAGCTTATATAAGAAGCTAACCACAAGCAAAGTCAAGAGGTGAACAAAGGTGGATGTAGCCGCACAATCCCGCAGGGGCGGATCAGGCAAGGCGCAGGGGCGGCCCTCCTGAGGCGCAGGGGCGGCTCACAGGATCCGCAGGGGCGGCTGATATGGTCCAGCAAGGGCTCAGCTAAGGCTCAGCAAGGCTCCTAGGCTCCAAAGACTAAGGCTCTTACATCACACCCCCCTAAAAACAAGTTTCGTCCCGAAACTTTCAAAATCCCAAACCTCTCGGACCCCTAAGCCGAGGTATAACTCTGAGCACTATCATCAACTCTCAATAAGGCCTAGAGGAAGATCATCTCTAGCCAAACACTAACCACATCACACTAGCATGGAGGAAAACCGTCTCCATCCAAAACGTACACGTAACACAACTACGTGGAGGAAAACCGTCTCCACTCACACTATGTCCATCAACGATAGCATGGAGGAAAGAACCATCTACAGCTATTCCTAACACACACACCATAGCATGGAGGAAAGAACCATCTCCAGCTATACCTATCTCGCGCTAGCAACAAGATCTAACAGATCACATGCACATATCACAGCTAGCACGAAAACACAGCATATCACATAAGCACATAGCATAACAAGAACTCACCAAGAAGGCATTGAGATCTACTCGTGGATCCTACTGGTGCATCTATCTCGGCGTAGAACTCTAGATATTTCCTCTGGATACTATCCTACGTCTCCCATGTAGCCTCATCAGGTCCTCGTCTCGACCACTATATCCTCATCATAGGAATGCCCTTCGAACGCAAGCGTCTCACACCTTGCTCTAGGACTGCAATAGGGTGCTCTGCAAACATGTGATCTGGCTCAACCACCAGATCATCATAACTCACGATGTGCTTCGGATCTGGTATATACTCCCTCAGTTGAGACACATGAAATACAAGATGAACATCCTCTAACCTCGGAGGCAATGCTAATTTGTAGGTTGCCCTCCCGACTCTATCCAGTATCTCAAAAGGACCGACATATCGGGGACTCAGCTTCCCCTTTATGCCAAAACGTCTGACGCCTCGCGTCGGAGATACTCTCAACCAGACATGAGCTCCTACCCTGAACTCTAGAGGTCAACGCCTCCTATCTACATACGAATTTTGGTGACTCTGTACAGTCAGCATCCTCTCTCTGATCAACACTACTCGAGCCATATCATCCTGAATTTGCTCTGGCTCTATCCCACTGATACTGCTAGGCTCATCCCAACATAAAGGTGTACGGCACCTACGTCCATACAGTGCCTTATAGGGGGGCCATCCCTATAGATGCATGCCAACTGTTGTTGTATGAGAACTCAACGAGTGGGAGGTAATCAGACCATTCCTGTCCCCAATCCAACACACAGGCTCGCAGCATCTCCTCTAAGGTCTAGATAGTCCTCTTTGAATGACCATCTATCTGGGGGTGAAAGGCTATCGTAAAGTGTAGAATTGTCCCCAAAGCAGTTTGAATATGCCGCCAGAATCTCGATGTAAATTGTCCATCACGATCAGAGACGATCGTCCTCGGTACACCATGGAGTCTCACTATCTGTCTAGTGTACTCCTCAGCTAATCTGCTCACTGGCCACGTCTCTCTGATGGGTGTCAAATGTAACATCAAATAGGCTTTAGAATCATGCATATCATACATCTATTGCTCTCTTGTTCATCTATATTTATATAGAAAGCATTCCCTTACCATATTTCGGTATCTACCTTGGTCTTTTGCGTTTCAGTCATTCCCGGCATCGGTTGTGCCAAAAGTACATCTTCATTGAAGTTGCAGCTAAACAGAATACGTCACATGACTATGGAATTGAAACACGCGGCCCCCCGACCAGGCCCGGAACAAGATCAAGAGATCAAAGCTTCATCACAAGCTAGACGGCTTGTGAGACGGTATTCATGCCATCTCAATCCGTTTGGATTACACATCACTACTACAGATGGACTTCACCAACCCTAGATTTTTCAAGGCCCAAACGATGTGAGACGAGATGCCAAACAATGTGAGAAAACATGAATGCCGTCTTTTTTGCCATTTTAGACCGTATTTATGCCATCTCGACTACGTGGTGAAAGAAAATCATTATATTTTGTGTAATCCTAAACTCCAAGATTTTCCCCTATATAAGTGAATGTCAGTCTTAGGTTAGAGATGTTGCACTCTTGATCTCTCTTACTCTCTTGCCCTAATTACCGCAGCCGTCAAGTAGCTTTTGAATATAAGGCTTGTCTCTTTGTGTTGGAACCGAACAATTGTGAGGTTATGTTCTTTTGAATTTTTATATATTGACTTTGTTTTATATTTAATCATGTATGGCTAATCTTCATCCTAATCTAAGGATTGGATTATCTCTCTAATGGTTTGGTTTATTATTGCACAAATGTTTGTGAATTGAGATTGTGATATGACTTCTTTTCAAAGAACTTCGTTTTCATCTTTTATTTACCTTCGAAAGAACTAGCATTTACAATTGATTTAGATAAAAGTGATATTGTGCCACAATCGAGGTTGTTTTATTTGATATATTTCAAAGAACTTTGTTTAAGGGATTGGATCCTACATTTTACTTCGAGGATTTCTAACTATCATAGAAAGTTCCGGTCTTTGTACATTTTCTAGCTCATGCGCCAAAAGCGAGACTATTCTTGGCCTATCTAGATTTCTAAGTTTTTAAAGGGTTTTCCTATTTACTTGACACAACGATGAGTGTCAAATGTAACGCTTTTACATTTTTTTCACGCATATCATACCCTCTTTTCTATCTCACATATACCCTTTTAACAGAAATCATCCACTTTCGGTATGTCGGTATCTAGAAACGGCCACCCTACGACCGTGGACTGGCCGTAGGGTGTTTTTCCATCAGCCCAGCCCAGCCCACAAGCCTTCGAATAGGGTATGGAACGACCACCAAACGGTAGTATTACGGGCGTATGGTGACCATTGGTGTACCGTTTGGTTGGCCGTTTCACTGCCGCAGCGAGAGCTTCTAAAATCTTCGACTTCATCTATGAAAAGTGTATATTTTGTGTAAACCCTAGATGTCAACTTCTCCCTTATATAAACACTCTCAACCTTAGGATTAGATACGCTAATATCTCCTGAGTACAGTAGTCTTTTATTCCCTCTTTATTCTAGCTGTAAGTTTCGTCGTTCTTGATTTGATAAATGATCTTTGGTTTTTATTTTATCATGATTGGTTATAGTTCTCCTTGATTTAAGGATTGGATGATCCCTATAATACTTTAGCATATTTTATGCACATGAATTGAGGCTTTGAAATTGTTTCTTTTCAAAGTTTTTCACTTCACCTTTTGAAATCCTTTGAAAGGAGTGACATTTTTTATTGGGTTAGATAAAACAATTGAAGGTCCAAACACGAAGTTTATTTTATTGGATTATTGAAAAGAACTTGGTTTTGAGAGTACTAGTTTATCAAAACTTCGAGGAATCCTAATCGTCGTAGAAAGTTTCAGTTTTTTAACCTTTTTTAACTAAATGTCCACGAGTGAATGTTTTTCTTGGTCTGTTCCGGATTTCTAAATGCTTAATGAGTTTTCCTATACTCTCCGAACCATTGGTTTGAGAACTACATGAGTTGGAAAGACCGGTCGTGGTTTGTCTATGCCCAAGGCTACTTTGGATAGTTACCTACTTATTTATTATCCAATGTTCATAAACATCCCTTATCTTGTTTGATTGAACCTACAAAGAGACCTCTAAGGGCGATTCAAATTGATGGAATATCTCGTGTTTGGAATTTTCTTTGACTATGTTGATTTTTTGTTGGATGATTCATTACCAACTTTAACTTTGAGATTTGAGGACCCTAAGTTATGATTTCATGAGTTGAGAAGGATCTTCAGGGGAAGGAGAAAACAACTTATCTATTCAATGAATTATCTATGTCTTTGGTGCTTGTTGGGCTTGATCCTTTCACATATGCATGTGTTGTTCTAACTATTGATGGTATGTATTTGAACAACACATTAGTATATGCACAATAGAAGTACCTAAGGGAAGTTCTTTTACCCTCCTCTTATGAGAACTTGGATAATTACTTTGATGATGTTGGTTACATTTTTAATGTTGCTCTCGTTGATATTCTTGTAGAAGTTTGTGTACAAGGTAGAGCACGACTAAGAGAAGGAGAAAACATACCCCACAAAGTGATGTAGCATCGGAATGATGCTAAGGAGGATGTCATGGGTTCGTGAACGAGTCCTCTTCAAGAAGGGGATGTTGATGCGAAGAATCTTCGGACTTAGCTCAATTGGAGATCGTGATCATGGAAGCATGGAGGCTAAGAGTGAAGATCACTCTAAGGAGGAGGAGAGGAAGAATCACAATATTTTCTAGGAGATAAATGAAAATCATTTCCAGAAAACAGATGAAGACCTGTAGAGAGGCTTAAAGGATAGATTTTATGAGATCTTATCTTTCACAAGAGAGTTCCTATCTTATATATCTTGGTAGATTTTATCTTATCTTAACTTAAGATAGATCTTAGCTTAGAAGATAACTTTTTCCTACCCATATAAGGGATACACGGCCGTCTTTGTTCATGCCTATTAATACACGAAATTCATAGCTTTTGTTTCATACAATTGTTTTCTTCCGGCATGGAGATAGAGAGAGTGACTGATGTCTCATTCGCCACATAGCTTGGACTGTTTTGAGTTGTTTTGATTGTGTCTACAAGTTGGTATTTGCTCAAGCCATTCACAATTCCCTTCTTGTGTTCTTTGGACGACATTTCTATCGATGAAGATAGTAGTGGAAGGGTTCTACGATCTTGGTTGTGTGTTAGGGCCTTAGTTTTCCTAGTATGATCCAAGTTGTTTCACAAGGTTCGACTTATATATCCAACTACCTATCCACCATCATCATTAGATCATTTCCCCACCCATGGCCTTTTGGTCAACCGTCCCTTTATTATTTATCCCCCTCGTTAGATCAATCCCTGTAATAAGGATTGATACGTGTCTTCATTGTTGGTGTTGAAAGATCACCCAACAATGGCTAATCCTCATATCACATATGCAACAAGCTAAAGATGATATAGGCAGGATGTAGTTTTTCAATCAATGGTGAATCTCAACATGTGACTACAAGCTAAGGGCTCTTAGAGATTCAGTTACCTTGAAGAAGCTTTGGGACGGTTTTAGAATCAATCATCATATGGTTTATGACGAGGGTTAAATCATCAGATTGATTCTTTTGGGCCGAACAAGAATGGTGATGCATTGAACAAAGACAACATCAAGTGACTAAGGTGGATACATGAATAAAAAAAGCAAGTAACAAACAAACACAAGGTCAAACAAAATGGAAGTCAATTACCTATTGTGGCGAAGAACGCTATCTTTTGTTGGTTATCGAGTTTCCAGTCAATCATTGGAAGAGAAAGCTAGAGTTCTCTAATGCTAATCAACCTTGATCAACCCCGGGTTCATTATGTGGTGTTCGAAGGGTTCCCAGCTTAAAGTTTGGTGGATATGTCAACAGCTTGATTCCATGGCTTACAAAATTCCATTCGAATATATCCTTTTTCAACATTATCACTTAAAAAGTATTAACACATTTCAATATGTTTTGTTTGAGAATATTGCACATGATTTTTAGAAATTTTGATAATACTTGTATTATCACACATAACATGAATGAATTGTAAAAGAGATAGAAATCACCAAGTTGTTGCTTGAGCCATAGTAAGTGAGCACAACATGAAACAACGGGAATGTACTCCGATCAGTTGTTGAGAGGGAGACCGAAAGCTGCTTTTTGGATGCCCATGAGATTAGGCAGGGACCAAGGAAATGAGTTGTTCTAGAGGTGTTTTTTCGATCAAGTACATTTGAGAACCCCAAAGTATAGAAAGAGTAGAGTCGGGGGGGTACCAAAGACATAGATCATTAGTTCCCTTGATGTAGCGATGAATTCTCTTGACAACTTTTAGATGTGATTCCTTTGGATTAACTTGGAATCGTGCACATAAGCAGACACTAAACATGATATCAGGTCTACTAGAGGCAAGATACAATAATGAATCAATGATGCCTCGATACGTCTTCTCATCCACTTGGTTCCTTTTTCATCTAAATCTAGCTTTGTGTTGGGCAAAATGGGAGTATCAGTGTGGAGTCAGTGAGTCCAAACTTTTTGATTTATATCTCTTGAATATTTTTGTTGATGAACCTGGGTTTCATCAATTCCTTGTACTACTTGAAGTCTAAGGAAGAATCTAAGTTCCCTTAGATGACTCTTTTCAAACTCACTTTGCATCGTGCCTTGAAATCTCTTTATTAGCGCCGGATTAGTTAAATCGAAGATTGTATCATCCATATATATATTTGAACTAGAATGATGTGGTTTTCTTCTCGTAGAATAAACAGTCTTTTGTCAACTTCTTCGTGCTTATAGTTATAGTCTAGAAGAAACTGGGATAGTCTCTCATATCACGGTCATGGGGCTTGTTTTAGAACCATAGAGGGTCCAATCCAACTTGTACATATGATTAGGTTGTAGGTTGATGATAACGTAATCGATGACAACGTAGTTAGCGAAAGGCCCATTGTTAGCCCTACAATTGATAAAAACATATTTGGTGATAATATCGTCAATGCCAACACAATTGATGAACATATGGTTAATAACACTACCATTATGACACTATTGTTGATGTCAATACAATTTGTTATGATATTTTATGACAACACGGTTGATGACATTGAGTTGGTACAACGTAGTCACTAGTCAGTGACATTACAGTTGTTAATGCTATAATTTGTGACAATACAATTTGTGAAAGCATAGTTGACTGTACAACTGATTACAATATAGTTGATTAAAGTACAATCATTGACGATACAATTAATAGTCTTAGGATCTTGCGATCCGGCTATAAATATAATATCTAAAAATTGCTTTGGGGCTGAAACAACAAAAGTATGAACTGTTTAGGGGCTGCAAGCCTGCAACAACAAAATATGAATGTCTGATTGACTTTCTCATGAAATTGAACCAAACCAATTGAGGATGCCAACTTTGCCATGCTCGTCAAAACATTTACAAGTTCACAAATAACAATTTAGCAAACACAACCTTACACTTTTACGCCACATTCATAACCATCTTCATATCGTTCTTTCTCCGCCGTCCTCGATAATGCATCTTTTGCTCCGAAAGCATGCTCTCCCCTACCATCTCCGTGCTAGGATCTGTCATACACCAAAACAACTCCTGACATTAATCACTAAAGCATATGTCCATTTAGAATGCCAAACCATATAACTGCCACTTCAATTATACATAAACTTACGCTCATACTTGCTTCCATTCCATCTGAAAAGCATATTTTAATAATCTCATTTTCTGCACACATCTCTATCTTTTCTAAAATTGTTCCCATATACAGTAATATCACATGGTCAAGACCTCCATCCTCCAAAAAGTTCTTGTGCCCAAACTTAAGTCTATTGTCAAAATAGTAAAACAAGATCTTGTCTAGACAACCTTCTTTGCTATAGCTTCTCACTGCAATTTTTCACTACATAATGAAATTTCAACATGTTTCCCAACATTTTTATCACTGTCACAATACATAGGTTGTTTTTCCACTACTTCAATTTTCAAAACAGCCACCATATACATGCAAAGTGGGATTTATTATGTAATCAAACACACTTCACATCACAATATGTAAGTTGTTTGTCTAGTACATGAATTATAGGAAGGAATAATAACCATTAGATTTCATTAATAACCATTAGATTAAATGAATGAAGGGTTGTAACTGAGCGCTTATTTTAAATGAAATTTGTGATTACCTATGATATTAAACACCGTCAAGAGAAGAATAAACTCAAAGAACGACATATAGAAGAACAAACATTTAGTTGTTCACTTTTGACTCTAAGACCCTTTCTATCTAAGACCCTTTTTATATGATCCAAATCCTAATATATATATACACCAACTATAATGCAAAGTGTTGCAATCTATGCAACCAAAAATTTAGTTGTTTTCCCAAGTACTGAAGATTTCTACACAGCAACTAGAATGCAAGTGCACATCATTAATCTTCCGAACCCTGATCAGATTGGTCACGAACTATTAATGCAGAAGCGAGATTATGTAAAAGCAAAATCACAACACATTGTTGGCTGGTTAAACATCAACAAACATACCTAAGAAAATGCCTTTAATCCTTTACAACCAATTCCAACTAAAATGCTGATACTGATCGCCACATAACATATTACGATACATAAATACCACAGAAAAATCGTTGAATGCTGAATATATCAACGCATTGTCTCCTTATTCAAACCTAGAAAGATGTTAGCTCAAATTATTGAAACCAGCAATTTAACCAAATAAAGTGAAAAAAAGATACCTTGAAATGTGTCGCCCCATAGCAGAAATCTGGCATCATCGTCCTCCTCGTCCACCTCGTCTCCATACCCAAACTCGGCATCCCCTCGGTACCCCGGCTCACTCCCATACCCAGACTCGCTACACTGCGCATCGAAACCCAAACCAGATCCAGGATATTCTCTGTCGGCAATCCCATTCCTACATCTCCTATCTCTCCTGGAATTCCGGGCATCACTAACATCCGAGGAACTCCAATTTCCTTCCCCAGAACCGATCCCATTGACATTAACGAAGAGCTCCCCACTGGAATCGGTTCCCCCAGCGGGCAGCATGAAATCGGAGCAAGTAGCGGTAGCCCCGACGGAGCAGCAGCGTCCGTTTCGAGTTCCGCTACGATCGCTGCTCCTCCCGGAGACAGAGCGGGATCCACGGCGACGTCTCTTGCGGGCCATCCAGCGATAGCGGTCCTTGTTGTGGGCGGCGGCGGAGGCGGGGTAAGGGTTGTCGTCTTCGAAAAGGCTGAGCTTGGAGATGTCGAGGGCGTCAATGACTGAGAGAGAAAAAGAGGTGGCTCGATCGGACAAGCAAGGGCGCTTGGTGGTGTGGCAGTGCTGGAATGAGTCAGAATCTAGGGTTTTGGGGTTGGGATTGGTGGAATTGGGGCTGAATGGCTTCCAGGAATGCAATTGGATTGTGCAGGAATCGATGGATCGGCGAGAGGCTAGGGTTTTGGGTGACATGTCTGCTTTTTCTGCGGAGATTGCTCTATACAAAGAAGGCACCGAGAATTGGGGGTTTCATCAAGGACGAATGATCCCCAGTAGAGAAGAGGGATCAGACATATTTTGATACAACAACAGACCTCACTCACTGCTGCACTGGGACACGCCTTTCAGCCTTGACGGAAGAGCTACTACAGTACACATTTCGAATACCTCAATATTTGAATACATATTTCTAGGAAATCTCGATTCGTATTCATACAAATGCCCACCATATTTTTGGGTATTCAACGGATTCTTTTTGTCCTTATATTAGCCCACCCATATTGAACTCCTCACCTTCTTCGTTTTTAAGGACAATGAGTTTAGGACCCGTGTCTGGATATTTATAAAATATATTAATTTTAAGTAAATTATGGTATACGTCGAATTTTTCCTCTTGGTGCCATCAAGGTTTAAACATTTTCTACTATATCACTAAATTTTAAAATTTCGCTTGGTCTCCTTAAGGTTACATTTATTTTCTCTTTATAAACATTCTTAATATATTACATTAAAATTCATTAAAAAAAATTAGAAAAATAAATTTAAAATAGATTATGGCCTCATTAAATTTAATTAATAAATTTATAATAAAAATAGTTTTTATATATAAATTTATATTATTTTTTGCAATAAATATATTTTTAATTTTTGAATTGAAATGTTTTTTTACTTTTTACTTTCGATTTAATATATATATATATATATAATAAATTATAGAAACTTAAATTCAAAAAAATAATATATATTTTTTAAATCGAAAGAGTATATTATAAATTATAGAAACTTAAATTTTAAAAAATTAAGTTTTTTTAAATTTGAAGATTATGAAAGAGTATATTATAAAAAATAATAAATTAACACATAAGAAATAATATTGTTATTTTCAAATTATA
>BSUD01000001.1:42572894-42669153 GCA_033239045.1 Fagopyrum esculentum | reverse complement strand
TATTTTATTTTTTAAAAAAATAAATGTTATTAAAATAAATTATATATATTTTTTAAATCGAAAGTAAAAAGTAAAAAAAAATAATTCAAAATTTAAAAAATATATTTATTTCAAAAAATAAAATATATATATATATATATATATATATATATATATATATATATATATATATATATAAACTATTTCTACTATAAATTTATTAATTAAATTTAATGAGGTCATAATCTATTTTAAATTTATTTTTCTAATTTTTTTAATTATTTTTAATGAATTTTATTGTAATATGTTAAGAATGGGTATAAAGAGAAAACAAATGGAACTTTGAGGGCACCAAGAGAAATTTTGAAACTTAGTAGACACCAAGAGGAAAAGTTCAAACCTTGATGGCACCAAGAGGAAAATTCCATATACGTCAATATACGTCGAGTATTGATTACCATATAATTATTGAATGTATAATATATAGACAATACTTAGGTGGTTGACTCGTATCCAATTATATACCCAACGTCCATAATCGTCCGGAGAGATTTGGGGAGATTAATATTAATTTGATTACTTTCTTATCTTCCACAGATACGGTTTCGATATACAAAAAAAATTACCAATATAAATTTCATAAAAAATAATAGTCGTCAGTTTAGATTAAAAATTTTATATAGAGAGAGATTTATAATTTTTATAAGCAAAATAGAATATACGGACTTTAAAAGAAATATACATATATAGAGAGAGATTTATTTTTAACCGAGTTTAAAATTTAAAAAAAAACAAAATTCATTCAGCAATTGATAACAATTGAAATCTTTAGTTAAAATAGAAAAGATATTTTGGCAAAAATTACAATCGGGTTGATTTTGAAAGAGACACGGAACCTAGTTCATCAAACTAAAAATTATACTTCAACTTAGACAAAAGGCCAAGAAATGTATGATTTGTTTAGTCTTCAAAACCTTTATTTATACAAGTTATCAAACTATTAGTCTTACTTGATAATCGATGTGGGATTAAAAATATTTAGCAAACCACAAAAATTAGTTCAAGGACCTACAAAGCAGTAGACTAACAACCCACAAAACAGATATTAATCCGTTATGAATAAAAATTATACTTTAACTTACCCAAAATGCCAATAAATGTATTAATTGTATAATCTTCAAAGCATCTATTTTTTACAAGTTATGAAACTATCAACCTTACTTGATAATCGATGTGGGATTGAAAATATTTAGCAACCCACAAAACTTTAGGTCAACGATCCACAAATCAATAGGTCAACGGCCAACAAAGCATATATTAATCCGTTATGAATAATAATTATACTTCAACTTAGCCAAGCAGACAATAAATGTAGGATTTGTTTAATATACAAGCCCTATATTTATACAGGTTATCAAACTATCAATCTTACTTGATAATCGATGTGGGATTGAAATCATTTAGCAACCCACAAAGGTCAACGACCCACAAAAGAGTAGGCTAACGACCCACAAAACAAATATCAATCCGTTATGAGAAAAATTTATACTTCAACTTATCCAAAAGACCAAAAAAATGTTTGATTTATTTAATCTTCAAATCCTCTATTTATACAAGTTATCAAATTATCAGCCTTACTTGATAATCAACGTGGGATTGAAAATATTTAGCAACCTACAAAACATTAGATCAACGACCCACAAAGTAGTAGGTCAACGACCAAAAAACAGATATTAATCTGTTATGAATAAAAATTAACTTCAACTTAGAAGGCCAAGAAATGTTTGATTTATTTAATCTTCAAACCCTCTATTTATACAAGTTATCAAATGTCAATCATACTTGATAATCGATGTGGGAATAAAAATATTTAGCAACCCACAAAATATTAAGTCAACGACCTACAAAGCAGTAGGTCAACGACCCATAAAACAGATATTAATTCGTTATGAATAAAAATTATACTTCAACTTAGCCGAAAGGCCAAGAATTATGTTTTATTTAATCTTCAAATCCTCTATTTATACAAGTTATCAAACTATCAACCTTACTTGATAATCGACGTGGGATTAAAAATATTTAGCAACCAACAAAACATTAGGTCAACGCTCACAAAGTAGTAGGCAACTCGTTAGGAATAAAAACTATACTTCAACATAGCCAAGAGGCCAATAAATTTCTGATTTGTTTAATCTTTAAACCCTCCATTTATACAAGTTGTCAAACTATCATCTTTACTTGATAATCGATGTTATCAAATGATCATCATTACTTGATAATCGATGTGATATTGAAAATATTTAGTAAACCACAAAACATTAGATCAATTGCCCACAAAGTAGTAGACAATTCATTATGAATAAAAAATATATTTTCAGTTAGCCGGAAGACCAGTAAATGTTTGACTTGCTTAATCTTCAAGCTCTCTATTTATACAAGTTGTTAAACTATCAGTCTTACTTGATAATCGATGTGGGATTGTAAATATTTGATAATCGATGTAAGATTGAAATATTTAGTAATTCACATAACATTAGGTTAACAACCCACAAAATAGTAGGTCAACGACCCACAAAACAGATATTAATTCGTTATGAATAAAAATTGTACTTCAACTTAGCTAAAAGTCAAGAAATGTTTGATTTGTTTAATCTTCAAACTCTCTATTTATACAAGTTATCAAACTATCAGCCTTACTTGATAATCGATTTGAGATTAAAAAATCCCTGAAAATATTTAACGTAAATAGAGTGAGCTTATAATCCTTCAAAAATAAATTAAAAAAATAAAAATCTTTCTTAAAAAAATTTGTTAAAAAATCATTATTTTAATTTTGTATAGGGATCTTATAAACAAATATTGGTTGTGATTGATTTGATAGTTAAAAAAAATTATTTTGGTAATTTAAAAAAAAGAATTTCTGACTTTAATTGAGAAATCTCGATTTCAAAATACTCGCACCAAGAAGCGTCACCTCAGCTCTAATGAACTTTACTTTAGTATATTTATATCGATGGTCGCACGTGAATTTGTTTCGACTTGGAAAGAAGAGCTCCAACGTGACTTAGTTTATTTAGAAGGGCGTAAAATACTTTTTCGTTCATGCTTATAACCTTCGGTATGAATTTTTTTGTCATGCCATTTTTTTACCTGTCTTTGTAAATGTGAGATAAGCCATGAGTCTTAATTACTCGAGTTCTTGTATGTCAAGCAACCGTTTTTTACATACATACTTCAAATCTCAACTAAGACTTTAATTAATATCGCAAAAGGCACGATATTCCAATTCTACATGTAAGTGACACAATAATCGAGTCAACCCAAAGAATCAATCGACTCGACTTAGGGCCCGTTTGGTTTTAACTCCGGAATCGGAAACGGAATGAAAACGAATCTAGTCAAGACGTATACCCTTGTTCATTAAAATTTTTGGAATTATTCCTTGTGGTTTGTAGTAATTAGATGAGAGTTTGATTACTTTTGATACCATGGGGAATGATTCCATACAATTTCATGAATATAGTTATACATATGGACTAAATTCGTTTCCATTCCGTTTCCGTTTCCGGAGTTGAAACCAAACGGGCCCTTAGTAGTAGAAAGAGAAAGAAAGTGGGGAAAGTGTATCAAATGATAATAATGTTGATATTGTTGGATAACTAACGTGCAAGCACTATCATTGTCATATTTATCATGCTGACATAATTAATTCTATGTATGTGTTGGTGCGTATGAATTGTTACTATGAATAGCACGTTGATTGAATTGTGGTGATAGCATGATGGAGTGTTTGATTAAACGGAGGCTGAAGATGTTAATATTTACGGTGTTGCAAATTCTGTCAGTCAGTTGACCAAGTAGCGTTACGTTACATTCATCCTCGATCAAGGCTTAAATATGATAACATTAAGCAAAACCGCAGCGCAGCCGCAGCAGGGAACTATATGTAACTAGAAAACCGAAAACAGGCAAGCTAAAAGTTATTCACCGTTGAGGAGTTGAAAGTGCAGGAGATTCAGGAGGCGGCTGAAAAGTGAACACATACGAGACAGCAATAGATGACACCGTTGATTTCTTCATCTGGAGCTCGTCCCGCACCTCCCCGAAGCTTCCTTCGTCGAAAGGAAAGGATTCTTCCACAAAGAAGAAGCAATCTCTTCCCACTTTCTCCACCTGAAACATTCCTCAATATAATTATCTCTGCCATTCATATTAGATGTCATAATAGAAAAAGGTTAAGTTTTGCACCTGCAGTTGTGAGAATCTGATATTTTTCATGGTCAGGATAACCTGGACTTCCTGCAAGGGCTTCGACAGTAACAACTTAGCCAATCGCTCGAAAAATTTACGGACCACACGCTTTTGACCATCCATATCATCGCCATAATCTTGGAAATCAGGAAACCACAGCACACACGTGACTTCATCCCACCACATTGCCTCCTTATCTTCACTGGGAGTAAATGTCTCGCTAAAATCACGCAAACTCCACATGATCTTCGCACCCGACAGTGACGGATGAACTATACAAGTCTCCGATAGACTCGTCGTCACTATAATGTTCGAACCACTGTAGTGCTCGGAAATATTTTTGCTAAAATGAAGATCATCATCGTTTACCAACAATACACTCCCTTCTGCACCTACAGGGAACAGTTTCAGTAGTTTCTCCGGCCTCGCATCCTCATCTTCCTTGATGCATTCGTTGCCCACACGTGGTAGCCTGGCTGAGGGGCCCAAGTCATGAGAGAATAAACAAGAGTCTCCATTCCGACAACCCTGCATATCATTACCACAATCATACATGATGAATGAATTAAGACCAGAATATGTCAGGATCACAATGAATGAGGTCTCCATCTCAATAGAAAAGAAAAGAAAATCATCGCAGTTAAAAGGATAAGAAATACCGTATAAGATCCAAAGAACTTGCATGAAGGTGGTTTGGCTTGGATAGAATGTGCATAGATGCAATCATAACCCCTGTTACACAGCCCTTTTGCAAAGAAATGGCATAGTAAAGGTGCCCCTTCCAGATATGATCCATCTTTGGTAACATGTTCATGCTGGTCAGAAGTAAGGTATTCTGAATTTTGGACTCTAATCTGCAAATCATCAACTTACTAATAAATATAACATTAAGTATCTCACACAAAAGATTGCACAAAGCTTTACCTCTTTAATAACAACTGCAAACTTCTGTGCAACAGTTCTAGCCTGAAAGCAGTGTGAGGTAACAAAGGGCGTTGAAAGGCATTTTGTCACTTCATTATGTTCAGCAAAAGGACTGGCTTCTTCACTTGGTTCATAATGTACTGTGCATGTGTGCATAAACAGATAAGATTCATAATAGGATGGTGAAGCCGAATATGAGGCGAGAAATTCAGGCCGGTACAGGTGCAATGTGCTTAAGATCTCATCATCTGCAAAAACCAATATTGCGGTGAGTTACAGAGAAATCGTACAAAAATGAATGACTTTATGTGAGATGACTTACATATTTCAGAGATTTGATTCAATGACGGCTGCACAAGATTATGAAAGGAACACCATTGCTCTTCAAGTTTGGAAAGCAATGCTCGATGAGTTGTCACCTCACTGACACCTAAAACCTCTTTCAAGTGCTCAAGTCGAAACTTATCCTGTTCATATGAAAAGGAATTACGGTCATAATGTGACAATAATTTTTCATAACCCAAGTTTCTGTAATAGAGCATCCCAAAATTACCTTGAACACACGCTGCCAAAATTGATAGGCACAAAGATTGGCCATGAGAATTACTTCCTTCCGATCAGTAAAGGCACAACTCTCCTCATCAACAGCATAATAACAACTTGTGTAAGCTCTAAACTGAGACACAACATACAGATTATAAGCAAACCATTTCATCATATGAAGATATGTCAAAGCATACTTATGCAAACCTACCAAATCATCTTCACCAAAGGGGCGAATAATGGGTTGAGGTTGCATATCCATCAAAATGCCAAGCAAAATGCCTTCACATAGCATTCCGATCGCACCGAATTTAACAATAAGAACTGAAGCATCAAATGACAAGGAAAAACTGGAGAGGAGACGGCCATAAAATGTAGGCTCATATCGACCCCTAGGTTGTGTCTTGACAATGGATTTTATGTTAACAAGTAAGCTTAGTGCATCCTCTACAACTTCCGGATCAGGTGGGTCCAGGGCCTTCTGTAATAGAGCTGACATTCAACAACAAAATATTAGAAGCCATTTCCTACGAGAAAGCATCAGACCATCTCATGCCAGGATTATCACGGCAAGGCTGCATCTAAAATTAATACATATCAGAATTCAAATACATATTTTTCCAGAAGTATGAAAAAGAACAACCTTATATATTTGACTCTCAAGGGAATTTCTAAATTAGAGACTCACAAATCGTGCAGAAACATAACCTCTTTGCAATGCTAAATCTCATTTTCGATAAGAAAACTCATTACTGTTTGTTTCTCCAGAACCACCAGATAAATCTTACACCATGGGTATTGATATGAGCACAAGCCACTAATTAATTATAAACAGACAAACAAACATGCTTATTATGTAAATAAGGCGTCCGGTGATAATGTGATGAGAAAGTGACTTATTAGGCAAAAGTATGTTTGGCAAACACACCCATAATAAACTCCCAGTAAAGGAGAAGTCAGAACAGCAACAATTAATCAACTGGATAAAACAGCTCCATTCCGAGTCAGCTATTATATGATAAGAGGGAACATGCAAAGTATTTTCAACACAAACAAAACTAGGCTAGAACCTTATGTAAAAATCGATGCTTAGGAGCAAAGTTCTGGTGTCAATAAGAGAAGATCCATAAGAAAGTGAAAGAAGGAGTAACAAAAATAAAAGAAAAGGAAAATTCACCATTATCTTTCTTCATGGACTACTAACATAAGCTCTACCATCTTTACATAAATTGGTGCTAGATGTAATATAGTGGTAAGAAAAAGAAAAGAACATAATCCACACCCTGTACCTTTTGGATCATTAATCGATTTAGCTTCAGCACAGCATATAAGAAGCACATGAAGCCTTAACGATAGTTTGAGAATAGCCGGAAACTCGAAGTCTTCAAACTTGCTGAAAAACGATCTTGTTACCATTCGATATATCTGACCATTACAGGTACGACCTGTTCTTCCCTTACGCTGATCAGCCTGCATAAGTTGTTATAGTTATCAACTAATTAAAATTTGTGAACTGAAGCTGTGCCTCAAATCATAAAGTAATTCACCAATACCTGGGATTTAGAAACCCAGACAAGCTCCGCAGATTCTCTCTTCTTATTGCAATCCCAGTAAACTTGTAAAGAGCGGCAGGAATCTATTACATAGGCAACTTCAGGAATTGTTACTGACGATTCAGCAATGTTTGTTGCCAATATTACCTGCATGAATCATTCTCCTTAGGTAAGGACTAATGACCCTAGATAGGTGACCAACTCACACTGTGAAAGAGCATTATCAATTACAGTAATAAAACGGAACCCCCAATGTAGGCCTGTCTACCACCTTCCCCCCATAGAAAAATAAGTAGAAAACAGTTCTTATGAGTCAAGATAGGGCATTCCAGGGGTAGAAAAACAATTGTGTCAATTACATTTGGAAGAAACACATAGTTTTCTTGAAGGTATACACAGGACAAGGAGAAGTGGTAATGTAAACAGTTCTTATGAGTCAAGAAAGGGCAACTCCCAAAGGCTTATTCAGCACTAACAATAGTTTTCTTGAAAGTAACTACAGGACAAGGAAAAGTGGTATGCAACAATAAGTCCACACCAAGGATATCATCAGTCTGCACCAAATAAAATCCAATTCTGAACTTGGGAAACAAATTCTTCTCAGAGACCGGTTCACTTCATGCTATTACAAACAAATGTTCTATCTGCAAAGAGAAGGAGCAGTAATACATCAAATACCAGAGGTATATGAAATTTATATACACCTTACGATGAGACTTCAATATCTTCATAGCTGCCAGAGCCTGGACTGTATCAATGCTGCTATGTAAGATGTGGACTTTGAAACAGGAACTGAAAGGTCTCAAAAGTGACCATTGCTGCTCAAGACAATAATACGTAGGAAGGAAAACCAAGATGCTTTTTGTGATGTCTGGTTCATTCTTATGTATGTGCAGCACCAAATCATGCATTAGTTTGTACATTTGCGGTTTGACATCAGCAGAAGCCACCGAGGGGCTGGGACCAGTACAGTATTGGATTGACAGTGTATCAGTAGTATCATAATCCGTTTTCAGAAGCTCAGTCACCTATATGGAAATAAAAGTTTAATGACAGGCGACAAGAAACTTCCCATTCTGGCAATGCAACAGTAACCCAAACAAATTATGAAGTTAGAGACAATAACCAGCTCTTACATGAAATAGTTATGATTATATATCTTCTATTAGTAGTTGGCCATACACTGTATGTTACACCTTCATCAACAAAATTTTAGAAAATAGTGTAGGCTGTGTAGTGTCCCAAGATAATTAAAAAACTCAATATTCAATTTACTTTATGTCAGTCTTATCATCTATAGGAGCGTTCACAACTAGTACTGCTATTTTTGAGATACTTGACACTGTCATTGAAAGGTCCCAAATTTTCCAACAGAGCAAACGACAAAAACGTTTGTGCAGAAATTCCAGAGAAATACACCCAAGTGTAGACTGTGCAGATACAAGCAATATAAAATTTGATCAATATCAATTAAAGAGCAATCCTTGAATTTATGATGTAACCTGCTGACAAATGAAAGCTCTGTACAATCATCATACATTGCTGTTGTTCTCAACCCATGAAAATAATTCTATTCCATGCCATAAAAATATTAAACCAACTACATCAATTGAAAAAAAATGTTATGCAAATTGCTTAATTCAAATGCCATATGGACAGAATAAAACAAGTACATCCAGGATTATCATACACTGCTGTTCTTTTCAACCTATGCATATAATTCTTCTTCATACCATAACAATATTAACACAACTACATCAATTGAAAAAAAAATGTTATGCAAAATGCTCAATTCAAATGTAATGAAGCAAGTAAACCCAAAATTAGCTTTCACATTTTTCGTAAACGTCCATGTTTATGGTGTTTTATTCAGAGGCCTAAAGAAATTCTCACCTGTTCAAGATACAGAACTTTCCGCTGGAAAATGGAGTGTTGGTTAGAAATAGGAATAGCTACAACTTCCACTCTCTCACCCCTACTAAGATCCTTGAAGTAGTCCCTATATCTTGAAATATCTGCGGTAGCTGACATCAAAACTAACCTGAAGAGATAGAAGAAAAAGAATGGTATGTAGTCTCAAATAGAATGAGCAAGTAGAATATATCATCCAAACACCTTATGCAGACAGGATTCTTGCAAAAAATTGCAGTTCAACCATGTAACTGAAAGATGACCATCATACATTTCGACATTTTCTGTTGAAAAAACTGCACATATTCTTTCGTGTGAAAATTTGGATACAGAAGGTACCAGTGTACCACTCAATAATTGCAGAAGGATCACGCAATCAATAATCAACAACTAAAACTATTAGAGTAGAAATCAGATCTGATAATTACCGCAAAAGACAGAAAAAGCAGTATGACTGTACGAATAAGTACTTATTGCTTGGTAATCACAAGATTCACAACAGAATAACTACTCAAAGGCAGGAAGAAGTAAGAACCATAGCAGCGAACCTTATATCCATCTTTCTCAGCAGAAACTGCTTGAGACAGACAAGTGCAAGATCAGATTCAACAGATCTTTCATGCACTTCATCGAGAATGATAACCTTGTATTTCAAAGCATTGAACCCATTTTGCCGCATCTCCTCCAGCAGCACACCAGCAGTTTTATAAACTATTTTTGTCCTACAACACATGGTATGAAAGTCATGAAGAACAACTAAAGCAAATATATTTAATTCCTTAGATGGTACAACTTTAAGCAAGACAGCTACAACTGCACACAATTTATGTGGCCTTGTAACTTCTCTATTTTGTTTCTTTTGAAGCCTGTTTAGAGTATGGAAAAAGAAAATGTGATTCTTGTTTTAGTTTCTTTTGAAGAAAACAAATCTGTGCATATAATCATTTTAACAGTTTGTCTTTGAGCTAGTTGTGAAGGGAAAACAGCATCCTGGCCACATAATTTTTCTCCTACAAATCACATTCCTATTTGAACAGCCACCTTATGTTTAGAATTTTAGCCTATATGTCTTAAACATCTAGGTAATTCGGAGGCTAAGATGATGATTATGATTAAGCTTTGTCGGGGCAACCCGTCTTCTTCTTAATTGAAGAACAAACGTTTTGATGTTATCGTCCCTGATGCTATGGATGAATAAAGAATAAATGAAGCATATTCATCTGTTTCTTATGTCATTGTCAAAGTAGAAAAATAAGACAGGCATGAGATAATAGTGGTTATATACCCAGTTCAATACTTGTTACTGTTATCCTCATCTTATGGTTATTATAGGAGCCTTTAGAAAACTAACTACTCTTTCTCAAGAGAAAGATGTAGAAGAACAATGGGTGACAAAGACATCACAAAAGCATGCAGTGATAAGGTATACTATTATACATAGTTCCCTGTCTGGATGCCTGAACAGCTTGTAACTAAATACGGACTGTCGGAATTTGGTAACTTAAACTCCATTAACAACCATCTATGAATCTGATTGTTAGGTCTGTTGGAAATTTAGAGTTCAGAAATTGCTTTGAGGCGTGAAAAGCTCACTATCTTAGAAGTGATATTTGTCCCCTTTCTAGTTGTTGTAGGGTTTCAGGCAGATTCACCTCCTAGGGATAAAACAAAGCCGTTTTAAGAAATCAAAGGACAAATCTGATTTATTTCTTGTGTTTTTCTCTGAAGAAACAATTGTCTATACAGAGAATCCCCTGAATTGTCGGACAACATTTAATTAGAAATTCAGCTGAGAGCAGTTAGGAAGTTAACCTATTTGGTCTAATCCATCATGGGAAAGATCACAGCCATTGATCTTTTAAAGAGACCAACTTTTAATCTCAGCCACAGAATTTTAACTAAACTGGTTTACTCTCTTTGTAGTTATAGAATTACTACTTGCCTAATATAAATTCAGAAAGTGTAATTGAAAGACTTTTACCAACAACATCCACTTCATAAAATTCCCCTTAAGGTCCACCTAAGTAAACACCCCTTAGATCCGACACGTTTCTAGGTTCTCGACCAGGCAGGCATATATGTATGGCATTACAACATCGCACAAAATGAAAAGCTGGAGTATTTATAGGCAGTCTCCGAGGAGGCTCGTAATGTCAGTTATTTACTATAGTAGCTCACATTTTCAAAATGGCTTTATACACTGATTGGAAAAGATGATTAACATAAAATTAGGTGAATATAAACTGCACAAAACTACGAGCCTCCATAAGAGGCTGCCGATATATACGTCCCCCTTTTCATTTTGAACAATGATGGAATGACAAGCATATGATAGGAAGACTATCGTAATAAGTACTGATCTGGAGATATGATCACTATCTTCTCATCTCATATTTTCCTAATTTGACAATGGCATAGAGAAACAGATGAATATTGCAAATACATCATTCATTGTCCAAAGCACCAAGGACCTAAGAGCAAAACATATGTTCTTCGATTCAGAACATGATTTTCCCCAACAAAGTATACTTATAATATTCATCTCAGCCTCCGAATTAAAATTCTAAACAACAGGTAGTTGTTCTACATCACTATAACAGAATTGGGAATGTAGCAGAAAATCTATGGTCACTGCTCTCGTCCTTGACAACTAGCTCACAGACAAACTTGTTCAAATCATAATGCACAGATATGTATTATTCAAAAGATAGTCAACATGTCATTTACGTTTTTCTCCATATCAACTACAAAATCAGCCTTTAGGTGGTATTCCCAAGTATAGCACAAACCTAAGATGCTATTTTTCGGTATTATTGTGTATACTAGAGAAAAGTAGAAAATCTAATAGAAGCCTACATTCACAAGAGCTTAAAATAGAGGTCTTTAAACATTTTATGTGAAACTCTTGCAAGACCATAAAGGCATTGCTTACGTTGAGATTTAAATACTGAGTAAAAAAAGTTGAGTCAGACAAATGCTTTTTAACCAATTTTGTAAAGCTTGCATATCAGGAACAAGGACATAAAACAAACAAATAATTTGTCTATGATAATTAATGACGCGGAATTTTTGAAATTATAATTAACTTGTTTCGTCAGACATTTAACATTTTCATACTTTTCAGCGAAATTCTATTGACTTAAAAAGGAAATAAAATGGCATGTTTATGACAATTAATAGCATCACTACACCAAACAACAATTTATAATGGTGTACTCATTTTTCTTTTTTTAAGCAACAATTGTAGCTAATAAAATATCGAATTTACAAATATCAATTCCTTAACATTTTAATTATCAACTGAAAAATGCATCAAATTTGAGAATTCATTTAAATTCTTTTGAAAACTCATCAAGACAACTGCCAATATGATACCTCTGTGATACAACTCTAGAATGACCAATGTGGTATCCAACTTCGTCTCCCACATCACATTGAAGAGCTTTTGCAACTGTTTTAGCAACAGCTACTACAGCGAACCGCCGAGGTTGCGTGCAGATGATAGGTGTCATACCTTCCTCCTTAAGGAAAAGCGGAACTTGTGAGGTTTTCCCTTCAGTGTCAGTGAGGAAATTTGGAGGATTAGTAAGAAGGAAAAAGGCACAAAGTAACTTTAACAAGGCAACATAGTAAAGCAAACAGAGCCAGTCAATGTTCGTCCTTTCCAACCACAATTTAGCATTTGTGAAATAACAGAGAACTATCACCTTTCAGGACATTCTTAACACCGTCTGATCAAACTTCCTTTCACCCAGATAGTTGTAATTTGTAAATATATCATCAAATGTGAAAAATATTTGATTTTGTCATTCTAAATATGTTTTGATTATCACAGACACATGCCTGAAGCTTTGGCTCTTGACTAGTTGACTTTAATCTGCCTCATTCATTAATTTGAAAAGAGAAATTACTTCACAACACAGACCCTCTGTCTGTGGTGCGATTTTAAAGGATAAACGGTAAAAATAAAATCTTTATGAAACCTGTCTACTCGTAATATCTAATAATTATGAAATCGAAAGTAGAACCAAGGAAGTGATAAATGCAAAAAGCCCAGTTCACCGAAACCAGCAGCAGAGCAATCTACAAGAAACAGTCGAGATATCTAAATTCACTTTTTAACATCAACAATTTAAACAGCCAGAATAGTGTATATACAGCAACGGGGAGCAAGAAAAAAATTTGCGCTTTGTAGAAAGTACCACATCCGGTTTCACCGACGATGAGTGTTACTCGATTCTCCATAATCTTCTCGACAATTTTGTCCCTCATCGCCATGATCGGAAGAGACTCGAAATTGGACGACGTGAACGGCGTCGAAGTAGAAGCGTTCGACGAGGTCGGAGACGACGCCATTCTCGACGGATACCCAACCAAAATCCTCCCTCTTTTCCTCTCTCTGTGATTTCGTCTGTCTTCCGCCGTAAAGCTACGAGAGTGTGAAGCAAAGTAGCGCACTAGACTTCCCTAAGAAGTAATGGATTCTTGGTGACAAGTATACTGTATAAACGGGTTACGTGGGCCGGCTGTGTGTTATTTGTTAATGAAGACCAACGGCTGAGGTTTACTGATTTCTCTCGCTCTCTTTGAACGACGGGGTGAGGGTACACGATAAGTCATGGTCCGTCGCAGCACGGGATTGTAAGTCAAAGTAGGAAATGCGTCGGTTTGACAGACACGGGTGGGCGCAATTGGTTTTTTCGTCTACACACAAATACACGATTATCCTGGACCTTGATTCGTGTTCCTCTTAGTCAAAGAAAGTCAACTATATTCCGTTTCAAATTTAAATGTGGGGGGATTTCGGATCCGTGGTTTGGGTTTTTCGAATTTTGTCCAACAGTTTTTTCAGTTCGAGTGGTACCCTTAAATTTTCGTTGTTTTCGGATTTTGCCCAATTTCGTTAAACTTCTTCAAAAAATTCCGATAACAACATAATTGTCTACAAATAATTAAAAGAAAAAAAATAAAGTAAATTAAAATGGAAATACTGATTTTCTATTTTAAAAATAAATTAAAATAGCTATTATTTTTTTTATTTTTTTAAAGAATCCTTATCTGATTTATTTATTTTTTAAATAAAGTATAACACTTATATTTTTAGATTTTTTTAATCCAATTTATTTATTTTTAAATAAAATAAACATTGTTTGTTTAATTGTTTAATAATCATTTGATAGATTTTTTTAAAATTAATATAAAACACTAATTTTTTTACTGTTTTAATTTATTTTAAAAATAAAAAACAGTATTTCTATTTTAATTTATTTCTTAATTTACTTTATTTTCTTTCTTTTAATTTTTTGTGGGCAAGTACATTGTTATCGGAATTTTTTGAAGAAGTTTAACGAATTTGAGCAAAATCCGGAAACAACGAAAACTTAAGGGCACCATCCGAACTGGAAAAAAACTGTTGGGCAAAATCCGAAAAACCCCAAACCACAAGGGTACCATCCGAAATTTCCCTTTAAATTTTCACATCATTGTATGACAATATACCTTTTCGGCGACCGCGCCGACGCATTTTATTATCACTCACTCCTCTCTCTCACTTGCAGAAACTCTTCTGCATGTGTCGGTTCATAATTGTCGCTCGACTCACTCCCCTACTTCCCCGGCAACTCCTCTCCCTTTGTTGTTACCTCCCCGCGAATTATCCCAGGTTGGTGCATCTTCTCTATCTCCTAGTTCTTAATTCGTATTTGCAGTAGAATGACAGTAGGTTGTTACTCGATAAATTCGAATAGGTCTCAATTGATGTACAGTGTATAACATAATCAAGTTTCTAATATTAAGAACAAATTTGAACCTACGTTTGGGAGTGGTATTTTGGTTTCACGTGTTGTTGATAGCCTATACTTGAAAACTCATTCCATAAACACTAGAGGAGAATTGAAATGAACGAGGTAAAGTCTGGGATTTGCAAAGTATGGTTGTCAATGAGAATATTTTTACAGCTTTGAGATTACTCTCAAAAGGTCAGCTCTTTCAGAAGAAAAAAAAATACAAGAAGAAAAGCATCATTCATGGATGTCTGTATCCATCCTTAGCTTCTTCTCAAGGAGTCAATTTATGATCTATTATTTTGTGTTGACATTTTAGTCCGTCAATGTTTTATTATTTATTGATATTCTTGAGTTGGAGACTCATATCACAAGTAGTAAGTAACTTGAAATGTATTGGAATGTCAAATATGTTTTCTACGAGGTATTATATTGGACAATTAGACAAACTTCTAAATCTATATTTATCTAATCAAACATATACATAGGCATTCCTCCCAACTATACCAGTCACAATGCATAGGTTCGGAGGCTTTAAACAAGCACCTATGAATTGGTAACCAGTTAAATCAAATAGTAACCGTGTATGTGAAGGAAATGAATTTCAATCATCAATTATGTAAGTAACCATCAAAAATTAGTATTTGGCATCGACAAATAAATATAGTGATTTCCAACTCGCGTAGATCTCAATCAAACGGTTTGACGAGCACATGAAAAACCATGAAACATTTAGAAATCCGGAAAAGACCAAGAAAAACCTTCGCTCGTGGCCCTTCAGTTTAGAAAGGTACAAAGACCGGAATTTTCTACGATGACTAGAAATCTTCAAAGCTTTGATAAAGCGCTACTCTCAAAACCAAGTTTTTTTCAATAAATCCAATAAAACAAACTTCGTTTTTTACCTTCACTTGTTTTTATCTAAACCAGTCAAAAACACAACTTCTTTCGAATGTAATTAAAAGGTAGAATAAAGCACGTTGAAAAGAAACATAAAACATGTTGATAACAATTCAGAATTTCACATATACAGTCACCAACAATCCCTAACGGGGTTCAACAAACCCCTTAGATCGAATGAGACTTAGCCAGACATAGAGTTGGGAGAGAAATCAGATGAAAAGAAGGATATTTGCATATAATAACATTCAAATAAAAACAACAACAAAATAAGTATAACCTCTAACACGGACGTAAAAACTTTGAAACCACATCTCCAAGTATATGAGAAGTATCGTAGATGATCTATATGATGTCAGTCTAACCCTAGAGGTCTAAGGGGGTATATATAGGATAAGGCTCGGGATAAATTGATATAGAAAAGCCCAACATAAACCTAAAAAATTAGGTCACGTAATAAAGTTGTTGTTGCGGCGCAAACGGCCAAGTGAAACAGCTAGTATATGGCCGGTATACGGCCGTTTAGTGCCCATAGGGTGGCCGTCTAGGCCTTGGTTCTTCATTTACTTGGGATGAACTTCAAAGTAATTGGGATGATCCAAACGTCATCTAGAACGGTCAAGCAAACGGTCATGGAATGGTCTTGTGGTGCCCGTAGGGTGGGCGTTTCACCTGTTGTTCTAGCTCATTTAAAAATGTCGTCTTGTGTGATTTTATGCTCCATAGTAGGGAAATTCTTGGCTCCAATCCATAATGGTTTTTGAGCTTCTCGAGTAGTCGATCCTCAAGCATATGAGATTTTGTCCTTGTGATGTCCAAAGTAGATCGAAATCTTAAGCATCCTTGAGTGAATTTGGGTGTTAAATACTTCATATCGAGTCTTAGAGGTTGAAATATGAAATAATTGGAAGTAGATACCGAAAATATGATATGAACACATTTTGCGTTATAAGCACATATATCTTGCCAAAAGATGTGTAAAACAAAATGAATACGAGGATAGAAAACACGTGTGTTTCGATGTTATCAAAACACCCCAGATGTAGCTCTTACTCGTCCTCGAGTGAGTAATATGAAAATCAAAAGATGTGTTTGTATAACAAGAGCATGCCTTAAATAAGAAAAATAATCAACCTTTCAAATCAAACCATCATAGTATCAAGTGTTTGTTTAAGGGAACGAGAAAAGATTATTTCAAGCCTTTCCAAACATCTCAAAGGATAAATGTGTTAAACTCATCTTACCATAATGTGTTTAGGCTCATCGCTCAAGCTCAACAAAAGGACAAAGGTCTAACCATAAGCTTGTCAAGACGTTCTTAAACTCTACCACATGTCAAAGAAAATCTCAAATAGTTGATGTAAATCATAAGGTCTTTTATAGGGTGTAACGGGATGATGGGACAAGGATGAACAAGAGGTGGCCAAGGTAATGCTCTTCGATTGACCTACACATTTTCCGATGTGTTTTTCATCTTCACTCTTGGATCTCATTCATTTTCGTCTTGACTTCTTTGACCGCGGGGAGATCCTTAGTGTGTATGAGGTCACTCCGCTATAGATGTGTCGTTTGTACTCCTCAAATGCCTACAATTACATAAACTAATTAGAGTGTTATCAAGCATTCATCAAGGAATATTGTCACAAACTAAGGGAAAATGAATAGTTAAGGAGCGAAATTCTACCTTTTATTTGCACATTCCATAAGTTCGTAGCAATAATGATAATAAAATCTTAAACTAAATCATATTGGTTCAAAAGAAGAAGAATCATCTACTATATAATAATAGAATAATTAATACGGTCACATGTCATCCTTACATGAAGCCATGTTGAATTTTGCAACTTGACATCACCATATTAAGTCACGTAGGACTTCCTCACGTGTCATTCTCATAAAAAGCCACATATTTGGATAATTTTGATTCTCGAATATCACTTTCAATTTTAACTTGCATATTCTTTAAATACAACTTGTAATATTTTCAGTCAAACCTTTGATTTGTACTATTGTAGCTAAATGTTACACATTTTTCTTATAAGAAATTGATGATTTAATTATATTGTATAGTATTCTATAATTGTATATTTTTTATTTCACATTTCACATTTTTTTTAATTGTAATGAATAATTTATTATTCACAAATTTTTTATATACATTATAGACGATGCGATCTTGAATATAATTAAATTCTTTTATTTATACATTATAGTTGTGGGGTGTTGTTCACGTAAGGCTGTTAATTGTACGTGGTAAGGTTGTGCGGGTGTCTAATAGGTTGGCACGTGTCCAAATTTTTTATTTTTTTTTAAGAAAATATATTCTGGATACTTTTAACTATAATGAACTACCATGTTATAAGTTATGCACTCATTTCTTATAAACTTTGAACTATTCTCATATAATTCATGAACTATTACTTTATATTATTCATGAAATAGTTTTTTTATAACTATTAACTATTCACATATAATTTATAAATCATTCCCTTATAATATGAATTATCACGATATACTATTAATGAACTACTCTTTTATATACTACATTGAGTATTCTCATGTAATTCATGAAGTAGTACTTCACGATAATCTATTCATGAACAAATATTATATCTCAAATGAACTACTCTTATAAAGTTCATAAACTACTACTTTCAATACTTCATTTTTTAATATATTATATCAAATTATTTATAAATTAATAGTTTATATGTTATGAACTATTCTATTATAATTCATGAACTATCCTTTTATAAGTTATGCACTATCCCTCTATAAGTTTTGCATTATCATTTTAATTCATTGTTGGCATAAATAAGTGGGAAAAATTGGACATGTGTCACCTTCCTAGGCTACCTTGACGGTTTACCGTCTTACCGTCATGAACTATTCTATTATAATTCATGAACTATCCTTTTATAAGTTATGCACTATCCCTTTATAAGTTTTGCACCATCATTTTCATTCGTTTTTTTAGAGCAAATTTTTTAAAAAAAATTTGACACGTATCATCTTCCTAGCTTGCCTTACGGCCTTACTGGAAGAAAGGGGTCTTACCTGAACAACTCTTTATAGTTGTGATTTCATTCTAAATTCTTAGTTTATATATATATATATATATATATATATATATATATATATATATATATATATATATATATATATATATATATATATATATATATATATATATATATATATATATATATATATATATATATATATATATATATATATATATATATATATTTCCTTATTTTACATTGTAAATTATTTAAACGTATATTTGTTATTGATATAGAGACATTATACATGATGACAAAAAATATAATTTTCAACTTTTATAAATCCCGTACAAAACACGCGTATTAAACTAGAAATACTCCTCAATCAAAATGACTCTTTGAAAGTCCACTTATGTGCTAAACCCTAACATTGGCAAAATTATAAGAATTAGATGGTGAAAAAATGCATAACATGCATGATGAATGTGACTATAAAACTTCTATAAAATCTATAATACAATAGTCTACTAAAAAATAGTTGATCATGTTAAGAATCATATTGCGCATAACTCAAACTCGAAGTTTGAAAGATGAGTTAGAATTCATTTTCAAATCATTGAGATAGATTATCTCCTCCACTGTGATCTATTTGACAAAAGGTCGGTTTGGCGATTTTGTGAGATTATTTCGGGGGAATATTATTCCAATAATCCCTCAAATAATCGATAATTCAAGTACAATTGGATTTTAAAAAATTGTTGAAATAATTTTCAGAAAAAACCCTAAAAAATAATCTAGTGCCAAATAATCGCTCCAATAACCCCGTTTTCTATGTTTGCCGAACGCGCCCAAACTAACTCAAATGTATAAGAATTGGGTCAACATAAACAACACCAAATATATTGAGGACAATCGATCTAGATAACAAAAATTTAATCACGCAATATCATTGAATCTTCGCATGTACGGTTATATTGGTTTGTTTTAATTTATTGTTTTTTATTGGTAAAACATAAATTATAATCGTTTTTGGTTGAAACAAAATTTATATCACGCATAAACAATGCCAAGGATATTGATACAATTTATAATTATGTATGAAAATGTCAAATTGTTTGTTTAATTATAATTTTTAATGTTTTGTACGTAATCAACAATTAAATTGTATATGTGACATTGATGCAATTTATAATTATATGACCCATTGATAAAAATGTTGGAGGTACGAGGATTCTATGGATTTTAGTTCTCATAATCTAATCTTACTTATATACTAGAAAATCATGCACGTGCTACACACGAGACTACTAATATTATTTTGTTGTATTTTGTGTCCGATGCTCTTTTATTTTTGTACATTATGTTTCATTATAAATTATTTAGTTATATTTTATTACACTTACAAATTTTACTAATTAATTTCATTATCACATTTTCTTATATATGAGATACTTTAAGTTATTTATTTTTAAAATTATTAAACTATTTCAATATCTACGATTTGTTTTTTTTTTGTTATTTATTTAGCATTAAAAAGTTTCTAAATCTTACTATTACTAGATAAAGTCACGCATGCGGAGCACGCGCGTGGCTTGATTTGTAACACGTATGTTGTTTAATTAAGTGTTGAGCCTTTCTACAGCGAGACGTGCGTGTTGCCGAAATTTTGTGGAGTCAATAATAAGGTGTGTTTCAGTAATCTTTATTTGCTCTGCAAACTATTATTGTGACAAGTAATATGCCATACAAAATAAGTTACCATTGTAAATAATTTACCGGAAAGTTAAAATAAAAATAGAAAGACCTAATACATACGTAAAGAGATGTAGTAATTGTTGTGAGTGTACCAAATATGTTCCGAGCGGAATAGCTGGTTTGTGCTATAGAATTTACAGCTTAATGTCAGTTGATTCATTCTCAGTAACTTCACATCGAGTTATTATTTGAAGCTCTTGCTTCAAAGTGTCGATCTCTTCCAAGGAAGACGCAAACAAACCAAATCTTGTAAATTAAGGTGAAGCCTAAATACCAGTTGGCCACCAACAACCTCAACAATGCCTTCGATTTAAAGTGCTATAAGTGATCGTTGAGCCATATTTCTTCCAACCTAGAAAGGAAGATAAATTAAACAACATTATTAGTTATTATATTCATCTCATGAGTTATAATGCATAGTAACTGCACTTAGCGAGTCTATAGCGACTATGCTTAGCTCGGTTGGTGTAGCGGAGGACTGTTGTTTGTAAAAAGTCTAGCAGAGGAATCATTAGGTCGCTGGTTAAAATCAAGCAAGTTACTTTATATTTTATCCTTAATCCTTCAATTCTCGGAATCCCCGACATGACTTACCGAGCAGTCATATGCTACAAATATGACTTACTGACGTGGTTGTACGAGAACTTCATCAACAAGCATTATTTGGTCTAGTGATATGAACCTTGCTTTGGTTGCCAGATATGTTTATGTCGTTTATCTAATACCACAATTAGTCACATTTTTAGCTATAACTTTACAAGGAAAACCAAAATATTTGGACTACGATGAAGCAATGGAGATGTTGAACTAAACAAACCCAAGAAAGTGAGTACAAAACTTTAGGACGCCGGTGTTCTAAATAATCCAAGCTATGTAGAAATTTAAATTTATGAAGCAACTTATACATTAACTCGAAAAGGGGGCAATATTACAATAAGACCCCATTTTTCCAAGAATGCATATCTCAAGTTCTATTGTCAAAGAGATGTAACTTATCATTAGAGTTGTCATCCTACACAGCGTCGTAATGCCACATATCTCCTTTGAAAATCTCGTGCTTTCAAAGTGAGGATTATGATCAATGATTCTATCCCTTTCAGTGGATTCTAAGAGAGCGCCTTAAGCGCCATATTTTATACACGATTAGTGCGTGGGTGATGGGGAACACTGTCCCTTTAGAGTTCATGTGCTACATCTAGAGAACCAATTTTGATTCATTCTCCTTTTAAGTCATGCTAATAGCAAGAGATAATGCTTCAACTTGAAATATGAATTGACAATTTTTTTTCATGTTGATTGCCATCTCTAGAGCATGATCAAGAGTCGGTAAGCAAGACATTAGAATTGACAAATTTTCATTTACCTTCATGTCGTCCTTCCCGGTTTCTTTCTTTAGTTCCATTTTTATTGAATCAACACTATCAACATATGAGAAATTCAACAAAAAGAGAAGACTAAAATTAAGTGTATGTCCATTCAACAACAAAAGGGAAAGCTCATGTCAAGTGAGAAATGAGTTGTTTGACTTTGAAAACTCCACCTTGGTTATAAAGTTGTACAGATGTTGATGATGGAAGACTTAAACACAAATGAAATAGTTTTATACACTGACAATTTATTGATTATATATCGAGTTGCTTGAATTGGTTTGGTGGTTTGTATTGAATAAATGCAGGTTTTGAAAGACACTTCTGTAAGATCCTAGTTTTTGCCTTCACCGCCCCCGCGGTGAAGAGGGCCGCCCCCGCGGCCAGCCGCCCTTACGACTGTGTTGATCCGCCCCTGCGGATTTACGACAGATCACGCCCGATCTGTTTTCGTTCGTTTTATCTTTCTTCCATAGATAGAATATCCGATATTCTATCTTATGGGCCGGTTCCCTTGTCTTCTTTCTAACCCTAGACGCCCTTCCCACCTAACATTCCATCCCTCCCTATATATTCTCTTCTTTTTCTCTTTTTCCCGTCTCTTGCTTACGTCTTCTTCAACCCTAGAGCGCTGCATCCGTCCCTTGCTTCCTGCAACCTTGCTGAACGTGTAAGTTCATCTCTCATGGTTTCTTCTTCACGTTCTTACAGTTGTTGGATTCCTTCTCCTCCTGTTTTGGTTTCTTCCTCTTGTTCTTCTCTTTTCTTCTTCCCCAAGAATCAAGTTTGATCCTTGATTCTTGTGGAGTGTTCCGTTGTTGATCCTTTGTTGTTCTCAGACTCTTTGGAGTTTAGTCTTGACGTGTTGGAACCAAAAGTTCGAGCTTTGGTATCCCTTGTTGTGAGTTCGGTTGAAGATGAATCCCGAGAGAGCTTCTGTCAGTGTAGCCGTCCCTGCGCCTGCACCAGCCGCCCCTACGCCTCTGACTAGCCGCCCCTGCGGTTTCTCTACAGTAGCTCCCGTCTTTCGTGAGCTGCTTTCTTCTTTCCTTTCCCTCGTTCTTTTCCTTGTTCCTTGTCCCTTGAGTTGCTGTAAGACTAAAGTTGAGTCCTTAACTTGTGGAGATCTCTTAGAGATCGTTGAGCCTATAAGTTATAGACTTCTAGCACCGTTCCGTTCCTTATCCGTGTTGTTTGTTCGTACAGGCTTTCCTTGCTCCTTTCTTGTGGGAAACTGAGCTTTCCTGAGTTGTTCATGAGTTGTTGATGAACCTTTTGTGTTACCTTCGTGTGAGATAAGTCTCTTGGACTTACTTAGCTTCATTCCGCGTATTAGTTGGATTGTATTGGCTTGTTTGTGTTGTTATCAGGTTATAACGGATAACCGGACTAGGATTCACCGTTATAACCTTAATTGGCCCAAGTGTATTATAACCGGGCGGTGACCGTTTGTCCAGTTCAGAATTGGTGAAACTAGAAAGTGCTCTTGCAACTCAGGCCTCAAGGTAACAGATAATACTGATCTATTCTTGTTGGTAGACGGAAGCATTGGCGAGTTTCGAAAGGATTTTCGTGTGACAAAAGAAGTTGAATTAGTAATGAATGACTTAATGAAAGATAATAACCGGTGGATGTGTGAGCATGCTATGTGTTTTCTTTACCTTATGTGTGTTTGTGCATTTACGCTCTTGCTTGTACCTAGAATGTTAGCTAACGGTTTATACCGTCATTGTAGATGTTCCGCAGGTTCAGGATGTTGTTGAGTGATCCGGATGGTATGGTCAGCTGGGGTTCCCGTACATTATAGGATGGGATCGGGTTTTTTTTCCTTTGTAGTTTCCCTTTTTGGTTTTGAACTCGGTTGTGAAGCTTTTGTGTTTTCTTTTGTTTAAACATTTGGTTTTATATTGAGTTTTGGTTTTCATTCGCCTGTGCCTTGTTGTAAGATCCGTTTGTTGTTGCTACTCTGAGGGTCGGGACCCATTGTGCGGTCCTAGCCCGTAACGCTTCAAGTTCCCAGAACTTGGGGTGTTACAACTTCAAAGGACCTTGGAAGACCTTGACAATGCAATGCAAGGAAAGACAAGGAGTTTAGAGTGTTTAAAAGACGGGGACCTTGAAATACATTTCAAGGGAACAAAGAAGTCAAGGCTGCACACTAAATGAATTCAAATCACTAAAGGAGATCTTCTAGGAAATATTTGCTCAACAAGAAGATATGGTTGAACGAAGATCTCAACCGGCCAATAAAGATCTTATGAAGATCCTCAACCGAAATCACGAAGATTCTCTCCTCTGGAATTTGATATCATCACAATAAATACGAGAAGATTAAGGAGCCAAGAGATCAACATGTTCTTAGGAGATGAAGATCCACAACGTCTATTTCATCTCAACCAGTAAGCGGTCTTCATGGAGAAGAAAAATCATCTTCAAACGGTCATCTTTCCAACGGCTAGAAGACCTCTCCATATAAGGCTATAAATGAAGATGACGATTGAAGAACAAAGTACAGAAGCTTACACGGAAACATCAATAGTCTTCAAGCGATCCAAAACATCTTCATTCGATCAAATAGTTTTTCTTTCTCTCTTTCTCTAAAAAGCTTTATCCCCTAGAGAGAGATAAAACTCGAGAGCTCCATTGGTATATCTAACGAGTGTTATACTCGAGTGTGTGTTACTCTGCGAAGTAACTAGGCTATTATAGCAAGGTGAAGAGTTGGAGCTAGATCGTAGCATTAGCTACAGTGCGAGAAGAAGAAGATTTCTTCTAGTTTGTATCTAGGACTCTTTGAAGCTGATAATAGATAGTTAGATCCTAAGGTTATACCCTATGACGGAGAGTAGGCTATTTGAGCCGAACTTCGTAAACATATTCTCGTGTTGATCTTTTACATTCAACATTTTATCTTGCTTTATTGTGACTAACTTTGTTTTGCAGGAGTACAAAGTCAAGGCACTTGAAAGTTGTTTCAAAGCCCTTGAAATCAAAGTGTATCACAAAGAGCTCATATCGACATCAAGACCCTTGAAATTGGTTTCAATGCCTTGAGATTGGTTTTGCGAAAAGTTCTCATACTCTATTCAACCCCCCCCTTCTAGAGTATCTTTTATCATTTTTATTCACCTACCGGTTTTTCAGACTTCAAAACAACCATGAACCAACTTACCTAAAAAGGTATCAAAAATCCTTTTGTAATCCATTCCGAACCGATACGGAATCACCCGGATATCCGATCCGAGAATCCCGGATCGGAACGGATATCCGAATACATGTAAATCATAAGGTAGTGACACTTGGGCCGGCCCAAATAGTGGTGCATTTCCTCCAAGTCCACAAATTTCAGGGCCCAAATCTCATTAAATATGCAATGAAAAAGGGACATCCAAGAATTGAACCTGAGACCAAACGCATGTGTGAAGGCACCGTACCAACTTAGCTGCATGACTTTGTTGAATTATAAGATACTTTATAAAATTATATACACATACATATACCCTGGATATCCGAAGGCAAAATTATCTTATTTCGTATCCGATCCGGTGATCCGGTAATTTTTCTCGGATCGTATCAGATACGGAAAATTAGTTGTCGGACTCGGATCTTCATGGAACGGATCACCGGATTGTCGGACCGGATCTAACGGATCGGAATTTTATGAACACCCCTACTAACCATACCTAACGAAATCCATTTGGAGCAAACATAAAAACTTTCATTTGCTGTTCTAGGGGAAGAGATAAAAATATAGGTACTATCTGCAGCTTATGATACTCAACAAGAGGTTGCTTTAATCGATCTTGAACAAGTGCTTCAAGAGCTTCAATCTCTTCTTGACCATTCAAGAAGAAAAGAATATCACCAGGGCCCTCATCTAGATGAATCTAACACCAATTGTATATTGTCTAAATTGAATTTCTCATTGTGTTTTTTTGCTGCAATTTGTATATTTTGATGGACTAATAATATGATGGATTTTCATGAACTTATTCTTCATAATATAACTTTCATCACAGATTTTAGTAAAATTGTATGTAGAATAGCTAACTACTATAAGATCAAACTAACTATCAAAAAAGATATTATAAATGATGCAGCTCCTCCGTGTCAATAGATATCCACAAGAAAAGGCCTGAAATCGAAATCCATTTTACAGTCATCGGTCAAATGACCTAATTATAACATCAATTGATTAATTGTATCAAGAAAGCAAATTACCTGTTTAGAATTGCCGTTAGCGGTTGACAACACCAACGGACGTCTGAGGAAGCGGAGAAGAAGACGAGATCTTTCTTCGAGTTAGAGATTGGACGGAAGTCATTGTGACGGTAGGGCGACCCAATCAAAAATGGGAAGAGATGAGAAAACAACAAAGGGTTTGTAAATTACCGATTGAGACATGATACGCTCCATGATTGTAACACCCCAAATCCGCGGAACTCGGGATGCTACGGGCGGAGACCTGACAATGGGTCCCGACCCTTAGTCTGACAATAATTTCACCGGTTCTTTCAACAAGACACAAATAAAGACAAAACCGAAATTCATTTTAATGCAATGATATGAACCCTAAAAGAAAACAACAAAAGACTCCAGCCGAGATACAACTCCAAAGACAAACGCCATACACGCGACATATATAATACCATAGACAATACATAAATACAACCCCAAAACCCATCCTAAATTGTACGGATCCCGGCTGCCCATCGGATCTCTCGGCCGCATCCCTAACCTGCAAAGCAATGTACAACATCGGTATAAAACCGTTAGCTAATATTCAAGCATTAGAATCAAGGTGATGGCACACACACACGCACAAATAAACATAACACTCAACATGCTCGAAAACACACAAGTCCGGTTCATTATCTTTTTATTCAACGTTATTCCCTTACTAATCCACTTATGGTGTGACACGAGAATCCCTCTCCCTTGTCCCCTTTCACCGTACGGGTTTGTACTTGATGCGGATCGGCATCACCCGTTGGACTGGTCGCAAAGCACCTCCCAGTCATCCCCATTTTGGACTGGACAAGCGGTCACCTCCTGTTATCATACACTTGAGCCAAATATTAACATATAAAGTCGGTGGTCCTATTACTAGTTTAGATGTTATATCATAAACAATAAACACACACCACCAAACACGCATTGAAACTAATACAGAGAATACGAGCTAAGTAAGTCCGGAGACTTACCTGTCCCAAAGCTAACCCGCTAAAACCTGCACTCAGTTTCCTGCAGGGATATAACTCAACGCCTGATCAGACAAGGCACACAATCAATAGCTAACCAACAAGCTAGAAGCCCTCGGGCTTCTAGTCTCCCAAACCTATACGAGGTCACAACCCTAGCATGCTAGGTCCAACTCCAAATCCCGAAGATCATCCTATGATCGTACCGAAACATCACAATACTCATAAACATCCAACATCTATATACGGTTCAAGGCCACTACTTGGGATTTCCACTAAGTTATGTTAGATCCATCCTAGCATGCTACTAATACTAAACATAACTAGACCGAAGAAAATGGTAACTCACATGACGTCAAAAGACGGAAGACGGTCTATGGATGTCGACTTGGACTCGTTAGGTCATTATCGGGATGCTTCCGAACCTAACACCAAAACTAGAAGAATTTAGCTCGTACGCGAAATTTGATCGCAAGATATAATATATATATATATATATATATATATATATATATATATATATATATAAGGCTAAGGAAACTCGATTTTCAAAAGCCAGCGTTAAAACTCGTTAAACCCTTCCGGGCATAAATATGAAATCAAACCACTTGGTCGTAAACCCGAAATTACAACTTAAACCATAAACCGAATATAAAATCTGTAAATATATTTTCCGGGCAATCTAAAAAACATATAAATCCAATGGTAAAACTCGTTCTCAAAGCCAAGGATAAACAAAACCGTTCAACCATTTTCCGGGGCAATTATATAATTCTAGAAACTTGGACCATTTTCTAGAAAATAAAACCTTGGGCCAAAACTGTAATTATATAACTCAGCAGGGGCAATTGTTACATTCCAGAAAAAATATGGGTAGAAACTGCAATTATCAGATATGGGGCACAAATTGTAATTCACCATAAATAGAGGGGGCCCAAGTTAAATTATACCCTAATAGGGCTTTTCTTCCCGCTGGTTATACGCGCAGGGCTGGGCAAACGAAGGTGGCGGCCTGCAGGCGTGGATCTGGCTGGGAGAAATCAGGGCAAGGCGGCGGCAAGATCATCCCGGCGAGGGTCAAAGTCCGAAGGCAACGTCCGGTGCAAGCGAAGAAGGGCCCTCCGGGCGAGGCGCTCTGCCACGACAAATATTGGAAGAAGGAGGAAAGACGGTTGCAGGCTCGCGAGGACGTAGAGGAGAGGCGCTCCTGGGGTGGTGCTCCTGGTTGCTCATCTCGGCATGAGGACGGCGGCAACACGCTGGTGGTGAACAAAGGTTGTTGCTGGCAGAGAAAGAAAACGAGAGGAGGGGGATGTGAGAGATTAAGGTCGAAGGGCAGGGAACTCGGTTGCTTGTCACTGCAGAGGGCTCGGGTAGATGAGGAAGGTTAGAGGGAGGCGAAGCACTGCTGCTACATCCTGCAGGTGGGCCGAGGGGTCGGACGTAGGTGTACGCTAGGCCTGGGAGGAGCTAGGAAAGCACAACTAGGTAGGCGGCACAACTCAGCCTTCAGCAAGGCACAGTGATGGTGCCGCTTGGCACCAATGGAAAAGGGAAAGAAATGAAGAAGGGGGAGGAAAGTGAAATAAAATTAAATAAGGTTATATTAAACTTGATCGGATCGCTCGGAACGGGATTTTCGGAACGGAATAATTTCCTAACTTTTTCGTAAAATAAAATACCGAATATATATAAATATTAGTTATATAAACTCTAAATATTTAATTTACTACGTGCAAAAACTCGCAAAACAATATTTAGGCTATAAAAATATCGATAAATATACGGAGAAATAAATATCGAAAACGCGCCTAAAAATTTGGGTTACAATGATGAGCCACGAGGTCTCGAAAGAAGCGAAATAGAAGTTGTTTTCATGGCCTGAGCGTCCATGAAAACAGCTTCTATTTCGCAATCCAGAAATAACCATATCCAAAAATTAGTATAAATGCAATAGGAAGAAGAAAACAATGATTGATCCGGCGGAGGAATCCCTGCGGAAACGCGTTTAAAGCAATAGCATCGGAAAGTGCAATACGGCCACAATGATTGATCCAGCAGTGGTACATGGAGTAGGTAACACACTTTCAACACGTTACCAATACGTGTAGACACCTCGCACAAGATGCAGTCAATATCACTAACAGAATGACGCGTGAAAGCTGAGAAATAAGCGGCGATAACCTAGGGACATGAGTACCTGTAGAACTTAATGACAAAGCAAGCGATAGGTGCAAGACGGTATTTAAAGTCCTAAAGGAATGAACTCATATTAAGCAGCTCAATACGTTGTTAGAGGCCCATATGAAGTAGTTGAAGACGTTGTCAGTAGTCCAGTGGGCCTCCTGGCAGGCTATTTGCCCAGTACTGTAGCAAAGTGTAATTCTTACTTATATTGTATATAGGATATAAAATTGATGATATTTTCAATGTGATTTGTTAATATACACTTTAAAAAGTCATTATATAACATTTTAAACGAATGTACTTTCAACAACAAAAAATTAAAATAATAAAATCCTTAATTTTAGAATCAGAATGTCGATGTGCCATTGTGTATATCACTCAAAAGATCAAATCCCACCATTTCCATTAACTTAAAAAACATAGCTTGCATATTGACGAAGAAGAGGATTGACGTTGCAAGCTTAACTCGCACGAGATCTTACAAAGTCACAACCTTCCCCATAGTGTTGGTATGCCGTTGTGTAACACAATATATATAATATAGTTGCCGGCCTTCCACAACCTCTTTTGTCGTTAATCTGGAGTGTACGAATATCAATGAGACCTACCGATTTGAATACGAAATTAAAAAACATAAAAAATAAAATGGAATTGAAACTCACTGCAATCAATTTGATCTAAATAAAAGAGTATAGAAAAAAGTATAATTAAACATTGGATATTCTTAGACAACTATAGTATAGACATTTCATAAAATATTTACCTCATTAGTGATGATATAATGGTTGATGCATATGTAGAAGTAAAACCGTAGATAATGTAGGAAGTTGTGATATGTTGGTAAATAAAGATAATTCCAACATTTTATAATGACCTTATTTTTTATTATTTTTTTGATACATAGGTAAAAGAATTAGGGGGATCAATTTCTAGAAACCGATCGGCCTAAGGCATCCTTTCGGATGAGGTCTTGAACATCTTCCGGAATGACATTGATATCCATCTTGAGATTGTGTCCATGCATGACAAACTTGTCCGCGACCGTGTTGATTTCTCTGTAGACATGTTGCGCTATGGAGTAAGAGAAAGCCGATATCGTATTGGAGATATCAGTGATGATCATATCATGTTCCCATGGGGTTTCCATATTTGATTAATCGAATTAATGAGCATCACGTTGTCTCCTTCTAGCTCGATAGAAACAATTCGTAACTCCTTGGCCTTTTGTAGGCCCTCCCGCAGAGCAAAGGCCTCTGCTTCCAACACTGAATCAACATCACAACTACCGCTTCATACAACAATAGGAACGGCACATTGGTTTCTGATGATATATCCAAAAGAAAATTGATTCGTTGAGTTTTGTGAGGCATCAAAGTTAAGCTTTAGGTTTCCGTTCTCTGGACGTTTCCATTTTATGCTTTTCATTTTCCTTCTTCGTTTTGTAACTGTTGTATTGTTGTTGCTTGGTTTCTTGTTCGCATGCTCCCATGCAGATACTTGATCTAGCGCTAATGCTCTAATGTTCTGTGACATCTTTTTTTTGTTAAAGATGATATGATTCCTAGCCAACCACATGTTCCACCACACGACAAGAAGAAGTCTCAATTCAGCAAGTGTTATTTTTCCTTTCAGATCGCTAAGGACCTCTGTAATGCCTTGGTTATCAAGGTCATAATTCAGTAGTATGGTTGTAATCTTTTGATCATCAAAAGTAGTAACCATAAAGGGACATTGAAAGAAAAGGATGTTTGGAACTTTCAATATGGTGGTTACAAAATTCACAATTCATAACGACAGGAATTTTTTGTCTATCGAGATTTTACTTTGTAGGGAGACCGTCCATAGCTAATTTCCATACAAAATTTTTTATTTTTGGCATTACGTCCATTTTCCATATCCAAGTTTTGTCCATGGTTACCCCAACCTTTCATTATTGAATAAGTTTCAAGGCAGATTTAGTCGAATACCAACCTTCATCATTCCCCGCCCAATACAATATGTCCCTAATAAAGTTATTGGGAAGGTTGTATTTCTTTATCTTGTCGATGGTGTTAGAAGGTAGTATTGTGTGAGTCGATTTAACAGATGGTGGTTCCATTTTTTGTTAGTGATATACGAGGAAGTTAGTTCCATTTGGTCTACCAAATCCTTATTGGTCACCAACTCGATGAGTGGTTTGTCGATTACCCATTTGTCTTTCCAGAATTTGATCGTATTTCCATCTCCTACTCACCATCTAAGTCCTTTGTCAAACTCTTCTCTTAATTTTATTAATTTCTTCCAATGCCATGATGTGTTTGACCCACATTGGTAATTCCACAGGCACGATCTTTTAAGGTATTTTTCTTCAACAGTTTTAACCCATATATTTTCCGGTTCTGCCATGATTTTCCACAAAAGCTTCATTTGTAATGTTTTATTCATATCTTCTGATTTCCTAATTCCGGTACCTCCGAGGGACCTAGGTTTACAAATTTTGTCCCAACTGATTAGTGGGTGGAAATTGGGACCCTTGTTCCAAAAGATATTTCTATTTAGTTGGTCTAATTCAAGGTGAATACTTGTTGGTAACATAAAAGCTTGCATTAAGTAGCTTGGTTTGGCGTTAAGGTTAGCTTTAATTAATGTTATTCTTCCTTCTTGCGACAAAGACGACGCTTTCCATCTGGTAAGTTGTTGCTTAGTTTTAATGATAACGGAATTAAAAATGTCTTTGTTAACGCGTCCATTGATGATCGGGCACCCTATGTATTGCTCAAGATTGGATGTGACATTAATACCTAGATGACCTTGGATTCGTCTTTTATTGCTTTGATCAACGTTTGTAGTTGTTTGAAACGCGGATTTGTGATAGTTAATGATTTGTCCTGAGATATCACAATAATCGTTAAGAGCCGATAGAGTGTTATTGCTTGCTTGCTCAGATGTGTTAGAGAAGACTATAATACCATCAGCAGAAGCTAAGAAAGGTATTCTTGTTCCGTTTGTTGTGATAGGAAAGCCGATCGATTTAGGATTGTCGTTTGATAGTTTTTGTATGTTTCTAGCAAGAACCTCCACACAAAGGTTAAAAAGAAGGGGAGAAAGGGGGTCGCCTTGGCGGAGACCTCTTTGCGGCATGAAAATATTAGTGGGGGAATCATTTATTAAAATGGAATAAGAGACTGTAGTGATACACTCTTGGATCCAATTCCGAAATTTGTCTCCAAAACCGAATTTTTCTAGCACTGCTTTTAAGAAAACCCATTCTACCTTGTCATAAGCTTTTTCCATGTCTAGCTTAATAGCCATATACTCGTCTTTTCCTTTTTTAGACTTGAATCCATGGAAAATTTCGTGTGCGATAAGAACATTGTCGTGGATTGCTCTATTTATAACGAAGGCACTTTGAAAATGATGAATCAATTTAGGGAGGACTGCGCTTAGTCTTTTTGCCAAAATTTTTGCAACAATTTTGTACACAGTTGATACTAGGCTTATAGGTCTATAATGGGAAGTTGTTGTTGGATTATCTGTTTTTGGAAGTAAGGCAATAAAAGTATGATTGATTTGTCTTAATATTTTTCCGGTTCTATAAAAACTCTTTACTGCCGTAATGACTGCTTACCCAACAATGTTCCAATATTTCTGATAGAAGCCAGCTGACATCCCATCCGGTCCTGGGGATTTATCACTACCAATATCAAAAAGGGCATCCTTGATTTCCTTTGTAGAGAAAGGCAATGAAAGATTAGTATTATCGACTGAATATATTTCTGGTTGGATAACTTCTAGTTGACTTTGTAGTTTAAGTTTATCTATTATTGATGCTGAAAAACGGGTCTTATATGAATTCATCATTGATATCATTATCTTTAGACAACACCAAACCGTTGTCTTTAGTAATCGTTGTTATGATTTTTTTTATTTCTTCTGCCCGTAGCTTTTCTATGATGAAATTTCGTGTTCTTATCTCCTAGTTGTGGATTTTTCGTTTTAGCTCTTTGCATCCAATACTTATGTTGGTAGTCCACTAGGCACCCCCTTTTCCTGTTTAGTCTGTTAATTTTATCATTTTTAGATTGATCAAAAAGCAAAACTTTGTTTTTGGAGGGTTTCTAGCTCATCATCGACATTTTGTAGTTGTTTGTGAATGTTACCAAATATATCTCGACTCCACTGTTTTAATTTTTGTTTGAGAAGGTGTGTCTTTCTTGCGAGATTGAACATATGTGTGCCTGGAGAATGTGTTCTCCATACATGTTTTATAAGATTCTCACAGTCTTGTCTTTGCATCCACATTGTTTCAAACCTAAATGGTTTATTCTTAATTTCTGAGTGCGTGTTTTGAACAAAGATGGAGATCATACAATGGTCAGAGTTTGTAAATGCATGGTTTCTTGTGTGTAATCCGGGATATTCCTGAATGATTTCCAGAGAAGTCATCGCCCTATCTAATTTTTCATATGTATTGTCATCACCATCTTTCTTTTTTTTTTTTCCAGGTGAAAGTATTTAGTAGGTAGATCGCGTAGGTTGTGTTGATGGGATAATTGTTGTAATCTAACGAACTTATTATTAGCCGGAGGTGACCCACCTTTTTTGTCGGCTGGCTCCAACAACTCATTGTAGTCCCCAATAACTATCATTGGGATGCTTATGGTATTCATTTCTCCCTTAAAATGTGTCTAGAAGCCAATTTTCATTTGCTCATTTGGAGGAGCATAAATAAAGAAAATCATGAATTCGAAATTAGTGTGGGTATTTGTGTGTTTTGCCATAAGATATATGTCCGAAGAATTAATAATTTCAATTTTTTCTCCCTTGAGTTGGTATTCTTTCCATAACAAGCATAGAACCCCTGCGTACCCCATTGCCGGAATGAAAAAAATTCTATCGAATCCTGCGCTTTTCCATACATTTTCGTCCGGTTTGTCCTAGCTTTAGTTTCAGCCAACATAATCATTTGAATATGTTCATTTTTACATGTGATATTAATGTTAGTCCAAAAATTCTTTTTCTTCATACCCCTACAATTCCAAAATGCAATCTTCATTTATAACTTACAAATGGTAATGGGTGTTTGATTCCCTTTTTTCCAAACCTAATCACATTATTCTTCATCATTTCGATGCTCCACTCCATTTTAACGAGGAAAAAGAAACTCGTCCTAGAGTCTTTAGGATAAGCAAGGGTCCAAACGGGCAATTGTCACAATAGTAAAATAATCTACTTTCTTCCACCATTGTAATTTTTAGATGTTTTATCACCTTATTATTTCTAAATATAACACCAATTAGGCAAAACCAAGAATTGGTGTTTAACACCCAGTTATTCAACACAAATAATGGCCTTCTTATTCTTTCAACATGCAGATCTTTGTTTTTGTTCACTATAAGATGACTGATTTCCTTTGTTCTCATTCTGCTACTTTGTTGTTCACATCTGATATGCGTTAGTCTTGCTCCGTTAGTGTTCTAGTTCTGCATGAGTCTTGCTCCTACATCATTTGCTGTCTGAACACAAAGTTCAAGCTTGATTAAAAAGTGACATAGTCTAAGTTGTTCAATATTCTGGACGAGGATTTGGCTGAAAATTTTACTTCAGTTGTTAGTTAACCTCTTGGATGTAGTGGAGGTTCTTGGGTCTTCTTTTTGGAATTTTTTTTCTGCATACACACCAACAATCATTGAGCAAGATAAAATTCTTGTGCAACCTTAATCACATCTCTAGGGATCAGTTTATTATGATGGGTAAACAGGATTAACAAGGTTGTTTCAAGCCACACTTTTCTATTATATAGACCATTATTCATCTTGGATTCACATATTTTTATCATCATTTCACTAGAAAGAATATAGACAGTATCAAGAATTTGTCTACAAACAAACACAAAGTGACAATGACAACCATTTTGGAGAGATTTAAGCACAAAACCAAAGATTAATTTCAGCCACTAATGTTCATATAAAGAAGTTTCGATAGGAGAAATCGAGAAATATTGGTCAAATTTGTCTAGATCTAATTAATTGACTGAGATGTGAAAGATCTTAACAGAACATCCACCACACACTTGTTCTAACAGGAATAGAGTTTTCAACAATTGTAGATTTACATTTTTGATAAAATCCATATGTTCAGAGATTTTTAGAAAACGTGAAGAATGATTAGAAAACCACCTTTTTGGTCGATTAGTTGTAGTATTCTCTTGCTCCAAGCCGGTTTTATGGAATCCTTTGTAGGGGCGTTCAATTTCAGGCCTATTTTCACCACAATGTTAGCCATTACCACCGATTGAATGTGCTTCGACTCCGACACCACCGATTTAAGGTCGTTCAGCACCCATCCTCCTTCCTTGTAACGATAGCCGTTTTGAGGCCTTCGGGAACCCTTTGACAATTTCAAATCTCCTCCTCCTTGGTTTCTTGCTGAGATTTGACCAGAGATGTTTAAAGATGCTCTCCGTCTGGTCCTCTTTCGTGGCCATAGCAGCCAAACCTTCTTCTACCGGATCCGAGTTCTTTCCGCTCCAATTTGCATTAGGACTTCGATTCTTTTCTTATCCATGGCTTCAATGCATCCTATTTGGTCGACAACAGTGAATCGATCTTTTGCCTTTGGTCTTGAGAGGTGATTTGTGGAAAGGCGTTAGGATATTCTTGAGTAGAGAGAAATTATAACTTACAGTAAACTCAATGGTATTGACTGCATCTTGTGCAAGGTCTCTACACGTATTGGTAACGTGTTGAAAGCGTGTTACCTACTCCATGTACCACCGCCGGATCAATCATTGTGGTCGTATTGCACTTTCCGATGCTATTGCTTTAAACGCGTTTCCACAAGGATTCCTCCGCCGGATCAATCACTGTTTTCTTCTTCCTATTGCATTTTTTCTAATTTTTGGATTTGGTTATTTATGGATTACGAAATAGAAGTTGTTTTCATGGACGCTCAGGCCATGAAAACAACCTAAATAACTTAACAACCTAAATAACTTAACAACCTAGCAAGCACAACCTAAACAACGAGTCTTTGGCTCCCTAGTGGTATGACTAGCAACATCAAAACAATTTGAGGATAACAAAGATTGAGAATGAAGATACTAATCAAAACATACAGTAAATTCAATCGTGAGATCCAAGGCAACCAACCAACTCAGCTCAAATAGGTCCCCCAATGCCCCAGATGTTACAAGTTTTTGTAGTGCCAAAAGCAGTTATAGTCGTTCGATAACCAAAATCGAAGGCACCGATAGAAAAACCTCTTGATTCGACAAGTTCAAGTGGTATCGACAACCAAAATCTAACGCCCTCACCTGTTACAACACCAGAAGCAGCCAAATTTTGTAAAAAAAAAAAGAAAGAAAAAAAGCACAATTTGTAATCAGCTATTTTGGATATCTAAATCCGTTTACCTTTTGGATTAAGTATTCGTAATTTTTCAGAGCTGATCGATATACATTTTTTACTTACAAAATTTTCCCATGTTTGGTAAGACATAAATCGGAATGAAAATGATTACATGAAATGACTCATTCCAACTCTAAAAAAGTACTTGATTTCATAAATTGAAGATGAGTATACCATTCAAATTTTAGACCACATTTATATATTTTCATTATACATATATTATACTCACTTATTTAACTTTACAAAATGAGCATTTTTTTTCAATTAGTTTGTAGGAAAAAAGATTTTTATAAAAAAAGCATTAAATTTAAGTAATAGATTATGATACGGATATTTTAGTCAAGACTCAATGTGTCATCAGTTTATGCTTAGAAACAATATAACTAGTTTAATTAGACAAAATAAATGACATAAAAAGTTATTTAAGTTGACATTTGATTCATGATTGTATTTTAGTTCATTAGTTGATATTTATTTTTCTTAAAATGTAATATAATTTTTTAATTGATATTATAAACATGATATCATGTCATTTTTCGTATTTATAATTTATATAAAGCAAATAACATGTTAAAGAAATTATCCAATCCTACATCATCTCGAAATACCAAGTATAAAAAATATTCCATTTATCAATTCTATTTCGATTCTTAATACTAACCACAATCCTATTGTCATACCAAATTTGCCCAAATAGTTCGGTCACTCATAGAGTCTGATCACGTACATATTCTCGGTCCAATTCGGATTGGGTAGTTCCGTGTTAAACAAAAGGGGTCGGGGGTGGTTCGGGTTCACCCGCGGGTCATGCACTTGAACGCTGCGTTTCGTTAGGGATCTATTTTTGGATTTCTTTGATTTATTGTTTTTCTGGCAAAGCACGATATTTTTGCTCGCTCATTTCCTCACAGCAAAAACCCTAACCAAGGGTATCCTTCTCGAGTACTTCGCCGAGGCTTGCGTTCGTATCCCAATCTCGCCATTCTCGAACCCCAGCATTTTTCAATTAATCGATTCTATTTCATTCTCTTTCCAGATGTAGTTTTACTCGTCTACTGCTAAGATCTTTATAAATTTCCTCTTTGGTGCCTTGTGGAAATAATTTTGATTTAAATATTTTTTTGCAGTAGAAGAAGAGGAAGATGAGCAGTCGATCGAGCAGGACTGTTTACGTAGGAAACCTTCCCGGTGACATCCGGGAGCGTGAGGTTGAAGATTTGTTTTACAAGGTGATTAATTAGGTTTCTTTGTGGTTCTTGTAGGTGATTTTGTTTAATGTAATTACATTCATTCAACGATAGCAAGACATTATAAACGAGTCTTGCTTGATTATTTGGGGAAAATTGATGGAGTTCTCTGGTTCCAATTATCACTGAAAAATCTTTCATTTACCTTACCGTTACCATTACTAGAATAACCGCTTCAGAAGGTGTTGCTCCTTTCACTGAAATCGTATGGAAATTGGGCTTTTAGTATTATTTTCTCATCATGGTCTGTAATCCATCCTCTCATTGCAGTATGGAGCAATAGCTCACATTGAATTGAAGATTCCACCAAGGCCTCCTGGTTATGCCTTTGTTGAAGTAAGTATTTATTGAATGTTGGATTGAGATAATTATTAAAATGCACTTGACTTATGTTTGTGGGTTGGGGGTGGGGCACTTGCTAAGGATTTGTCAATTTTCGCAATCTGTTAGGCTCCGGTAAGTTCTTTAAATGAATGAAGTTGAGGCCTGAGTTGTGTCTTACTTAGTTAGCAAAATGAAAGTGAAGCTAAAGTATTTAGCCAAAGGAAACTTCTTATTCATTTATTTGCCTGTTTTAATATTTCCCACCGATGAATCTTTTCCCTGATTTCTCGAACATATAGCAACATGCTCTGTTGTTGTTTACAGTTTGAAGAGTCTCGTGACGCTGAAAGTGCTATCCGTGGTCGTGATGGCTATGACTTTGATGGACATCGTCTGCGGGTTAGTTATGTTCATTTGTAGACTTTCAGGGTACAGTGTGGTTGTATTAAACTGTTTTAACATTGTAGATCATAAAATCTCCTTTTTCTTTTTCAAAGGTCGAGCTTGCACATGGTGGCCGTGGCCGTTCTTCATCAAGTAGTCGCCATGGTAGTAGCTATGATAGTCGAGGTCGTGGAGGGGTCTCTAGGCGTTCTGATTACCGTGGTATGTATATGACATTTGACATACATTCAGGCTTTTATATGAGTTTGCTGCCCAGTAAATGGTTGGCTGAACTTCTTGTGCTCTGTGCAGTGTTGGTTTCTGGACTGCCATCCTCTGCTTCTTGGCAGGATCTAAAGGTAGGCCATCTTATCTATTTTCTTGTCTTTTTGGCAAGTAATATTATGTTTTGAATATTAATGTTGTTGGAATTTAATCATACCACTGTCTGCTTCTTGGCTGGAGCTAGAGGCGGGAATATGGTCTAATGTTTATCATTGTATAGAATCCTTGTCATCTTATCTGCTTTCTAGTCTTTTTAGCGAGTAATATTGTGACGTGAATATTAATTTTGTTTCAACTGACTCAGGATCACATGCGTAAAGCTGGAGATGTGTGTTTTTCTGATGTTTACCGTAACAGGGATGGTAAGGAGTTTCACATTATGAACTTGTAATTGTGATTCTTCCTCATAGATTCTTATACTCCTGTTCTTTAGGTTCATTTTCTTCTTTTTTAATATGACATATACTCACAATCATGCTATTAGTATCTGACATTTCAATTAAATTCATCATAATTTATTTACCGGCTTGATCAGTTTGCATATTTCTTCATGCAGGGACGACTGGGGTTGTTGATTACACCAATTATGATGACATGAAGCATGCTGTAAGTTTCATGTCTTGTAATTTTCCTCTTTAACAATGTATGATAAGTGGTGTATGAGGATGCTCTTTAGCGGAATCTGTTTGCAGTGCTATTAATTATTTTTGACTAATCTACAGATAAAAAAACTTGATGGTTCCGAGTTCCGAAATGCATTTGCCCGTAAACATATTCGTGTAAGTTTTTCTGTAACCCAAATATTCATTTTGTCTTGGAGATGGTTGACGCTTCTGTTTTACAGTGGTTCCATTCTTGATTAGTGTGCCAATGCTTATTGAAGTATGGTCCTTGCTTATCTATTCTGCAACTTTGACATTCATATACAGGTGAAAGAATATAATAAGGGCTCGTCTAGGAGTGTCAGTCGTAGTCCTTCATATTCAAGAGGTAGAAGCCGTAGTCGTGGTCGCAGTTCTAGCCGTAGCAGAAGCAAGAGCAAGAGCAGAAGGTTTGTTCGTATACTTATAAGTTACTTACTGGTTCCTTGCTGAAAGATCTGTGTTGCCTGCATTGATATTCTTTATTTCTGATCCATTTATCTGCTTTACAGTGAGTCACCAAAGGCTAAATCACCTAAGCGCTCTTCTGCTAGGCGCTATTCAAGGTCCCTATCAAAATCTCGTTCTTTGTCGAGGTATAGCTTGTTGACTTTGGTATTACTTACTCTGCACATTAAGAGGTTGTTATCTAAGAGTGCCTGAAAAGAGTTTTGTCATGAGATATAAATGTTCTATAATTTTTTTACTTGGGTGATCTTCCAGTTGGGGTAAAATTATTTGACATGATAGAATGAAAATGCAGTCTAATACCTTCCAGTTTAATTGGTAATTTGACTTGGTAAAGTTTTTTGATTAAAAAACTCTATCATATATCTTTTTAATTTTTATAGGAATTGAATAAAAAAGACTAATACACTTGCTAAAAATAGGAATAAAAGAAAATCTTATTTTTTGATATCATTTTGATGATTATTTTGATGATACAAAATTACAAACTATCATATTGTGCGGAAAACAAAGAATTCAATTTTTGTTTCAGATTTGAAAAGTTTAAATGTTCATTTCCTGATAAGGATTTGTTGGTATATGATTATTCAAACTTAAAAGTTCTAGAATCAAACTTTGTTGTTTCCATGAATAAATAGAAGATGAAAATTTTGTTATCTGTTTTTATAAATCTAATCACAAAAAAGTAAAGGATAAAGGGGGCTATTATGAAGGCGAAAGTTTTTGATTGAAGGAGCTGTGATGCTCTAGGTCTCAACACCCAGAATCTGGTATAGGGGCTCTTCTGAAGGCAAAAGTCCTTGATTGAAAGAACTGCGATGTTATTTTAGTATGCTTAATGTGAAGTAAGAGTTTGTGTTTCTTCTCCTGCTTTCTCTTTTTTCTTTCCTATTGTCCTATAAGTGTGAGAGTTGAAATTTTTATAGTCTAAATTAAAGAAACTAACAAAAAAAGGGTTGTAGAGAAAGAAATTCCGGATTAAAGACAAACCTATAGCTGAACAAGTTGAGAAGCCGATTTAGTGAGGAACGAATGAATGGGAGAGTGCGACATAAACCAACATTATATGTCATTATACCAAAGAAAGCGTTTAAACTTTTTGTTTTTTAATATATTGTGTTATTTTACCTTTACTAGTTTACGGAAAAAAAACAAACGGTTCCTATCTATTTTTGTTCTAAGGAACCAAACCAAATCGTTTTTATAACGGTTCGGTTTGAAAAAAAATCAGCAAATAATTAAGAGGAACCGGACCAAACCGTAAAAAACAGGTTCGGTTCCAATGGTTCTGTCAGGAACCAGTTCCGATTAACAGCCCTAATAGGATGAGTGAGGGAATAGTGTGGGGTCACTGTATTCCCATTTCTTCATGTAAAAGTTAATTTTTGTTTGTTTAGTTGAGGATTTATGCGGCAATTGGGAATTTCAAGTTAGGATCTGGATGAGATATGGTACAAATGCTTGCACAGCTCTTTTGGTTCTAGAGGTATGCGGCTTTCCTAAGTGGTAGCTTTGGAATGCTTGATGCTGTCTGTTCTAATGCGTTCAGCATGACATCTCCATGGGTGCTAGATTGGGAACACTCACAATCATGGATTGCCATGATAGAGCTGGATTATTGTCAACTAATTGCTTATGGGAATTTGGAGCAATCTGGATTCTATGGATTTGCTTGCACAATCTGGAAGGATCCTCTTTCATGTCCATTGATATGTTAATAAGTATATCTTACTATGCCTTTACCCCTTTTAATTTCCTCAGTTCAACATTTTGGTGGGTTTTACTTCTAACATATTTTGGGTCCTACTACGTCCCTCTTCTGTTGCTGCTTTTTTGTTATTGCTGTTCATTTTATTCTGTTTTTGGTGACTCACATGAAATAATTGATTGAGCATTTTGGTCAAGGTTGTTGAAAGGAAAATGTGGATTTTTAACTTTACATTCGTTTGGAATTTTTGCAGATCTCGGTCAAGATCCAGATCACCTATTGCATCTGTAAGTTCATTTGGTTTGTTTAATTCTCTAATAACCGTGAGCCTTGTGTACTGTAGAGTTTATATGTCCTTTGAGTTTCCTATATATATATTTATATATACATATAATATAATATAACATTTCATACTTGGAGCAAAATGCTTTAGTGGGAAGGCAATATAAGTTGCTTCTGAAGAGAGACATCTGTTTAGCAAACCAACCTTCAATAATGATTTCAACAATTAGTTTTTTTTTTATGTGTGTTCTGTCTTGACGTCAACGTCTGTGATTATAATAATTCTCATGGCGAGTTGCTATTTTTCAGCGCAAGAAAGATGCAAGCAGAAGCCCCAAATATCGTAGCCCCAGCCCCAAAAATGTTAGCCCCAGCCCCAAAAAGCGTATCCCAAGCCGGAGCGTGAGCCGAAGCAGGAGCCCGAGCCTGAGCCCAAGGAAGAGCAAGTCTCCATGATAGGTATGTGTTAAGTTTTTGTTTCCTTTATTGATATTGATGTCTATATTGGAAAATACTGAGACATTGTTGGCATTGACATCCATTAGGTGAATCAGTGTTGCTGTTGGAGACTGGAATGTGCTGGGATTCATGGAAATTAATCCTCCGACCACTCGGGTGGATCATTTGCTATATTGTGCTTTTAGCTTGGAATTGTACTGATTCTTGGATATTTCGGTTGCTATATTTTGTGCTTTTTCTAGTTATCATGTTTGAAGCAAAACTTGAATGTTTGTCATTATGAAGAAACTTGATGATTTTTGTTGTCTTGAGCTGTGATGACTGAAAAGTTTGACACTTGATGTTACAATTTACGATAACGCTGACACATGTTAGCAATGGCTGCCAGCAAAATGAAAAGGTCTCCTCTTGTGTTTTGTAAGGCCAAATTCCCATATATTCACGGGGCATACAGCATTCGACAACCCTAGGGTTAGTACATAAACGGCTTTACTTGTGGAAAATGAAAAAACCTTAAATTTTATCAACAAAACATCTCACTTTGTTCTTAACTATCATATTATAAACCTCACCCCCACGAAGGTTCAATCTCATATACCCTTTTACGATCGGCCCTCCTCCGCATGCTCTTCCTTGACAGTACGGATGGGGAATCCGTTGGCGGTATTCATCTCTGATTTGAATTTGATCTCTTAGCATATCCTTATTATCAGGTTTCACATGCATTAACTTTGCTCATTCTCTGTCACTTTATCTTTGTCCAATCTCTGCCACCTTCACATGCATTGTGGGACCCCTCATTATCTTTGCCCATTCCCTTCTTTAAAACCATGCCCTGTTGCGACGTGACATGAAATGACAACACTGTGTAACTTCATTTATCTCGACCACACTTCTGACACAAAGTTGAAAAATACATTGACTGCAACAACTACATCTTACATCAAGAGAACTGATTACAAAAACATCTTACGTAATATAACCCTAAACTTTAGGATACAACAACATAAAACAAGAGCATTAACATAATTAGAAAATACATTGATACAACTTCCGATTTTCTTCATTTCATTTTGAGTGCCTTTATAAAACTTTTCTTCAGTTCAATACCTGAAGGAGTCAATTCCTTATCTGCAATCAAACTCATCAACATATCAATCTTCTTAGCTTTCATGTAATCTTTTTGCTTATCTACCTTACGTGCCTCCTTCAATTTCTTAAACTCCAGCAGCTTTTCCATACATCATAATGCGTCTTCCTCTCTCTCCTTTGTCGCTTCAATGTGTTCATCACTCGTTGTTGATGCCTTATGTTTCCCCTTTCTCATGGCGCTTTTGATACCTTCAAGACGATCAAAATGTTGATGATCATGCATGCTTGTTGGAGTTTCAGGAGTTGGGTTAGAACCCACAACATCTTCAGTTGAACCCCTTGATCTTTTGCCGCTTAAAACACTTTTCTCCTTCTCTTGGTTGATCTTTTTCAATTGATCAACTCTCCATTTTTCTTCATTACGAAGAACATACCATGCATGTTCATTTGCAAAATTACACCCATATGTAGCTCTATAAATTTCATGTGCTTTATTCATTACATCTTGAACTCCTTCGCCGCTAGCTTGTAATTTGAGAGCTTTTTGATGGCAACAAACAAACTTACCGACCGTGTTGTTTAACTTTTGCCATCTACACTTGATTTGTTTTTGCCTCGAGAAACTTGGCGAGGCTTCCTCCACTGCATGTAGTTGCTAGTAATTTGACTCCAAAATGCCTCTGAAGTTTGGCCATTGCCATCAATCGAATTACTACTTACATTTATAAACCCGGAGATGAGTAGCAAATCATCTTCGTGAGTCCAATAAACGCGCTCACCACCACCACCACCACCACCACCACCACCACCACCACCACCACCACAACCACCACCATCTCCATGACGACCACCACAACGCCGACGCCGATCACCACTGTTACGCTCAAGATGTGATACGCAATGGGTTTTAAATTTATACTCGTTATATTTCTCCTAACTCCTAGCAAACCCGCAGTGTACGGGACGTTTGTAGTGGGGACAGTATTCCGAGGTCGAACACAAAGACTAAGGTGAGATTGATTCGATTTATGATTGAGTTTAGTAAAGATCTAGGTTAAGAGAAGAGAAAGAAATAAAGAAATGAAAATTTCAATGTTTTTGGTTGGTTTTTAGGTGATCAATCAAAGATCACAAATCATGCAAAATGAACAATCAACTAGACTACGAATCAACACAAACAAACCAACAAACTAAAACGAGGTATAGATCAAAGAGAGAAAAGCGGATTCTAGGGGTTGGAAGTTCCGGTTATGGCATAGGACTCAAGCTATCTATTCATTCCTTGGATTAACTATGATATTTTGGGAGTAAGTGTTTCTAGATTGGGATCAATCACCGGGTAGGTCTCATGGTCCACTAATCCATCCCTAAGATCTCATTACCGGGTAAGTCTCTAAGAACTTAAGGGACGGAATTCTACGCAAACCGGATTGTCACCTAGAGATCTAACCTATTCTCACCGGGTAAGTCTCGAAAGGGTTAGTCCTAAGCAACTATCCTAGCACACTTAGTCCAATGGCGGCTTATGAGGCTCACCACTACCTAGGGTTTGTCATCTTTGGAATCTAAGAGCAAGGATTACCGGGTAAGTCTCTCCTAACACTTAGTTGCTAGCACTAGGTCACCCTAGGATAGATTTAACTCAACAAACACTAGGATTTCAACATTCTAACAATCTAAAGCTAGATCCATCGAACCAGGGAGAATCACGGGGTGTTCAACCAAGTCCACGGCCGTGGTTTGGCAAGAACAAACCGTGGATCCTAACAGAGGCTACGTTCAAGCACACAAGTCATCCAAGGGCCAATCTAAGTCCATCCTATCATAGTCCTAGCCATAACCATCCTTTCCTTATCCTAGAATCACATCTATTTAGCCTACAACATGCATCATAACAATCGAAATCATCAAACATGAAATCATGGCATCCATTTGCAAGATAATGAAGAGAAAGAGATGAACAAGTGAAGTAAACAAAACCAAGCTGAAAATGGAATTAGAATGACTCACAACCCTTCTTAAAGAAAGTTTAAAAGGTTCATACAACTCTAGAAATCGATTCCGAAATCCTTCACTACAAGCTATCAAGTCTATCAATGGTGTGTTCTTCTCCTTCTCCAGTGAAGCTCTTCCTCCAATGGTAGCTTCCTTCTACCTCCTTCCTCCAAGAATCTTCTTGTTGAGAGAGTATTTTTGATTGGATGATAGTGGATAATGGAGAGCTGCTTCAAGATGCTTCTCTCAGCCAATGCAGGATCACTTTTATACTACAACTTTGCAAGAGCTGGCCAAGAGATCGTGGCACAGCTGTCACGAAAACCTGGCAAAATCCACGGGTAGAACCACGGCCGTGGAGTGTCAGTGAACCGTGATTTTGTGCTTCATCTTTGCCTTTGATCATTAAGCTTCGATTTGGTGCATGGCTTGTGTTGGCAAGGTTCCATGAGTCCTCCTTAGCCCTTAGCTTGCATTCCAATGAGTCCGGAAGTGCGTCATCTCGAGGAATGATCCTCGGATGTATCGATTAGGCTCTTAAATCTCCCAAAATACCTACAAAGCAAGCAAAAGTCCGAGTAGACGTCTATCTCGACAAAATACGTGATTTGAGTGCAAACGCCGTGAACTAATGCTAAACCATGCATGAATGAGCGGAAAATCTATCTAAATGAGTGTCTAAATCTAAGTCATAAATCGTGTTATCAAAATACCCCATACTTAAGGTTTGCTCGTCCCCGAGCAAATTCTCAACTATAGATTACAAGATAACATGATTTATGTATGCAGAAAAAATGGCAAAATCTTTTTGGGTTTGTGCTTCTAATTTTGGATCACCTTCATAGTCATGTTTTATGGCAACGGACAAGCAATTATGTATCAAATAAATGAAGGCATGGAAAGACAATTGTACTTAACTCAAAAGCATGCATGAATTGTAAAGATGACGAAGTCGAGATGATCAAGAGCATATCCAATCTAGATTACTAAGTCTTATAAACATGCAAATAGGTCATAAGGTCTTGTGAAATAAAAGGCCAAGAAACGTTGTGATTGGGTGGGGATTTTTTCTAGGCTATGTGATGCTAATCCGGGAATGGAACTAACTCCACAATCTTGTCCTCGATCAACTTCCCTCAAGTGTATATTTTCTCTATCTTTTCTTTCTTTTCTTTTTCTTTGACTTATGTTTGAGACGGTGGCATTGGTGTACAAAAGCCGAAACCTTGGTGATTAGCCATCCTCGGGTTTTTTCTATTTTTCGAGGTGCATCCACACCGAGCACACATACCAAAGCTCGTTAGGACTATTGGTTTATTTGACTTTGGCAAGGCACCAACACCCGATTATGTGAAGTGTACCGAGTTACTTGTCATTTAAGCCAACGTCCCCAAACCTATATTTTTGGCTACACTTTCACAACAAATTCAGCATTTTATTCATGACATTCTTTCATCAACATCTTCACCCCACACTTGCTTTTCACCACATCAACACACTAACATGCTCCTATTCCCGGATGGGTCAAAAGAGGTCAATTTATATCCATTGAGGTGCTCAAATAATCATGATCAAGATGAGAAGTAGAGAAAGATGAATTGCCTCATTCATTCCTAGATGGTATGCAAGAACTATCATGTAATTTTGACCTTCAATACTCAATCCATTCTAGGCAAACATCATGATCACAAATCATTCATTGAATTCAAGAGAAGTACTTCAAGTCCACATATGCATTTACTAATTCAACACATAGGGCCATCCATAGCCAATTCACAAGACAAGATTCATCATTAGGGTCATATCCAAGCCTAGAAAGCACAAAATTTTTTAAATTTTCTGATTTTTATGGGATTTTCGAAATGAGTATATACAATGCAATACATGTGAAGATTTTAAACTATCCTAGATGCTCATCATGCAAAGGATCATGCAAACCCCACCCCATACTTAGAAACACATTGTCCCCAATGTGTAAATGAAGTAAAGAAGAGTGAAAGAGGGTTCTCACAATGTAAAAATAGTTTGCTACGGTATTTGGGATTCTCAAGTGGAATTGATGTTGGATGATCCTATCAACCATGGTAGAGAGCTCTAAGTGTTCATCAAGGCGTCGGGACCCGCGCTAGGCACCGCTAGCCGTCCAAGTTCCACGTCCGCTCCACCCATAATTTATGAGGGGTTCATCATCATCATTCACTTGCCAAGCAAGGCTTCCAATGCTACTAAGGCTCTAGCACACACACAAAGCACACACAAAAATAGAAAAATCTAAAACAAAAACAAAACGAGAAAGGGAAAAACGTTACCAATGGGTTGCCTCCCACTAAGCGCTTCTTTAAGGTCATTAGCTTGACCAATCTCGGGGGCGTCTCACTCGAGGTGAAGTGGGGCAATCATATCCACCGGAGCTCCCAGGACATACCTCTTCAAACGGTGCCCATTCACCTTAAAGTTTCCACAATGCTCCCCTCCTATCTCAATAGCTCCATGGGGAAAGATCTTCTTCACCACATATGGCCCGGTCCATCTTGATTTGAGCTTTCCGGGGAAAGCCGCAGCCTTGAGTTGAAGAGAAGGACAAGGTCGCCTTCACTCAACTCCTTTGGGATGAGGCGCTTGTCATGCCACCGTTTGGTCCTTTCCTTGTAGATCCGGGCATTCTCATAAGCATCCAACCGGATCTCTTCAAGGGCGTTCATATCGAGCAACCTCTTCTCTCCCGCCTCCTTGAGGTCAAAATTAGCCACTTAATGGCCCAATAAGCTCTATGTTCTATCTCTACCGGGAGATGGCAAGACTTGCCATAGACCAACTTGTAAGGAGTGGTGCCAATTGGTGTCTTAAAAGCGGTCCTATATGCCCACAAGACATCATTGAGCTTCATAGCCCAATCCTTTCTTGTCCTAGAGACCGTCTTCTCAAGAATTCCCTTTATCTCCCGGTTGGAGATCTCCACTTGGCCACTAGTTTGGGGGTGATAAGGTGTTGCCACCTTATGAGTCACCCCATACTTAGCCAATAGTGCCCCAAAGTTCCTATTGGTGAAGTGCTTTCCTCCATCACTTATGATCACTCTTGGCGTTCCAAACCTAGGGAAGATCACTCGGTTGAAGAACCGCACCACAACCTTGGCGTCATTTGTAGGAGAGGCAATTGCCTCCACCCATCTTGATACATAATCAACCGCCAATAGGATGTAGAGGTTGCCACACGAAGAAGGGAATGGTCCCATAAAGTCCACACCCCATACGTCAAATATTTCCACCTCTTGTATGTTGTTCAAGGGCATCTCATTCCTCCTTGAGATGTTGCCCGTCCTTTGGCAAGCATCACAAGCTACCACAAAGCTTTGCACATCCTTGAACAAACTTGGCCAAAAGAAGCCCGATTGCAATACTTTAGCACATGTCTTGTGTGAGCTAGCATGCCCTCCACATGGCAAGGAATGACAATGGCGGATCACACTCTCCACCTCATCATCCGGTATGCATCTTCTAAACATTCCATCCGGCCCTCTTTTGAACAAAAGTGGTTCACTCCAATAGTAGTGCCTCACATCCTTGAAGAACTTCTTCCTTTGGGCATATGTCAAACCGGGAGGCACTTCCTCACACACTAAGTAGTTCACAATGTCGGCAAACCATGGCTCGCTTCCTCTAGACACTTGGAACAAGCATTCCTCCACCATTTGCAATTGTTCATCCCGGAATGAGTCATCAATCGGGATGTCATCTCTTTCAAGCTCCAATGGTGGGAGTCTACTAAGGTGATCCGCCACGGAGTTCTCGGATCCCTTCTTGTCCCGGATTTCCAAATCAAACTCTTGAAGAAGAAGGATCCACCGAATCAACCTTGGTTTGGCATCCTTCTTTGTAAGTAGATAACGGATCGCAGCATGATCCGTATAAACTATGACCTTTGCTCCAACAAGATATGAGCGGAACTTCTCAAATGCATACACTACCGCTAGCAACTCCTTCTCGGTGGTAGCATAATTGAGTTGGGCATCATCTAGCGTCTTGCTAGCATAATAAATGGCATGAGTGCGCCCATCTTTCCTTTGCCCCAAAACAGCCCCAACGGCTACATCGCTTGCATCACACATAATCTCAAATGGTAGGCTCCAATCCGGAGGTTGCATGATAGGTGCGGAGATCAAGGCGTTCTTCAACCTACAAAAAGCCTCAAGGCAATCTTTGGAGAAAACAAATTCAACATCTTTCATTAGTAGGTTAGTAAGAGGCTTAGAAATTTTAGAGAAGTCTTGAATAAACCTCCGGTAAAAACCGGCATGCCCTAAGAAACTCCTTACCCCTTTCACCGAGGTAGGTGGTGGCAACTTCTCTATAGTTTCAATTTTGGCCCTATCAACCTCAATGCCACGGTTGGACACCAAGTGTCCCAACACAATACCTTCACTTACCATGAAGTGGCATTTTTCCCAATTCAAGACAAGATTTGTCTCCTCAAATCTTTGCAATACTAATGACAAGTTAGCCAAGCAATTATCAAAGGAAGAACCATAAACAGAGAAATCATCCATGAACACTTCCATGATATTTTCTATGTATTCCGAAAAGATAGCCATCATACACCTTTGGAAGGTGGCGGGTGCATTACACAACCCAAATGGCATTCTCCTATAGGCAAAGGTTCCCCATGGACATGTAAAGGTGGTTTTCTCTTGGTCATCGGGGTGGATAGGGATTTGGAAGAATCCACTATAGCCATCTAAGTAGCAAAAATGAGAATGTTGAGCTAACCTCTCTAGCATTTGGTCAATGAAGGGGAGAGGGAAATGATCTTTCCTAGAGGCCATGTTCAACTTCCTATAGTCAATGCACATTCTCCATCCCGTAACCGTCCTAGTTGGGATTAGTTCATTGTTCTCATTAGTCACTACGGTCATCCCACCCTTCTTAGGTACTACATGAACGGGGCTAACCCACTTACTATCCGAGATAGGGTAGATAATCCCCGCATCTAGCAACTTAATGATTTCCTTTTTGACTACCTCTTTCATTATGGGATTCAATCTCCTTTGATGTTCAATAGAGGGTTTATAATTATCTTCCATCAATATCTTATGCAAGCACAAAGAAGGTTTTATGCCAACCAAATCATCAATAGTATAGCCAATGGCTTTCCTATGCAATCTTAGTTCATGCAACAACTTAGCAAGTTCATCATCACTCAAGCATGCATTAACAATCACCGGATATGTTGAATTATTACCAAGAAAAGCATACTTCAAATGAGAGGGAAGGGGTTTGAGTTCGAGTTTAGGAGGACCTTTATCGAGTGGAGACGATCCAAATAACATTGGATGAGATGAATCCAAAGCAAATGAAGACCCTTCAAGGCTCCTTGAAGCTTGATCATCAATAAGGTATGATTCAGGGGAAACCATGGTTGGAACCACGGTTGGCTCCACTTCCACGGCCGTGGACCTTTCCTGGCTCGTTTGTTGAGGCTTTACAGAGAGTTTGACGGCCGTGGAACCACTTCCACGACCGTGGTTCTTGCAGCTGTTCAGCACCTCTTCGTTCTCTTCAATTTGAGCCCTTGTCTCCTCTTCTAATGCTTCTAAGGACTTGATCTCTTCATTGCAAGCCTCCTCAACACCTTCCTCTATCATACTTAAGGTAAGAACCTTCTCTAATGGATCCTTGATCAAGATCGAGCTCACAACTTCTCTAGATTCCTCTTGCTCGACTATGTTGAAGACATCCTCATCAAGGGTTGGCCCTTTCATCATTGTGGACAACTTGAACTTGATGTTCTCTTCCCTAATGTTGAAGGAGAGAGTCCCATTCTTGCAATCCACTAGGCATCCGGAGGTGGCTAGGAAAGGTCTTCCTAAGATGATGGGAACCGGATAGTCCGTCGGAATATCCAAGACAACAAAATCAATTGGCACATAGAATCCTCCAAGTTGCACCGGAATGTCTTCTAAGATCCCAACCGGGTGAGTGATAGAACGGTCCGCCATATAGAGGGTCATCTTGACCGGTTTCGGCTCTCCTAGCCCAACCTTGTTGCAAAGTGCAAGCGGTATGATGCTTACACTTGCTCCAAGATCACAAAGGGCTTCATACTTCACATCTCCCACTCCAATTGGGACACAAAAGGAACCCGGATCTCTTAGTTTGAGAGGCATCTCCTCCTTCATTGTTTGGATCAATTCCGAAGATCTTTTGGTCATTCTTATCTCCCCATACTCCTCTAACTTCCTTTTGTTGGAGAGTATCTCTTTCAAGAACTTGCCATATGCCGGCATTCCTAAAATAGCATCCATGAACGGAATGTTAATATGCAATTTAGACATTAGTTCAAGGAACTTACCAAAGTGATTGTCCAAGCGAGCTCTTGCTCGTGATTGAGGGAACGGTAGTGGTGGCTTGTATGGAGGCGGTGCTACATATGTTGGCTCAACATCCTTGCTCTTGCTTCCATCTCCTTGCAAAGTCTCTTACTCTATCACCACTTGTTTCCCTTTAGCATTCTCCTTGGGCAAATGATCTCTCATGCTCAACCCACTCCTTGTAGTGATAGCCAACACTTTGCCTCTTGGGTTGTCTTCGGTTCTTCCGGGAAGCTTTCCCGGATCTCTATGGGCTTCACCCGCTTTTTGGAACACTTGTGCTTCCAAAACCTTTTGAGCCTTAGAAATTGAAGTCACGGTGCTCTCAAGACCACTCAACCTTCCAAGCAATTGCTCAAACATCATTTCGGTTCTATCCTTTGGAGGTTGAGTAAATCCGGGTGGAGGTTCTTGTGAAGCTTTTGGTGGTGGAGTTGTGCTTGTGGAAGCGGTAGGGTTCAAGGTTCCATCCGGGTTAGAGTAGGAAAATCTGGGATGGTTGTGGTTAGGCCGGTAATTGTTGAATTGCCGGTTGTTGTTGAAGTTCCTTGGGCCTTGATAATTGTTGTAATTGCCCCTTCCCATGTAATTAACATCCTCCTCCTTGGAAGACAAGTTAGCTTGTGGAAGCACTTGAGGAGTTGCTTGGTTCTTCAAAGTTGTAGCACACAACTCTCTCAAAGACTTCAACTCATTGTTGATGGCGTCAAGCTTGAAGTTGCTCATGGGGACTTCACTCACCTCATATGCTCCCGCCTTTCTCCCTTCACTCTTCCTATGGGAGTATTTCTCAATCACTAGAGCTTGCTTCTCCACAAACTCCCAAGCTTCATCTACATGCTTCTCCATAAAAGTCCCACCGGAAAGAGATTGGAGCTTGAATTGGATATCTTCATCAAGTCCTTTGAAGTAGATCTCCAATAGCTCAATTTTCGGTATCCCATGATGTGGACAATCTAGGAGAAGATCTTTGAACCTCTCCCAAGACTTGAATAAACTTTCTCTATCCTTCATCACGAAGGCATTGATCTTCCCTCTTAACTCGGTAGTCTTGGAAGGTGGGAAGAACTTAGTCAAAAACTCGGTTGTCATCTCCTCCCAAGTACCAACTCGCCCTTGTGGAATAGATTGATACCAAGCCAAGGCCTTGTCCTTAAGAGAGAAGGAAAAAGCCCTAAGCTTATGGTTGTTGCTCTCCAATCTTGGCGGTCTAAGAGTCTCCATCAAAATCTCATAATTCATCAAGTGTTGATGAGGAGACTCTCCTTCCATCCCTCCAAATTGATTATGCCGGATCATTTGTAGAACTTGAGGGCGGAGTTCGTAATCATGGGCTGCGGGATCTCCTAAGTTCACACCCGGACGGTGTGCTCTTTGTGCCGGATCCATACGTTGCCCCAACGTTTGTGGCTCTTCCATAGCAATGGGCACAACCCTAATATTCACCGCCGCCGGCTGCGGTTGTGGTGGAGGTGGAGGAGGTTGTTGACGGTTAAGCTCTCTTTGCACAAGAGCTTGCCTAATCTCCTCAATCTCCCTCCTAGTTGCCTCTTGCCTCTCATTGGCAAGTCTCCTTTCATTCTCCAAAGCTTCATCTCTTATCCTAATTTGCTCTAAAGCCTCATCCAATTCAGCTTGGAGATCTCTTCCGGCCATCTCTTTTCCCTTTTTAATGCTCTTGGATCTAGATCTAAGGGTTTTCTCCGGTTCGGGATCGAATGGAGCCAAATCCTTGCCACGAGATCTTCGCATACACCTAAAGAGCAAGAGATGTCCTGAAAAGCAAAGACACAAACCAAAGAGAGATCAAAAGCAACAAGAAAGATCTACACTAATAAACAATCACAAAATAGACTCAATCTAGACCTAGTCCCCGGCAACGGCGCCAAAAACTTGTTACGCTTAGGATGTGATACGCAATGGGTTTTAAATTTATACTCGTTATATTTCTCCTAACTCCTAGCGAACCCGCAGTGTACGGGACGTTTGTAGTGGGGACAGTATTCCGAGGTCGAACACAAAGACTAAGGTGAGATTGATTCGATTTATGATTGAGTTTAGTAAAGATCTAGGTTAAGAGAAGAGAAAGAAATAAAGAAATGAAAATTTCAATGTTTTTGGTTGGTTTTTAGGTGATCAATCAAAGATCACAAATCATGCAAAATGAACAATCAATTAAACTACGAATCAACACAAACAAACCAACAAACTAAAACGAGGTATAGATCAAAGAGAGAAAAGCGGATTCTAGGGGTTGGAAGTTCCGGTTATGGCATAGGACTCAAGCTATCTATTCATTCCTTGGATTAATTATGATATTTTGGGAGTAAGTGTTTCTAGATTGGGATCAATCACCGGGTAGGTCTCATGGTCCACTAATCCATCCCTAAGATCTCATTACCGGGTAAGTCTCTAAGAACTTAAGGGACGGAATTCTACGCAAACCGGATTGTCACCTAGAGATCTAACCTATTCTCACCGGGTAAGTCTCGAAAGGGTTAGTCCTAAGCAACTATCCTAGCACACTTAGTCCAATGGCGGCTTATGAGGCTCACCACTACCTAGGGTTTGTCATCTTTGGAAACTAAGAGCAAGGATTACCGGGTAAGTCTCTCTTAACACTTAGTTGCTAACACTAGGTCACCCTAGGATAGATTTAACTCAACAAACACTAGGATTTCAACATTCTAACAATTTAAAGCTTGAGCCATCGAACCAGGGAGAATCACGGGGTGTTCAACCAAGTCCACGGCCGTGGTTTGGCAAGAACAAACCGTGGATCCTAACAGAGGCTACGTTCAAGCACACAAGTCATCCAAGGGCTAATCTAAGTCCATCCTATCATAGTCCTAGCCATAACCATCCTTTCCTTACCCTAGAATCACATCTATTTAGCCTACAACATGCATCATAACAATCGAAATCATCAAACATGAAATCATGACATCCATTTGCAAGATAATGAAGAGAAAGAGATGAACAAGTGAAGTAAACAAAACCAAGCTGAAAATGGAATTAGAATGACTCACAACCCTTCTTAAAGAAGGTTTAAAAGGTTCATACAACTCTAGAAATCGATTCCGAAATCCTTCACTACAAGCTATCAAGTCTATCAATGGTGTGTTCTTCTCCTTCTCCAATGAAGCTCTTCCTCCAATGGTAGCTTCCTTCTACCTCCTTCCTCCAAGAATCTTCTTGTTGAGAGAGTATTTTTGATTGGATGATAGTGGATAATGGAGAGCTGCTTCAAGATGCTTCTCTCAGCCAATACAGGACCACTTTTATACTACAACTTTGCAAGAGCTGGCCAAGAGATCGTGGCACACCTGTCACGAAAACCTGGCAAAATCCACGGGTAGAACCACGGCCGTGGAGTGTCAGTGAACCGTGATTTTGTGCTTCAGCTTTGCCTTTGATCATTAAGCTTCGATTTGGTGCATGGCTTGTGTTGGCAAGGTTCCATGAGTCCTCCTTAGCCCTTAGCTTGCATTCCAATGAGTCCGGAAGTGCGTCATCTCGAGGAATGATCCTCAGATGTATCGATTAGGCTCTTAAATCTCCCAAAATACCTACAAAGCAAGCAAAAGTCCGAGTAGACGTCTATCTCGACAAAATACGTGATTTGAGTGCAAACGCCGTGAACTAATGCTAAACCATGCATGAATGAGCGGAAAATCTATCTAAATGAGTGTCTAAATCTAAGTCATAAATCGTGTTATCAACCACCACCACCACCACCACTAATAGGAGCTTCATAACCACCACCACCTCCACCAGCACCACCACAATTAGCACCATAACCTCCACCATAACCACTGATAACACGATTTATGACATTAGTTTAGGCATCCATTTAGATAGTTTTTCCCGCTATTCATGCATAGTTTGGCATTAGTTCGTGACGATTTGCACTTAATTCATGTATGTTGTCGAGATAGACGTCTACAAAGACTTTTGCATGTTTTATAGGTATTTTGGGAGCTTTTGGAGCTTAATCGATACATCCGGGGATCGTTCCTCACGATGACACACTTTAGGATAAGACCATGTTGGTGCATGCCTTGCACCAACTCATGGCTCAACGATCAAATGAAGGCTGAAGCACTAGAATCACGGTCACTGGGAGTTCCACGGCCGTGGAAAGGACCGTGATTCCCTCTACACAGCTGAGACAACTGTCCCACGATCTCCATAACCGACTCTTGAAAATGGTAAAGGCTATAAGTACTCTTGCAGGCTGATTCTAAAAGGGGACCTGACCTCACACACTTTCTCTCCCATACTCTCTCATTTTGATTTGGATTGGAGCTACTCTTGGAGGAGAAGAAACACTCTCATTTGGAGAAGAAGAAGAAGCACACTAGTTTCATAGTTTTCAATAGTTTTTGAGAGTTTTGAGTGAGTTTTGTTGAAGACATTTGCTAGGGTTGTAAGAAACGAATCGAACCTTCTTTTGAAGGGTTGTAAGTCTCTCTTTTAACATTTATTCAGCTCGTTTTTCTTGTTCTACTTGTTTCATCTCTCCTTCATTTCATTCCTCTTGATATGGACTCCATGAATGTATGCTTGATGAGTTTGATTGTTAAGATGCATGTTGTTGGCTAAATAGATGCGATTCTAGGGTAAGGAAATGATGGTTATGGCTTGGACTATGATAGGATAGACTTAAACGTACCTTTGGATGACTTATTTGCTCGAACCTAGCTACTGTTGCAAATCACGGCCTGTTTCTGTATATCCACGGCCGTGGAAATGATGAACTACCCGTGATTTTGTCCAACTTGCTTGTATTGATGAATCTGAATGTTAGGTTGTTAGATTGTTGAAATCCTAGTGTTTGTTGAGCTAGATCTATCCTAGGATGACCTAGTGTTAGCAATCTAAGTGAGGAAAGAGACCTAACCGGTAATTTCCGATCTTAAGTACCAAAGATGATAAACTCTAGGTAGTAGGAGCCTCATAAGCCACTATTGGATTGAGTGTGCTAGGATTGATGTTTAGGGCTTGCCTTCCCGAGACTTACCAGGTAAGGAGAGGTTAGATCCCTAGATAGCAATCCGGTTCGTGTAGAATTCCTAACCTTAGGTTCTTTGAGACTTACCCGGTGATGAGACCTTAGGAACGGACTAGTGGACCATGAGACCTACCCGGTGATTGATCCCGATTTAGAAACACCCAATCCCAACATACCATAGTTGATCCAAGGAATGACTAGATAGCTTGAGTCCAATGCCATAACCGGAATTTCTAACCCCTAGATTCCGCTTTTCTCTCTTTGATTACCTATCTCGTGTTTGTGTTTGTTTATTTGAGTTGCTAGTTTAGTTGTTTGATAACCTTGCATGATTTGTGATCCTTGATTGATCACCACAAAACCAAACCAAAAACATTGAGATTTTCTTTTCTTTATTTCTTTCTCTTTTTTTAGCCTAGATTTACACTATCCTTAGTCACTATTGATTCAATTTCACCTTAGTCTTTGTGTTCGACCTCGGAATACTATCCTTACTACAAAACGACCCATACATTGTGGGTTCGCTAGGAGTTAGGAAAAATATATTGAGTTATAAATTTAAGACTTTTGCGTGTCACATTTCTAGCGTAACAAGTTTTTGGCGCCGTTGCCGGGGACTAGGTCTAGATTGAATAATTTTTGAGATTGTTTATAGTGTAGGTCTTTCTTGTTGCTTTTGATCTTGTTTGGTTTGTGTCTTTGCATTTTCAGGACATCTCTCATTCTTTAGGTGCATGCGAAGATCTCGTGGCAAGGATTTAGCTCCATTCGATCCCGAACCGGAGAAAACCCTTAAAGCTAGATCTAAGAGCATTAAGAAGAAGAAAGAGATGGCCGCAAGAGATCTTCAAGCTGAGTTGGATGAGGCTTTAGAGAAAATTAGGTTAAGAGATGAACTCTTGGAGAATGAAAGGAGACTTGCCAATGAGAGGCAAGAAGCAACTAGGAGGGAGATTGAAGAGATTAGGCAAGCTCTTGTGCAAAGAGAGCTTAATCGTCAACAACCTCCACCTCCACCACCACCGCAGCCGGCAGTTAATGTTCGGTTTGAGCCGATCATGATTGAGGAGCCATGATGCGCCCTTGAGCCCTATGTCCCAACATGAGGAAGACGAGGCACTCCGGGTTTGCTCCGATGGACCGCTCACCCGTTCACGTGCTAAGGCAATCGCCCAAGCTACCGACTCCATCATTAGCCGGACCATTGCTTGTCACGGACCCATTGGTTGCAAACCGTGCCTCTACGCCACTATGACATGAAGCTTGTCAAGCCGGCACCGTTCCGGCGCATTTTCCGCATTTTCCGTAATTTAGCGTTTTGTAATAATATGTCTTTTTATTTTCGGAATATTATTTTCCGGGACTTTATTTCCGGATATTAATTTTCCGAATTTAAGATTAGACTTTTGGTTTCGGAATTTAATTCGGAAACTTAATTCCGAACTTAAATTCTCAACCTTTCATATTTTTAGGTGTTTCATTTTCGGAACTTAAATTCCGTCTTTATTTCCGTCATTTAATTTCCGACCCTTTGTATGGCCTTCATCCACTATATAAGGGGATGCTTGACTCATTTGTAAAGCATGTTCAATTTGATTAAGTAATGAGAAGTATTTTCCTCCTACTTACTTGAGTATCAATCCCTCTTCCAATCCTCTCAAAGTTCTTCTTTTGGATCTTCGATCCAAACTCAACCACATTCGAGGGTTCTTCAAGAACCAACTCAACCGACCCACTTCAAGGTTTGATCGATCAATCTAGATCGACTCAATCATACAACTTCCGCCTCCATCTCTAAGCTTCCGCAATCCATCTTCAATTGCATCCGCACTTCAACTAGGAAGTAGTTGAGCTTCAGCTTGATCTAGATCCGGAATAATTCATTGACGTGTCCAAGGAGTAGTTGAGCATTGTCCCTACACATGCACCTCCCGCTCCTACCATTCAAGGACGATGTGAGCCACGAATCCTGTTGGCTCGACGACATGATTTGACACCGGTCATGGAAGGTAAGTTTCCTTGTTTCTTACTTGTCCCTTTTTGCTTATCTATTTCCCATGACCCAAGTAACGTGCCACACGAGGTGTCTTTGTTGTTGTCCGAATTTCAGGACATTTTGACCGACAAACTACCACCCGGCTTGCCACTAATCCGAGGAATTGAGCACCAAATCGATTTGGTGCCCGACGCGTCTTTGCCCAACCGTGCCGCTTACCGTGCAAGTCCGGAGGAGACCAAGGAGCTACAACACCAAGTCCAAGAGCTCCTAGACCAGGGATATGTTCGTGAGTCCTTGCCTCCATGTGCCGTGCCGGTCATACTTGTACCCAAGAAAGACGGATCTTGGCGGATGTGTGTAGATTGCCGAGCCATCAATCAAATCACCGTCAAGTATCGTCATCCGATCCTGCGCCTTGATGATATGTTGGACGAGCTCCATGGCACCACTATCTTCTCAAAGATCGATCTCCGGAGCAGATACCATCAAATCCGCATGGCCGAAGGTGATGAATGGAAGACGACTTTCAAGACGAAGCATGACCTCTACGAGTGGCTCGTCATGCCATTTGGCCTCTCCAATGCACCATCCACCTTCATGCGCCTCATGAATCACGTCTTGTGCAAGTTTTTGGGTGTTTTCGTAGTTGTCTATTTCGATGATATCTTAGTCTTTAGCAAGTCTTTGGATGCCCACATCGAGCACCTTCGCCAAGTGCTCGAGTGCCTTAGACAAGAGCAATTATATGTCAATTTGGAGAAATGTGTCTTTTGCTCGGACACCACAATTTTTCTTGGCTATGTCGTGTCTAAGGACGGACTACGAGTGGACGAATCAAAAGTTCGCGCCATTCGGGAGTGGCCTACTCCTACTACGGCCACCATGGTTCGAGCCTTTCTCGGCTTAGCGGGTTTCTATCGACGCTTTGTCAAGGACTTTAGCTCGATAGCGGCACCGCTACATGAGCTTACTAATAAAGGTGTCACGTTTGAGTGGCGTGATACCCATGCTCGAGCGTTTGAGTCGCTCAAAGACCGTCTTTGTAATGCGCCACTACTCCAACTCCCAAACTTTTCGAAAACCTTCAAGGTGGAGTATGACACATCTAATGTGGGCATTGGGGAGGGGGGTTGTCCTACAAGAGAATCGACCCATTGCTTACTTTAGCGAAAAACTTTCTGGTCCCTCACTCAACTATCCAACTTATGACAAGGAACTATATGCTTTAGTTCGTTGTCTTAAAACATGGCAACACTACTTGTGGCCGAAGGAGTTTGTGATTCATTCGGATCATGCGGCTCTTTCGTATCTCAAGGGTCAAACTACCTTGAGTCGGCACCATGCGAGTTGGGTAGAGTTTCTTGAGACCTTTCCTTATGTTATTCGACATAAGAAAGGTAAAGAGAATGTGGTAGCCGACGCCCTTTCTCGCCGATATATCCTTCTTGTGCATATGGACGCCAAGATCCATGGCTTTGCTCTTATCAAAGAGTTATATGCCACGGATCTTGACTTCAAGGATATATTTGCTCAATGCCTTGACCTCCGAGAGCATGAGTCTTTCTTTATTAACGATGGCTATTTATTCCGTGCGGGCAAGCTTTGTATCCCGCGCTCGAGTATTCGTCATTTGTTGATAAAGGAGGCCCATGAGGGTCGTGGTCACTTCGGTGCTACCAAGACTCTCGCCGCTCTACAAGAGCACTTCTTTTGGCCTCGAATGCGCAAGCATGTGACACGGTTTTGCACAAGTTGCATCACATGTCACCATGCAAAATCGCGACAAGGTCCGGATGGATCGTATTCTCCTTTGCCTATACCAATGGGACCTTGGGAGGATCTTTCTATGGACTTTGTAGTTGGCCTACCCATGTCAAAACGAGGCAAAGACTCCATTTTCGTGGTAGTCGATCATTTTTCAAAAACGGCACATTTTATTGCATGTAAGAGCACACAAAATGCTAGTGAAGTAGCTACCCTTTTCTTTGACAATGTTGTGCGCTTACATGGAATACCGCGTTCCATCCTTAGTGATCGGGACGTAAAGTTTGTGAGCCATTTTTGGAGAACCTTATGGGGGAAACTTGGAACCAACTTATTGTTTTCAAGTAGCTATCATCCCCAAACCGATGGTCAAACGGAGGTGACCAATCGGACTCTCGGCGCTCTACTTAGAGCGACCCTTAGGAACAACCCACGCAAGTGGGAGGACTTACTTTCTATTGTGGAGTTTTCTTATAATAGGTCTCGACACTCGGCAACCAAGCTTTCACCTTTTGAAGTTGTCTACGGCCTTAATCCACACACTCCGACAGACTTCACTCCGCGTCCACTCAAAGACGGAGAGCACATCACTAGAGCAAGTCGTGCCGCTCACATCATTGAGCTTCATGAGCGGACTAGGACACAACTCCAACGGCGTGCCGATCAACTTGCCTCAAATCGCAACAAAGAGCGCCGTCCACTCTCATTCGAGCCCGGTGATCTTGTTTGGCTCGACTTAAGGAAGGAGCGTTTTCCATCTCGCCGCAAAGGCAAGCTCTCGGACCACGGTGATGGACCATTCCGCATCTTATCCCGCCATGGCCCGAATGCATACAAGTTGGAGCTTCCGGACGACTATGGCATGCACCCGATGTTCAATGTCAATGACCTTGCACCATACGTTGAGCCCCTATTTGACGACGGTGAAACGGGGATGTTTCACATCCAAGATGGGGGGACTGATGCGCCCTTGACCCCTATGTCCCAACATGAGGAAGACGAGGCACTCCGGGTTCACTCCGATGGACCGCTCACCCGTTCACGTGCTAAGGCAATCGCCCAAGCTACCGGCTCCATCATTAGCCGGACCATTGCTTGTCACGGACCCATTGGTTGCAAACCGTGCCTCTACGCCACTATGACATGAAGCTTGTCAAGCCGGCACCGTTCCGGCGCATTTTCTGTAACTTAGCGTTTTGTAATAATAAGTCTTTTTATTTTCGGAATATTAATTTCCGGGACTTTATTTCCGGATATTAATTTTCCGAATTTAAGATTAGACTTTTGGTTTCGGAATTTAATTCGGAAACTTAATTCCGAACTAAAATTCTCAACCTTTCTTATTTTTAGGTGTTTCATTTTCGGAACTTAAATTCCATCTTTATTTCCGTCATTTAATTTCCGACCCTTTGTATGACCTTCATCCACTATATAAGGGGATGCTTGACTCATTTGTAAAGCATGTTCAATTTGATTAAGTAATGAGAAGTATTTTCCTCCTACTTACTTGAGCATCAATCCCTCTTCCAATCCTCTCAAAATTCTTCTTTTGGATCTTCGATCCAAACTCAACCACATTCGAGGGTTCTTCAAGAACCAACTCAACCGACCCCCTTCAAGGTTTGATCGATCAATCTAGATCGACTCAATCATACAACTTCCGCAACCCATCTTCAATTGCATTCGCACTTCAACTAAGGAGTAGTTGAGCTTCAGCTTGATCTAGATCCGGAATAATTCATTGACGTGTCCAAGGACGCATCAAGCCACAAACGTTAGGGCAATGTATGTATCCGGCCCAAAGAGTACACCGTCCGGGTGTGAATTTAGGAGATCCCGCATCCCATGATTATGAGCTCCGCCCTCAAGTGATACAAATGATCCGGCATAACCAATTTGGAGGGATGGAAGGAGAGTCCCCTCATCAACATTTGATGAACTACGAGATATTGATGGAGACTCTAAGGCCGCCTAGGTTGGAGAACAACAACCATAAGCTTAGGGCTTTTTCCTTCTCATTTAAGGATAAAGCCTTGGCTTGGTACCAATCGATTCCACTAGGGCGTGTGAGTACTTGGGAGGAAATGACAACCGAGTTCTTTACTAAGTTCTTCCCACCTTCCAAGACAACTGAGCTAAGAGGGAGATCAATGCCTTCGTGATGAAGGATAGAGAAAGCCTATTCAAGTCTTGGGAGAGGTTCAAGGACCTCCTCCTAGATTGTCCACACCATGGTATACCGAAAATAGAGCTTTTGGAGATCTACTTCAAGGGACTTGATGAAGATAGCCAATTCAAGCTTCAATCTCTTTCCGGTGGAACTTTAATGGAGAAGAATGTGGATGAGGCTTGGGAGTTTGTAGAGAAGCAAACCTTGGTGATAGAGAAGTACTCCCATAGGAAGAGTGATGGGAGAAAACCGGGAGTTTATGAAGTGAGTGAAGTCACCATGAACAACTACAAGCTCGATGCAATCAACAATGAGCTTAAGTCCTTGAGGGAGTTGTGTGCTACAACTTTGAAGAATCAAGCAAGCCCTCAAGTGCAAGTGCAAGCAAACTTGTCTTCCAAGGAGGAAGATGTGAACTACATGGGAAGGGGAACTACAACAACTATCAAGGCCCAAGGAATTTCAACAACAACCGGCAATTCAACAATTACCGGCCTAACCACAACCATCCCGGGTTTTCCTATTCTAACCCGGATGGAGCCTTGAACCCTCCCGCTTCCACAAGCGCAACTCCACCACCTAAGGCTTCACAAGAGCCTCCACCCGGACTTACTCAACCTCCAAAGGATAGAACCGAGATGATGTTTGAGCAATTGCTTGGAAGGTTGAGTGGTCTTGAGAGCACGGTGACTTCCATTTCTAAAGCTCAAAAGGTGCTAGAAGCAATAGTGTTCCAAAAGGCGGGTGAAGCTCATAGAGATCCGGGAAAGCTTCTTGGAAGAATCGAAGATAACCCAAGAGGCCAAGTGTTGGCCATCACAACAAGGAGTGGGCTGAGCATGAAGGACCCTTTGTCTAAGGGGAATGACAATGGAAAGCAAGTAGTGGTGGAAGAAGAGCCATTGCAAGAAGATGGAGGCAAGAGCAAGGATCATGAGCCAACATATGTGACACCACCTCCATACAAGCCACCACTACCATTCCCACAATCACGAGCAAAAGCTCGTTTGGACAAGCATTTCAGTAAGTTCCTTGAACTTATGTCTAAATTGCATATTAACATTTCGTTCATGGATGCTATTCTAGGTATGCCGGCCTACGGAAAATTCTTGAAGGAAATACTCTCCAACAAAAGGAAGTTGGAGGAGTATAGAGAAGTGAGGATGACGAAGAGGTCCTCGGAATTGATCCAAACTATGAAGGAGGAGATGCCTCCTAAGCTAAGAGATCCGGGATCTTTTTGTGTACCAATTGGAGTGGGAGAAGTGAAGTATGAAGCCCTTTGTGACCTTGGAGCAAGTGTAAGCATCATCCCGCTTGCACTTTGCAACAAGGTTGGGCTAGGAGAGCCAAATCCGGTCAAGATGACCCTTTACATGGCGGACCGTTCAATCACTCACCCCGTAGGCATCTTGAAGGACATACCGGTTCAGCTCGGGAAGTTCTAGTGCCAATAGACTTCGTTGTTTTGGACATCCCGGCGGACTATCCGGTTCATATCATCTTAGGGAGGCCTTTCTTAGCCACATCCGGATGTTTGGTGGATTGTAAAAATGGAATTCTCTCTTTCAACATTGGAGAAGAGAATATCAAGTTCAAACTATCCACAATGATGAAGAGGCCAACCCTTGGTGAAGATGTGTTCAACATTATCGAGCCAGAGGAATGTAGAGAAGTTGTGAGCTCGATCTTGATCAAGGACCCCTTGGAGAAGGTTCTTAGCTTAAGTTTGATAGAGTAAGGGTTTGAAGATGATTGCAATGAGGAAATCAAGGCCTTGGATGCATTGGAAAAGGAGACAAGTGTTGAATTTGAAGTGCACGAAAGTATGTTGAATCACTGTAGGAATCACGGTCTGTCACCCCAAACCACGGCCGTGGTTTGTCCCGTGGAACTCTCTGGAATGCTCAAAAGTGCTACCTTAGCAAGTTCCACGGCCGTGGTTATGCCAGAGACCGTAATTTTGCCCGTGGTTTCTCCAAAAAGAGCCTTAGTGGTTGATCAAGCTTCAAGGAGCCTTGAGGAGTCTTCCATAGCTTTGGATTCATCTCAACCTACTTTATATGGAGCGTCTCTAATCGATAAAGGTCCTCCTAAACTTGAACTTAAACCCCTCCCCTCTCATCTTAAGTATGCTTTTCTTGGTGAAGATTCTACTTATCCGGTGATTGCTAATGCATGCTTGAATGATGATGAGTTGAATAGATTGTTGCATGAGTTGAGATTGCATAGGAAGGCTATTGGTTATACCATTGATAATTTAGTTGGCATTAAACCTTCTTTGTGCATGCATAAAATCTTAATGGAAGATGATCATAAACCTTCAATTGAACCTCAAAGGAAACTAAACCCCATCATGAAAGTAGTAAAGAAAGAGATCCTTAAATTGCTAGATGCGGGAATCATTTTCCCGATTTCGGATAGTAAATGGGTTAGTCCCGTGCATGTGGTTCCTAAGAAGGGTGGGATGACCGTAGTAACTAATGAGAATAATGAACTAATCCCTACTAGGACGGTTACGGGATGGAGGATGTGTATAGACTATAGGAAACTAAATGTGGCCTCTAGGAAAGCTCACTTTCCTCTTCCTTTCATTGACCAAATGCTAGAGAGATTAGCTCAACATTCCCATTTTTGTTACTTAGATGGCTATAGTGGATTCTTCCAAATCCCTATCCACCCGGATGACCAAGAGAAAACTACATTCACATGTCCTTGGGGTACATTTGTATATAGGAGAATTCCATTTGGGTTGTGTAATGCACCCGCCACCTTTCAAAGGTGTATGATGGCTATCTTTTCTGAGTATATTGAAAATATCATGGAAGTGTTTATGGATGATTTCTCTGTTTATGGATATTCATTTGATGATTGTTTAGCTAACTTGTCCTTGGTGCTTAAAAGATGTGAGGAGACTAATCTAGTCTTGAATTGGGAAAAATGCCACTTCATGGTAAGCGAAGGCATTGTGTTGGGACATTTGGTGTCCAACCGAGACATTGAGGTTGATAGGGCTAAGATAGAGACAATAGAGAAGTTGCCACCACCTACCTCGGTGAAGGGGGTAAGGAGTTTCTTAGGGCATGCCGGTTTTTACCGGAGATTTATTAAAGATTTCATTAAGATTTCTAAGCCTCTTACTAACCTACTAATGAAAGATGTTGAGTTTGTTTTCTCCAAGGATTGCCTTGAGGATTTTTGTAGGTTGAAGAATGCTTTGATCTCCACACCTATCATGCAACCTCCGGATTGGAGTTTACCGTTTGAGATCATGTGTGACGCGAGTGATGTAGCCGTTGGGGCTGTTTTGGGACAAAGGAAAGATGGGCTTACACATGCCATCTATTATGCTAGCAAGACGCTAGATGATGCCCAACTCAATTATGCTACCACCGAGAAGGAGTTGCTAGCGGTTGTGTATGCATTTGAGAAGTTCCGCTTGTATCTTGTTGGAGCGAAGGTCATTGTGTATACGGATCATGCTGCGATCCGTTATCTCCTTACAAAGAAGGATGCCAAGCCTCGTTTGATTCGGTGGATCCTTCTTCTCCAAGAGTTTGATTTGGAGATCCGGGATAAGAAAGGGTCCGAAAATTCTGTGGCGGACCACCTTAGTAGACTCCCACCATTGGAGATTGAGAGAGATGACATCCCGATTGATGACTCATTCCGGGATGAGCAATTGCAAATGGTGGAGTGCTTGTTTCAAGTGTCAAGGGGTAATGGGCCATGGTATGCCGACATAGTGAACTATCTCGTTTGTGAAGAGGTGCCACCCGGTCTATCGTATTCCCAAAAGAAAAAGTTCTTCAAGGATGTGAGGCATTACTATTGGAGTGAACCACTCTTGTTTAAGAGAGGGCCGGATGGAGTCTTTAGGAGATGCATACCGGAGGATGAGGTGGAGAGTGTGATCCGCCATTGTCACTCCTTGCCATGTGGAGGCCTAGCTCACACAAGACGTGTGCAAATGTATTGCAATCCGGTTTCTATTGGCTCACTTGTTTAGGGATGTATAGAATTTTGTGGTAGCTTGTGATGCTTGCCAAAGGACGAGCAACATCTCAAGGAGGAATGAGATGCCCTTGAACAACATACAAGAGGTGGAGATATTTGATGTTTGGGGTGTGGACTTCATGGGGCCATTCCCCTCTTCTTGTGGCAACCTCTACATCCTATTGGCGGTGGACTATGTGTCGAGATGGGTGGAAGCAATCGCCTCTCCCACAAATGATGCCAAGGTTGTGGTGCGGTTCTTCAACCGAGTGATCTTCCCTAGGTTTGGAACACCAAGGGTGATCATAAGTGATGGAGGGAAGCATTTCACCAATAGGAATTTTGGAACACTTTTGGCTAAGTATGGGGTGACTCATAAGGTAGAAACACCCTACCATCCCCAAACTAGTGGCCAAGTGGAGATCTCCAACCGGGAGATAAAAGGGATCCTTGAGAAGACGGTTTCTAGGACGAGAAAGGATTGGGCTATGAAGCTCGATGATGCTTTGTGGGCTTATAGAACCGCTTTCAAGACACCAATTGGCACCACTCCCTACAAGCTAGTTTATGGAAGTCTTTCCACCTTCCGGTGGAGATGGAGCATAGAGCATATTGGGCTATAAAGTGGCTGAATTTTGACCTCAAGGAGGCCGGTGAGAAGAGGTTGCTAGACATGAACGCTCTTGAGGAGATCCGGTTGGATGCCTATGAAAATGCCCGGATCTACAAAGAAAGGACCAAACGATGGCATGACAAGCGTCTCATCCCGAAGGGATTGAGTGAAGGAGACTTGGTCCTTCTCTTCAACTCAAGGCTGCAGCTCTTCCCCGGAAAGCTAAAGTCAAGATGGACGGGTCCTTATGTGGTGAAGAAGATCTTTCACCATGGAGCGGTTGAGATAGGAGGGGAGCATTGTGAAGACTTTAAGGTGAATGGGCACCGGTTGAAGAAGTATATCCCGGGAGCTCCGGTGGACATGATTGCCCCACTTCACCTTGAGTGAGACGCCCCCGAATTTGGTCAAGCTAATGACCTTAAAGAAGCGCTTAATTGGAGGCAACCCATTGGTAGACATTTTTCCCTTTTCATTTTCGTTTTAGTTTTGATTTTTCTGTTTTTGTGTGTTTGGAGTTAGTGTGCTAGAGTCTAAGTAGCATGGAAGCCTTGCATGACATATGGATGATGATGATGAGTCCCTCATCAATTATGGGTGGAGCGGACGCGGAACTTGGACGGCTAGCGGTGCCTAGCGCGGGTCCCGATGCCACAATGAGCACCTTGAGCTCTCTACCACCTTTGATTGATCATCCATCATCAATCCACTTGAGTGAACCCAAATACCGAAGCAAACCATTTTACATTGTGAGGACCCTCTTTCACTCTTCTTTACTTCATTTACACATTGGGGACAATGTGTTTCTAAGTATGGGGTGAGTTTTCATGATCACTTGCATGATTAGCATCTAGGATAATTTCTTTTAGTCTCATGTTTCATTATGTTTTGCATTGTACATACATATTTCGAAAATCCAAAAAAATCAGAAAATTTAAAATTTTTTAGTGCTTCTAAGCTTGGGAATGACCCTTATGATGAGATTGTCTTGTGAATTGGCTATGGATGGCCTTATGTGTTGAACTGATGTATGCATATGTGGACTTGAAGTACTTATCTTGAATCCCATGTATGAATTGTGATCATGAATGTTTGCCTTGATTGAATTGAGGATTGATGGTCGAAATTACACGCTAGTTCTTGCACATCATTTAGGAGTGATTAAGGCAATTCATCTTTCTCTACTTCTCATCTTTATCATGTTGTTTGAGCACCTCAATTGATATAAAATTTGACCTCTTTTGAGTCATCCGGGAATAGGAGCATGCTAGTGCGTTGATGTGTGTGAAAAGCAAGTGTGAGGTGAAGTTGTTGATGAAAGAATGTGGTGAATGAAGTGCTGAATTTGTTGTGGAAAGTGTAGAAAAAAATATAGGTTTGGGGACTTTGGTTTTGATGACGAGTAACTCGGCACCGTTCACATAATCAGGTGTTTGTGCCTTGCCAAAGTCGGATAAACCGAATGTCCTAACGAGCCTTGGTATGTGTGCCCGGTGTGAGGCACCTCAGAAAAATCCCGAGGTCCGCTAATCACCAAGGTTTCGGATTTGGTACACCAATGCCATTGCCTAAAAAATAAAAGAAAAAGAAAGTGAAAAAGAAGAGAAAACAAAGAAAAGATGGAGAAAATATACATTTGTGGTGAAGTTGATCAAAAATAAAATTTTGGAGTTAGTTCCTTTCCCGGATTAGCATCACATAACCTAAAAATTCCCACCTAATCACAACGTTTCTTAGCCTCTTCTTTCCTAAGTCCTTGTGACCAATTTGCATGTGTGTAAGACTTAGTGATCTAGATTGGATATACTCATGATCATCTTGGCTTCTTCATTTTCACCTTGCATGCATACTTTTGAGTTAAGTATAATTGTCTTTCCATGCCTTCGTCTATTTGATGCATGATTGCTTGTCCATTTGCCATGAAACATGACTATGAAGGTGATCCAATATTAGAAGCACAATTCCAAAAAGATTTTGTTATTTTTCTGCATGCATAAATCATGTCATCTCTTAGTCTATAGTTGGGACTTGCTCGGGGACGAGCAAACCTTAAGTATGGGGTATTTTGATAACACGATTTATGACGTTAGTTTAGGCATCCATTTAGATAGTTTTTCCCGCTATTCATGCATAGTTTGACATTAGTTCGTGACGATTTGCACTTAATTCATGTATGTTGTCGAGATAGACGTCTACACGCATGTTTTGTAGGTATTTTGGGAGCTTTTGGAGCTTAATCGATACATCCAGGGATCGTTCCTCACGATGACACACTTTAGGACTCATTGGGAAGCAAGTTAGGAGCAAAGGAGAACACATAGGACCATGTTGGTGCATGCCTTACACCAACTCATGGCTCAACGATCAAAAGAAGGTTGAAGCACCAAAATCACGGTCACTGGGAGTTCCACGGCCATGGAAAGGACCGTGATTCCCTCTGTACAGCTGGGACAACTATCCCACGATCCCCATAACCGACTCTTGCAAATGGTGAAGGCTATAAGTACTCTTGCAGGCTGATTCTAAAAGGGGACCTGACCTCACACACATTCTCTCCCTTACTCTCTCATTTTGATTTGGATTGAAGCTACTCTTGGAGGAGAAGAAATACTCTCATTTGGAGAAGAAGAAGAAGCACACTAGTTTCATAGTTTTCAATAGTTTTTGAGAGTTTTGAGTGAGTTTTGTTGAAGACATTTTCTAGGGTTGTAAGAAACGAATCGAACCTTCTTTTGAAGGGTTGTAAGTCTCTCTTTTAACATTTATTCAGCTCGTTTTTCTTGTTCTACTTGTTTCTTCTCTCCTTCATTTCATTCCTCTTGATATGGACTCCATGAATGTATGCTTGATGAGTTTGATTGTTAAGATGCATGTTGTTGGCTAAATAGATGCGATTCTAGGGTAAGGAAATGATGGTTATGGCTTGGACTATGATAGGATAGACTTAAACGTACCTTTGGATGACTTATTTGCTCGAACCTAGCTACCGTTGCAAATCACGGCATGTTCCTGTATATCCACGGCCGTGGAAGTGATGAACTACCCGTGATTTTGTCCAACTTGCTTGTATTGATGAATCTGAATGTTAGATTGTTAGATTGTTGAAATCCTAGTGTTTGTTGAGCTAGATCTATCCTAGGGTGACCTAGTGTTAGCAATCTAAGTGAGGAAAGAGACCTACCCGGTAATTTCCGATCTCAAGTACCAAAGATGATAAACTCTAGGTAGTAGTGAGCCTCATAAGCCACTATTGGATTAAGTGTGCTAGGATTGATGTTTAGGGCTTGCCTTCCCGAGACTTACCCGGTAAGGAGAGGTTAGATCCCTAGATAGCAATCCGGTTCGTGTAGAATTCCTAACCTTAGGTTCTTTGAGACTTACCCGGTGATGAGACCTTAGGAACGGACTAGTGGACCATGAGACCTATCCGGTGATTGATCCCGATTTAGAAACACCCAATCCCAACATACCATAGTTGATCCAAGGGAATGACTAGATAGCTTGAGTCCAATGTCATAACCGGAATTTCTAACCCCTAGAATCCGCTTTTCTCTCTTTGATTACCTATCTCGTGTTTGTGTTTGTTTATTTGAGTTGCTAGTTTAGTTGTTTGATAACCTTTTATGATTTGTGATCCTTGATTGATCACCACAAAACCAAACCAAAAACATTGAGATTTTCTTTTCTTTATTTCTTTCTCTTTTCTTAGCCTAGATTTACACTATCCTTAGTCACTATTGATTCAATTTCACCTTAATCTTTGTGTTCGACCTCGGAATACTATCCTTACTACAAAACGACCCATACACTGTGGGTTCTCTAGGAGTTAGGAAAAATATATCGAGTTATAAATTTTAGATTTTTGCGTGTCACGTTTCTAGCGTAACAACCACCACCATAACCACTATCACTACCAACACCACCACTATTAACATCATAACCACCCCTGAACCCTTGATAATCATGCCCTTATTGAGTTTTTTTTTAATGTGAATTTACATCTTCAATCCATTTAGAGATTTGATTTCCACTAGCACTCTAGGTGTTCCATTACATTTTTAAGAGAAACTTGGAAATAGGAATACCCGTCAAACCTCAAGAAGCACTTACTACATAATATATGAATGACCATCACTAAATATGATAAAAATATATGAATCATAACATGATATAATATTATAATACACTTATCCTTCACAAAATTATAGTAAGTAGGCATCAATAACATGTCTACCAGGAAATGAAAATCTATAGATGAAGTTTGATTAGGTGTAGCAAGAATAAATCATGCTTCATGTCATCATAACTGGTGTAATTAGCAACCCCACTCGTTGTCGCATGAAAAGATATGCAAACTGATCAAGCTAGGTAAATAAATTATGATAAATTTAATTGAAATGTCAGATAACATGATTGTCAGTATGTTAAACTCTTAAGTACGTCATATTAAAAAAAGAAGACTAGAAAGCAGATAAGATGACAAGGATTCTATACAATGATAAACATTAGACTATATTCCCACCTTTATCTCTTGCCAAGAAGCAAAATTTTCAAAACATAATATTACTTGCCAAAAAGACAAGAAAATAGATAAGATGGCCATACCTTTAGATCCTGCCAAGAAGCAAACTCATATAAAAGCTTAAATGTATGTCAAATGTCATACATACCACGGTATTCAGAACGCCTAGAGACCCCTCCGCGACCTCGACTATCATAACTACTACCATGGCGACTACTTGATGAAGAATGGTCACGGCCACCATGTTCAAGCTCGACCTTTGAGAAAGAAAAAGGAGATTTATGTTCTACAATGTTAAAACAGTTTAATAGAACCACACTGTACCCTCAAAGTCTACAAATGAACATAATTAACCCGGAGACGATGTCCATCAAAGTAATAGCCATCACGACCACGAATAGCACTTTAAGCATCACGAGACTCTTCAAACTGTAAACAACAATAGAGCATGTAGCTATATGTTCGAGAAATCAGGGAAAAGAATAATGCAAGCAGACTCAACTAGTATGATAGAAAGTATAAATATTAACTAACACACCCAAGGAAATAGACTCAATGTGTTTAGAGTAGAAAGAGACAATAAATAGACACACAAGATATTAAGAAGAGAGTTTTACTTACCTTGAACTTCTGCAATTAGAGAGAGAGAGAGAGACAACTGGGTCGGTTTAATGTTCGCTCAAAAGTGTGTGCGTCAATGTCTTAGAATTTATATCTAGAACTTATGCAAAAGCGAACCCGCAGTGTACGGATCAGCTGTAGTAAGGCAAGAAATTCCAGAGTCGAACTCAGGGATTTGGTGAGAATAAAATCGATTTCAAATTATCTGGCAAAGTGCAAAAGCTTTTGTAATTAGTAAGGAGACAAATGATTCCAAGGATTCAAGTATCCGACTGCGGCTTTCGATTCAAGACACTTCTAAAGATCAAAGGACAGAGTTGACGTTGCCAAGGTTTTGTGTTTCGAAAGAAGGTATTGTACGGTGAAGTTCCAAAACCTATATGTCTAACCCAAAGGCTCTCTCTATAAAGGTTGTTGAGGCTGCAATATAGAAAGGATCTAAGGATGAGATTAACACTCAAACTAACCACCCAAACCCAAGGATATGACTCTCGAAGGTAAGATGGAAAGCACACTCAAACCTTAATAGAGGATGTTGAGTCTCTCTATTACCCAAATCTTACAAACTTTAGTTATCAAGTGAAGAATTAATGATGAAGTCTCTTCTCACACTTGAATAAGGGTTAAAAAGGGTAAGCAATGTTAGGATTTAGGCAAGGGTTAACTTTGTTTAAAGGATAAAGCAATTAAAGAACGTCAGGAAGAAAAATTGCCCTGTTCTTGATAAAATCGGTCGATTTACTCAAGAACAGGTAGATTTATCTGGTGTCGCAAAGTTAAATCTCAACTCTCAGGGTCCAAATGGTTAAATGAGTTCAGTCTATCATCATCTAAGCCTCAATCATCAACTATTCTCCCCAGAATCACAAGGTTTTTAGCCAACCATTTTCATATTCAAATCAAAATCAAGATTGAATGAAGAAAACCAAATAAAACTCAAAATTTGTATAAAAACCAAATAATCTCTGAATCTGTAATCAAACCTTAAAATCTTGCAAATAATCTCTCAAAACACTCAACAATGTGTTCACAAGTCACAAGAATCAGAAGAGAAACAAAAGATCTCACAATTCCTTGAATCTTGACTTGTTGTTTATTTCCTTCAATCCTCTCTCCAAGAACCTTCAATTCTGCAAAATCCTGTAAATCTTCCACGTTGCGAACTCTAGATTTTTGTTCCTAGGGTTCCAATGTATACTTCCTCACCAATGGGCTGCTTGGCATATCACTTCTTAGGCCCACAAGTGATGGGCTTTTGATCATAATATTTTTAGACGATTTATGAAGGAAAATCGCTCGATTCAAAGGCAAATGGACCACCCGATTTTTGCACAGGAAAATCGGCCAATTTTCTATGTAAATGAGGCGATTTTCTTCAACAGAAAGAGCTCGTCTATTGAATTGTTTCCTTCCTTCCATTAGTGACCCTTTCACGCACTTTCTTTGCTCTTCATGACTCCTCCTAGGTTCCTTAAGCTTCCTTATTGACCTTAGATACTCTTTGCTATACTTTTGCTTCCAATTCCACCGTATTCACCTATAATTCAACCAAAACTCGTGTAGACCTCTATTTTCGAAATATAAATGAAATAAACCTTAAAGGTACACAAATCTCTCCGAATACAAGATAAATCGAGGTAAAACCTCTACAATATGCATGATTATAATGACATATAATTCATGTCATCAAAATACCCCATACTTGCCTCTTTCTTGTCCCCAAACAAGATTCAAACTTAGAATACAAGATGTCGTGGATTATATGATGCGAAAAACTCAAAATTTTTTGAAAAGTGCTTCTTATTGGATTACCCTCAAAGTAATGCTTCAAGACATAGGAAGACAAAGTATGCATCAATAATAACCATATCATGAACAAACCATCCTTTCTTTCTCAAAGACACAAATAAAAGACATGATAAAGATGTAAAGATAATCAAAGTCAAACAAATCTAGGCCATGAAGCCTTAAACATGTACACAAAGGTCTCAAGGTCTTCAAATAAAAAAAAAGGTCAAAGAAACGTGATAAGGGTGGGAAATCTTTAAGGTAATGTGATGCTAATCCGGGAAAGAGGAACAACACAATAAGAGCTTTAAGAACACAACTTCACCACACATGCTTTACATGTAAAATTTTTGCTTTTCTTTTACTTTACTTTTTGAGAGTATGGACATCGGTGCACAAAAACCGAAGCCTAGGAGATCGGCGTTTCTCAATTTTCGAGATGCATCAAACACTTGATGCACATACCATATCCCGTTAGGACTTGTCGTTCAATTGGACTTTGAAAAAACACAAACACTCCGCTTTGTGAATGGTGCCGAGTTACTCATCCTCATATTCAACGTCCCCAAACCTAATATTGCTAAACTTTCACTTAACACTTTCACAATGGCCCTCCCACATCAAACATGCCTTACATAACCACTTATCCTAATTCCCGGATGGTCAAAAGGAGGTCAAATATTTCATTGAGGAGCTAGCATGAACAAGATGTGAACAAGAAAAGAAGTGAATTGCCTTGGTCATTCCTATATGATGCAAAAGAACTTATAATATAGCTTCGATCATTATTTCATTCTCCTATCAAGACATCAAGATCATATGAATCATTCATGTATTCAAGTAAGACAATCAAATTCATTCATGCTACCATTGAAATCTCAACATAGCTAAGTCATCTTTTTGTCTTTTCCACATCACAATCATCATCATAGAGGTCATTTCCATCATAAGAAGCACTAAAACTTTTGAAAACTCACAAATTTTCGAATGAAAGCATGCAATGCGAATGCCATAGTGGAAAGCAAATAGTGCAAGAGTTATTACAAACCAAATGATCAAGTGCAACACAAAGTACATAAAGTGCGAAAAAGATGAAAGAGATTGCAAGTACCCCCACCCTATACTTAACCTTCACATTGTCCCCAATGTGAGAAGTCAAGCATAAGATGGAGAAAAATACTTACGATGTAAAATGAAGTGGAATCTCAATCCTCAGCCGGTGGTGGTGGATATGGGTACCTCGGAGCTCCGTGATCATAGAAGGTGCCAAATGTATGATAGTACATGTCCCTCATCTGTCCATCGTAGGAGGAGTACCTCGCATCTGTCTCCTGGCGGTACTTCGTGAACTGGGTGTTCAGAGTGGTGTAGTCGGTGTGAAGGGCCTGTTAATCGGAACGAAGACCCTGATAGTCAGTGTGTTGACTCCGAGTGCCAGAAATCAATGCTCCAATCTGTCGTTCGATGAAAACCCGAAGGGAAAATTATCCATAATCTCACATGTTATCAAACTTCTCATTCCTCTAACCGCCTTCCGCTACTCTTTCCGGCGTCTAAACCCTAGATCGCCTACCTCCGCCTCCACAAATTCCTTCCCATTAATTGATCTTCTTGATGGATGCAGACCGGAAATCCTCATTCCACTCTTCCCTCGGAAACCCGAACCAATTTTTGACTTATTTGTTTCCACCATTCCATTATCCCCAATCCCCAAATCCTATAATGTAGCTCTCCAAGACCTGTATTGGGCCGCTGCCATCCTCGATGAATATCGAGCCCTTATGCAAAATAAGACTTGGGTCCTGGTTCCTCATCCTAAAGATGCTAATATTGTGCGATGCATGTGGATTTTTCGGCATAAGTACAAGTCCGATGGTTCCCTTGAGCGGTACAAAGATCGTTTTGTTGCTAAAGGATGTTCTCAGCAAGTTGGCATTGGTTGTGATGAGACGTTCAGTCCGGTTGTTAAACCGGCAACCATCAAGATGGTTCTTTCAGCATTGCAGTATCCCGCTCTTGGTCCATTCACCAACTGTACGTTCAAAATGCTTTCCTTCACGGGCACCTGAACGAAACAGTTTACAAGTTTCAACCTCCTAAATTCTGTGACTCCTCTCAGCCAAATCATGTATGTCTTCTACATAAGTCTCTTTATGGTAATAAACAGGCTCACCGAGCCTGGTTCCAACGTTTTGCAGGCTTCTTGACTCGCATTAGTTTCATCGGGAGTAAGAGCGACTCGTCTCTCTTTATCTATCGTCAGGGCTCTAACATTGCTTATCTGCTTTTATATGTTGATGACATTATCCTTACTACATCTTCCGACATATTGCGCACTAATTTGATTATGATTTTGGGCAAGGAATTTGCTCTTAAAGATCTACGTGCTTTGTCCTATTTTTTGGTCGTAGTTCGTCGGAGTGCCTCTGACTTATTCTTATCCCAGGACAAGTACGCTCAAGAAATTGTTGAACGAGTTAAGATAACAAACTGCAAACTTGTCATCACACCTGTTGAGACATTGGTCAAGCTCAGTGCATTTTCTAGACCAGTAGTCAACGACCCCACTCTGTACAGGAGTCTCGTTGGTGCTCTTTAGTATCTCACTTTTACTCGACCTGATATTAGATGACATGATATTAGCTTTGTTGTGCAACATATCTGCTTATCATGCATGATCCCTGTGAGCCGCACTTTGTCGCCCTTAAACACATCATCCTCTACATTGCCGAAACTTCGACTCTCGGTATTGCCATTTCTCCTTCACCCAAATTTGACTTAATTGCTTATACAGACGCTGATAAGGGAGGATGCCCGGACACTCGTCGATCTACTTCGGGCTATTGTGTATTCTTCAATGACACACTAGTCTCATGGTCCGTCAAACGACCGTGATCTCAAGGTATAGTGCCGAGGCCGAATACCGTGGGGTTGCTAATGTTGTCTCTGAGTGTTCCTGGCTACGAAATCTCCTGCTGGAACTTCATTTCCTCTCTCCAAAGCCACGGTTGTATACACTGACAACATCTTTGCTACATACCTTGTCACCAATCCAGTTCAGCATCAACGTACCAAGCACATTGCACTTGACATCCATTTTGTTCGCGACAAGGTCGCGCTTGGGCACATCAAGGTGTTTCATGCGCCTTCCGCATTCCAGTATGTTGATGTCTTCACAAAGGGCCTACCGCGATAATTATTTTTAGACTTTCGGTCCAGTCTTACTGTTCATCCTCCACCAGTTTTGACTGCGGGGTATGATAAAATATGTAAATATTGTAAATAGAGGTCTCCCCTTGTAATTATGTAAACACGTTCCTCTATTTATATTACCCATTGTTTGATGGAAACCCGAAGGAGAATTTATCCATATTCTCACAGGTATGAATATCACGTATCACATATCCGTGTTTGATAATTTGGTATATGGGTATCAAATTGATATACCCATATATCCGACCTTTACTTTTTTTAGTGATTCCGATATACCTAGAAATCGACCGGTATCACTTCTTCTCCTTCACGTCCTTTGTCTCTCTCCCTCATCTCCCTCTTTGGATCTCCATAACAACTCTCGCTCATATCTCCAAGGTACGATATTTTTAGTTCCCTCTTCGGATCGTTCTTTCAACACAACAACTCTCGCTCAACTCTCCCGTCTCTGCTGAATATTTTTTATATGAGTCTCCCTTCCTCTATTTATATTACCCATTGTTTTTGAAGTGAGTCCCTTCTGTGCTGAATTTTTTTATTATTCTCCCTTCTCTGCTGAATTTTGTTTATATGAGTGTTCCTTTTCTACTGAATTTTGTTGATGTAGGTCTCCCTTCTCTGCTGAATTCTTTGTATAAGCACCTCCCTTCTTTGTTGATATGAGTGTGAAAATCATTTTTTATTGCTACTGTATGATGATGAATGTTTTTGTTATCCCCATATCCCCGAGATCGATTTTTTCTTCATCTTATCAAATACAAGTATCAGATATTGATATCAATTTCATACATATATCTCTGATATGATATTGATACCTGATATAATGATATGGGAAATAAACAAGTCCGCAGTGTGTATCTTTTCTATTTGGAGGGTACTTTGGATGCACGTGGCGACGGCAAAGAAGGGTGAGATGAAGGGGCAGAAAGTTACCATTAAAATCATTCCCAAGGTTCATGATTCTAATCTTCTATATTCAAATCCATGCTATTATTCTGAATTTGAATGCTCTATTGAATTAGCAATATGTTTCAAGTGCATCATGTGATTTTCCATGATTAAATTTCATTATTTTTTTTGTGTGTGCTTTTCCTTTGTTGGGATTGCGGTTTACCAGATATGTTGAATCACCATAGGTCCTCCCGACCGCGAGTTTCCGGCTATGCATGGGTCTGGTGCTTCTAGTATGGTGTTGTTGGACAGGAGGCAAAAGTTTTGATTTGAGCAAGGAAGGTGATTTCAGTTTATGTTTGGAAGATTTGGTTAATTTATTTTTTCCAAAAACCGGTTTGGTTAAAATGTAAAATGGTCTACATAAACGGTTCATGGTTCAAAGATGAAAATTATTTAGGCAATTTTGGTAACCAGACCTTTTTGAAAAACTATAGTAGTAACTAGACTTTTTAAAGTTTCAATTAAATAAATATACCCCAACATTTTGTATTTATTCTCAAACTTTACCCACTCTTCTCCCAAGGGGTACAATTACTAAACACAAAACTAGAAAAAGACTAGTAAACCAAATTGTTTCAAATTATTCATGGTTCAAAAGATGAAAAATATTAAAAATTGAAAAGTGGGTCTTATTGACAACAAATTGGACGGGAATAGGAGGGAGCTGTTTTGGTGGTGGACCTGTTGTTACGGGCGGTTTCCGGTGGATTTTTTATAGGGGCGTGTTATATACACAATTTTAAATTTACTTGGTACCGAATATGAACGCTTTACGGTGGCGCTCAAATCGATCTGAGCGCTTTGCGACAGCACTCAAATCTTAAAATAAATAAAAAATGGCAAAAATAAGAAAAAATAGGGTTTTGAGCGCCGGCGCATGGTGCTGGCGCCCAAAACCCTGTTTTTTCTTATTGGCTGGCGTTCAAATTCTTTGTTTTTTTTTTTTACTTGTTGAGCGCCATCGAAATGCGTTTATTTCTTACCCTAGTAATACAAACCTCGTGCATTTAGCTTTTTCGTTTTATATATTTTACGTCATCTAAAACTCTACACCATAAACTATCAAGAAAAACTTAAAATAACGAAAAAGGCCTCGTTACCGAACAACTTGCCCTACTAAGACGAGGCTAAGAACAACCAATTTAAATGATTCACAGACCCGGAGTTGACCATCCAAATGGTTGCTTCTCGTATTAAAAATTAAAATAAGTAGTTGATTAAACGTGTTCAAGTTTGCAACATTATACACACATGTATCGGCACTTAAACAGCCTACTCACCAACCAAGCAAACCCCCAAAAGAAGCTTAGAGACAAGCACTTATACTACTTCCAAGGACAAGCTTATTATGATTCACACATGCAAGAGAAGGCGCCTCAGTGTTTGATCTTTGGCCTCTTAACAATCATGACGGAACAGTGGGCATGATGAGCACAGTAATCGCTAACACTGCCCAACACAGCCCTGCAAATCGTGACACACACTATTAGAAACCATATAGCCATAATCAATTATCTCATATGATTTGTGGCTTATTAGGCAATTACCTCTTGATAGCTCCATAACCATGGCTACCAACTACCAAAACAGAAGCATGGTGTTTTTCCACAGCTTCGCATAGTACGTTGCGAGCATCACCCTCCCACACTTCCACTATCACATTATTTACCTAGAATACACAAAACACGTTTATGATCGATGTATCTAAAAGCAAGCAAGGAAAGCAGAATATACAAAGAATTCTTCTCTGACAGCACACAACCAAGTTCAATTAAAGTCCTTACTGATTTTGAGATGCACATCTCCTTGGCCTTTTCTGAAACCCTCGCAGCTATCTGTTTCAGATCTGCATCCACGTATGGGAGAACCTCAGCACCTCCTGCAAATCAATCACAAAATCCATGTGAGAATCGGTTATACATCAACACTGAAAACGCCATAATCCACCAAATAATTAAAGACATGATCAGATCAATTGTGCAGAAAGTAGCAAACCGAATCCAAAAAGGACCAAAGGATCGATCAACGCAAAACAAAAGAGGCCAGCAAGTTGACTAAAAGTAGAAGAGGGGAAACAAGCAGCTGCTCACGATCCAAAATTCAATAGGAAAAGAGAAGAATTAAGTTACCGGGACCGGCGAGGCCGATTGCGGAAGCGGCAGAAGGCTTGGCGTGGACGACGACGAGGTTGAAGGGGAAATTGGGGGCGTGAGGGGCAAAGAAGTGTTCAAGAGCCCAAGCGAGTGCGTAGAAGCTGTGCTCGCTGTCGTCAATTCCGACCACCAATACCGGCTTCTCCGTTGGGACTGCAGCAGCCTCCATCGCCATGTCCACCTTCGATTCTCTGTCGATCGAAATCGCAACGGGAAATGAAGGCCCTGGTAGAAGAGTCGTATCCTGCTGTACCGTTTGTCGTGCACAAGGTTCTGGAACCCCGTGGGTGTATTATATAGTAGTGGTTGACAGGTGGAAATGGCCCTTCACTAATCATCTTATTAGTGCGACGTCATTTTCGTCACCGAAGGTTCTCCAACAAAACTTGTCCATTCAATAATTTACAGCTTACGTGTCAATTAGTATTAATTTCAGGTTTTAAAAAACTATTTTTAACTCAAATTAAATATCATATAATTTTTAATGGGAATAATTGAACACTGAATCTGTTAAATAGAAACAGTCTAGATCATTCCAAAATACTTACACACAATCATCACAATATATTTAAAACGGTGTTGGTATTTTAAATTCAGTATCTAATAACAAATATTTTATTTTCTTTTAAATTATCTATATAATTCTTTCTTTTTAAAATTAATCTGATCAATTAATATATTTATTTTCAAAGATCGATTTTTAACAATATTAAATTTTTTAAAGCTAATCTGATCAATCAAAACAAATTTATTCATAAAAACGGATCAATTTTTTAACTTTTTAAAAATAATAATTTTTACAATAATAAAATTTTTAAAACTAATTTGATCGATCAATCAATATATTTATTCATGAAATAGATCGATTTTTAAAAATTTTTAATAATAATAAATTTTTTAAAACTAATTTGATTGATCAAAATTTTTTCGAGAAAAATAATATATATATATATATATATATATATAGTATAGGTCATATGAGAACAGGATTATCATCTAATCATGAGAACAGATTCGTAATTATTATTAATTTTGTTACGAAGGTGCGATATCGTTTAATATATTATTCATAGTTATTGTTGGTTGAGTGGATTATTCTTAGTTATTATTGGTTGAATGGATTATTCATAATTATTATTATTATTCGTAGTTATTATTAATTATGATATCTACTCTAAATCTCGACCCTTAATACTCACCATCCGACGGTCTAAGATTGTTCTCATGATTACACGATAAGCCTATTCTCATGGGAATCGCACCCTATATATATCTATATAGGGTGTGGTTCCCATGAGAACACCCCTAACGTGAGAACATGAGAACAATCGTACACCGTTGGATGTGAGTATTAAGGGTTGAGATTTAAAGTAGATATCAAAAATAATAATAACTACGAATAATAATAATTAGGAATCCAACAATAACTACGAATAATCCACTCAACCAACAATAACTACGAATAATACATTAAATGATATGACACATTCGTAACAAAACTAATAATAATTATGAATCTATTCTCATGTTCTCACGTTAGGGGGTGTTCTCATAGGATCTATACTCTATATATAGTATAGATCCTATGAGAACAGGCTTATCGTGTAATCATGATAACAAATTCGTAATTATTATTAGTTTTGTTACGAAGGTGCTATATCGTTTAATGTATTATTCGTAGTTATTGTTGGATTCCTAATTATTATTCGTAGTTATTATTAATTATGATATCTACTCTAAATCTCAACCCTTAATACTCACCATCCAACGGTGTACAATTGTTCTCATGTATACACGTTAGGGGTATTCTCATGGGAACCACACCATATATATATATATATATATATATATATATATATATATATATATATATATATATATAATATCAATGCGTTTTTATCAATTAACTTATTTCACAATTAGGAGGCCGCAACTAACCTGTAATGTTAATCTTTTACGCTTTATAATAAGTACCCATTAACGCCTTATTCCGTTGTTGTTTTCTCGTGGAGATGCAAAACCCTCTTTCTATGGCTGTCTAGATTTGAGTTTTATAGTTTTTGGAGATAAAGAAATTTTGCAAGACGTATGAGTACATGCTAGGACAACAACACAAGAAGTAAGGTCAGGCATTCAAGAAATCACAGATACGACACAAACATATCGAGATCCTTTAATCTCCATAGCGTTTTTTAGCAAGGACATGCATTCAAGACGTACAAGTAGTAGTAGTATAAGTTGTTTGAACACATTGATGAACTCTAATAATCCTTTGAACAAGACACAATATTTGGCTCTTACAAGTGCTCAACCGCTTCAAGTGACAATCGTGGATGGACCGAAAGAAGAGAATGCTCGCTTTGTAGAGGAGTAAGCTATGTAATATAATCTTTGATGGGTATTGTAAGAAAAGTTGAATGGGATATTTGGTATTCGCATTAGGTTTTGTGCAATTGGAAGAGCCATCGCACTAAACAAAAGGTACTTACTTGATTAGACCTCCGATTATGGGAATATCCCTCACTATCCGTAGAAACAACTACAACTATAGAAGCTGAGAGGGTAAAGCAGACAAATCACCACCACTAGAGAGATATTGAGACTATTTGGTAAGGTAATATTACGTAGATAGAAAGAATTAAGGGATGAAATTGTTTAAAGAAATAAATATAAAAATAAGTAAAACGAGGGTTTGGTAAAATGAATATGAATGTGGTTGAAATTATAAAAAGGAAAAATAACCCAAAATAATATCAACTATCAACATTGAACCGAAAATAATACGAATTTTGAAAATTACTATGAGCGATACAAACTATCAATGTATTTACCAATAATAATATGCCATGCTTTTCCGGCAAAAACTTTAGCTCCGGCGATGACGTGGCAGCCGGAATGTTACATGTCATCAAATAAATGGATTAAATTTGTGATGTGGATTTTATTTGTACAAAAATCAATTTAATAATATTTAAAATATTAAAAAAATTAAAAATTTTAAAATTTTAAAATTTTAAATAATAATTTTTTAAAAGACATTTGTACAAAAAAATTTTTAAAAATATTTTTTGTAAAAAAAAATTTTTAATAAAGTTTGAACATTTTTTAAACAGGTTTGTAAAAAAATGTAAAAATATTTTTTTTATAAAATGTTAAAAAAAAATCTGAAAAAAAATTCGAATATATTTTTTAGGAAAAAACCTAATTTTACAAAAAATTTGGGAAAAAAAATTCTTTAGGAATTAGGTTACAAAATTAAAAAAAAATTAAATTCGAATATTTTTTTACAAATTATTTTGTTTAGGATTAAAATTTTAATTTTATACAAAAATCCAAAAATAAATTTGATTAAAAATTATTATATTTTTATATTTTTGGGAATAATAAATATTATTACATTTTTTACAAATCTATTTAAAAAAATTTCAAACTTTTTTTTTTTAAAATATATATTTTTAAATAAATATTTGTACAACTTTTTTTAAAAAAAATATTATTTAAAATTTTAAAAATAATAATTTTTATTTTTTAATATTTTAAATATTATTAAATTATTTTTTAAAAAATAAATCCACTTCACACATTTAACCCATTTACTTGATGACGTGTAATATTCCGGCTGCCAAATCATCGCCGGAGCTAGGATTTTTGCCGGAAAAGTATGGCGTATTATTTTTGGTAAATACATTGATAGTTTGTATCGCTCCTAGTAATTTTCAAAGTTCGTATTATTTTCGGTTCAATGTTGATAGTTATATTATTTTGGGTTATTTTTCCTTATAAAAAAGTATGTTAAATTTTTCAGATGAAAGATAAGAAAGAAAAAGAAATAAAAATGAAAATTTTACCCGCAATAATCTTTATAATCTCATAATTGAAATTCAATAGGATTACACTATTCCTATAATCTAATTTACTTAATCTCTATAATTTAATTCCTTCACTACCTTACCAAACCAGATTAAGGGGATTATCCCCTCTTCATCCCCACAATCTTCATCCCTTTAATTTCATTACCAACCAAACGCAAACACAGCCAGTGTCTCATACTCTGCAAATTATCTAACAAACACTTGCTCTGTTGCTTTCAATAAGTCAATTTCTTCTATTCTCCCTCTCTTCTCCATTCGTAAACGCTTGCATATGTTTATTCAAGGAAAAACATTACAAGAAAGTCACAGTTTGAAGTGGGTTAGTAAAGGAAGTTCGGGTCACATTCCGTTTTGGATATACAAATCTCGAAGTTGCCGGCAACACCTCCGCATCTAAACATGTACATCCTCCTCAGGCTCCCCTGCCCTGCACATTGCTTCATCAAGAAGAGCAAATAAGACAAGCAATTACATGTAAACGTATTTACCAAGTGTGCATTTTCAAACTCTCAAACTACAAGCTCAAGGGGAGATATTATGGAATGAATAGCAAAGTAAGATGAAAGAGCTCACTCACTTGCGACAAACAGAAAAGTTACGCTCATTAGTTTCAGTCTTCATGATCACGAGAACGCAGTAATTTAGTGATGAATGACTTCTCACGTTCATATCTGAGGGAGGGGAAAGATAAAAAATGCTCATTAGCTCCAATCCTAGGATATTTACCTTTCTTCCTTCAAATTATTGTAGCTCGAAACCCGTTGGGAGAGGGTATGTTGTGCAAGAGTTTCCCTTTTATGGTAGAGTCGTGTAAGGATTACAAGAAAACTTAATGGCATTTTATGAATGCCAAACATCTGCTACACAATAACCCAGAGCACAATGAAACTATTCAAGAGTTTCCCTTTTTTTTGAATGAAAAAGTTGCACTATCAAACGAGGCTCTTAGAAATCAAGAATAACCCAGGTTTCAGTGATTTGGATCACTAAGTATTTGCAAGAGATGAGACTCACATGATGAAGACCGAGAAGCAAAAACAGAAGAACCCTACTGACACATGGAGAAGAAACGTAGGCCAGAAATTGTTGCGGTTCAGTAATATTTTCTCAGACAGAAATGCAACCAGCCCTGAAAACAACAGTATCATCCAGCCGGAAGGCAAGCACCTTCGAAAGGAGAATGAAGATGAATCCTGGAAGCATGAAAAAACTGTCAGCTGATACAGCAATTAGATGAAGTCCCTAGGTTAAGTTACTTTTATGTATATATTAGTTGTTATTGCTTATTCCTTAGAAGAATCATGTGCAAGTTCCTAGATATAGCCACCCTAGAATAGTTATTACTATGTCCCTACAGGTGTTCTCTTTTGTAGTTATAAATTGAGGTTCATTGCCCTTCAATAATATATCACTTCTCTATTCACTCATAGTATCAGATCACCTCTAGAGAACTCCTTTATTTCTTCTGGCCGCCAGATCCTCATCAGTATAATTTTTCTGCCATCTATGGAGAAAAGTGAAGAAACTCCACAATCTGCAATGGCTCAACTCCTCCTCCAATTCAGACCAAAGTCCCGCCACCTTTTTTCCTAACATTTCGACTAACCCTAGTTGGAACTGAACCACCCTCACTGAACCGTACCAGCTCATTTATGGATCCTATCATTGCTGAACCAACATTACTTCCTGGTTCTACGAATACCCTGGCTCCATCGGCTCCGATCAACTCATCACCCCCATCGGCATATTTCCTCTTCAGCTAAAGAGCATCTTGATGCTGAACCCACACAACTACTTTCATCTCCTGTCGACCACAAAATCATTCAATAACCTCTCCAAGGTTCAACAGTCAGCCCCAATAGCTAGGGTGTGTACAAAAAGGCCCCTTATCCTCTCTCTAATTAGGCTTCCTTGGATCGATTTCCTAATCATCACAAATAGTTTCTTACTAACCTTGATCAAATCACAATTCCTAAGAATGCCCAAGAAGCTTTAATGAATGAGCAAATGAAAGGATCTTGTGGAGATACCGTATGGCCATAGCGTTGTAATAGGGTATTTGTTGTTAAGTATCACGTTGATGGTTCTTTGGCTAGGTAAAAAAGAGCCCGTCTTGTTGCTCACGGCTTTACTCAAACTTATGGTTTAGCTTACCAAGAGATATTTGCTCCAGTTGCAAAGATGTATACCATTCGTTTGCTCTGATCCATTGCTAGCCATTTTGATTGGAAATTGTTTTAGAAGTCATTATGTAGATGATACTGTTATGATAGGAATTAACTCTACCAAAAAAGCCCAGTTGAAGACCATATTGACTCAAAGAGTTTGAGGTTAAGGAGCTTGGTCAGCTGAAATACTTCCTGGAAACTGAAGTAGCTCGATCCAGGAAAGGTATATTTATCATCAATATAAGTATACCAAGGATGTTCTCCGAGAAGGAGGAACGAAAGATTGAACCAGCAAGTACTCCTACTGACCATAACCAGAAAATTGGCAAGGCTGAAACTGAGGCAACACTACACAAGCATTTGTCCCAGAAACTGTGCGAAACAGATTTATCTTGCTCATGCCAGACCAGATATTGCTTTTCCAGTACGTGTAATTACTCAACTTATGTAAAAACTTAGGGTCCCACATCTCCAGGCTTATAGGATTCTCATATATACCTTATAGGCACTTCAGGAAAGGGTATCTTATTTACCAAGAGCAGTAAGGTGCAACTTGAAGCTTACTCAGATGCCGACTATGTTTGGGATGTTGTTACTAGGCATTCTACAACCGGATATTGTGTTTAACTAGGTGGAAATTTGGTTGCATGGAGAAGTAAGGAGTTGTAGCAAGGTCAATAGACAAACAATTTATCAAAGAAAAACTTGATGCTGGCATCATGCAAATCTCTCACGTGCCCTCCAAATATCAGCTGGCTGACCTTCTAACCAAGGGACTTCATCCCAACTGATTCAAGTGGCTCACAACCAAACTTGATGCTGGCTGGCATCATGCAAGTCCCTAGTTATAGTTACTTTTATTATTGTTTATTCCCTAAAAGAATTATTATGTGTAAGTTCCTAGATATAGACACCTTAGATTCTCTAGCCACTCTAGATGAGTTATTATTATGTCCCTGCATGAGTTCTTGTTCGTAGTTATAATAAAGGCTTATTGCCCTTCAATGATGTATCACTTCTTCTAATTCACCCTCAAAGCTCTCAAAGACATTACAAATAAAAGGATGACAGTACGTAGGCCATGAGATTATAAACAAAACCAGATGAAATAGGACGGCGATAGAGAAGTACCTTGAAATACTGCTTAATAAACACTGCAGAGTAAATTATTCTGAGAACCATATCTTTATCAGAGTTAAGGAAAAAACAAAGCAAGGTGGTAATAACCACTCGTGCTGACAATAGTATGTTCAAGTACAATCGGTAAGTTATAAAGAGATGAAAACAGTAATAAACATAATAAAGAGGGTATATACTATTACAATGGTAATAGTAGTTCTAGTAACGATGCTATGATAATGATTTTAAGAATACAGTTATAAACATTAATGCATTCATAACTATTAATAATCATTATTAAAAGATATACTGAGAGGATACTTGTAGAATTGGCAATTATTAAACCAACAGCGCCACTTGACTTGACAAGCATGACATTCAGCGCAATATACATTACTGAGAAGAATACTAACGAACTATTGGATAGCTTCAACTGTCTCTCATTGGCAACAGAATGAACAAATGCTTCAGATGTACCTGGTTCATGTTTTCAATTCCAATCTTTGAAATTTATACAATGAGATGTGATCAATGGTAGGGAATTCAAATATGTGAAAACAAAAACATGTAGATCAGTAGATGCATGCAGCAACACACACAAACCCTTATTTCAGCTTTGAACAAAATACTTCAGTAAGTGAAGTTATGTGCCTAACTTTATACTTGCAATATATTTCAGTCATTCTGTTTCCTGTCATACTAACGTGGCCCTTTCTTGTTCATGGTCGAATATTCTACTTTGTTCACTTGAAACCATTTCATCCTACTTCTAATTGCATATATTTACTCACCCTAGCCATAAACAATATGAACAATTTTGGCTAAAATAGAAGTTGCAATAGTTAAGGTCCAATGTAAGAACACATAAAAATATATATTAGACAAGAATGACATAAATGACTTACCTATTGGATAGTAAGTAGACTTTTACTTATGTAACAAGGGAACGTTATTCTGATACTACAAAATATCACTAAGAAGAATCAGTAGCTCCTAGGACCATAGGAGGTAAATGAACAATCTACAAAGACTACAATACAACCATTATTATAGAGCCCTATTCTATAGTAACCTCTGTTACCAGGGAACTCTCTGAAGGTTATGCTGCACATTAGGGAAACTCCAGGAAACCCGAAACTTCAAAAAAACATTTCGGAATCTTCTTCTCCCTTTCCCCTTCTATGTTATATTTTCCTCCTTTTTCTGCTCAGTCCTAATCTATCTCATTTCTCCAATGCTAATAAAGGGGATATTTCACTCTTCAAAACCCACTCCAATGCTTTCTTTTACAAACTCAAAAAAACTCAAAACTTCAATAAACAGTGCAATGTTCCTCAACGATTCATTTCCTATAAATTTTGAGATTGACGTTTTCCTATTCCATGCAACATAGATAGTAACACAAGCTGTGAACATGTTGGAGTTCATATAATTCAAATTGTAATGACCACAAGAATCAAATATTGCTGTATAGGAGATCAACATGGCTTTGTAGATTTATTGCATCATTCCAGGCACTTGAAATTTGCAAAGAAGAAATTCTTCTCTTATTGCAAGTTACAACCAAACACTACATGTTAATACTTCAGAAGAAGAATCACGAACCATTCACAGCCAAGAGTATGACATACAAGCAATAGTATTTAAGAGCTGTTGCAGCTTCTCCATCACTCCATTTACTGCCATAGAGTATTCTGATGCATGCATAAGAATAGCTTGGCCCAAATGCCAAAACAAAAAGGCCTGTAAAATTGGAAGTAAATGGTGAAGAGAAAGGCAATAAACTTTTGTAACCAACAGTAATATAATCAGAGAGGAGATATTTATTCTACAACAATGTTTGGTCACAGAAAATAAGATCACAGCTCAAGAGGAAAGCAAGAAGTTATGGATCCTATGCCAAGAGAGAGGAAAGCTAGAAGATATGGAATCCTATGCCAACCCATCCCATAAGTCTTCTAAGAAGCAATAAGTGTACATTTACCATTCTTGCTAGATTATTGGAACGTGAAATTTGTCTTAGAATGATTGATATAGCTCATCAATCTAAAGCAGATCTACTGTCTCAAGTGAAATCGGCTGATAAACATATTTTTATACAGTGGAGACACAATTGCGTCAATGATAAGCAAAAAAACTTCATTGGTCAGGAAGTACGTAATGAAGGATAGATATATCAATTATCTGCTATGGCTGTCTTTGCTTTCTTATGTTTTTCGCAGATTTTATCTAAGCAATGAAAGGCCTTATATTTTCCAAAATGAAAACAGACATAGAAATTGTTAGCAGTCATTTGTCGTGACAAATATGCAAGTTCACTCGAGGACATACCAATTAATGAAATAAGCTTCAAAGCCTCTGTAAGACAATACTCTAACTTCTTGCTTCTATCTTTGCCTTCTTCTGCAAACGAAGATGAAAAAAGATCATTGTCTAATAATGCTTTTCAGCATAGAAGAACGAAAGAATACAGATAGATGCAATCCTCTAGAAAACAGTTGGCCAAAACATGTTTTCAATTCTAAAATTTTCTCAGTTATCTGAGTGAAGACAATCTGCCAGCATTTACCACAATAGAAGACAATGATTACTGAATAAGAAGTATTTCCTTCGCCAGATTTTATTTGATTCCAAAACTTTTACTTTCAGGTGAAAAAATATTTAATACCAATATTCTAGATTAAGATATGTTCTGTTAAGAAAAGAAAAGTGCAAATAAAACTGTCATGTAACGAAGCAAACAAACACATATTGTTCTCTACGACTACATGCAATCACAAGAGATAAAAACTAACCTGAAGCATATCCAGCAAATGTAGCATATGAACTTTCTTCGAAAGGAAGAAATACCAACCTGACCACTAAGCTCCCTGAGATGTATAAAAAGTAGTTGAGCATATGATGAATATACATTTATCACTACACAAAATCCATTGTGTGGACTTCTACATTCATTGTCTATTCTGAGTGCATTTGGGTAATGCAAAAGCGTACTTATTACTTTACCTAATTTATCAACAACTCCATATACAGCTTGGTTATAGGGTGTATCTATCCATACAAGCACCAATTTCTCTCCTTCTTGAAGTATAAACTTGCCGAAGGATTGAAAAGTAAACAATGTACACATCGATGATAGCTGTTTATCATAGTCCATTAGACGATCTACTCTGAGGCTGCAACAGTAGCATGTCAAACGGAAACAAGGCTACCCAATCAAGCATATACAATGATGTAAATTATGCCCATATATCCATTAATATAGTCATCAAAAAAATCCAGTAAACTGAAGAGAAGTTTTTACAATCTATACCTGCCCAAATAAAAATACCCAATATGTTTGAGGAGATTAAAAAGATGTCGTAAGCTGAGCAAAAGGCAGGCCAGGCTATTTGAAGTGGCATAAATCTATAAAGCATCGTGACTTAGGATTTAGGAACCTGACCCCTTGAAAGTAGGACTTCCAAATCTAGCCATCTTGGTGGTAGACAAATGTCAACCAAAAAAACTATTTGTCTATGACACACACCCCTTATCTTAGGGATAGGTAACTTTTTCCTAGAGGATTTATCAATTATTTGAGATTTTTACCAGAAGATGCTCTTCGGTATTAAAAACTCATCAATGAGACCATACAGAGCCTTATTATGACTGCATGCTTTGTGCCAAACACCCCCCGACATCAACAAACTAAACCAATTGCCCTTAAATGGATAAGGTGGCACCAGAAAATGATGATAATAGTGAGCAACTCTAGCAAAAGTTGCTCATTGATTGTAGCTTAATTAGCAGATTCTGAAAAAAGTTTATAAGTGAAAAAACAAATCAAATAAAGCTGTAATACTACATTTACTTTCTTTCATTTCTTTAGTGGGTCATGACTGATAGAATGCACTTCAAATTCAAGCCAATATTAGAACATTTCTACTGCACATCTTCACAAACAATGCCAAAACAGCTTCTCAGACAGAAGCAATGTCCTGCTGAAATTATTATTTCATTGTAAAAATACTAAAATTTAGGCTTGTTGTATTTATCTAAACTAGAATACTATACCTGAAAGGGAAAAGCACTGAACTCCGAAATTTTGAACAACAAAGAAAATAGCCCCAATAACAAAGGAAAATGCAGCCTCCGTATGATAGTTGTGATAATCCAAACACAATTGCCTTCTCCTGCAAGCAATCATCCCAAGATGATTCAGTGAATACCATAGTAAATAAATACACCAAGCAAAAGTATATTCTCATATACATGAACTTCAAATGTTTTTTTCCTTTGGTTTCAGCTTCAATATTAAGTCCAATCCAGTTGATCCAAAACTGTTAAACCCAGGAATAGCGATAAGCATCTTCATCTAGCTATATTTATAAAAAAAAAACTCCCATCTTGTTTTGTGGAAAACATCAATGTTGTACCAACTGTCCTTTGCGCAAGTTTGGCAGAATTAAAAGGCCATCTATTGTCTATCACTTGGCTACATTCCCAAGACATTGTGCTAATTCCATTTCAGTAAGTTGCATAAAGTACTTTCAAATATTATCCCTAGTTTCTGTGCAGAAAGCATCTCGTGAATGGAGGACCTTGAAAGGGGTACAACCTCAAACTCCCCATTTCTGTGTACCTGATTTCAAGTGACTATAAAGGCCTTGAAGTATTATCTCATACCGACCAAACTGTTTCATGATTGGAGTAAGATGATACTGATTATGAGAATTAACAAAAAAAATGAGGAATTTCATCAACCATCAAAGAAAAGCAGGCAAGTTTTTTTAATCTCATTATGTTATGTGAATTGTGCAAAATTTTATCAAGAAATAAGGGACAATTGTTGCTCAAAAACATGGGTCGCAATAAATAGTGACAATCATCAATTTGGTGCCCATTTTGTCTGCGCTGTGGAGCCAATGATTAAACAGATGTAACTTTCTCATCTGCGCTCCATGAGATAAGCAAGTATGGCAGTGAATGAATGGAATACCATAAAAACTCAATAACTGATCTTTCAAGGCAAATTTACATACAAGGTATATATAAAGGTCCGTAACAAATTCTCAAAACCATGTTCCCTTACCATTTTACTACTTCCAACTATAAAAGTGTATGTTGTCAGGCAACGGAGAAGTGTAGCAGCAGTTTCAATCATCATCCTCAGTCTGAGAAGAGATAAATTCTGAGAAAGGATATAAAATGGTTCTGCCAATAGCTCCAGCAAGCATGCAACACCTGCATCTCAAAATTTAAGGCCATGCTAAGACATGATATCATATTTGTGCATCTTTCAAAGTTAACACATAATGCACTAACCATTTAACCTTCGAGTAAAATAGATTTGAACCCAGAGAAGAAAAGTTCTGACATTAGTTGGAACTTCTCTTTATGGTGTACTGAAGTCCCAACACTAGTTGTGCTTTTTATGAAATGTTGCAGTTTACTTAATAAAAATGAAGTTCTCTTTTCTCTGACAAGAAATTCAGTGATCTTATGGGATTCACTTCACTCCCTACATTCACATAAGTCACATAGACCAATAAAAGATCCCAAGGAAATACTGGCAATCAACTAACTGCAATCCTGTAGTCCAATAAGCGACAAGGGGGCATTCTCCAGTTTACAAACTAGAGTAGAGGTTGTTTGCATATGACAACAGCTTCCAGTCCTATTCATAGCTCACAAAGCATATCAAGAAAACCAGCAATCTTCCATGTGAAATTGCCCAACATGACATCAAGCTTAAAACTCACATAAAAAGAAAGGGGTCACCCTGTCCCAAGAGATTATTAATTGACTCGAAAGAAAATGCTGAACTGAATATGATCTAGCTGCACTTTCAAAGCCAAAAGTCACAAGGGTTCACCTTTGTTTAACAATTCATTGGATTCGAAATCATGAAACTCCATACATGGTTTTGGATGCCATATCAAATTTAGGAATTATATTAAGGTGTTGATAATTGATTTTTATCTCGAGTTTGGGCAGCATTCATTCAAATACGTCCAAATCAAACTCACTTTTATTGTGCATTACTAACAGGATCAAATTTAATACCACCTAAAAAGGGAATATACAATCCTGGAAGATCATCAATCTATTAACCAACCATGAGCTTAGCTGCGCTTCAGCAATTGTATAAACCACCACATCAAAAATTATTTGACACAAGCAAAAACATCTTCTGATTGGAGCAATAGCAGAGCAATTGGAGTAATAGCAGTGCCACACATACAGTAATTGCAAACAAAAATCATCACTTGTCAATATATTGTCAAGTGAAATTTAACTACATTGGGTAATAGCAGTGCCACCTAGCAAGGTGAAGTGTCAGCAAAGTGATCAAGATGAAACCATCGCCCCATCAAACAAGCAAAATCATTTTTCTTGCTCAGCAAATATTTGTAGATATTCATTTGTCAGGAGAAAAAATAACATTTGACACCAAGCTATTTGTTAATATTCAGCATCTTAAGATTAAATTTTAGCCACCTACTACATGCAGAAACTAAAGGGAAACAACATTTTTTTTCTCGGTATCATGATAGTTTGAGTAGTCAAAGAATGCACATGGTAAGTTCCCCTTTCAAACCAAAAACAGGATAACGAAGGGACCTTCAACAACTTTTTCTTAGTTTTGACACAATAAATATTATCTAAACTATTATACCCCTATTAGTAATTATTTTCTCTAATGCTGAAAAGTCTTGTTACATTTTACCATAATAAATCCAAAACTGGTTTTGAGGCAAATGAGAGGAGAGCGTGGGGAGATGAGTCAATAACATGTACAGAATTTAATAACAGTCCTCATAGCTCATCAATAATTAATTGCCTAAAATTTAAAACGACAAGTATTTATTAACGAAACTAAATGTCTAAACAATGATGGAGGAAGTATTTAAGTTGATAGACAAAACATAAATCTACAAATTTTGGAGTCCTGAGTTCAGTTCAGCACACCAATAAACACAAAGCCATTCTCTTAAACTGTTTATACCCTGTGCAGCTCCGCATTAGTAGCAGGAATTTTTTTTGGGATATTGTGACTTGTTAGAGAAACTTAAAAATGACTAATCTTGCAGGAATAAGCAGCATATTACCATTTAACAATATAGCTTGCCCGTAGGGGTTAGAACAGCTCAGCGATTGCCACCAGAAGACGAAGAGACATGATGTGAGGGTGATAAGCAATCCAAATGGAAAAGACAGCCAGGCCACTTTCAATAACTTAGTTATATTATTTTCAGCAGAAGAATCATCACTGTATCAAAAGAATAAAAAAATCTTACTGAAATCTCCAATTTTCACAAGTAATTGAGATAAAGAAAAGAAGCATTTGGTATATCGATATGCTGTGATAAAATTTATTCCATGCTTGTGAAGTATTATGCCAACTGGAGTAATGTTTAGTATTCGTAAAGAGTGATTTTAATGAAAATTATTTGCCCATTGATATCACAATCTGTAATTCAACTAAGGTTATGCCTTCCTTTTAATGAGTAAGGTACTCCAGCCTGTCAAATGGCTATTCAGGGCATTACAGTTCTCAATAGATTCTGTGATTGTTGCTAATGTTACACTTACTACATATGCACTCTCTTCATTGACATTCTAATGCAACGGCATACCATCACATGTGTTTGATAAGTAGACAGAAGAAGGCACAAACAGATCAACTACAATATGGAGGTCACATAATTAGCCTGAGCACACCTTTTGTAATCTTATAAGCCTCTATAGTTTAACAAGCAAAACGATTCCCGTAAAAATGATTCAAAGATACCCATTATTTCCTCCCAATTAACAATGTTCAGTTTGTTTTACAGTGTTTGAGATTGGAGAATTTTTGCAGCATGGCTCGGGTCAATACAAATTAGTCCAACAACATTCTTATTCACTATAGCATTTCAGGATTATTATTCGCTTTCTACAATCACACTTGTTTTTTTTTCCACGATAAAATATATACTGATAATAAGCAACATATACATCCAAAAATGCTCTTAAATAGAAGCCTTGGTATCTTGATCCTAGTTTCGAAAAGGCGCAAGGGATCATGCATCTTCGTATACATAGGAACGGTTAGGCGTGGTGCGTGTATTTTAATTTTGTGCAAAATAAGTAAAAGCTTATTTTCTTACATTAATACTTTGTTCCTATTGACAAAAATATATTATATGAACTTAAGAAAATAAATATTGCCATGAATAACTTTCTGAATTATATCTTCTTTTTCTTAATTTCTCTTCTAATTCTAATCAGACTAATCTTCACCTTCCCATTAAAACGTTCAACCCCCC
>BSUD01000001.1:42558220-42572768 GCA_033239045.1 Fagopyrum esculentum | reverse complement strand
CGGCAACCCTACACGTCATTCCCTCTTTCCCTCCCATAGAAACTGGAGTCCTGTGTCTGCAGCTTCTGCACACCTTTGTACACTGCACAAGTGCACGGTGTACACGTCAAGAACAGTGAACTACATTACTAGTAGTGCTCTACATGCTATACTTCTACAGGTCTACAATTCTACATGAGTACTCAGTTGGGCCCTCCCTGGAGAAAGGTCTCTCAACTTAAAACAGAAGGGAGAAAGTGTAGATTCATTTATTCTCTTGGATACAATACTGCATGTAACGGTAAAGACTTACCAGTTGGCAGTTTGGCACCCTTATTTTCAAAAGGGCCTAACACAAAAAATTTCAAGAGAAATGAAGAAAAATCCATGGCAGAAGAAACACGAATACAGTGAATAAAATAACTACGACGTACCACTTAATCTCTGTCCTCATGCATGCTCGTCGAAACCCCTCACGACTAAGAAATAAGATGCATGTGACAAACAAATGGAACTGTACAGCATAAACCTGAAAAGTGCAATGAAAAGTGGTGTGACAAACAAACATAGTAGCCTTTTTTAAACGATAATGAAGAAACAAACGACATTATAACAATTCAAAAGGAATGAAGAGTTCCAGGATATCATAAAACCCAAAGACATACTTTTTAGCCACATGAGCCAAACACAATAATACTCAACTAATCTATGTAGAATTCTAGATCCTACATGAGAACTTCTCTTATACTGCCCATCCATTTTATATGTGATCCCAGAAAGCTGAATGGACTGGATTGAATTAATTAATTTATTTATTTATTTCTGAAAAATGCAATTTTCAAATTCTAAATTAACTCGTTGTGGTGAAGGGGATATTAAAAATATTGAACAAATTATCATGCAGAAAGCAGTGCCTTACCTCGCATGGATATCTAATTTAACTCATATCTAGTAAATATGATCAATTTTTATAACCACCTTTTTCATAAAATTGTCATTAGCCTCATGTTCAATCAATTTTGTTCTTCCAAGTTCCAGGATTAGCATAAGCTGACCACTTTCATTCAAGATTCACAAAACATATGGTAACCACTTAGGGGTGGATATCAGCAAAATGTTTTCATCACGCATTCGTCATAAGGAGGGATTGTTCCTGAGAGGAATGCCCCAAGTATGGGAAATCCAACCATCAACAACACATTCCAAAAGAAGGAAAAACTAAAATTGCACTCCAAATCAAGCATTAATCAGAAAACCTATATCTATTACATCAACTTTACACAAAGACCAATTGTGCTTCCAATTAAGAAAAAAAGCTAAAAAGTTTATGGAAAGCCCTTGATTAACTCAAATAATACAGAAATTGTCGCATTCCCCTCAAAACCTAGTCTCAAAGGACAAAGCACAAATATTTATTTTCATATGGTCATTTCAATTGGGTGGGTTTGGTAGTCATCTTTACATATGTAAATGGAACTGACACGGTAGTTGTTACGGAAGTTTAACAATAGTATAAATAAATAGAAAGGAAAATGTAACCTTACAGCATAATCATCTTGGGTAAGATGCCTGATCATCCATGTGTTAAATATGAATGGGATCCCTCTGGACATGAATTGTGTAGCTGGGGGAGTAGACAATGAAATCATGAAATAAAATGTAGTTAAAGAATAAACATATTCGAAGGAAACAGATCCTAACCCATGAGATACTTGAAAGTCCGAGAGAGATTGCCACGGCCACCATAGTTACCCATTACAAACTCTTTAACTTGCAATCAAAATAAAACCCTTCTACTATCAGATCTCCAATACTACAGTACTTGTCCTGTCTTCTTCTCCTCCAGATTGCATTATTTTGTCTAGGGAGGGATAATCGGCGCCGACCATAATCGGCCACCGGGTAAAACGGAAAAACGAGGACGGCAATATAGAAAGAGGGACGGGTTTTAGGGTTTAGATGTCGAAGTAGGCTTCTGCTGTAGCGATTTAGGGTTTCGGCTTAGGTGAGGTCCGATTTGGTGGTGAGCGGAAGTTTTGACAGAAGTTCAGGGATCGAGAGACTTAAGTCGTTAATAATCGTTATGTTAAGGCGCATTCTTTAATTAAAAAAATACAAAGGATATTACGCATACAACTCTGTTTCAGACAAGTGTGATGCTCAATTAAGGAAATAGGACGTGATTAGATTAACGAAGAAAGAAGAGGGTGGTTGTTGTCTTGTTGAAGTGAGCAGAACACCAAAAATTGGGAAAATACGGAAGTGTAGAGGAAGAGAATAAGTTAAGTTTACGTCCGGACTATTTGGCGCAGCTTCAATTTACTAATCATGTTCATTTGTCCGTGACGGACAAATGGGCATGATTAGTAAATTGATTCCATTTGTCCGTGACGGACAAATGACATTCATTTACTATGCCTAGCTTATGTTTGTGGATTAAAGTTATAAAATTTGGTTTGTTTGAAAGAAATTTGTAATCCTTTGAATAACAAAATTTTAATTTGATTGTCTTTTGTTAACAGAAAGTTTAAATGTTTTCAATAACGTCATTTTGATTTGATCGTATTTATGTTTGAAGTTCAACGTCATGTTTAAAAATGTAACATTGATCTTGAAACTTTGATTCCTTTGTAATTGTTATGTTTGTAAGTAAGTTTGGTTTCTTTATTGAAAGAAAGTGTTAATCTTTTGAATAAAATATCTTTGATTTGATCTTCTTTTGTAAAAGGAAGTTTAAATCCTTTCAATAACATAACCTTCATTGGATCGTAGATATGTATGATATGAAGTTACGTTTATTTCTTGAAACGTTATATGTTTGTTACGAAATCTATAAATTTTGAACAAAAGAAACGTTTATTGATAGGAAGTTACGTAATTTTGATTAACGGGAATTTATAATCCTCCCAATAACGTTAAGTTGATATTTTTATCTCATTATGTTCTTTACAACTCGTTATGTTCATTCAAAGATCTTACTAAATTAAAATTTAACGAAAATGTTACTACAGGTAATTAAACTCATTAATTTAATGAAGTTGTACACATTATTGGTTGATCTAAAAGATACAAATATATGTTGTAAATACCAATCTTTGAAGGAGTGATATGTCCGTCACGGACAAAGTGGAACTGTCCGTCACGGACAGAAGGCGTTTGTCCGTGACGGACAGATGACGTTTGTCCGTGACGGACAAATGTCACATGCCCTATTAAGTACAACGACCTCATTTTCTTTCCTTTTCTTCCTCTTCCTTTCTTCGCCGCGACGAACACCTACGACGATCCTTCGCTCGATCTTCGGCTGCGATCTCTCTCAATCTCTCTCGACATTTCTCGTAATCTCTACTGCAATATAAGGTAAAAACTTAACTTTCTCGTTTTAGTTTCGTTTAAATTTGTTTGTTTTAATTAGGTTTAGGTTTAGAGTTTAATTTGTTCGATTTAGGTTGTTTTAGAGAGGTTTAGGGGCTTATATGTTACTAAAATCGATGAATATGAGTTAGGGTTGAAATTGATTAGTTGATTTAGAGAGGTTGAATGAGCAGATCGCGAACGCCAACAATGGCGTTCGCGATCGGCTGAAGGAAGAAGACACTTGTCCGTCAACGGACAACTTACTATGTCCTTGGACGGACAAATAAGTTGTCCGCTACGGACAACAAAAATTTAGTTTTTTATTTTTTTTCCCCTTTTTTAATTTCTTTTCCTTTCTATTAACAATTGTTTTTGTTTGCAGATGGAAAGGAACCCAAAAAAGGACTCCAAGAGGTTCAGCGGATTGGGATACTTCAGGAAGGTATTCCACAGTGGCATGCGTTCTCTGAGGGGACAACGGGATGTCCACTCTAGACACGAGGCACGAGAGCCAATTCCTTATTCTGGAGGTGCTTCGTTTGAGGAGCAGTTCCCGACACAGGAGTCGGGAGTCACGCGGCGTAGTACATCTGGTATTGCGCGTGACATTGCTCCACTGAGCCCTCCTCACCAGGCTTTTAGCGGAGCCAGACATAGCTCCTATGCTGGAGGAGGTGCTTCGTTTGGTGCCGAATATTATTCTCAGATTGAGGACCTGTATACTCCTTACCAGCAGGAGCAGTAGTTTGCTCCTTCTTCTTCCCGGCAGGAGCAGCAGGATGCTCCTTCTTCTTCCCAGCGGGAGCAGGAGTATGCTCCTTCTTCTTCACAACAGCAGCCTGCTGAGAGGAGACGCTGAGGGAGGAGGCCACCTTCGCCAGCTCTTGTGGAGGAGGTACTTCCTCGTGCTCTGGACGATCGTCCTAGACCAGTACCTCCTACTCAGCAGGCCTTTCAGCCCGATCTTCGAGGTCCTTGTGGAGGGGGACCTCGTATCCCAGATATACTTAGGAGTTTTCAGGCTCACACCGCTCTCCACGTCTGGCATGGCATGGTGAGTACGCAATAAATATGTTTAATAAATGCATCTTTAATGTTTTAATATTTTTAGTTATATATTAAATTTCTTTTTCTATGTAGGATCGTGATACGCTTCACTATCATACTAGAGCCAGCCAGCTGGACGCCTGGCCACTGGATAAGGAGGCTTGGTCGGGTTTAGCGTACGCCAGTGGACTGACCCATCTGCAGGGTCTTATGTACAGGCATCTGAATGTGCGTCTACTGGACGCTTTTATCGAGAGATGGCAGCCCGAGGTGAACCAGCTGCACATGCCTTGGGGTGAGATGACCATTGCTCTCCATGATGTCCATCTCATCCTAGGCATACCCATATCCGGGACGGCGGTTACTCAGGTGATCGCCAGAGCTGATTCTGTCATCCGTGTGTAGGAGTTTTTTGCGTTTACTGATGAGCAGATGACTGCCGGAGATGTACGTCGTCGAGGGCTGTCACATTCTTTTTTACTGGATCATTGTGACGGATATGCACATCTGTATCCGACGACTGCAGCGTCTGGGTGGTTGTTGTACCTGCTGGGATCGACGCTGTTCACCGACAAATCGCAGCACAAGATTTCTCCTGATTTACTGATATTGGTGGAGGATCTTGATTAGGTGATTACTACATCTTGGGGTACGGCGACACTCGCCTATCTATATAGGCGTATGGGCGAGGCCACTAGGGTCGACTGTCGCCAGATGTGCGGTTGTCTGACGCTGCTGTAGGTAAAATATATCCTCTATACTCATATTATTATTCTCGTAACTTAATTTGTATTGTTTGTCTAATTTTTATTTCTTTTTTGTTAAAGGCATGGATATACTTATATTTTCCATGCTTTGCACCGGAGATTGTGGAGGGGTGGGAGCATGGGATGCCTTGGGCGGCGAGATTCGACATCAGGCCTGTTAGGAGGGACACCCGTGACTACAGACGGATGCTTGATGAGATGACTGTTGATCAGACAAGTCCACTAAGTTTGCATACTTGTAATCTTTTTGTCAACTAACGTGTTTATTTTCTAACAATGTTGTTTGTTTGTTAAACAAGTGAACTGGCAGCCATACGACCAGTTGGACTTCATTGATAGAGAGTTACAGCGTTCGTTGTTCCACGGGCTGTTGACTTTTATGGACGTATCAGAGCTCTACGATCCATACAAGAACATGAGGGCTTTTGGATACATTCAGACGATTCCGCCTCCGCTGATACAGCCTGCTTATGCTATTAAGGTCGAGGATCCCAGGAGCTACAAAGTTGGCTATCCTCGAGGTAGTTGGGCGTGGGATAGATGGGAGCACCATCACGTCACGGTTGAGGAGATGGCTGCACGTTACGGCCCTGGATATACCGCCACCGACGATTATATGGCGTGGTATACAGACCGATCGCACCGGTTTATACGCCCAGGTGCTCAGCAGATGCATCCTCCTCCACCTCCTCCTCCACCTCCACCTCCACCTTCGACATTTGACGGCCAGTTGGACCCTTACGATTACGCTACACGATTTAGGGAGTATATTGGTGATCCTTCTATCTCTCCTTCCCTGCATCAGGACTTACACAGTTGTGTAGATTATTTTCCTGATCTCCGAGATTATTCTTACGATTATGGACAGGGTAGCGGTACTCGTCATGACGATGACGAGTAGGCTTGTGTATGCACTTTTTTTGGGTTTGTATTGTGTGTTTAAACTTTTGAATCTTATGTCTACATTTTTGTGTATGTTTAAACTTGTTTCGTTGTATGTTTAAACTTCGTACTTAACTTTTTGCGTTATATTTAACTAAATATAAACGATAACTATATAAATGACTTAACCTTAACATAATATAAATGACTAAACCTTAAGAAAATATATCTGATCATAAAGTTAAAATTAACAAGTTAAACTAAACAAGATCAACTAACTGTGCCATAATCTATCCGTGTTATTCGTGAATGTTGTAAATCTAACTCCTTCCAGCGAGCGAGGCGATGAGCTAATATGACTTCAATACCATCAATAGTGTTGTTACGAAAGTGCGCCCAAGTTTTAAGAATCTCTGGTAAAGGACAATCCTCTTCAAGTGTTAGCTAAAACAAATAGAAAAAAAAACATTAGTACATATATGTTGTGAAGAACAAAACCGAAAATGATAAATGAAAAGATCTTAAAGGACATACCCTGATGTAATGATACTGGTTGGGAACTATTGATATATGGATCTCTGGAAACTCTAAGTTCGAAGTAATTCCTTCTTCTCGACGATATAGTGGAACATATGTGTAGTAGCACCCACCGTGCGCTACAACAATACACTGCAATGCAGTGGCAGCTAAACACCCCATGTCCGTCACATTAAACCAATATTCTGGTGGTGCAAAACCGTCTCCATTCCATCCAAGTGCTTTAATCGTCTGATCGATGTTACGTTGATGACAAAAACCCTCATGCAACTCGCGATGAGAAAGGAGCTCTTGTAACATCAGTCGCCTAATCATCCGCCATCCTTCGTCTGTGTCTGTGCCGTAGATTGCATGATGTAGTGCTCTGAAACCACAGTTTCCATCCCCTCTAACATTATTCCAACTGATTACATACTCTTTCATCCAAATACGAACCGCCTGAGGCCACTCTACTAAAATATCAGGGTTATGCTTGGATATAGTTCTCTTCAAAGGTGTTTTGGGTGGTAAATCGGTATTAGGAGATGGACTTGATACTGGTATAGGAGATGGACTTGATACTGGTATAGGGTTCTTTGGGGGTCGACCTCTTTGTTTTTTGGGTGGGGTACCTGCTAACTCCCAATCGGATGGCAATCTTTTGTTTGGACTATCCTTCGGTCTTCCTTTAGTCGCAACCCTAGCAGGTTCCCGCAAACTGGTCCTCTCCGAAAAAGTAGTTTCTATAGCTTTATTTACAACATCCAACTGTCGAGTAGGGCTCAGGTTTGGAAAATCTTTCTCGCAGAACTCCGTCATTAAATTTCTTGCAACTCGACGCACGTCTCGTCCTTTTTCTGAGTCCGGAACCACGTCATCGATATCTAACTTTTTCCAGAATTCATGCACATTTGTAAGAGGGATAGACATTTATTTCTTCATATAACCCCAAATAAAGTGCATACACGGCAGACCATGAGTCGTCGGAAATGAACATGTGCACGGACCATCGGGCTTGTTAGCACGAGCCTTATTGTACTCATCGATAATAAGTAAAAAAGCTTTGAGGGAGATGTTGTGGTGCAACGACTGAAATTGTTTAACACAAGAAGTCCATGTTATCTTTTTTGACATGCTCTCGTTGAACGAACCGAGGATCTTATTCAACTGAATCCTCATCAAAGAGTGATAGAACCTGAAAATTGTATCAAACTTCGCAGAACTTGTTTTCATGAATTGTTTCAGAACAGAGTGTGCAGTTTCTGCCCTGTTGAGAAATAAAAGAGTTAACGTCAAATCGGGTAAATAAAATTTTAAATTGCTTTGAAATACGTACCTATTCGTCGTGTTACTTTTGAAGTTCAGATATTGATCCGTCCACGCGGAAACAATTCGTCTTTTGTAAGGATCTAGCCATTGCGTCCTCACATATTGCAGAAGATGTCTTCTCCTCTTCCACTTCTTTTCAAGTTCATTTAACCGTCTCTCGTAAGACTCTTCCGTTTTGGATGTAAATAAACCCGAGTAACTATTGGCAAATATTCGAGCGAGTTTTTTTTATCCATGTGATTATTCCTAGCCCTTCCTTCAATGTTTTTGAATATGTGACGGCGACATAAAAGAAACTGTGTTTCTGGGAAAATACGATCAAGTGTGTTCATAAGAGCCTTCTCTCGATCCGTCATAATTGTAGTTGGTGTCCTCTCGACGCGCCTACAAAGCTTTGCAAGTTGTTCAATCGCCCAGACATAATTCTCTTCCTTCTCCATGGATAGAAAAGCACCGGCAACGTTAAAGTTCAGCCATGTCGATGTAAACCCAATAATTTCAAAAAATGGCATCTTGTATCTGTAAAAAAATAATATCAAAGCGTTAATTTTACATACATCAACAAAAGGACATCTAACGGAAAAGTAAATAACTGTGAAAGCTTACATTTTGGTGTTGTATGTTGAGTCCATTACTAATACGTAAGGGAATGCTTTAAGGAGGGCAACTGATTCCGGATGTGCGAAAAAAATGACAGTAACTTCACCGTTCTTGTTTCCCCTATGCTCACAAAAATAGCCCTCTTTACGACATTCGAAAAAGAATTGTTGAGCGACTGTCCTTTGATCCAAACCTTCTTTACGTAATTTTTGCCTTTGGTTGTAGATTTGTCTCATCCTGGTGTTATTACCTTTATCAATGCTCAAAGCACTCGCAATTTGAGCAGGGGTGCAATTACTGGTCCACATGTTCTTTACTAACTTCTTCTCCTCCTCGTTCATCCTTCCCGCTAATGCATGACCCTTTAAATTTCTTCCAAGCTTGTGGTTGTGGACACCACACTGCACGTGAACTTTCCATAAACCTTGGTAAGTCTCAAAAACCCTAATCATGAATTCACACCCGCTTTTCTTCGTCGATGAATTCTTTCTCTGAGCTGGCTGCACCTTTTTTGGGTTGTATGCTCCATATTTCTCGCACGACAGCCATGTCTTTCCCAAACTACCGAGGACGGACTTCTGTACCCAACAAACAGAAAAAACCATTTTATTTTCCCGTCCCACTTTTCGAACCCATCCTATTACCTCCTCTTAACTATTGAAGTTTATGTCGGTTGTGAACAGGCTAGAGTAATTGATAGCATGAATTATAGTCTATATTTTGGGGTTTGTTTGGACGTTTTATCTTTCATGATCTGCATGTTTGTATGTACATTATGTGATTTTACTACCATTTCATCTACCTTTGCGAGAATCGAGGTCTACACCTAGTTTCGTTGTAATTGCAGGTAATATGGTACGTTTTGCATCGAAAAGGAGCAAAAGGAGTCAAGAGTCATTTGGAGCTACACTCAGGAAGCATAGCCATGGATTAAAGATTTACTTTGGACCAGTTTTGAGAGATTCTACATTCAGTTATGAATCACCTCGGTTTCCCAGAGATTCATCTCGACCGAGGCGATCCAGAGACGCCGACTCGACCGAGGCGAACACCTAGGACGCGGCGAGAATATTTTATTCTTGGCTGAGATCTTTTAAAATTGGAAAGTGATCTTATATTTTTGGGCTGAGCTTCTGGAAGGAAGGAGATATGCAGAATCATATATTTTACCTATTTTTATGGGAAGATATCTTTCTAGGATTTATTATCTTTGGAGGTTTATTTTCCTATAAAAAGGGTTGGATTTCCACAATTCCATAACCCCGCTTACACCGCTGATCACGCTATACCACCGATCAGGGTTTACAAGCGCAGCAGCCGCATCCTACTCCAATTTGGGAGATTCGAAGAACCTTTTTGAAGGTTGAAGAAAGATTGAAGACTATAGCTTTATAGCTTTTTGGAGGGTTTTGTAAGATTATCTTCAATTCTTTTCCTTGTTGTCTTGTCTTGTTGGATCATTATCCAAGGAACGATTTTGTGTGATATTTGATTCAGTTATTGAAGTGTTTTCATTAAATTCTTCTTTGTTCAAATATTCACCTTCTTCCCACATATTTAATACTTTCATTATGATGATGAGTGGCTAATTTCCTTGTGCGATTCTAGGGTGATTGGCTGAAGGTTGTGGGAAAAACAATGATAGAATGATCTTAATCACAGTAGGATCCTGAAAGTTCGAGTCTTTAACCTTAACCCTAAGCATCTCGTTCAGTCGATGAACATCTCGGCCGGGGTGGAAACTGGCTGACCGAGGTGACTTATCCGATCCTTAACTGAGAGTTAATGTGTTAGAGTTTGCCAAATCCTATTCTTATTATACCTTTCTGGTTCAAAGCAAGCTTAGGATGAGACTTACCCGGTAATTTCTTAGTTTGTATACTAACGATCATAAGTGTAGGTAATAAAGGCTTGTCCTTTATTGGGGTTTGAGTGTGCTTCCATCCCATCTTTGTGAGTTGGCCTGAGACTTACCCGGTAAAGGTTGATTCTATTCCCTTAGATGGTGTGTTAGTTTGAGGTTATAGTTCTTTATCTTAATTCCTTGAGACTTACCCGGTAATAGGAGTTACGGTTTGGGATTAGTGTGTAGTGAGACTTACCCGGTGATCTACTCCACTTTAGTAACACCTTCCCCATGCAAAAATCTCAGCTTTGTCCGCTTATCTATAGATCTTGAGTTGGAACCACAACTAGATGCTTTAATCCCTAGAATTGCATGTTTGCTTTATTTGACATCTTATTCATCTTTGATTGTATACTTGCTCTTGTGGTTAGCATTAACACTAGCATACCGTATTGGACTTTGTTTCACTAAGTCCCTGTGATCGACCCCTGGAATTTTCTTGCTTTTACTACGATTGACCCGTACACTGCGGGTTCGCATCCTTGTTTTAAGCTTAAGTCTAGGGTTATAAATTTAAAGCTTGCACACACCGTTTGGAGCGAACAAGTTTTTGGCGCCGTTGCCGGGGACTTGGTCTAGACCGAGCCGGTACGATTTGCTCTAGGGGCATTTGCCCCTGTTGCTACTAACTACTCTTTCTATGAGTTTTTGTAGTTTTCAGGATTTCTGATGGCTATGTTTGATCCAGTCTGGATAGCAAGGCAAAGTGCTAGGGCGGACCATTATGAATACTTGGAGGAGAAGTACTCCTTCTATTGGTTCAACAATGAATGGGAAAGAGAAGAGGCCATTCAGCATGAACTTGCGATATGGGATGAGAAGAATGTCCCTAAAAACATTTATGAGCAACCTTTCGAAGACTCTCTCGAATCAAGATTGGAGAAGTTGATGAAGAAGGTGACGGAGCTCAAGGAAAGCACCCTATCCTATGCTAAGCCGGAAGAGGAGCATAAGGAAGTGTTGCACGTTTCGAGCATACCTCCAGTCAAACCAGAAGTTTCTCCTGAAGCTTTTGAGGGAGAAGATGTGGAAGATCTCGATCTGGCTGTTGAGACCTCGGTCGAGGTGGAAGTGACCTCGGTCGAGATGAAAGAAGAACTTGCCGAACCGGAAAAGGCAGATGCAAAAGACTTTGGCCAAATTACTGAGATTGTGGTCAAGGTGGAAGAAAGACCATCTGAACTGAGAGAGATTTCGTGTGTGGATTATCAACCCAGCATGAAACTTGTCTCAAACCTTGGAGAACTTTGCAAGGTACATTCTCCTACTTCATTTGAATTCCCTATTAATATTTCTGAATTTTTCAGGAATGCACCGGAGAGTTGGAGGTCTCTTCCGAAAGAACCTCCAAAGATTAAGATGAAGTCTTCCTTGAAATTGTTGGAAGAAGATGCTCCTTGGATTATAAGGAGTGAAGTTAACAAGCGCTTCACCGCTAAGGCAACGAAGTGTTATTTGTTCAAGTATGGGGTCCCTCGCATGCTAAGGACCTTGTACCATCCCCAAGCTATAGATGGGGAAGCTACTATGATTCTCGAGAAACTGTTTTCTCGATCGAGGAAAGGATGGGACACGAAGGTAGATTATGTCCCATTGAAGTACAGGAAATTCAGATGGATTCCGGTGAAAATCAAACCGTACAAGCTTGTACGTGGGAGATCTTACCATTTGCCGGTGAAATTAGGAACCGGAACCTTTTTGGAAGAATTTTATGATGGATGTGATGAGCACTCCATGGTGTTCAAGGTACATTGAGTAATTCTATGGAGAAGGGTCCAGCTAGCGACCTTAAACCAAGCGCTTCTTGGGAGGCAACCCAAGGTATTGCTTTCTTCTCCCTTTTCTAGTTTAGTTTAGATAGTTGCTTTGTTTTTGTTTCCTCTAGACAACAACCAGGTATTCCAAAAGGAAGGATCACAGTTCAGGAGCTACACTGGAAGAACAAAATTTCGAGAAGTTGAGGAAACGAGCTTTACTGAAATACATCTCGGGTACTGTCAGAACACCTCGACCGAGATGTGCTTCGCCAACCGAGATGGTCTTATCTGGGAGCTGTTTCTTACTTCTTCATGCAGTTTAGCTATGTTCGGTGAGTATCCTGTCCTTAGACCTATTTTGACCCACTGGGACAGTGTGTCCTAAGTATGGGGTGTTTATTGAGGTATTTGACACTTATGTGATGCATGACTCTATTTGACCGGATATTTATGCTTCACTTTTGCATCCATATGATTATCTGATACTACATGCATACCTACAGATTATTTGATTGAGAAAAACGTCGAAACCGAAAAAAAAATTGGTTTTAAAAAAAATTTTTTGACCTCGACCGGGACAGTTCTGGCAAAACGAGGTGTTTCACCTCGGTTGAACCAAGAACACCTCGACCGAGGTGGGCGTAACAGAAAATTTTCGAAAACGATTTTTGTGTTACTTATCTGGATATGATCTCAGTGAAGATCTTGTTTACTGACTGGATTTAAATTCTTTATATGTTTGAAATGTTTTATGATATGTTTAAGTTGCTAAATGCTTTGTTTGAAATTATTGGCATGTTTAATACTTTATTTTTATCCAAATTATGTTGAATTTGAAGGTTGACACCGCAGCATAAGTTCTCTCACGTTCTTCTTGGAAAGACCAAGGCAATTCATTCTTCTTCTTCTTCTTCTTCTTGATCATGCTTAGCCCCTCATATACATATTGCCTCCCTTTACCTATCCGGGAATTTGGAAGCAAGCGAAGTGGTGAAAGCAAGTCAAAAGTTGAGAAGTGGCTGAAAGTGAAAGTGTTAGAAAGCAATAATAGGTTTGGGGAAGTCGATCATGAAGATGAGTAACTCGGCACCATTCACATAGCCGGGTGTTTGTGTCTTGCCAAAGTCGGATTGAGCGATATTCCTAACGGGTCATGGTATGTGCATCAAGGGTTTGACGCATCTCGAGAAATTGATGATTGCGGATTTCCTAGGCTTCGGTTATTGTGCACCTCTGTCCATGCATCCCAAAAAGTAAAGTAAAAAGAAAAAGTGTGAAATAAGCAAAGCTTATTGGTGGAAGATGTTGCAAGTCAAAGTGAAAGTGAAGTTCATCCTTTTCCCGGATTCTAGCACCACATTACCTTACATACATCCCTACCCTACACGTTTCTTGACCTTTCTTTTGGGAAGCCCTTGAGACCTTGAGCTTGTTGATTGACTTAGCGGTTTAAATCGGATTATACATGATTAATTTTGATAATTATGATTTATTATGCATTCTATGATTTTATGCAAAGATGAACAACTTTCCTATATTTAAAAAATGTTTTGATCATATTGAGTTTTTAATTCCATGAAGTACTCTCTTAGAGTGATCTATGATAGTTGCACACCATAAAATAATTTTTGAAAGACTTTTTCATTGATTTTCTTGACTTATAATCCATTCTATCTTGATTTCTATATGAGGAACTTGCTTAGGGACAAGCAAGGGCTAAGTATGGGGTATTTTGATAGCATGAATTATAGTCTATATTTTGGGGTTTGTTTGGACGTTTTATCTTTCATAATCTGCATGTTTGTATGTACATTATGTGATTTTACTACCATTTCATCTACCTTTGCGAGAATCGAGGTCTACACCTAGTTTCGTTGTAATTGCAGGTAATATGGTACGTTTTGCATCAAAAAGGAGCAAAAGGAGTCAAGAGTCATTTGGAGCTACATCCAGGAAGCATAGCCATGGATTGAAGATTTGCTTTGGACCAGTTTTGAGAGATTTCACATTCAGTTATGACTCACCTCGGTTGACCAGAGATTCATCTCGACCGAGGCGATTCAGAGACGCCGACTCGACCGAGGCGAACACCTAGGACGCGGCGAGAATATTTTATTCTTGGCTGAGATCTTTTAAAATTGGAAAGTGATCTTATATTTTTGGGCTGAGCTTCTGGAAGGAAGGAGATATGCAGAATCATATATTTTACCTATTTTTATGGGAAGATATCTTTCTAGGATTTATTATCTTTGGAGGTTTATTTTCCTATAAAAAGGGTTGGATTTCCACAATTCCATAACCCCGCTTACACCGCTGATCACGCTATACCACCGATCAGGGTTTACAAGCGCAGCAGCCGCATCCTACTCCAATTTGGGAGATTCGAAGAACCTTTTTGAAGGTTGAAG
>BSUD01000001.1:42418184-42558210 GCA_033239045.1 Fagopyrum esculentum | reverse complement strand
AAGATTGAAGACTATAGCTTTATAGCTTTTTGGAGGGTTTTGTAAGATTATCTTCAATTCTTTTCCTTGTTGTCTTGTCTTGTTGGATCATTATCCAAGGAACGATTTTGTGTGATATTTGATTCAGTTATTGAAGTGTTTTCATTAAATTCTTCTTTGTTCAAATATTCACCTTCTTCCCACATATTTAATACTTTCATTATGATGATGAGTGGCTAATTTCCTTGTGCGATTCTAGGGTGATTGGCTGAAGGTTGTGGGAAAAACAATGATAGAATGATCTTAATCACAGTAGGATCCTGAAAGTTCGAGTCTTTAACCTTAACCCTAAGCATCTCGTTCAGTCGATGAACATCTCGGCCGGGGTGGAAACTGGCTGACCGAGGTGACTTATCCGATCCTTAACTGAGAGTTAATGTGTTAGAGTTTGCCAAATCCTATTCTTATTATACCTTTCTGGTTCAAAGCAAGCTTAGGATGAGACTTACCCGGTAATTTCTTAGTTTGTATACTAACGATCATAAGTGTAGGTAATAAAGGCTTGTCCTTTATTGGGGTTTGAGTGTGCTTCCATCCCATCTTTGTGAGTTGGCCTGAGACTTACCCGGTAAAGGTTGATTCTATTCCCTTAGATGGTGTGTTAGTTTGAGGTTATAGTTCTTTATCTTAATTCCTTGAGACTTACCCGGTAATAGGAGTTACGGTTTGGGATTAGTGTGTAGTGAGACTTACCCGGTGATCTACTCCACTTTAGTAACACCTTCCCCATGCAAAAATCTCAGCTTTGTCCGCTTATCTATAGATCTTGAGTTGGAACCACAACTAGATGCTTTAATCCCTAGAATTGCATGTTTGCTTTATTTGACATCTTATTCATCTTTGATTGTATACTTGCTCTTGTGGTTAGCATTAACACTAGCATACCGTATTGGACTTTGTTTCACTAAGTCCCTGTGATCGACCCCTGGAATTTTCTTGCTTTTACTACGATTGACCCGTACACTGCGGGTTCGCATCCTTGTTTTAAGCTTAAGTCTAGGGTTATAAATTTAAAGCTTGCACACACCGTTTGGAGCGAACAAGTTTTTGGCGCCGTTGCCGGGGACTTGGTCTAGACCGAGCCGGTACGATTTGCTCTAGGGGCATTTGCCCCGTATTGTCTTACCACTCTACTTGAGTGACTTTTGCAGGTTCTTTCTTAGGTATATGCGAAGAACCCGCACTGGGAAGGAAATCGTTCCTTACGATCCCGAACCAGAAAAGACGTACAAGAGACGCTTAAGAGAAGCGAAGATGGCCCAACAAGACGATCACGATCTTGCGGCCCAATTGAGAGAGACGCAGGAGCAGCTACGTCTCAGTAAAGAAGAGCTAAGGCAGGAAAAGGAAGAGAATCAGGCCAGGAATGCAGCAATCGAAGCTGAGATTGCAGCAATTCGGAACCAGATTCAACCTCGACCGATGCAGGATCCAGTAATTGATCCTCGACCGAGGCAAGTCCCAGTTCCTGACGCCCCGGCCGATGTGCATCCACTTCGGATGCCAGTCCGAGATGTTCTTCTTGCAGGAATTCCACAAACCCTAGGTCAAAGGATGGACCCTAATCAACAGCTGAGGCGTCCAGGAGTGAACCTAGGAGATCCAGCGGACCATGACTACGAACTTCGACCACAAGTTCTAGCGATGATTCGCCAATGTCAATTCGGAGGGCTAGAGAAGGAGTCGCCGCATCAACATCTTCAAAACTACGAGATCTTGATGGAGACCTTGCGACCTCCCAGAATTGAAAATAACAACTACAAGCTAAGACCATTCTACTTTTCCCTTAAAGATAGAGCTCTTACTTGGTATCAATCTCTTCCTGCAGGAAAGATCGGCACATGGGAAGAGATGACTACGGAATTCTTGACCAAATTCTTTCCCCCCTCAAAGACTGCTGAAATGAGAGGGAAGATCAATGCTTTCATCATGAAAGACAAGGAGAGCTTGTCCAAATCATGGGAGCGGTTCAAGGATATCCTTTTGGATTGCCCACATCATGGGATTCCAAAGATAGAGTTGTTGGAGATCTACTTCAAAGGACTGGACGGAAACACCCAGTTTAATCTCCAACTACTCTCCGCCGGCACATTTATGGATATGGCGGTTGACGAGGCTTGGGACTTCATTGAGAAGCAAGCCTTGCACATGGAAAAATACACCCACCAAGGAGCTGAAGGTGGAGTTAAAAGAGTCAACTTTCAAGAGACTCAAACCAACAACAACCAATTCACGTCCTTGAAGAACGACGTGAAGCAATTGAAGGAGCTCTTGATGGCTCAAGCTAAACCGGAGGAGCAAGGGCAAAGGAACAACAACAACAACAACAAGAACGGGTACCGTAACAACAACAACGGACCCCGGAACAACAACTACAACAACAATAGAGGATCCAATAGCAATAATTGGAGAGCGAATAATAACCAAAACAACGGTAACAATTATTCAAACTCCAACTCTAATGATTCCTCTAACCCTTTCCTCTCTCCTCCTTCTTCTTCTTCTACTCCATTGAAGAGCCAAGGGCAAGGATCAAGTTCGTCTCAGCCGGAAAAGAAGGACGCAGTCCTGGAGGCAATCTTGATCAAGCTTAGTGCTATGGAGAATTCTATGACTTCATTTTCGAGGGCCCAAAAGTCCTTCGAACAACAACTTGCTAATAGGGCGAATGAAGCGCCAAGAGATCCAGGGAAGCTTCCAGCAAAGACGGAAACTAACCCTAAGGGCCAATGCATGGCCATCACGACGAGGAGTGGACTCAAAACTGCAGACCCAGTACCTCGATCGACGCAGACCACCTCGGTCCAGATCCAGTCGAAGAACACCTCGACCGAGATGCCAACCGAGGCGGCTCAACAGAAAGTAGGAGGAACAACTGAAGCCTATGTTCCACCTCCTGCATATAAGCCACCACTTCCATTCCCCCAGTCCAGAGCCAGAGCACATCTTGACAAGCACTTCGGTAAGTTCCTTGACTTGATGAATAAGCTCCATATTAATATCCCTTTCCTTGATGCTATTTTAGGTATGCCCGCCTATGGGAAGTTCTTAAAGGAGATCCTATCAAGGAAGAGGAAGCTGGAGGATGTTGGTGAAGTTAGGATGACATCTAAGTCTTCGGAGCTTATAAAGATCATGAAGGAGAAGATGCCACCTAAGTTAAGAGATCCCGGCTCATTTTGCATTCCCATTCAAGTTGGGGATGTCACTTGTGAAGCCCTTTGCGATCTAGGAGCCAGCGTGAGCATCATTCCGCTGGAGCTATGCATTAAGATCGGTCTTGGAGAGCCCAAACCGGTCAAGTTTCGACTCTACATGGCGGATCGCTCCATCACCCATCCCGTGGGCATTTTGGAGGATGTTCCGGTCAAGTTAGGTAACTTCTATCTTCCTATAGATTTTGTCGTACTTGACATTCCCGCAGATTATCCTGTTCCTATCATTCTCGGGAGGCCATTTCTAGCAACTTCGGGTTGCAATGTGGATTGCAAGAACGCCAAGTTGAAATTCAACGTTGGTGGCGATGAGGTGGAATTCGCACTACTTGCAGCCATGAAAGGGGAGCAACTAACTGATGATATCTTCAACATCAACGATGAAGAAGAATCAAGAGAATTGGTGAGCTCTATCCTTATAAATGATCCACTCGAAAGAGTTATTAGCTTCAGTTTAATGGAGGAAGGTATAGATGCTTCTTGTGATGCAGATATACGGAGCTTGAAGGCACTGGAAGAGGATCCAGGAGCCATAACTGAGAAGCTTATCCAGGAAACGAAGATTTCCAGCCTCGGATCCAGTAGCAGTACCTCGACCGAGGCACTTTCTGGACTGAGCGAGGCGTCTGAAGAACACCTCGGTCAACGCCTTTGCGCCTCGACCGAGGTCGACAGCGAGACAATGTCAACTGAGATTACTGAGAATAAAAATTTTCCTTCTCCCTTCTCTGACATTCACCCACAGTTGGCGGACCATTCCCTCCACCAACTTTCTGATAATAAAGGTCCTTGGTATGCTGATATCGTGAATTATCTTGTTTGCCAGGAAATACCGCCCGGATTGACGTACTCCCAAAAGAAGAAATTCCTCAAGGAAGTGCGACATTACTACTGGGATGAGCCACTGCTATTCAAGCGCGGACCGGATGGGATGCTTCGAAGGTGCATTCCGGAAGACGAAGTTAATAGCGTCATAAAGCATTGCCACTCACTTCCATGTGGAGGGCATGCTAGCACCGATAAAACATGCGCCAAGATATTGCGTTCAGGTTTCTTTTGGCCTACATTATTTAAGGATGTACAATCTTTTGTTGTTTCTTGTGATGCATGCCAAAGAACAGGGAACCTGTCAAGGAGGAACGAAATGCCACTTAACAACATCCAAGAAGTGGAAATATTCGATGTATGGGGGATTGACTTCATGGGACCTTTCCCATCCTCCAGAGGAAACCTCTACATTCTCCTTGCAGTGGATTACGTCTCTAGATGGGTCGAAGCCATCGCTTCTCCCACTAACGACGCCAAGGTGGTTGTGAAGTTCTTGAATAGAACTATCTTTCCACGATTTGGAACTCCACGCATCATCATCAGCGATGGAGGAACGCATTTCATCAACCGGAAGTTTAAGGCACTTCTATCGAAGTATGGGGTAACCCACAAGGTATCAACCGCTTATCACCCTCAAACTAGTGGACAGGTCGAGATCTCAAACAGAGAAATCAAAGCAATTTTGGAGAAGACCGTCTCTAGGACGAGGAAGGATTGGTCCATGAAATTAGACGATGCTCTTTGGGCGTACAGGACCGCATTCAAGACTCCCATAGGCACCACCCCTTATAATTTGGTGTATGGGAAATCTTGCCACTTGCCCGTTGAGTTGGAGCACAAAGCGTATTGGGCTATCAAATGGTTGAACTTTGACATTAAGGAGGCTGGTGAGAAGCGACTATTGGAACTTAACGAGCTGGAAGAGCTGCGTTTGAACGCCTACGAGAATGCCAAAATCTACAAGGAAAGGACGAAGAGATGGCATGACAAGCGTATCGTTCCAAAGGAGCTTAACGAAGGAGATTTAGTTCTACTCTTCAACTCCCGCCTCCGTCTTTTTCCAGGTAAGTTGAAATCTAGATGGACCGGACCTTACGTTGTGAAACATGTTTTCCCTCATGGTGCAGTTGAGATATGGAGCGAAACTAGCGGAAGCTTCAAGGTCAACGGTCATAGACTTAAGAAGTACCAACCGGAAACGCCGGTTGAGGAGGTCGCACCGATCTACCTCCTTTGAGACGCACTATGGTCCAGCTAGCGACCTTAAACCAAGCGCTTCTTGGGAGGCAACCCAAGGTATTGCTTTCTTCTCCCTTTTCTAGTTTAGTTTAGATAGTTGCTTTGTTTTTGTTTTCCTCTAGACAACAACCAGGTATTCCAAAAGGAAGGATCACAGTTCAGGAGCTACACTAGAAGAACGAAGTTTCGAGAAGTTGAGGAAACGATCTTTACTGAGATACATCTCGGGTACTGTCAGAACACCTCGACCGAGATGTACTTCGCCAACCGAGATGGTCTTATCTGGGAGCTGTTTCTTACTTCTTCATGCAGTTTAGCTATGTTCGGTGAGTATCCTGTCCTTAGACTTATTCTGACCCACTGGGACAGTGTGTCTCAAGTATGGGGTAGTTGATGTACTTATTTGATGACTTTGATGTATGACTCACGCTTTATCGGATATTTTATATTTATGCTTCACTTTTGCATCTGTGTTTATCTGAGACCACATGCATACTTACAGGTTATTTGATTGAGAAAAACGTCGAAACCGAAAAAAAAATGGTTTTAAAAAATTTTTGACCTCGACCGGGACAGTTCTGGCAAAACGAGGTGTTTTCACCTCGGTTGAACCAAGAACATCTCGACCGAGGTGGGTTAACTGAGAGTTTTCGAAAACGATTTTTGTGTTACTTATCTGGATATGATCTCAGTGAAGATCTTGTTTACCGACTGGATTTAAATTCTTTATATGTTTGAAATGTTTTATGATATGTTTAAGTTGCTAAATGCTTTGTTTGAAATTATTGGCATGTTTAATACTTTATTTTTATCCAAATTATGTTGAATTTGAAGGTTGACACCGCAGCATAAGTTCTCTCACGTTCTTCTTGGAAAGACCAAGGCAATTCATTCTTCTTCTTCTTCTTCTTCTTGGTCATGCTTAGCCCCTCATATACATATTGCCTCCCTTTACCTATCCGGGAATTTGGAAGCAAGCGAAGTGGTGAAAGCAAGTCAAAAGTTGAGAAGTGGCTGAAAGTGAAAGTGTTAGAAAGCAATAATAGGTTTGGGGAAGTCAATCATGAAGATGAGTAACTCGGCACCATTCACATAGCCGGGTGTTTGTGTCTTGCCAAAGTCGGATTGAGCGATATTCCTAACGGGTCATGGTATGTGCATCAAGGGTTTGATGCATCTCAAGAAATTGATGATTGCGGATTTCCTAGGCTTCGGTTATTGTGCACCTCTGTCCATGCATCCCAAAAAGTAAAGTAAAAGAAAAAGTGTGAAATAAGCAAAGCTTATTGGTGGAAGATGTTGCAAGTTAAAGTGAAAGTGAAGTTCATCCTTTTCCCGGATTCTAGCACCACATTACCTTACATACATCCCTACCCTACACGTTTCTTGACCTTTCTTTTGGGAAGCCCTTGAGACCTTGAGCTTGTTGATTGACTTAGCGGTTTAAATCGGATTATACATGATTAATTTTGATAATTATGATTTATTATGCATTCTATGATTTTATGCAAAGATGAACAACTTTCCTATATTTATAAAATGTTTTGAGCATGTTGAGTTTTTAAATTCCATGAAGTATTCTCTTAGAGTGATCTATGATAGTTGCACACCATAAAAATATTTTTGAAGGACTTCTCATTGATTTTCTTGACTTATAATCCATTCTATCTTGATTTCTATATGAGGAACTTGCTTGGGGACAAGCAAGGGCTAAGTATGGGGTATTTTGATAGCATGAATTATAGTCTATATTTTAGGGTTTGTTTGGACGTTTTATCTTTCATAATCTGCATGTTTGTATGTACATTATGTGATTTTACTACCATTTCATCTACCTTTGCGAGAATCGAGGTCTACACCTAGTTTCGTTGTAATTGCAGGTAATATGGTACGTTTTGCATCGAAAAGGAGCAAAAGGAGTCAAGAGTCATTTGGAGCTACATTGAGGAGCAAAAAGGAATCCTTCAGGAAGCATAGCCATGGATTAAAGATTTACTTTGGACCAGTTTTGAGAGATTCTACACTCAGTTATGAATCACCTCGGTTGACCAGAGGTTCACCTCGACCGAGGCGATCCAGAGACACCGACTCGACCGAGGCGAATACCTAGGACGCGGCGAGAATATTTTATTCTTGGCTGAGATCTTTTAAAATTGGAAAGTGATCTTATATTTTTGGGCTGAGCTTCTAGAAGGAAGGAGATATGCAGAATCATATATTTTACCTATATTTATGGGATAATATCTTCTTAAGATTTCTTATCTTTGGAGGGTTATTTTTCCTATAAAAAGGGTTGGATTTTCCACAAATCCAACATCCGGATACATCCCGCTTACAGCTGAAGAAGTCGCATACAACGCAGCAGCCACATTCTACTCCAATTTGGGAGAGAGTTGAAGAACCTTTTTGAAGGTTGAAGGAAGATTTGAAGACTATAGCTTTATAGCTTTTTGGAGGGTTTTGTAAGATTATCTTCAATTCCTTTCCTTGTTGTCTTGTCTTGTTGGATCATTATCCAAGGAACGATTTTGTGTGATATTTGATTCAGTTATTGAAGTGTTTTCATTAAATTCTTCTTTGTTCAAATATTCACCTTCTTCCCATATATTTAATACTTTCATTATGATGATGAGTGGCTAATTTCCTTGTGTGATTCTAGGGTGATTGGCTGAAGGTTGTGGGAAAAACAATGATAGAATGATCTTAATCACAGTAGGATCCTGAAAGTTCGAGTCTTTAACCTTAACCCTAAGCATCTCGTTCAGTCGATGAACATCTCGGCCGGGGTGGAAACTGGCTGACCGAGATGGCTTATCCGATCCTTAACTGAGAGTTAATGTGTTAGAGTTTGCCAAATCCTATTCTTATTATACCTTTCTGGTTCAAAGCAAGCTTAGAATGAGACTTACCCGGTAATTCCTTAGTTTGTATACTAACGATCATAAGTGTAGGTAATAAAGGCTTGTCCTTTATTGGGGTTTGAGTGTGCTTCCATCCCATCTTTGTGAGTTAGCCTGAGACTTACCCGGTAAAGGTTGATTCTATTCCCTTAGATGGTGTGTTAGTTTGAGGTTATAGTTCTTTATCTTAATTCCTTGAGACTTACCCGGTAATAGGAGTTACGGTTTAGGATTAGTGTGTAGTGAGACTTACCCGGTGATCTACTCCACTTTAGAAACGCCTTCCCCACGCAAAAATCTCAGCTTTGTCCGCTTATCGATAGATCTTGAGTTAGAACCACAACTAGATGCTTTAATCCCTAGAATTGCATGTTTGCTTTATTTGACATCTTATTCATCTTTGATTGTATTACTTGCTCTTGTGGTTAGCATTGACATTAGCATACTGTACTGGACTTTGTTTCACCAAGTCCCTGTGATCGACCCCTGGAATTTTCTTGCTTTTACTACGATTGACCCGTACACTGCGGGTTCGCATCCTTGTTTTAAGCTTAAGTCTAGGGTTATAAATTTAAAGCTTGCACACACCGTTTGGAGCGAACAAGTTTTTGGACGAGGAAGGATTGGTCCATGAAATTAGACGATGCTCTTTGGGCGTACAGGACCGCATTCAAGACTCCCATAGGCACCACCCCTTATAATTTGGTGTATGGGAAATCTTGCCACTTGCCCGTTGAGTTGGAGCACAAAGCGTATTGGGCTATCAAATGGTTGAACTTTGACATTAAGGAGGCTGGTGAGAAGCGACTATTGGAACTTAACGAGCTGGAGGAGCTGCGTTTGAACGCCTATGAGAATGCCAAGATCTACAAGGAAAGGACGAAGAGATGGCATGACAAGCGTATCGTTCCAAAGGAGCTTAACGAAGGAGATTTAGTTCTACTCTTCAACTCCCGCCTCCGTCTTTTTCCAGGTAAGTTGAAATCTAGATGGACCGGACCTTACGTTGTGAAACATGTTTTCCCTCATGGTGCAGTTGAGATATGGGGCGAAACTAGCGGAAGCTTCAAGGTCAACGGTCATAGACTTAAGAAGTACCAACCGGAAACGCCGGTTGAGGAGGTCGCACCGATCTACCTCCTTTGAGACGCACCATGGTCCAGCTAGCGACCTTAAATCAAGCGCTTCTTGGGAGGCAACCCAAGGTATTGCTTTCTTTCCCGTTTTCTAGTCTAGTTTAGATAGTTTTTTGTTTTTGCCTTGCTTTGCTTTGTTTTTGGTGTTCTAGACAGATAACAGGAAGGAGCATTCCAGAAAAGGGAGAAGTTCGAGATTCTGAGAAGAAAGAAGCACCTCGGTCACTGTCAGAACACCTCGACCGAGTTGATTCTTGAAGCAACCGAGGCGACTAGGGTTTCTGCAGAACCGCCTCGGTCCGTACCACCTCGGTCCAGTCGAGACCATCTCGACCGAGGTGACAGCAGATCTCGCGACGGTATAAAAAGCGAAAATTACTTTTCACTTTTTATTTTTCACCCATTTCGACCGCGGCGACAGGGGCATCTCGTTCTCCCTCGTTTCTCACTCTTTTTCGACGATTTCTGCTTCAAAACTGCAATTGAGGAGTAGAGGAGTCGATTGCAACCACGGATCTGCAAGAACTCTGAGAGTTTCGGCCGAAACGAAGCGAAAAAGGTTCGAAAACCCTAACCGACTCGTTTACCGTTTATTGGGCTTTGGTTGCCCTTATTTCTGTTGAGGAAATCTATAAGTACCCCTTAGGAAGCAATTGTAGTGATTTTAGGGGGAAAAGAACTGGAAATCTGAGAATTGGAATTCGAACTGTACGCCTCGGTCCAGTCGGTCTGCACCTCGACCGAGGTGATTTCTGGGACTTGTCAGCAACCGAGGTGGTCTGACAGATTGATTTGTGAAGATGAGTTCAGATAGATTACTGGCCCTTAGAGATAGATCCTCTCCTTCCCCTTCTTCTTCCTCATCCCGACCTTCTATCCCGGTGATCCATGAGAGACACCGGGTAGATTATGACCGCATTTCTAGTCGTCCAGTTATCGCTCCTAGATTTCTGGACGTTTCTGCCTTTGACTGTCTCCATGTAGATGGAGAGCTTAGCAGGATGATCGCCACAGTCGGGCTGGATCAGTTTTCTGAGATCCGAGCCCCAGCTTACCTCGAGCCTACCCTCGAGTTCGTCAGTTCCTTCACTTACCTCCCCACAGAGGGGGCTGTGAAGTACCGGTTGATGAACCGGAACTACATAGTACCTCTTGCCCACTGGAGAGACATTTTTGGCTTCCCTACCCCCACCGCTGTAGATTTCCCGACCCGAGCGGTAGCTAGAGAGTTCTGGGGTCAGATAGCCCACATCACGAGTCATGCAGACAGGTGGCGCCCTGGTGATTCCAGGGCGAAGCTTATTTACCATTTATCCTTCAGACTAGTGCACAGGGTTTTCAGTGAGATGCTTCTGGCGCGTACTGAGACGCCCCAGAAGGTCAGACAGGGGGAGCTTTTCTCCCTATACTGCATGGTCACGGGAGGATACCCTGACTTTGGCTTGCTCCTGGCAGAGGATCTGCACAGGATCAAAGCCAAGGGGAAGGGTGATATTTGCTGCGGAGGTATAGTGACCCATATCGCTAGGTATCAGGATATGGATTTGAGTAGGTGTACCATGGTGGCGGCTCCGAAGCCGCTGGGTCTGCAGGAGATGATCACACGGCGGATTCTGGTTCCCCGTGGGCTGACTACACCCTACGTTGCTATGCCTTGGGAGCGGACAGCGCCTCAGGGCATCAGATGGTCTGCACAGTTTTCGGTCTTCGACCCGCATTTTTGGCAGACAGCATGGGGCCCGCTGATGGAGGACTACAGAGAGGGAGCAGCTGCTGCTGCTGCAGCTGCAGAGGAGGCAGAGGAGGCTGATGAGGAGGATGATGACGAGACAGTTGATGAGATAGGAGGCGGCGTCCCGATGGACACAGGGACAGACACTGCTGGGACGAGCGCGCCTCCCATTATTGATCTTGATGAGGATGAGGAGGACACTGAGCCGGCGCCAGCTGAGACTTCTCCAGTCAGGCCCGCTAGGCGTAGGAGGCAGAGGGTTAGAGACAGAGCAGCACACCGACGGATTGATGACCTGACAGATCAGGTTATCGACACTTATGCTGCACTTTCTTTGGATATCCGGGAGATGCAGGAGCGACAGCATCATCAGCACATGATGGCTCAGCTACAGTTCCAGCATGTCATGGGCTATCCCTATGACCCTACTTTGTACCCCTACATTCCACCACCACCACCGGATCAGGACTTCTGAGGAGCTGCAGGATTTTATTTATTTTATTTTTATGCAGTTCGGCTCTTTATCCGGTGAGTCCTCCTTTCTTTCAGACTTTATTTACACCCACTGGGACAGTGTGTCTCAAGTATGGGGTAGTTGATGTATTATCTGACTTATTTGACTCATGATGTATTATTTGACCTTTGATGTATTTTATTTACCAGATATTTTCATATTTATGCTTCATTCTGCATTTATATGTTTATCTGAGATTGCATGCATACTTACAGGTTATTTGATTGAGAAAAACGTCGAAACCAAAAAAAAGGGAAAAAATGGTTTTAAAAAAAAAAAAATTTTTGACCTCGACCGGGACAGTTCTGGCAAAACGAGGTGTTTTCACCTCGGTTGAACCAAGAACACCTCGACCGAGGTGGGTTAACTGAGAGTTTTCGAAAACGATTTTTGCGTTACTTATCTGGATATGATCTCAGTGAAGATCTTGTTTACTGACTGGATTTAAATTCTTTATATGTTTGAAATGTTTTATGATATGTTTAAGTTGCTAAATGCTTTGTTTGAAATTATTGGCATGTTTAATACTTTATTTTTATCCAAATTATGTTGAATTTGAAGGTTGACACCGCAGCATAAGTTCTCTCACGTTCTTCTTGGAAAGACCAAGGCAATTCATTCTTCTTCTTCTTCTTCTTCTTGATCATGCTTAGCCCCTCATATACATTTTGCCTCCCTTTACCTATCCGGGAATTTGGAAGCAAGCAAAGTGGTGAAAGCAAGTTAAAAGTTGAGAAGTGGCTGAAAGTGAAAGTGTTAGAAAGCAATAATAGGTTTGGGGAAGTCAATCATGATGATGAGTAACTCGGCACCATTCACATAGCCGGGTGTTTGTGTCTTGCCAAAGTCGGATTGAGCGATATTCCTAACGGGTCATGGTATGTGCATCAAGGGTTTGATGCATCTCAAGAAATTGATGATTGCGGATTTCCTAGGCTTCGGTTATTGTGCACCTCTGTCCATGCATCCCAAAAAGTAAAGTAAAAGAAAAAGTGTGAAATAAGCAAAGCTTATTGGTGGAAGATGTTGCAAGTCAAAGTGAAAGTGAAGTTCATCCTTTTCCCGGATTCTAGCACCACATTACCTTACATACATCCCTACCCTACACGTTTCTTGACCTTTCTTTTGGGAAGCCCTTGAGACCTTGAGCTTGTTGATTGACTTAGCGGTTTAAATCGGATTATACATGATTAATTTTGATAATTATGATTTATTATGCATTCTATGATTTTATGCAAAGATGAACAACTTTCCTATATTTATAAAATGTTTTGATCATGTTGAGTTTTTAATTTCCAGGAAGTACTCTCTTAGAGTGATCTATGATAGTTGCACACCATAAAATGTTTTTGAAAGACTTTTCATTGATTTCCTTGACTTATAATCCATTCTATCTTGATTTCTATATGAGGAACTTGCTTAGGGACAAGCAAGGGCTAAGTATGGGGTATTTTGATAGCATGAATTATAGTCTATATTTTGGGGTTTGTTTGGACGTTTTATCTTTCATGATCTGCATGTTTGTATGTACATTATGTGATTTTACTACCATTTCATCTACCTTTGCGAGAATCGAGGTCTACACCTAGTTTCGTTGTAATTGCAGGTAATATGGTACGTTTTGCATCGAAAAGGAGCAAAAGGAGTCAAGAGTCATTTGGAGCTACACTCAGGAAGCATAGCCATGGATTAAAGATTTACTTTGGACCAGTTTTGAGAGATTCTACATTCAGTTATGAATCACCTCGGTTTCCCAGAGATTCATCTCGACCGAGGCGATCCAGAGACGCCGACTCGACCGAGGCGAACACCTAGGACGCGGCGAGAATATTTTATTCTTGGCTGAGATCTTTTAAAATTGGAAAGTGATCTTATATTTTTGGGCTGAGCTTCTGGAAGGAAGGAGATATGCAGAATCATATATTTTACCTATTTTTATGGGAAGATATCTTTCTAGGATTTATTATCTTTGGAGGTTTATTTTCCTATAAAAAGGGTTGGATTTCCACAATTCCATAACCCCGCTTACACCGCTGATCACGCTATACCACCGATCAGGGTTTACAAGCGCAGCAGCCGCATCCTACTCCAATTTGGGAGATTCGAAGAACCTTTTTGAAGGTTGAAGAAAGATTGAAGACTATAGCTTTATAGCTTTTTGGAGGGTTTTGTAAGATTATCTTCAATTCTTTTCCTTGTTGTCTTGTCTTGTTGGATCATTATCCAAGGAACGATTTTGTGTGATATTTGATTCAGTTATTGAAGTGTTTTCATTAAATTCTTCTTTGTTCAAATATTCACCTTCTTCCCACATATTTAATACTTTCATTATGATGATGAGTGGCTAATTTCCTTGTGCGATTCTAGGGTGATTGGCTGAAGGTTGTGGGAAAAACAATGATAGAATGATCTTAATCACAGTAGGATCCTGAAAGTTCGAGTCTTTAACCTTAACCCTAAGCATCTCGTTCAGTCGATGAACATCTCGGCCGGGGTGGAAACTGGCTGACCGAGGTGACTTATCCGATCCTTAACTGAGAGTTAATGTGTTAGAGTTTGCCAAATCCTATTCTTATTATACCTTTCTGGTTCAAAGCAAGCTTAGGATGAGACTTACCCGGTAATTCCTTAGTTTGTATACTAACGATCATAAGTGTAGGTAATAAAGGCTTGTCCTTTATTGGGGTTTGAGTGTGCTTCCATCCCATCTTTGTGACTTACTCGTCGCTTCTGAGGCGGATGCATTTACGACATATGTTGATCCTTCATTAATGCTAAGATTGTCGACGTCCGCATCTATCTCCTCCAAACCCTAAAAAAAAAATTTGGTTAATCTGTTCGACGGTTGTCCGTAACGGCAGAAAGTAGTTGTCCGTAACGGACAGACACCATCTGTCCGTCACGGACAGAAAGCAGTTGTCCGTAACGGACAACTGCTTTCACCTTCGAAACCTTCGAAAATAATTTTTTTACGAAAATCCATTTTCGTAATTTTGGGGAGGAATAATGTTACGGTCAAAAAAAATTTAAAAACGGTATAATCGGAAATTTGAAGGAATTAAACGGGTTTAATGAAAATATAAAATGATTGGAAACGAGCGTAATTCCCGAAGGTGAAGCGATGAAAATTTGTTGATTTATGTTCTAAAGGATTTTCGAAGGTTTCGTAAAATTATATCGACTTTGGTACGTCGGTGTAATTTATTATAAGGAATTTTGGGTAAAAAGTGTAAAGACGGAAGTAATAGGGTTAAATGAGTAAAATTAACTAGATAAGCCTGATTTTTCTGCAAGCTTATATGTGCGAGGGGTGGGCGGCTAAATTGTAGGCTGATTAAAGGGCACATTCGGAAAGTTCGAGAATTATTGGGATGAAGTTGAAGCTGAGAATGAAGTTGAAGGTGAAGATGAAAAAGGAGGATGAAGGTGAACGAAATGGAATTGAGTTGGTGTATGGTGGATAGAAAATTATCGAGGGAATGAAAGAATTATTGTGAGTAAAATTACGAAAATGGGTATGAATTGTGATTGATGATTTTTGTAAGAAAATTGTGTTGATTCATCATGTGTTGGATTTTTATAACCACAAGAAAATTCATTTTAAAGCTTTTGCCCATAATGGACTTTGGTTTCCCGATTGAATTTAATAGGTCATCTTTGAAAATTATTTTTATTTGAACTAAACTTGAAAGCAAATTACAAGTTAGTTGTTTGAGTTATTTTGGCCAAATTAGGTTACCAAACAATCAATTCATTGAGCAGGATCTTCTTTAAGAGATAATAGGTCTATTTGATGAAACGAGAATTATGGTAAATAAGATTGAAGATGAAGTTGAAGATTAAAAATGAGAATGAGAATGAAGGGATGAAATAAATTGAAGTTATTGAGTGTTTTGTGTGAAATAAATTATTGTGGATATGAAAGGTGTGAAATAGGGTGAAATTATCAAATAGGGTATTAAATTATTAATCTTAAAATAACTATAGAATAAAGTAATTACTTTTTTTTTTATCATTATCATTAAGATGTTGAAATAATCCAAGAGAAAAATAATTACTTACCTTTTATCATTACCATAAGGAACTTTAAATTAAATGTAAACAAATTAATTACTAATCTTTTGTCATTTTTTATTAGGATTTTAAAATTAATTGTAAAGTTGTAATTATTTTTTAATTATTATTAGGAAATTTAAAATAAAGTAATTAGTCAACACCAAATCTGTTCTTCCTCGCAAATCTGGTCATTCTCTTTTCCCTCGTAATGCCTTCATCTACTCTCTAGTAAAATTGAAGCTCCATTGATGGTAATTGACTTCGTCTTCTTCCTCGCAAATCTATTTTCTTCTCTTTAGTGATGCTTTCATCTTCTCCCTGGTAAAATTGAAGCTTCATTGATGGTAATTGACTTCGTCTTCTTCCTCGCAAATCTGGTCATTCTCGTCCACGATGGATTTGTTTGTTCTCATCCACAGTGGATCCATTCGAACTCGTCTTCGTCCATGGTAATGATTTCGTCTTATCCCTAGCAGAGGTGAAGCTCCATGGATGTTCGTTCTCGTCCTTGTCTATCTCGTCCATGATGGATCTCGTCCATGATGGATCTCGTCTATCTCATCCATGGTCATTCTCGTCCTTGGTGGATATGTTTGTTTCAGTTGATGAATTCAACAAAACTAGAGTTGGTTTGTTTCAATTGATGAAGTTTGTGTTGAGAAGCCAAAGGAAGAAGATGATGTTGGTTTCCTAGAGATCCTCAACGATAATACAAGGGTATAAATGTGAAAATTTTTAAGTTCAATCCGTAAGCTGGTGGGGAGTGGTTGAAAATTATGCATAATCTTCATCCCTTAAATTAGATTCATCCCCAATTTCATCCACCTCATGTTTGAAACGAACACCAAAAAGCAGGTTAGGGGTTAAAAAAACAAAATAATCTTCACTTTCATCCTTGTAAAACCAGTTAAACGAACGGGGCCAATGATACAAATCAGATGTATCCATGAAGTTAGCATCTGCTGTTACAAATCAAGCTAACCACACACAAGTATTTTGTATTGGTTGTTGACCAATCAACAAAAATAAATAATTTCTATAACCACAAGAAAAAAATATTTCAAAAACCCTTCAATCAAGTGAAGAAATCGATCAATTTCTCAAGCTATTTATGCATGACATACAGATGAATAACTTGAGAAACTAACGCAACACAATCTCAATTGTGTCAAATCCCCCTTCTTACTCTGGCTTAAGACAACACAAGTCAAAGTTGTCTATCATCCCACCATTATTTCAAATTTCATACTTCAATACTTGAACCCCTTTTATTCTCATATTCACACTTCTCTCCTCCTATTCCCCATTTCCCCTCCTCTCTTCCTCCATAAAATAAAACAGAGGAAGTTGTTGGTTCATTATCAGCCATGGAAAATTCTCCATTATTCCCTTCCTCCGAGAAGAAGCCTTGGTGGCTCAGTACCAAAAAGGTTTCTACCTCTCTTTCTCTCATGCTTTATATATAGCTCTTCAATTTCACATTATATTATTTTCTTCATTGGCCTTCACTCATTTGATTGTTTTCATTTCAGATTGTGGGATAAGTGTGTGAAAGAAGCTAAAGTTCTCATCTCAACTCGCGATCCGGAGGACATCAACTCTACTCTAATCCTACTTGACTCAACACTCACTTTTAAGTACTCAAATGATGAATTACTCGACACAACAACAAATAAGTTCCTTAGCAATAGTTGAGTAGCTAACAGACAATCCCCAAATACCAGCTTTCTCAAGTATTTTTTTTATCAAAACATCCCATGATCTTCCCTTAGCACCAACTTGCATTCTCTTAATGATCAATTCCTTATGAACCATTATAGTAGTAGAAACAATGTTCCCTATTGCACCAGTAGTTGGGGTATAAGAACTTTAGGGTAAACGTCGAATTTTGACAAGCCGCGTTACACAAGCATCAGGGTGATCGAAATAAAGAACAAGGCAAAATACAACTTTTGATTGGTAGTATTTGAGTTTCAAAACAACTTTCAATTTCATTGTTTCTCTTCTTACCTAGAGTGAAAGTTGACACCGACAAAATACACAAACACGACTCTAATCGAAAGGGTAGAAACAATCGAAGCTAGGGTTCCTCTAAAAACACAAACATGAAAATTTCGAGTTGAATGACGGAAGGTAAGAGAGGAGAAGAGATATACCAATCGATGCTAGGGTTCTCTGAAAATTGGGAAGGGTAGAAATGAGAACTGAGAATCGTCAATCTCACATTCATCCCCGTAATCTAGGGGTCATCGGTTGAAGGAAACCCATTATCTCCAACTGGTTTATTCCCATAATCTTCATGTTCAACCTATGCTCCGAAAAAGTTGAATTCGAGATTGAAAGCATCATCTTCATCTTCATTCGCATAACTCGATGTCCCGAATGCGCTTTAAGCTTCTTCATCAATTATTCGCTTGGGCATTAAGTAATCAACAACAACATTAATACATACAAGCTTTGGAAGGAGATACACGAAAGAGATCGGAGAGGAAGAGAAGACCTTCAGGGCTGAGCAAAGCACCAACCACCAGCAGTACACCACTGTAGAAAGGTTGGAGTTTCCCGGAACTGAGCAGAAACCAGAAAAACCAGCCGGAATCCTCGCCGGAGAAGCTGCAGAAAACGGAAAATAGAAAAGAAGATAAACATAAAGATAGGTTGAAGGAGAAAAGGCATTTGGAGGATCAAACCTTGTCAAAACCTCACCAATTTTTTTTACAAGGGATACCTCTTGAGGTAAGGAATGCAACCACACTTTTGGATTTTCATTTCAATGTCGGGGTAAAAAGTTATGGCTCACGCAAGAAAACTATTTTGCGGAGTTTCGATATGAGTTATAAACTTACGACGTATTTTTTATGTGACCTTCTGTGGTCCGATTTTGCTGAATTTTGTATATGTTGTAAACCTAACCTGCTCAAAGATGAGATCAAAATTTGGGGTCAATCTAAGGGTTGGATCAAAAGTTACAAGACTATATATGAACGAATTTGAGGCTAACTTGCCTAGGTTTTATTTGGGTGAATTGTGGAATTAGTAGGGACTTTAGGGCATGTTTGGATGAAGTTCTTATAAGGCTTGTTGGGTATACGAAGGTACGAGAAAGGAGGAATAGTCCGGAACGAGAAGACGGACTTAGGATTCGATCGAGAGGGATTAATATTACCTTGCTTGTGAGGTAAGTGTATATAAATTACACTTCCTTAATATATACTATGTATTTAATATGAGATTAGTTTTATGTATATAAGATATATATTACGTGTGAAATGTTATGGAAATGATATTGTATAACTTTAAGCATGCATGCGGACGTAAATGAATGTACTTAAGATATTGTGTGATATATGATTTATATACATGCCTTGTGAATTATGAGTATGAATTATATGCTTGAAATGATGTTACGTTATATTTGAATATGAAGCATGCGATAATATATATGAAATGTAATGCGGATGGTTTTGATGAGATGAAAGCATGAGCTTTGATAAAGAAAAGAAATGGATGAGGTATAATGATATGGAAGCATAAAAAGAAAAAATGATATGAAAGTGATAATATAGGTAGACGATTAATTAATTAGTCCAACTGAGTCCCGCTCGTTTAGGGGACAAGATGATAAATAAAAAAATTTGGCCCAACTGAGGGAGACCTAAAAGAAAGGAAAGAGGTATGAGCCCGATTGAGGGACCTAAGATATTAGAAGAGATAATCGAGGTTCGAGCCCGATTGAGGGAGGTTGTATACGCTATTTGATTGGCCAACCATACACATTAAGTTATATTAGATATACGAGAAAGTTGGATTATGAGACCGTACGATCAATTTGGATTAGTTAGTTAGTTATCACCTATGCATCGATGCAATCGAGTCAAGTATGTTTATATGTTATGATTATTCATATGTGTTGTGTTATAACATGATTGAATGTTTATATGACATGTGTTTTGAAAGGTTGTGGAGTGTAAGGTGAATATATATATATATATATATATATATATATATATATATATATATATATATATATATATATATATATATATATATATATGCTTTGTGTGTGAAAAAAGGTATAGAGTGTCATTTGGGGACGGATTATTAAATACTTATATTTATTGAAGAGTGTGATTTTTATACCCTTAATGAGCATGTAGCTCATTGTTTTTATATACATATTTTTTCAACTGCTAAAACTCAGTCTGATAAAGGTAAGGACGTCGGACCCAACACTTGAATTTGAGATCTTATCATGTGGGTTGTTATGAGATGTTGCCACCTAGGATGTTTTTATGTCATTTTAAACAATTGTGTTTTGTTAAATAGGTTCTCATGACACGTGATAGTATGTATATATGCTGTAAATATGGTTGTAAGATAAAGCTTTTAAATTTTATGTTTTCCGCTTTTCCGCTTATGTTTTAAACAAGGTTAATTAATTGGTAATCAACTAGAAATGAAATAGGCGTCACATTTGATTGGTATTAGAGTAGGGATTTCTTGGCATGGGTTGTAGGAAGTTTTTTGAAAAGCTTCTAAAAGTTTTTTTTTCTTTTAGATGACAAAGCACAATCATGAGGGGTCGATTGAGTCAGTGCATGCTTAGGGTGGAGATGATCAAGAGCACCCTGAGGTGCCAAGTCATCCAGTACCACAACCACCACCGGGTATGGCTATTATACCAGAATTAGTGGCGTATCTGAGACAGGTTTTTCCACCACATCCACAACCACAATAACATCTCAACATAGTATTATCTTTATAGAGATGGATAATAGCTTCGAGAAGATTTGCCGGCAAGGGGCGAAGCCGTTTGAAGGGACTATCAATCCCTTGATAGTTGAGGAGTGGTTCAAAGACATTGAGTCTATCCTTGACCGAATTGTCTGTCCTACTGAGATGAGAGTACAATATGCCATATCTTTGCTTGTGGGGCATGATGAGGGACCATCCCTAACACCAACTATACAAGGACCAACCACTAGAGCTAGAGCAAATGCATTGAAGGAGAAGGAGGATATATCATCTTCAAGACAAGACATGGAAGGATCTATCACTAGATCAAGAGCCAAGTCTATCCAAAAAGAGGTTACTAGCTTATTGGCAACATGTACATCTAAAGAGACTCTACTTGTGTCTAATTCTTCTTTATTGACATTGATGTCGACCCAATAAGAGTGAAGATGATCAAGGAAGCAAGAAATGTGGCTAAATCGAGATTAAGCAAGCTAGTCCAAATCTCAATGAGCACCAAGTCTTGCCCGAGATTCCATTCAAGATTTGCCTCTGTCGAGATCCACAAGATCTAGTCGAGATCTTATTAGTTGTAGGATATTTATTTCTTTAATACCTTTAAAGCTCTAAACATTCTAAATGTATCTTTTAGTTTTGATCCTATCTTTTAGGATTAACTTTTATTTTATCTTTTAGAGGAATCTCACCTATAAAATAGCCTAGAGGATGAGATTCATGATAGCTTAGATTAATTATTGATTTCTACATACATTGTGAGATACTTGTTGCTTCATTAACGAAGTAAACATTTTATTCATTCATATTCAATCAAAAAGAGAGTTTTTGATTGAATCGGTGTGAGTCATTTCTAGGTTATTCTTGTGTGTGTTAATCTTATTGAAGATTGGCGCTGCTAGTCAAACTAGTCCCTCCTTGTACTTGTCTTATTTAGAAGGCTTGTGTAAGGTTGAAGAAGGGAGGGTTAAGGTAAACTCTTTGTTAAGGGGTTTTGATCCAATTGGTCAAGGTTCTTTGCAAGAATATCTTGGTTCATATCTTCCTATATTTCCATTATTCATTCTATTATTCATCTTCTTATTCTATCATCATCATTCCATCAACTCACGTTCTTTGTGTCCGAGTTTCACAAATCTCGGTCTTACCAAACAAACTCGCCCGAGATTTGCACCGAGATTCGCTTCTGTCGTTGATTTCGTGAACTTCAGTCTAGATCGGAAAACTACGGCATCAACCCCGCATCAAAGTGGTATCACATCTAAGCGATTGAAGTTCAACTTAAACCATAGTTGTCAAGCTGAGTATATTGAGTATTTTTATTTGAGTCTTCTTTGAGTCATATAAAAATCGAGTCTTTTTTCTTTGTTGATATTCCTTTATGAGGTTATTTGAGTTTAACGTGCGTTGTCTTGTGTATATTGGATAAGAGAGAGACGTCATATCCCAAACACAAGCCAATCAAACCCTAAACTGAAATTTCGCATGTGTATCAGAGAAATCTTGCCCGAGAATGTGTGCTTAAACCCGAGATTTTCACGTTACTTGGCAATCAAGTTTTGTGATTTCTCTATATCTAGTTGAGATCCCATATTAGATTTGAGGCAAATCTAATTATATCCAACTGTTATATCAAAAAAGAAAGAGATTAACAAGTTTATATTATTGTTAGGATCTTATCAAGTAGGTGAGATCTTATCATATATTCCAACTCCTAACCGAATATCTTTTTCCAAAACTCAACCTATATTCAATTACAACAACCTATTATTTCGATCATACACATCCCCTAGCTCCAAGAGAAATCCCAAAATGAAGAGCTCCCTACCATATTTTCAACATCATTTCATATCATCGATTATACCCTAAAGTTTGGAAGGAGCCTTTCGAGTGAGAATTGTTGCGATCTAACTGAGAAGGGATCATCAAGGCAACAAGGGAGGAGTATATACCAATTATATTCAGTGGTTAACATCGACACTTGGCGTTCGACAAATCTCGACCTATCACAAAATCTCGCCCGAGATTTAGGTCGAGATTCGCTATTGTGGCAATTTTATCGAAATTTTTTGAGGCAGAAGTTGAGAGATTCAAGTATTCTAAGTTCAAGATGACATTCAAAGAAGAAGTTTCATACCATCATTGATCCAGTTCATAGCCAAAACACCTCAATTTTGAACAATCTCGACCATGAAACAAAATTCTCGCCCGAGATACCGATCGAGAATCCTTTTTGTTGAGATTAAACCTACCCGGCTATCTCTCTCTAATTGCATAAGTTCAAGGTACGTACAACTCTCTTCTTAATCTCTTGTGTTCTTATTTCTTGCCTCTTTTATACTCTAAACACAATTAGTCTATTTATTAGTGAGTTAGTTAGTATTTATACTTTCTGTCATACTACTTGTGTCTACTTGCAATATTCTTTTTCCACTTTGTGTCAATTGTGTGAAGAGACTTCTAGCAGGTTTACCTTGATTATCTTCCAACATAAGAACCTTCTTCCAAGCCAAGTTGACTATTTAAGTCATCCAAGGAGTTTCTGATTGGAGCTAGTCACCGATTTGTAAAGAAGCATTTAGCATCCAAGACAATTACATCAAATTAGCTTGAGCGTCACAAGTGTGAGTGTGAGAGAAAACAAGTACGGAACTTTCGTTTTTACTAACATCACAAGTTTGTTGTTAATTTGTGTGTTTGTGTAGATGTCTAAGCATGGTATCCCTCGGGGGTTATATAAAAGTGAATCCTCAAGTCCAAAGGCCATAGACATGCTAAAACAACTAATGACTACAATCTCAACGTTGACTGAACGAATTGAGAGACTGGAAACTCTCCCCAGAGAAGAAATCTCGCCCCAATTAGCCGAGATTTCATCCGAGATTTGATATTGACGGGGGAAAAAGTTCACGCAATCCATCTATGCCTCCAACCCCTGATCTGCTTCCAAGACTCCCCTTAAGGGTCAAGTATGAGATATCCAAATCCTAATTTCCATGCACCTAATATTCCGGATTTTATTGATGAATTTCAAAAATTGGAGGAAGAGGATGACAAAGGCATGTAGAGAGACTATCCTAGACGTAACCATCATTCTAGGAAAGGTAGAGACTTGGAACCTTACAAACCTCACCAAGAACATGATGAAATTGGCAAAGTGAAGGTCAAAATCCAAAGTTTTGAAGGCAAATGCGATCCGGACGCCTTTATGGAGTGGGAGACCAAAATCAAGTAAATTTGGTCTTGCCACATTTTTAGTGAGCAAAGGAAGATCCAACTTGTTGTGTTAGAATGTCTAGGTTATGCCTTAGTGGGGTGGGATCATCTTGTCAAAGAAAGGAGAAGAACGCTAGATTCGGACATCAACGTTTGGGAGAAAATGAAGGCCTTGATAAGAGCTAGACTCGTGCCTCAACACCATGCTAGAGAATTGAGGCAACAATTGGAGAACCTCAAGCAAGTATCTATGAGTACGGAGGATATTTACACCTCTATGCATATGGTAATGGTAAAAGCCAATGTTATAGAGGATGAGGAGACAACAATGGCTCTTTATTTGCGTATTTTGCATCCATATTTAGCAAATGAAATTGACTTGTATCCATATACTACTGTGACATATATGTTGCACTTGGCCATCAAAGTGGAGAAAAAGACCAAAGAAAGGAGTCAAACAACTAGGACGAATTTTGGGAATACAAGCGGATGGAAGCAACAACAATCTCGATCCCACGGAGCACAAGGCCGAGATATTGTAGCCTCGATAAAGGAGAATAGAAGGAGAAAAACTCTCGACCCAACATCCCTCAAAATCTTGCCTCATTCGACAAAATCTCGACCCTTGAATGAGCCTTCGAGTGGTCCTAAAGGGAGCAATTATAACTCTAATTTACGTTTTAGAGATATTGTATGCTTTAAATGTCAAGGTAGATGGCACTATATAAGATATTGTCCTAATAAAAGAATTTTGTTTATAAATTAACTTGGGAAATATGAAAGTGAAGAAGAACATGATAATGATCATACACACTTTAACATATTGCATGAACATGATAGTGATAGTGATGAAGGCATTAAGTTTGAGCATAGAGAGTATTTTATTTCTAGGAGAACAGTGCATGTTCATATAACTCCATGTGAGGATAATCAAAGGCATAATCTTTTTTATACTAGATGTCTTGTTAAAGTGAAGGTGTGTAACATAATTATTGACGGTGGTAGTTGTTGTAATATTTCTAGTGTTGAATTGATAGATAAATTGCAAATTACTACATTTATCACCCTAGATCTTATAAGCTACATTGGATGAATGATTGTGGTGAATTATTGGTTAATAGGCAAGCCAACGTTACCATAACTTAGGTAGTTATGAGGATACCATTCCTTGTGATGTTGTGCCCATTCAAGCTAATCATATTCTATTAGGACGTCCATGGAAATTTGATAAAATAGTCAAGCATGATGGATATACTAATAGACATTCTTTTGAGCATAAGGGTCAAACGTTAGCTTTGAAACCTATGACGCCTTTACAGATTGCGGGGAGCTATGAGAAGAAAAAGGACAAAAATTTCAGTAAGCAAAAGGAACAAAACCAGTCCAGTGAAGAATCTCGCACTAGAAAAGGAGAATCTCGGCCGAGAAATCCAAAATCTCGCTGAAGTACGAGAAATTCTCCCTCCAGTATGAGACCTCGTCCTAGTTCATAAAAATCTCGCCCTAGTGTTGAAATCTCGCCCGAGATTGACACCGAGATTCTTTTTTGTTGAGACTAATGCAGTTCTTTTGGCATCCAAAAGGGAGTTTATTGATGATTGTATTCCTTTGTATATTGTTCTTTTGGGCCTTTGTAAATGCCTAATGGCTTTAAGTGATGAAATTAAGGCTACCTTACCCGGAACCATTTTGAGTATTTTGGATGAGTTTTGTGATGTTTTTCTAGATGATATTCCTGCAAGACTTCCACCTTTTCGAGGCATTGACATCAGATTGACTTAATTCCAAGAGCTTCACGTCTTAATCATTCCACTTATAGAATAAGTCCTCAGTATAGTCAAGAGATTAAAGATCAAGTTTAAGAGCTTTTGAATAAAGGCTATGCACGAGAGAGTTTGAGTCCATGTGTAATTCCCGTCCTTTTGGTTCCCAAAAAGGATAATACATGGAGGATGTGTGTCGATTGTCGAGCAATCAACAACATTACTATCAAGTATAGACATCCCATTCTCCGTTTGGACGATATGCTAGATGAGCTTAGTGAATCTACCTTATTCTCAAAAATTGATCTTAAGAGTGGATATCATCATATTCAAATGCGGGAAAGAGACGAATGGATGACGGCGTTCAAGACTAAGTTTGGTTTATATGAGTGGTTGATTATGCCTTTTGGTTTGACTAACGCTCCTAACACTTTCATGAGATTGATGAATCATGCCTTATGTCACTTCATTAGAAAACTTGTGGTTGCCTACTTTGATGACAGCCTCATCTACAACAAATCACTTGAGGAGCATGAAGAACACTTAAGGGAAGTACTAGGAAGTCTTAAAAAATGAATCTCTATATGTTAATATTAAGATATGTGAGTTTAGTACTAATCAAGTTATTTTCCTTGGATTTTTAGTGAGTACAATAGGTCTAGAAGTAGATGAAGAGAAGATTAAGGCAATCCAAGAGTGGCTTACACCAACGACAATCGGACATGTTCAATCATTCCACGGTCTAGCACCATTTTATAGACATTTTGTATGTGATTTTATTATTATTGCAACCCCTTCACGTCTTTCACGAAGAAGCAAGTATAGTTCGAGTGGGGAAATGCACAAGAGACGGCCTTTAAGGAGCTGAAGTGACAACTATCACATGCATCACTTCTAGCACTTCCAAATTTCATTAAACCATTTAAGATTGAGTGTGACACATCGGGAATTAAGATTGGAGGAGTGCTCATGTAAGAAGGTAAGACGCTTGCATTCTTTAGTGAGAAATTGAAAGGAACATGCTTGAATTATTCAGCATATGATAAAGAATTGTATGCATTATTTCGAGTTTTCAAGACATGGCAACATTACCTTTGGCCTAATGAATTTATCCTTAGAACTGATCATAAATCTTTAAAGAATTAAAGGATTCAAGATAAGTTGGATAGGACACATGGTAGATGGATATAGTTTATAGAAACTTTTTCATATATCATTAAGTATAAGAAAGGAAAAAATAATGTTGTTGTTGATGCCTTTTCTAAGAGACATTCTTTGATCACTACTATGGATCCTAAGGCTTTAGACTTATATTAATTAAAGATCTATATGTGGATGATATTGATGTTGGTGACATCTACAAGTCTTGTATAGGACGAAATTCACGAGACACGTTCTGTATGTTCGAAGGATTTCTTTTTCGTGAAGATAAAGTGTGCATTCCTAGATGTTCTCTTAGACTTTTACTTTGAAGAAGCTCATATGGGTGATTTAATGGGACACTTTGGAAGAGATAAGACATTTCATATGCTGCATTCACACTTTTATTAACCTCATATGCTTAAAGATGTTGAGAATGTGGTTAAGAGATGCCTTGTGTGCTTGAAAGCTAAGGCTAGATTGAAACCACATGGTTTATACACTCCTTTTCCTAAACCTACTTCACCATGACTTGATATTAGTATGGATTTTGTTGTAGGATTACCTAGGACTAAGAAGGGGAGAGATTCTATTTTTGTGGTTGTTGATCATTTTTCTAAAATGACTCATTTTATTGCTTGTCATAAAACTGATGATGCTTATAATGTTGCTAACTTGTTCTTTAGGAAAATTGTTAGACTACATGGAGTGACTAAGACTATTGTGAGTGATAGAGACTCTTTGGGGAAAGCTAGGAACTAGGTTGTTATATTCAACCTCTAGTCATCCTCAAACGGATGGTCAAACGGAGGTCATTAATAGAACCTTAACTACCATTTTACGGACTGTTTTGAAAGATAATTCGAATGCTTGAGAAAATGTCTTGCGTAATGTTGAATTTGTATATAATCGTACCATGCATTCGTCTACTAACCTAATGCTTTTTGAGTGTGTCTATGGGTTGAATCATTTGACTCTTTTTGATCTTATATCATTGCCTATCGAGGAGCGAGTAGATTTTAATGCAGAAAATAGGTGGACTTCATCAAGGAGTTGTATGAAAAGACAAACATAAGGCTAGAGGAGAAGGGTAAAGCCATGGTTGTCAAGGTCAATCGGAATCACAAGGAAATGCTTTTCAAGCCAAGAGATCTAGTTTAGTTGCATCTAAGGAAAGAGCGATTTCCAGAGAAGAGGAAGTCTAAGTTATCTCCAAGATGGGATGAACCATTTAAGGTGTTACGTAAGGTTGACAACAATGCTTATGTATTGGAGCTTCCGGACGATTATGACGTGAGCCTTACCTTCAAGGGGGAGATTGAAAACTCCACCTTGATTATATATTTGTATAGGTGATGATGATGGAAGACTTAAACACAAATGAAGTGGTTTTATACACTAACAAATTATTGATTATATATCGAGTTGCTTGGTTTGGTTTGGTGGTTTGTTTAGAATGTGTGCAGGTCTTGAAACGCATTTCAAGGGAACTTTGGAGGCCTTGAAATCGGATGCAAGGACAGACAAGGTGTTTAAAATGATTAAAGACGCCATTTCAAGGGAACAAAAGCCAAGACCCGCCAAGGCTCTTGAGTCTTTAATCAAAACAAAGCACACTGAAGGAATTCAAATTCAACAAACTAAAACTACCAAGCGGCAAAGAAGATCTTCTAAAAAGATATGCCCAACAAGAATATATGTACAAAGAAGATCTCAACCGACCAAGGAAGATTTGATTCAAAACATGATCTTTCAACGATCCTCAACCGAAAGCACAGAGATCTTATCTCAAACGGATCTTGAATCTTCACAAAAATATGAGAAGATTATGAACAAGAGAGATCAATGTGCTTCAAGGAGATGAAGACGGTAGAAGATCCATAACGTCTACCTCATCTCAACCAAGAAGCGACTTTCATGGAGAAGAAGAATCATCTTCAACGGTCATCCTCCCAACGGCTAGAAGACCTCTCCATAGAAGTCTATAAATGAAGATGTCGATTGAAGAACAAGACAAGCTTACATGGAAACATCTAAAGTCTTTGAGCGATCCAAAACATCTTCATTCGATCAAACAGTTTTTCTTTCTCTCTTTTACTTAAAGCGTTATCCCCTAGAGAGAGATAAAAATAGAGAGATCCATTGGTATATCTAAAGAGTGTTATACTAGAGTGTGTGTTACACTGTGAAGTAACTAGGCTATCATAGCATGGTGAAGAGTTAGAGCTAGATCGTAGCGTTGACTACAGTGAGAGAAGAAGGGGATTTCTTCTAGTTTGTATTTAGGACTCTTTGAAGCTGATAATAGATAGTTAGATCCTACGACTATACATTGGGACGGAGAGTAGGCTATTTAGAGCCGAACTTCGTAAACATATCCTCGTGTCGATCTATTACATTCCGCACTTTATCTGTTTTATTGTGACTAACTTTGTTTTACAGGTGAACAAAGTCAAGGCCCTTGAAACTAGTTTCAAAGCCCTTGAAATTGAAGTGTGTCACAAAGAGCTGAGATCGACATCAAGGTCTTTGAAATAAGTTTCAAAGCCTTGAGATAGGCTTTTGCGAAAAGTTCCCATACTCTATTCAACCCCCCTTCTAGAGTATCTTTTATCCTTTATATTCACCTAATGGTTCTTCATAGGAGACTTGAGCCCTTTTATATCTAGTGATGAGCATGGTGATTCGAGGACGAATCCTTTTCAAGAAGGGGGTATGATTAGGGAGCATCCTCAAAACCAACTATACAAGGACCAGTCACTAGAGCTACATCAAAGGCATTGAAGGAGAAGGAGGATATATCATCTTCAAGACATGACATGGAAGGATCTATCACTCGATCAAGAGTCAAGTCCATCCAAGAAGAGGTTACTAGCTTATTGACAACATGCACATCTAAAGAGACTCTACTTGTGTCTAAGTCTTCTTTAGTGACTGTGGTGTCTATTGTGGAAGGACCCTACAAGAGTGAAGATGATCAAGGAAGCGAGGAATATAGCTAAATTGTAATTTAAGCAAGCTAATCAAATCTCAACCTTGAGCACCAAATCTCGCCCGATATTCCAGTCGAGATTTGCCTTTGTCGAGATCCACAAGACCCAGTTGAGATCTTATTAGTTGTTAGATATTTTATTTCTTTAATACCTTTAAAGATCTAAACATTCTAAAGACATATTTTGGTTTTGATCCTACATTTTAGGATTGTCTTTTAGAGGAATCTCGCCTATAAAATAGCCTAGAGGACGAGATTCATGATAGCTTGGATTGATTATTGATTTCCACATACATTGTAAGATACTTGTTGCTTCATTTATGAAGTAAATATTTTATTCATTCCTATTCAATCAAAAAGAGAGCCTTTGATTGAATTGGTTTGAGTCCTTTCTAGGTTGTTCTTGTGTGTGTTAATCTTATTGAAGACTAGTGCTACTAGTCAAACTAGTCCCTCCTTGTGCTTGTCTTATTTAGAAGGCTTGTGTAAGGTTGAAGAAGGGAGGATTAAGGTTAGCACTTTGTTAAGGGGTTTCGATCCAGTTGGTCAAGGTTCTTTGCAATAATACCTTGGTTCGTATCTTCCTATATTTCCTTTATTCATTCCATTATACAACTTCTTATTTTATCATCATCATTTCATCAACATACGTTCTTTGTGTTCGAGTTTCACAAATCTCGGTCTTACCAAACAAATCTCGCACCGAGATTTTCTTATGTTATTGATTTCGTGAACTTCAGTCTAGATCGAGAAACTGTGGTATCAACCCCGCATCAGAGCAGTTAGAGACTAGTGGGACACAGTCCCTAATGTCCGTATAATACCACATGTGTTGACATGGGATGATTTTCTGAGGGAGTTTGTTGAGAGATGTACTCCACATGTTCACATAGTGAGGATGAAGATAGACACTTTGTGTCATGCCTTCATAGTTTGGATGGGGTGCTTGGACGTCTCTCTACTCATGATCGAATGTCCTTTCTTGGCATTGACCTTATATGTCACTTGTGCTGCCAAGAAGATGAGTCTCATAAACATCTTTTCTTCCTCTACCGCTACTCTAGATGCATTTGGCGGGAGGTGAGACGTGAGTTTGGCATGGCTAGAGGCCTTGGATCGTTGGAGTTAACACTTCGATGGCTCCGGAAGCACACGAGGAGGAGAGGCAGACGGCCAAGTGCTATGTTGTTTGCATTTGTGGCCACGGTTTATTACATATGGCATGCTCGAAATAGCCTCATTTTTTATGGCAACCGGCTTCCGTAGGAGGAGGTGGTGAGGCTAATCAAGACACATGTGTATCGGCTGCTTCGTAGTACTTGTTCAGATGTAGTTGAAGGCTTGGTTCCTGAATTGTAAGGGTTGGTGCAACCACTTTTCTCAGTTTGTATGTTGTTTATACTTAGTTAAGCTTTACTTTGGGCATGTCACGCTGATCTAGTCGGGCATTCCGATGTCTTTATGTTTGTCTTATGTCCGAATGGTATGTAAATATTGGTCTCTTAGCCGATCCTCCTACGATATGGCTCCTTTTTTTTCCTTCTATGAATTTACCATGATCTTGAGGAAGAAGATAGAGTTTATGGAGTTGAGATAAGGAGACATGTCTATTGCTGATTACGAGGTGATTTTCACGAAGCTAACTCGTTACACTCTTGAGGAGGTAAATATAGATATAAAGAAGAGGAACGGGTTTGAGGGGGTATTAAACATGGACATCAAAGAGAAGTTCGCATACGCTCTTCTCATCGAGTCCGTCACTCGTGCGGACGAGGATTTTGGAGAGGAAGGCTTTGGAAGGGAAGATGCAGAAGACTGGGCAAAGCAATAACATACCAACACCATCCCATGACTTGCGATCTTTCGTGCCTAGAAGTTACAACGGACCACCTAGAGGCTATAGAGGCAGATATCAGAGGTTTAGAGGTTCACGGAGTGGAGGCAGCCGATCGACAGCTCCAACTCCTACCATATCTGCTTTGGGATCTTATCGTACACCGGTTATCTATTATGTGTGCCACAAACATGGGCACATAACCCGAGTATTTCAAAATCGATTTGGACAACTAGCCTAGAGTGGAACTAATAGTGTTGAAGACAACGCTCAAAGGGTTTCTGGTTCAGGCAGGGGTCGAGGTAGAGGGAACGACAAGGGTTATTCACAACAAACATCTTTCAGACCACTTGTCCCACAATCTCAAGGTCGGGCACATGCTCGGGTGTATGCTTTGGCAGGTGAGGACGCAACTAAGGCCATCAACGTTATTACCGGTAGAATTCTTGTTTTTGGATTGTTAGGTTATGTTTTGATTGGCTTGTATTTATGTGCTCTTTTATGTGTGGTTCATTTGCTATGAGATTGGGAAGGTTAGTTGAACCCTTAGGTTATTCCATTAGAGTCTCGATGCCAACAAGGAAAACCTTGATTGTTCATAGGTGTAGGATATCATGTTCTATAGCGATAGCTGGCCGAGAGTTTTTAGTTGAACTTATTTCCTTATCCTTGAGAGAGTTTGATGTGATATTAGGTATGGATTGGTTATCCACTCATAGAGATTTGGTTGATTGTTATGCAAAGGAGGTCACCATGGAGGTAGATGGGGTAAGAGAGGTGGTTATGACATGTGAGAGAAATGTTATTCCTACTTGCCAGCTGCCCTGTAGTGGCAACTTTTAGATTACTTCGGGAAGGGTGCCAGACTTATTTGGCTAGTGTGTCAGATTCTACTGTTGTTAGTCTTGGAGTATCTAAGGTGAATGTTGTTAGAGAATTTTCTGATGTTCTTCTTGATGATTTACCTAGTTTACCTCCGAGTAGAGAGGTAGACTTCGAGATTGAGACATTACCAAGTGTAACACCTATATCGATTGCTCCTTACAGGATGACTCCGTTAGAGCTGAATGAGTTGAAGAAATAACTAGAAGAGTTGCTCGAGAAGGGTTTTATACACCCGAGTATTTCTCTTTGGGGTGCACTAGTGCTTTTCGTGAAGAAGAAGGACGGTAGTTTACATTGTGCATAGACTAACGTCAGTTGAACAAAATCACCATCAAGAACATGTATCCCTTACCGAGGATAGATGATTTGCTTGATCAGTTAAGGGGTGCTACAATGTTCTCGAAGATTGATCTTCGATCGGGATACTAGCAGTTGAGGATAGTAGAGAGATCTATACCAAAGACAAGTTTTCGTACTAGGTATGGACATTATGAGTTTAAAGTTATGCCTTTTGGACTAACGAATACACCTTCAACATTCATGGCATTAATGAACTCGATCTTTCAGCCTTATCTAGATCAGTTTGCCGTGGTCTTCATTGATGACATTTTGATGTATTCCCGAGACGTGTATGCCCATAAGGAACATATGAGACGTACATTGGGGATTTTGAGGGAAAGACATTTGTACGCAAAGTTTAGCAAGTGCGAGTTTTGGACGGATCATATTGTCTATCTAAGACATGTGATTTCACGAGGCGGTATAAAATCCGATTCATCCAAGATCAAGGTTATCACGGAATGGGAAGTTCCGAAGAGCGTTACAAAAATCCACAATTTCTTAGGACTTGCAGGTTATTACAATTGTAAAAAACTTCTCGATTATCGCACGACCGTTGACTAACTTGCTTAAAAAGAATCGACAATGTGTGTGGGACAACACTTGCCATGAGAACTTTGAGGATCTTAAGAGAAGGTTGACTACGTTCCCTATATTGGCAGTGCCCTTTGAGAAGGGTAATTTTGTGGTTTATATTGATGCATCAAGGAGTGGTTTAGGAGGAGTTTTGAAGCAGGAAGGGAGGTGATATTATACACATCTTGATAGTTGAGATCTCATGAGCAGAACTATCCTACACATGATCTGGAATAAGGTGCCATAGTTCATGCTCTTAAGACATCGAGGTATAATCTATATGGTGAGACATTTTAGGTGTTCACATATCACAAGAGCCTAAAGTATATTCCCACTCAGAGGGATCTGAGTCTAAGGCAGAGGAGATGGATGAAGTTACTCAAGGATTATGATTGCACTATATAGTACCATCCAGAAAAGGTGAATATGGTAGCCGATTCTCTTAGCAGAAGGAGCAATGATCTAGAAGTGAGGTTGACTATAGAGTTAAGCATCTATTAGCTCAAAAAGCTATGAGAGTAGAGATGGACGTGAGAGGATTTGAGCTGTTAGCGAACATTCAAGTAAGACCTTTAATTTTTGATGAGATTTCAGCTAGACAAGATGAGGATGCTACACTGAGGAAGCTGGAAGCTAAAGTGGGAGATACTACCACTACACACTTCCAATTGTCTAATCAGGGAGTGTTATACAAAGGTGCAAGGATATGCGTGCCAAACATTGAGGAGTTAAAGAAGAATCTACTTGAGGAATCACATTCCTTGAGGTATTTTATGCATCTTGGGAGTACAAAGATGTTTAGTGACATAAATAAGATCTATTGGTGGCCCAGGATGAGATGAAAGGTAGCTAATTTTGTAGCTCGATGTCTAGTGTGTCAACAATGTGGGTGGAACACCAAGCGCCATCAGGGAAGTTACATTCTTTATTTGTTCCTGAGTGAAAGTGGGAGTGGATTACGATAGATTTTGTTGTCAGCCTTCCTAGGAATTTAAGGAAGAACGACGCAATATGGGTGATTATAGACAAATTGACGAAGTCTGCTTACTTCCAACCGATGAGACAAGATAACTCTTTAGATGAGCTAACAAAGTTGTATGTGAAAGAGATTATTCGACTACACGGAGTCCTTGTATCGATTGTATCTGATAGGGATCCGAGGTTTACATTGCATTTCTAGGGAAGTTTGAAGAATGCCATGCGTACGAGATTGCATTCACTATGGCATTTCTGTAACAACCGGTGTTCTTCAGAGTACCCGTGACCGCGCCTCCCTATTCCGCGGTCGCGGCTCACCGTAGTCGTAGCCTTGTTAGCCGCGGTCGCGGTAAGGCACGTGAGCTGTCCGAATTTTTAGCCTACTTCTTTCTTTTCTTCTTCCTTAAGTTTCTGCCTTACCTCAGTCTAAGGGTTTGTGGAACCCTAAATTTTGAGACTCTTTCCTTCCCTTCTTACGCTCATACTTTCCCTTTCTTCCTTTCTTCTTCTTTCTCCTTCAATCCTCTTCCAAGTTAAAGTTGATGTTGAGGCTATTGTTGTGGATAATTACAAGGTGGTAGCAGCCAATGACTCCTTTTTTGTATCCTCTGAAGAAGACTAGTAAGTCAGCCTTCCTTTATCCTCTTGTTTTGATTCTTTCCTTGATTATGGATCAATAAAGGAGTTCTTCATTCTCTTTTCTTTACCTTAGTATTTGTGTGTATACGGGTGAATTCAAGGTTCAGCCGTGAAGGTCTAGGAGAGAGATAGGAGAGTGAGTGTGGTTTTGTCGATTGAAAGAAGCAGTTGTGTTTTTTGTGTAGCCACACCCACGGCTGTCGTCCACTACCCCCACGGTTCTTTGGTGTTGCTGCCCTCGCACCTTCCTCTTCCGCCCCAACGGCTGGTGTCGTCACTCCCACGGCTTCCGTCCCCCGTAGTCACGGTTTACCTTTAATTGCACCAACGTTTTGGTATGTTAACCCTTCCTCTGGTCATAGTAGCTTAAGGATAGAATCATGTTAGGTTGGAACTGAGCATGACTAGTGAGAATGTCAGCTAGTGGTGATGCGAGATGATTTTGAGGATTGAGCGCCTTAGGTGGCTTTGAGGATATTTTATGAAAATGTTGAATATGGTTATAATGTATATGATCATGTGAGGATCATTGAGACTAGAAATTAGAATCTTCTAGCATGTTGAATGGTGGTTAATACGTGTGCCTTGATTTACCAAGCGTGGAGTATATTCCTGTGGGATTTTGAGAGTTGATTGAGAACTGGAGTACCTTGTGATAGGTAAGTCCCGCTTACTTAGCTAACTTCTGTGTGTTAGCATGACTGTAATGTTGGTATGTGTTTTATATTTTATAACCATAAACTAGACTAGGACGACCATATGTATATTAATTGGCCCAAGTGTATTATAATCGGGCGGCGACAACTTGTCCAACTTTCGAGGGAGACTAGGAGGTTCTCTACGACCAACCCATACAAGTAAACGGTGATATGCATCGAATCCACTCCAGGGTGGTACTTGGGAGAAGAGGCGAGGTTCGAGCGTTCCTCGTGTCACAAAATAAGTTGAATTAGTAAAGGAAATCGCATAATAAAGATACGAACCGGTTGTGGGGTGAGCATGCTATGTGAATATATTGTGTATGTGTTTGTGTATGCTATTGCTATTATTCTAATATATAGATTTTCAGCTAACGGTTTGTACCGTGTTGTAGATGTTTTACAAGTTAGGGATGCTGCCGAGTGATCTGGTTGTGGTGGCCAGCCGGGGTTCCCGTACATGTTAGGACAAGATGTGGGTTTGTATACTCTGGTTCTATTATTGTATAGTGTTGGATACTCAGCTGAGAGTTCTGTTTGTATTTTTGTTTGTAACTTTGGTTTATATCTATGTCGGTTTTACATTTATTTGTGCCTTGCTGCAAGATCAAGTGAACTTGTTGTCAGGCTGAGGGTCAGGACCTACTATGAGGTCCTAGCCCGCAGCATCCCGAGTCTTGAGGATTTGGGGTATTACAATTTCATCCTCAAACAAAAGGATAGTTAGAGAGGACGATTCAAACCTTGGAAGAGATGTTAAACGAGATATTGTGTTTTAGCGCTTAAAGGTAATTGGGATTCTAACTTGTCATTGCTCAAATTTACGTATAATAACAACTTTCATTCGAGTATTGGTATGACTCCTTACGAGACCTTGTATGAAAGAAAGTGTCGCACACCTATAAGTGGGGATATTGAGGGCATACGACAGATAAAGGGTCCTGAACTTGTACAACAGACATCAGAGAAGGTACAAGCGCTGAAACACTACTTGAAGGTAGTAAAAAACCGTCAGAAGAGCTACTTTGATCACCACAGATGAGAGATGACATATGAAGTAGGCGATAGAGTGTTTCTAAAGGTATCTCCCTAGACAGGAGTCATGAGATTTGGTAGGTACGGGAAGTTAACGCCGATATACATTGGTCCGTATGAGATCTTTGAGAAGATCGGACCACTTGCGTATAGGTTGAAATTACCACTAGAGTTATCGAGATTGCATGACGTCTTTCACGTATCGGTGCTACGGGGATATAGGTCAAACCATAGTCATATCATTTCCAAGCATGAGATAGAGGTATATGAGAACTTGTCCTACCCGGAAGAACCAATCGAGATTTTAGACAAGTAAGTTCGGAGATTGAGGAACAAGGAGATTCCGATGGTGAAGGTCAGATGGGGACATCATTCAGTTGGAAAGGCTACATGGGAGACCGATCGAGATATGAGAGCGAGATATCCCTATCTTTTTGAGTAAGTCTCGAGATTTTGTAATCCAGTCATACATCGTTTTGATATATCTACGAGTTTAGTTCTACGTCCTTTATTAAATTTTGGGACAAAAAACCTTAAAGTGTGAGATGTTTGTGACGCTCACAAAATCAAAAGCGGTCTAATCGGGAATTTTAAGAAATTAAACGGGTTTAAAGGAAATAAACCCTAAAGAATATAAATGATTTGAAACGAGCACAATTACCGAAGGTGAAGCGATGAAAAATTGTTAGTTTATGTAATGAAGGATTCCGAAAGTTTTGTAAAAATATATCGACTTTGGTATGTCGGTATAATTTATTATAAGGAACTTTGGGCAAAAAGTGTAAAGATGGAAACAAGATGGTGAAATGTGTAAAATTAACAAGATAAGTTTGATTTTTTTGCAAACTTATACATGTAGGAGGGGAAGATAAATTACAGGTTGATAAAGCTTCTTCATCAATTGTTCCCTTGATCATCAAGTAATCAACAACAACATTATTATATACAAGCTTTGGAGGGAGATAGACGAGAGAGATTGGAGAGGAAGAGAAGAGCTCAAGAGCTGATTAAAGCACCAGTCACTACCAGCACACCACTGCAGAAAGGTCGGAGTCCGCTGGAACTGAGCAGAAGCCAAAAAAACCAGCCGGAATCCTCGCCGGAGAAGTTGCAGAAAACGGAAAACAAAAGAAGAAAATAGACATAAAGATTGGTTAAAGGAGAAAAGGCATTTGGAGGATCAGTCCTCGTCAAAACCTCACCAAATATTTACAGCGGATACCTCTCGAGGTAAGAAACACAACCATACTTTCGGTTTTACATTTTGAGGTCGAAGTAAAAAGTTATGGCTCGCACAAGAAAATTGTTTTGTGGAGTTTCAATATGAGTTGTTAACTAACGGCGTAGTTTTAAGTATCTTTCCATGGTCCGATCTTGCTGAATTTTTGGTATGTTGTAAACCTAACTTGCTACTAGATGATATCAAAATTTGGGATCGATCCAACGGTTGGATCAAAAGATACCGGGGTTATGTATGAACAAATTTGAGGCTAACTTGCCCAGAATATTTTTGGGTAAATTGTGGAATTATTAGGGACTTTAAGACATGTTTGGATGCAGTTCTTATAAGGCTAGCTACGAGAAAGGAGTCATAGTCCGGAACGAGAAGACGGACTTAGGATCTGATCAAGAGGGATTAATATTACATGGCTTGCGAGGTAAGTGTATATAAATTACACTTTCTTAATATATATTATGCAATTAATATGGGGTTAGTTTTACGTACATAAGATATATATTACGTGCAAAATATTATGGAAAGGATGTTGTATTACATGCGGACGTAAATGAATGTACGATGGCATAAAATATGTCGTAGTTTAGATGTGCATATAGGTAGTTTTCCCTTTCTGTTGAGTACGAGGACATGCATTCATAACATTTATCGAGTATATTCACCTATTATCTTGTAATCGAGATCTACACAAGCTTTGTTGTGATTTTAGGTGAATTGGAGCTGGAATGGAGTGGAAAGGAACCATTCACTGAGCATTGGCCAATGAGGATTTCCTTGGGAAGCATTGGAACGTCATTGGAAGAAGTATGAAGTGAAGTAAAGGTGAAAAGTGTCGAAAAGGAAGAACCACGGTCGAGAAAGAAGTTCCACGGCCGGAGTTTTGATAATTAATTGAATTTCTCACGTGGAAACGAAGGTCGAGAGTCACCACGGGAGGAACCACGGCTGTGGTTTTGCGACGTCACCCGTGGTCTTCTTTGGAAAAGTCCGTTACGTTAATTGTCACGTCAGCAAGAAATGAAGGAGCCTTTTAACCTAATTTTATTTTATAAAAGGAGGTTGACGGCTGCATTTCAGAGGACCTCACTTTATCTCGCTTTGGACGAAGATCACGCTTTAGGTTGGAAGAAATGCGTTCTTGGATTCCATTTTCCGTACATCGGAAAGGATTGCTTTACCATTGGAGGAGATTGAAGAAGTTCTTGGTTCTACCTTAGAGATTTGCGAGATTGTTCTAGTCTTTGATTATTATCTTTGAGAACACATTTTGGGATTATATTGTTTGATTGATTGAGTTATTGAATCTTTGAAGATTGGTTTTATTATCTTTGTGTTCTTGATTGCATGTTCTTCTTGATTTCTTTCTTTAATCTTGATTTGATTACGATGATGATTGTTGGCTAAAGCCCCCTACGATTCTAGGGTGAAGAGTTGATGGTTGTGGTATAGATGATGATAGATTGAGCCTTAACATATCGGACCCTGAGAGTTGTGAGACGAAACCCTCGAACGAGGATTTTCACGGCCTGTTTTTAAGGAACCACGACCGTAGTTTCCCAAGATCTGCCCGTGGTTTCCTTTATGTTGTACGTTTCGCTTTTGCCTTTATCCAAAGATCAAGATTGCATAAACTCTACCTCTGTTAACCTTTTCTGGCCTTCGCTTTGCCGATTGTGAGTGTTTATGAGCTCTAGGTGATAGAGGATTCAAACCCCTCTATTAGGTGAGAGGAGTGTCATGCCCTTAACCCTTCATCTTTCTTTTCCTTGGTTTTAGTTGGTGTGAGAGCTAAATCCTATCCTTGTGACCTCTTCTTGACGAGACTCAACATCCGTTAAGTAGAATCCTTTGGTTGGGACATAAAGGGAAGTCGGATCTTAAACCGGACGACAACCTACCGAAGATATACATACCTTGCTATCCAGCTATGTCCGTACACATTCTTAGACATCTTGAATCAAAAACCGCAACCGGATATTTGGATCTTTAGAATCTGCATTCCCATTATTCTTACTTCTATATTCTTTGTTATAGTCATTGCATTGCTTGCTACCCAAATTTGATTACCTTTACTGCTTTGTTCTCACCGATTCCATGAGATCGACTCCGGAATATCAGCCCTTACTAAGATTGATCCATACACTGCGGGTTCGCTATCGTTAGGCTTAATTCTTGGATATAAATTTTAAAGCTTATTTCCACACACCTTTTGAAGCGAATAATGTACTTAAGATATGATGTGATATTATGATCTATATACATGCCTTGTGAATTATAGGTATGAATTGTATGCTTGAAATGTGTTATGTTATATTTGAATGTGAAGAATGTAATATGAGAATGTGATGATATATATAAAATGTATTGCATATGGTTTTGATGAGACGAAAACATGAGCTTTGATAAAAAAAAAAGAAGAAAAGAAATGGATGAGGTATAATGATATGGAAGCATGAAAAGGAAAAGTGATATGAAAGTGATAATATAGGTAGATGATTAATTAATTTGCCCAACTAGGTGCCGCTCGTTTAGGGGATAAGAAGAGATATAGAAGGTCCGAGCCTGACTGAGGAAGACTTAAAAGAAAGGGAAAGAGGTCTGAGCCCGGTTGAGGGAGACCTAAGATATTAGAAGAGATAGTTGAGGTCCGAGTCCGATTAAGGGAGCATGTAGACGCTATCTGGTTGGCTAACCATATAGAGTAATTTATATGAGATATACGAGAAGGTTGGATTATGAGATCGTATGATTAGTTGGGCCTAGTTAGTTATATATCACTTATACATCGATGCGATCGAGTCAAGCATGTTTAAATGCTATGATTATTCACATGTGATGTGTGATAACATGCTTGAATGTTTATATGAAATGTGATTTGAATGGTTGTGGAGTTTAATGTGAATGTGTGTGTGTGTATATATATATATATATATATATATATATATATATATATATATATATATATATATATATATGTTGGGGAGTGCAATTGCTATACTTTTACTGAGTTTTTAGCTCATTGTTGTTATATCCACATTTTTCCAACTACTCAAACTCAGATTGATAAAGGCAAGGACGTCGGACCCAACACCTGAATCTGAGATCATATTAGGTGGGTTGTTATGGTATGATGTCTCCTAGGATATTTTTGTGTGGTTTTAAACACTTGTGTTTTGTTAAACAGGTTCTCATGAGACGTGTTAGTATGTATATATGTTGTAAATATGGTTGTAAGATAAAGTTTTAAAATTTTATGTTTTCCGCTTATTTGTTTAAACATGGATAATTAGCTGACAATCAACTAGAAATGAAATTGGTGTCACAAATACTATATAGACATCGAGTATGAAGATGATCAAGAAGGCGAAATGTATACTTTAGAAGAAGGCGGAGGAGGTGAAGGGCTATGATTTCGATGAAGGAAGTTGTCATAATACAAGACCTTTTTCTCCCAAAATTACAAAATATTGATTCAAACAATTCTTCCAAAATCACAAAATCTTCAAATCTCCCTTTTTCATATCTCATTTCACGAGAGTGTGAGTGCTTAATAATCTTGCTCATCATTTGAATCTGAACACTATTGGGGCAAATTGATACAACTGATTTAGAGGGATTTTGAAGATTGGTAAGAAATTTCGGAAAAATCTGGCAAAACCCCTAATCTTGTTTCGCAAGAGTAATTGTTCTTTATTGGTTATGGTAGAAGGCGACTTCGAGTTCCAATTTTCAGGTTGCCATTTCTTTGAGCTCTCTTCAATGGCGGAACTCTACTACCGTTACCGCTTAAACTGTAATCTCTCTCTCTCTCTCTCTCTCTCTCTCTCGTGGTTGTTTATCCTAGTTCGTCCTAGTCTTGTGTAAGAGCCTTTGTTGTTGAGTTGCTGAGTGTACAGTTTCTGCCTGAACCTCCCCTACGGCCAAGGCTAGGCGCCCCTGCGGGCCATCTGAGCCGCCCCTGCGGCCAGCATCTCCGCCCCTGCGGATTAGGGTGTGTTGCAGCCGTCTTCATTAACTCGTGCCTTTGCTTTTGACCCTTCCTTCCTATATAAGTTTCCTACTTTTCCAAATCAGGGTTCTTCACTCTCTCTCCAGCTTCATCTTCTCTCCTACGCTCTTTCCTTCTTCTTCTTCTTGCTTCCTTGATCTTGTAAGAGTTTTGAAGAGAGTTTGTGTGGCTTTGGATGATGTTTTTGATTGATGATGTTGTTGTGCTTTTGATGAGCCAACCTTGAGGTTGTGGTGAGGAGTCTCCCTCTGTTAGGTTTCAGCTTGGTAAGATCTTCCTCCTCCTCTCCTTTCTTTCTTCTTATCTTCTTTTCCTTCTTCTTAGCTTAGGATTCCACAAGTTGAGTCTTGTGATGAGCTTCCTAGGCACATGTTGATGTATACATGTGTATGTATGTTTGGGATGCTGGATGCTGAAGAAGTGAAGAGAGGCGAGTGAAGGATCGAAGAGAAGTCGAAGACGAGCCCTCTGTTGTCCAGCCGCCCCTACGACTAGTATACCACATCCCCTTGTGCCTATTTGCTTTCTAACTTTGGTTTGCTCTTGTCACGCAGGTCTGTCTTGCTTCCGGGCTTGCCTAAGGATGGCATTGTCCCTTCCTTTCCTAGTGTGAGTGTGTAGTATTATGCTAGGTATAGATGGGAGTGTGATGATGATGTTATGATCATGTTATGCCTCATACGACTTTGAGGATTAGTAGGTTGTGAGGCTTAGGTTGATGATAATCCTTTTGGATCCTTTTGGGTCTAGGTGTGACCCCTTTGATTGATAGGAGATTGACATATCTCTATGCCTTGTTATTAGACAGTGTCCCTCTCAGGATTGGAGGTTGATTGTGGTTGTGATTGTACGGGGTTGAGGTAAGTCCGTAGGACTTACTTAGCTACTATCCTTATATTGGGTGTTTGCATGAGTGGTGTGTGTGTTATATGCTTGATATGATAGCATGCGGTCGATTATTACCGACCTATGTTTTATTGATAGCCCCATTGCGTGGCAGTGATAACCTTTCCCTTTCATCCTGTAAGGAGTTGGAGGTTCTCCGGCGTCAGGCCACCTGGTATATAGGAAGGGCGCAATCCACTCCCATAGGGTACACGGGTTGTGTGACCGACGCTACTTCCAGATGGATAGCAGACCTAGAGGCGAGGATGATACGGTCCTCGTGTCACATAGTTTCATACATCTGTATATATACGATTTGAGTGAATGACTATTCTATAAAGATAATAAAATGGGTAAATGTGTGACAACATGATTATGTGTTTATCTTTCATGACTTGTGTTTGTGCTTATGCATCACCTTATATATGTATGGTTAGCTAACGGTTTTATATCGTGTTGTAGATGTGGTGTAGGGTAGGAGAGCTGCAGAGTGATCCGGCAGGGTGACAGGCCGAAGACTCTCGTATATTAGGTGGTTATGATTTTGGGGATATTATATATACCTCCTACGTGAGGATGATGTTTTGTATACCTCTTGTGTGAGAATGACGTTTTATACTTGGCTATGATCTTGTATTCCTTTTGATGTATAGTTTATACCATTTTATGTATTTGTTTTATATCTGTCAGTGTCATGTTGTAAGGTCCAGTGAACTTGTTGTAAGGCTAGGGTCAAGATCCACTGTGAGATCATAGCCCAATGTGGCATCCGAGTCCCGCGGATTCAAGGTGTTACACTTGGGAGGATTGAGAGCAATGACAGTGACAATGACGAATGTCAGTGTGTTTGCTTCCTTAAACTTGATTGTTATGTCGCTGTTTGGGATTTCATAACGTGCTCACCACTTGTTCGATGATATGTAAATGTGTGTCTTATTGCTTTTGTAAATGCCCATACTGTTTGATACGCCCCTGGATGGCAATGCCATCCGCATTTCCGGCTAAAAGGACCCGACAATATTTTGAAGACATTTATCATATTTCGGCTATCTAATAATAGACTTTTTATATTCGGAACTTTAATTCCGGAACTAAAGTTACGAATATAAAAAGTCTATTACTAAATAGCCGAAGTATGATTAATGTCTTCAAAATGTTGTCGGGTCCTTTTACCCGGAAACACGGATGACGTCGCCATCTGGGGACGTATCACTGTTGCTTTTGTGAATGTCTACATTGTTGCTTGCACGAGCATGCGGGGCAACTAGTACACATCATAGTAGCTATTATATGAAACCAGAGCGTTGGGTTTCTAGTCTTGTCTATTTTATTTAGTATTCTACGAAATTGTCTTGGTTATTCAATTTAGAATAAATTTTGTGTTTACAAAAGATTGTTGATTGGTAAGGACATTAATACTCAATGAATTTTAACTTAATTGAACAAAGTTTTATCGGTTCAGCTTGTACGTCTAGGTTATGCTGCTTTTTTTTTTTTTACAAAAAACTGACTTTATAACCCGGATCTTAGAAGTGTGGGTTACAAACTGTAAATCAATGAGTATTTATCATCACGGTTAATTTCAAAACGGGTTAAAAAGTGAGGTTGCGTGTAGTATGAACAAGCATTCATCACGGTCTTAACCGTGATAAAAAAAACCTTTTTCGATCCTTTTATCACGATTCATACTAAACCGTGATAAAAGGTACCCTTGATCACTACGTATTTGATCATTTTATCTCGGTTTCAAACCGGGAAAAATAACCTTTTATCATGGTTCACGCTAAACCGTAATAAAAGGTACACACACTCTACTTCTTCGACTCTTTTATCACAATTTTAACCTTGATAAAAAATCTTTTCTCATGGTTATAACCATGATAAAAGAGGTGTCGGTTCAAGAACAATAAAAAGGAACCGATTCAAGTCCTTTTTGTCTCGGTTCCGATAACATGATTAATAATACATTTTTACCACGGTTGCTTCCCAAAGAACCTATTATCCCGGAACCTACTATCACGGTTCATAACCGGGATGAAATGTCACACATAACCATGATAAAAGGCCTTTTTTGTTCTAGTGAATAGAAAGTTCGCTTTGTTGTGTTGGAACCAAACAATTGTGAGTTATTATCCATTTTGATTTTATATATGATACATTTTGTTTTATATTCAGTAATGTTTGACTAATCTCCCTCTTGATCAAAGGATTGGTTGATCTCTATAATGGTTTGATTTATTATTGCATATATGATTTATAAATTGAGATTGCGATAGAGATACATCTTATTTACAAAGTACTTTGTTTTCATCTTTTATTTACCTTCGAAAGAAGTGACGTTTTTAAGGGGTTTAGATGAAGCGCTTACGCAACATCAACGAGGTTGTTTTATTAGAACTATTGAAAACCACTTGGTTTAAGGGGTTGAATCATACCTTTTACTTCGACGATTTCTAACTATCGTAAAAAGTTCTGGTCTTTGTACCTTTTTTTTTCATCGCCATAAGCGAGGCTTTTGGAAACTCCACCTCGATTATATATTTGAATATGTGATGATTGAAGACTTAACACAAATGAGCGGTTTTTATACTAACAAATATCAATTATTCCTAGATTGCTTGGTTTGTTTTTGTGTCTGTCAAATGTATGCATGCCTTGGAAAGCATTTCAAGGGATGAATGGAGGCCTTGAAATCGGATACAAAGAACAAACGCAGAGATTGAAAAGCATTTCAAAGGTTCAACACTGAAGCCTTGAAAACCATTTCAAAGGATCAAAGCCGAAACCTTGAAACAAGATTCAATGGATATGACAGCGGGAAGGAATTCAAATCTCAAACAACCAAATCTACCAAGGATCAAGAGAAGATATCAAGAAGATTCAACCAAGAAGAAGATATCAAGGAGATCTCGACTAACAAAAAAAAAGATCTTGCAAAGATCTTAACCATCTTGACATAAGATTTCTTCTCAACGGATCTTAAAAGATCTTGAAGATCTTTAGCCAAAGATTCTCTAAAAACTAGAAAATCTTGATGCTTGAACGACAAAGATCTTCAACAACGTGATTCAAGAGAAGATTACGGAGAAGAAAAATCAACGTGCGTTAAGGAGTGTTCGCTCCAAACGGTGTGTGCAAGCTTTAAATTTATAACCCTAGACGTAAGCTTAAAACAAGGATGCGAACCCGCAGTGTACGGGTCAATCGTAGTAAAAAGCAAGGAATTCCAGGGGTCGATCACATGGACTTAGTGAAACAAAGTCCAATTACGGTAAGCTTTAGCAATTACTAACCACAAGTAATCAAAACAATCAAAGATGATAAAAGTCAATAAAGGAAATATGCAATTCTAGGGATGAAAGCATTTAGTTGTGGTTCCAACTCAAGATCTAAAGATAAGCGGACAAAGCTGAGATTTTTGCAAGGGAAAGGTGTTACTAAAGTGGAATAGATCACCGGGTAAGTCTCACTACTCACTAATCCAAAACCATAACTCCTATTACCGGGTAAGTTTCAAGGAATTAAGATAAAGAACTACAACCTCAAACTAACACTCCAACTAAGGGAATAGAATCAACCTTTACCGGGTAAGTCTCAAGTTAACTCACAAAGAAGGAATGAAAGCACACTCAAACCCCAATAAAGGATAAACCTTTATTACCTACACTTATGATCTTAGGTAAACAAACTAAGGAATTACCGGGTAAGTCTCATCCTAGGCTTGTATTGAACCAAGAAAGGTGTAATAAGAATAGGATTTGGCAAACTCTAACACTTAACTCTCAGTTTTGGATCAGATAAGTCACCTCGGTCAGCCAAATTCCACCCCGGCCGAGATGTTCATCGACTGAGCGAGATGCTTAGGGTTAAGGTTAAAGACTCGAACTTTCAGGGTCCTACTGTGATTAAGATTATTCTATCATTGTTTTTCCCACAACCTTCAGCCAATCACCCTAAAATCACACAAAGAGATTAGCCACTCATCATCATGAAAGTATTAATCAAATATATGGGAAGAAAGAGAATAATTGAACAAGAAAACCTTAGTAGAAAGGCTTCAATAACTGAATCAGTTATAAAACACAAGCGTTCCTTGGATAGAAATCCAACAAGACAAACAACAAGGAAGGGAATCTAAGATAATCATACAAAAACCCTTCAAAAGCTATAAAAGTTATAGGCTTTCTTCCTTCAACCTTCAAAAAGGTTCTTTAAATCTCCCAACTGGAGTATGGCTGCAGCGGTGTAAAAACCCTGATCGGTGGTATAGCATGATGTGGATTTGTGGAAAATCCAACCCTTCTTATAGGAAAATTACTCTCCAAAGATACGATATCTTAGAAAGATCTCCCCCCATAAAAATAGGTAAAGTATATGAGATAGCATATCTTCTTCCTTCCAGGAGCCAAGCCCAAAAATATAAGATCTCTTTCCAAAGATAAAAGATCTCAGCCAAGAATAAAATATTCTCGCCGCGCCCCAGGTGTTCGCCTCGGTCGAGTCGACTTCTTTGGATCACCTCGGTCGAGGTGAATCTGTAGTCAACCGAGGTGAGTCACAACTGAATGTGAAATCTCTCAAATCTGGTCCAAAGTGAATCTTTAATCCATGACTATGCTTCCTGGAAGTTTCCTTATGTTCCTGAATGTAGCTCCGATGACTCCATAGCTCCTTTTGCTCCTTTTTGATGCAAAACGTGCCATTTTACCTACGATTACAACAAAACTAGGTGTAGTCCTCGATTCCCACAAAGGTAGATGAAATGGTAATATAATCACATATTATACATACAAACATGCAGATTATTGAAGATAAAACGTCCAAACAAACCCCAAAACATAGACTATAATTCATGCTATCAAAATACCCCATACTTAGCCCTTGCTTGTCCCCAAACAAGTTCCGCATATAAAAGGCAAAATAGAATGGATTATAAGTCAAGAAAATCAATGAAAAAGTCTTTCAAAACATTTTTATGGTGTGCTACAATCATAGATCACTCTAAGAGAATACTTCATGGAATTTAAAATCAAAATATGATCAAAACATTTTATAAATATAAGAAAGTTGTTCATCTTTGCATAAAATCGTAGAATGCATAATAAGTCATAATTATCGAAAGTAATCATGCATAATCCAGTTTAAACCACTAAGTCAATCAACAAGCTCGAGGTCTCAAGGGCTTCCCAAAAGAAAAGTCAAGAAACGTGTAGGGTAGGGATGTATGTAAGGTAATGTGGTGCTAGAATCCGGGAAAAGGATATACTTCACTTTCACTTTGACTTTCAACATCTTCCACCAATAAGCTTTGCTTATTTCACACTTTTTCTTTTACTTTTCTTTTTGGGATGCATGGAAAGAGGTGCACAATAACCGAAGCCTAGGAAATCAACAATCGTCAATTTCTTGAGATGCATCAAACCCTTGATGCACATACCATGACCCGTTAGGAATATCGCTCAATCCGACTTTGGCAAGACACAAACACCCGGCTATATGAATGGTGCCGAGTTACTCATCATCATAATTGACTTCCCCAAACCTATTATTACTTTCTAACACTTTCACTTACAGCCAACTTCTCAACTTTAACTTCACTTGCTTTCACCACTTGCTTCCAAATTCCCGGATAGGTAAAGGGAGGCAAAAATGTATATGAGGGGCTAAGCATGATCAAGAAGAAGAAGAGAGAGAAGAATGAATTGCCTTGGTCTTTCCAGGAAGAAAGTGAGAGAACTCATAACGTGGTGTCAACCTTCAAATTCAACATAATTTGGATAAAAACAAAGTATTAAACATGCCAAAAATTTCAAATAAAGCATTTAGCAACTTAAACATATCATAAAACCTTTCAAACACATAAAGATTTCAAAACCAGTCAGTAACAAGATCTTCACTGAGATCATATCCAGATAAAAAGCACAAAATCGTTTCGAAAATTCTCAGTTAACCCACCTCGGTCGAGGTGTTCTTAGGTCAACCGAGGTCAAACACCTCGTTCGGCCAGAACTGCCCCGGTCGAGGTCAAAATTTTTTTTTTTCTGTCCAGTTTCGATGTTTTTCTCAATCAAATAACCTGTATGTATGCATGCAGTCTCAGATAAACACATAGAAGCAAAATAAAGCATAAATATCATAGAAAGTCGAGTCATACATCCATAAGTCGATAAAATACATAAATACCCCATACTTGGGACACACTGTCCTAGTGGGTCAAAATAAGTCTAAGGAAATAAAATACTCACCGGACATAAAGCTGAGCTGCATAATAAATAAGAAAGAAAATCCTGCAGCTCTCAGTAGTCACGATCCGGTGGTGGTGGTGGTGGCACATATGGATACTGAGATGGGTCGAACGGGTAGCCCATGATGTGCTGAAACTGAATCTGAGCCATCATGTGCTGGTAATGCTGTCGCTCCTGCATCTCGCGGATATCCAGTGATAAGGCAGCATAAGAATCGATCATCTGATCCGTCAGATCATCGATCCGACGGTGAGCCTCTGGATCTCTGTGTCGGCGTGCCCTACGCCTAGCAGGTCTCACTAGAGATGTGGCTGGTGCAGGCTCAGTATCATCATCATCAATATCAATAACCGGCGCACTCGTCCCAATAGTATCCGTCCTTGTATCCATCGGAACTCCACCATCCCTGTCATCATCAGCATCAGCAGTCTCCTCCTCATCCTCCTCCTCAGCTGGTGCAGCTGGTGCAGCTGCTGCTTCTCTCGCATCCTCCATCAGTGGGGCCCAAGCAGTTTGCCAGTAATGAGGGTCATAAACTATAAACTGGGCTGACCACCTGATCCCCTGTGGTGTAGTAGGCTCCCAAGGCATGGCCACATATGGCGTAGTCAGTCCTCGGGGAACCAAAATCCGTCGGGTAATCATCTCCTGCAGCCCTAGCGGCTTGGCAGCCGCCACCATAGTGCAAGCGCTGAGATCCATATCCTGATAGCTGGCGATGTGGGTCACAAATCCTCCGCAGCAGATATCCCCCTTCGCCTTGGCCTTGATCCTGTGCAGATCCTCTGCCAGCATCAAGCCAAAGTCGGGGATCCCTCCAGTCACCATGCAGTAAAGGCTGAAAAGCTCCCCCTGTCGGACCTTCTGGGGTGTCTCAGTACGCGCCAGAAGCGTCTCACTGAAAATACGGTGAGCTAACCTAAAGGCTAGGTGGAAAATAATGCGCTCCCTGGAGTCTCCTGGGCGCCACCTGTCTGCGTGCTCAACTACATGAGCAATCTGACCCCAAAACTCCCTAGCTACATTCCAGGAAGGGAAATCAACAGCGGTCGGGGCTGGGAAACCAAAAATCTCTCTCCAATACTCTAATGGAACTAAGAAGTTCCGGTTCATCAACTGGTACTTCACAGAACGCTCTGTGGGGAGGTAGGTGAAGGAGCTAACAAACTCTAAGGTGGGCTCTAGGTAGGCAGGTGCACGGATCTCAATAAACTGATCTAGCCCTACCGTCGATATCATCCGTCTAAGGTCTCCATCCACATGGAGACAGTCAAAAGCTGATACGTCCAGGAAGCGTGGTGCAATTATTGGACGGGCTGTTATACGGTCATAATTGACCTGGTGTCGCTGGTGGATCACCGGTCGATAAGGTCTGGAAGAGGAAGAAGAAGGGGGAGGGGAGTATCTATCCCTAAGGACAAGCTGTCTGTCAGAACTCATTTTCTAAACTCTCTCTGTCAGATCACCTCGGTCGGCCTGACAACACTGAAGAACACCTCGGCCGAGGCACAACACGACTGGACCGAGACGAAGAACTACGCGATCGAATCTCTCAAAAACCCAGTTCTTTTCCCCCAAAATCACTACAACTGGTTCCTATGGGGTACTTACTTTGTTTCTCAGCAAATGCAAGGCAATCCAAGCCCAAATCGAAGCAAAAACAGCAAGGTTAGGGTTTTGTTCTATTTTTACCTCGTTCGGCCATTTTGGCTCGATTTCTTCACAGATCGACGCTTGCACTGGGATCCTCTACGCTTTAATCGCAGTTTGGAAGCGAAAATCTTCGAAAACGAGCAAGAATCGAAGAGGCGAGGTGAAAGGGCTGCCGTGGTCGAGGAGGTTTAGGTAAAGTGAGGAGAGAGAAATTTCACCCCTTTTATACCCTTTCTGGAACGGCTGTCACCTCGGTCGAGGTGGTCTCGACTGGACCGAGGTGGTGCGGACCGAGGTGGCTCGTCAAAAACCCTAGTCGCCTCGGTTGCTCAGGAATCATCTCGGTCGAGGTGCTCTGACAGCAACCGAGATGTGCCTCAGTCAAACTCCGTCTTCTCAAATACTCGAACTTCTGTCCTTCCAATTATGCTCCTGGTTTGTACTCCTTCCTTAGATGTCACCTGTTGTCTGTCTAGGACGCCAAAAACAAAACAAAGCAAAGCAAAAGCAAAACTATCTAAGCTAGACTAGAAAAAGGGAAAAGAAAGCAATACCTTGGGTTGCCTCCCAAGAAGCGCTTGGTTTAAGGTCGCTAGCTGGACCATAATGCGTCTCTCAAAGGTGATGGGAGGTGCCCTCACCCCATACTTTACCTCCATCGTGGGGTGAAGTAAGTAAGTCTATCAAACGCTCCAACAAGTGTAAGTGCTCATTGGGGAATGAATCGTCTATGGGTGGGTCGTCCTTCTCGCGTGAAGATGTAGGTAGCCGGCTGAGGTGATCCGTAACAGAATTTTCGGATCCCTTCTTATCGCGGATCTCTAAGTCAAACTCTTGAAGCAAGAGAATCCATCGAATAAGGCGTGGCTTGGCATCTTTCTTAGCCAGCAAGTAACGGATGGCTGCATGGTCGGTGTAGACAATGATTTTTGCTCCTACTAAATAGGAACGAAACTTCTCGAAAGCATATACAACCGCCAATAACTCCTTCTCGGTGGTAGCGTAGTTGCGTTGTGCTACATCTAGCGTCTTGCTAGCATAGTAAATGGCGGTGGTCCGGCTATCCTTCTTCTGTCTAAGCACCGCTCCTACGGCTACATCACTAACATCACACATGATCTCAAAGGGCAAGGTCCAATCCGGAGGTTGGATAATGGGAGCGGAGATCAACGCTTCCTTAATCTTGTAAAAAGCATCAAGACACTCCTGCGAAAACTTAAAAATAACATCTTTATTCAAGAGGTTAGTTAGAGGTTTAGAAATTTTGGAGAAGTCCTTGATGAATCTCCTGTAGAAACCTGCATGCCCGAGAAAACTCCTCACACCTTTAACAGAACAAGGGGGAGGGAGTTTCTCAATAGTCTCGATCTTAGCACGATCGACCTCAATGCCTCGATTAGAAACGAGGTGTCCTATCACAATGCCTTCATTAACTATAAAATGACACTTCTCCCAATTCAAAACAAGATTAGTGTCTTCACATCGTTGTAGCACTAGAGAAAGGTTAGATAGGCAATCATCAAAAGAGGAACCATATACTGAAAAATCATCCATAAATACCTCCATGATCTCCTCTATGTACTCGGAAAAGATAGCCATCATGCATCGCTGGAAGGTAGGGGGTGCATTGCACAATCCAAATGGCATCCTCCTATAAGCAAATGTCCCCCATGGACAAGTGAAAGTGGTCTTCTCCTGATCATCCGGATGGATAGGAATTTGGAAGAATCCACTATAACCGTCTAAGTAGCAAAAGTGTGAATGCTGGGCCAACCGTTCGAGCATCTGATCAATGAAGGGAAGTGGAAAATGGTCCTTCCGAGTGGCCGTGTTCAGCTTCCTGTAATCAATGCAAACCCTCCAGCCCGTAACGGTCCTGGTTGGGATCAACTCGTTATTCTTATTCGTCACAACGGTCATCCCTCCTTTCTTCGGAACTACATGCACCGGGCTAACCCATTTGCTGTCCGAGATAGGATATATGATACCTGCATCCAACAACTTAAGAATTTCTTTCTTCACAACCTCTTTCATGATCGGATTTAACCGTCTTTGAGGTTCCCGTGAAGTCTTATGATCATCCTCCATTAGAATTCTATGCATGCAGATAGAAGGCTTAATGCCGATAAGATCATCTATAGTATAACCCAAAGCCTTTTGATGCTTTTTCAGGACATGCATTAGTTTAGACAATTCAGATTCGGAGAGGGAGGCACTAACAATAACGGGATAAGTGGAATCCGGTCCAAGAAAGACATACCTCAAGTGATTTGGGAGTTGTTTAAGCTCCACAACTAGGGGTGCTTTCTGAGGGGGATCCTTGCTTCCTCCTTCCAGTGGAGTAGATCCAGAAACTGGACTTTTGGAAGTCTCAGTTGAAATCGTCTCGCCTTCGACCTCGGTCGAGGCGCAGAGGCGTTGACCGAGATGTTCTTCGGTCGCCTCGCTCCGTCCAATAAGTGCCTCGGTCGAGGTACTACAACTGGAACCGAAACTGGAGATCTTCGTCTCCTGGATTAGTGTCTCAGTTTTAGCTCTCGGATCTTCTTCCAGTGCTCTTAAGCTCCGTATATCTGCATCACAAGAAGCATTTATACCTTCCTTCATTAAACTGAAACTAATAATTCTTTCAAGTGGATCGTTAATAAGGATAGAGATCACCAATTCCCTTGATTCTTCTTCATCGTAGATGTTGAAGATATCATCGCTTAGTTTCTCCCCTTTCATGGCCGCAAGCAATGCAAACTCCACTTCATCGCCACCAATGTTGAATTTCAACTTGGCGTTCTTACAATCCACGTTGCAACCCGAAGTTGCTAGAAATGGCCTCCCGAGAATAATAGGAACAAGATAATCTACGGGAATGTCTAGTACAACAAAGTCTATTGGTAAATAGAAGTTACATAACTTGACCGGAACGTCTTCTAAAATTCCCACGGGATGGGTGATGGAGCGATCCGCCATGTATAATCGAATCTTGACCGGCTTGGGCTCTCCAAGTCCGATCTTCACACATAGTTCCAGCAGAATGATGCTCACGCTGGCTCCTAGATCGCATAAGGCTTCACAAGTGACATCCCCAACTTGAATGGGAATGCAAAATGAGCCGGGATATCTCAATTTAGGTGGCATCTTCTCCTTCATGATTTGAATAAGCTCCGAGGATTTATATGTCATCCTTACTTCACCAAAGTCTTCCAGTTTCCTCTTCCTTGATAGGATCTCCTTCAAGAACTTCCCATAGGCGGGCATCCCTAGAATAGCATCAAGGAAAGGAATGTTAATATGCAGTTTATTCATCAAGTCAAGGAACTTACCAAAGTGCTTGTCTAGATGTGCTCTGGCCCTTGACTGGGGGAATGGAAGTGGTGGTTTGTATGCAGGAGGTGGAACATAAACTTCAGTTTTCCCTCCACTTTCTGTGGCTCCACCTCGGTTGGCATCTCGGCCGAAGTGTTCTTCGACTGCACCTGGACCGAGGTGGTCTTCGTCGGTATTAGCACCGACCGAGGCACTGGATCTACAGTTTTCAGTCCACTCCTCGTAGTTATGGCCATGATCTGGCCTTTAGGGTTGCTTTCCGTCCTTGCTGGAAGCTTCCCTGGATCTCTTGGCGCTTCATTCGCCCTACTTGCAAGTTGTTGTTCAAAGGCCTTTTGGGCCTTCGAAAATGAAGTCATAGAAGTCTCCATAGCACTAAGCTTGATCAAGATGGCCTCCAGCGCCGCGTCTTTCTTTTCCGGCTGAGACGAACTTGATCCTTGCCCCTGGCTCTTTAATGGAGTAGAAGAATAAGAAGGGGAAGAGAGGAAAGGATTAGAGGAATCGTTAGAATTGGAGTTAGAATGATTGTTACCAGAATTTTGGTTGTTCGCCCTCCAATTGTTGCTATTGGATCCTCTATTGTTGTTGTAGTTGATGTTCCGGGAACCGTTGTTGTTGTTACGGTATCCATTGTTGTTATTCCTTTGTCCTTGATCTTTCTTCTTGGTTTGAGCAACCAAGAGTTCCTTCAATTGCTTCACGTAATTTTTCAAAGATGTGAGTTGATTGTTGTTGGGCTGAGTTTCTTGGAAGTTAACTCTTTTAGCTTTACCTTCAGCTCCTTGATGGGTGTACTTCTCCATATGCAAAGCTTGCTTCTCGATGAAGTCTCAAGCTTCGTCAATCGCCATGTTCATAAAGGTACCGGCGGAGAGTAGTTGGAGGTTGAACTGGGTGTTTCCGTCCACTCCCTTGAAGTATATCTCCAACAACTCTATTTTTGGAATCCCATGATGTGGGCAATCCAAAAGAATGTCTTTAAACCTCTCCCATGACTTGGACAAGCTCTCCTTGTCCTTCATAATGAATGCATTGATCTTCCCTCTCATTTCAGCGGTCTTAGAGGGGGAAAGAATTTAGTCAAGAATTCCGTAGTCATCTCCTCCCAAGTGCTGATTTTTTTGGAGGAAGAGATTGATACCAAGTAAGAGCTCTATCTTTTAAAGAAAAGTAAAAAGGTCTTAACTTGTAGTTGTTATTTTCAATCCTTGAGGGTCTCAAGGTCTCCATCAAGATCTCATAGTTCTGCAGATGTTGATGTGGAGATTCCTTCTCTAGCCCTCCGAACTGGCATTGGCGAATCATGGACAGAACTTGCGGTCGAAGTTCGTAGTCATGGTCCGCTGGATCTCCTAGGTTAACTCCTGGACGCCTCAGTTGTTGATTGGGGTCCATCCTTTGACCTAGGGTTTGCGGGATTCCTGCAAAAAGAGCGCCTCGGACTGGCATCCGAGGTGGAAGTACCTCGGCCGGGGCGTCAGGTACTGGAACCTACCTCGGGCGAGGGTCAGCTACTGGGACCTGCATCGGTCCAGCATCGGGAACTGTATCTTCCCTCGGTCGAAGTTGATATTGGTCTTGTAAGGCTGTCATATCCGCTTCGATTGCTTCAGTCCTGGTGCGAGTTTCCTCTTTCTCTTGCCTTAGTTCTTCCCTGCTGAGGCGTAGCTGTTCTAGCACCTCCTTCAATTCGGCCTCAAGATCGCGATTGTATTGGTTGGCCATCTTCGCTTCTCTTAAGCATCGTTTGTATGTCTTTTCTGGTTCGGGATCGTAAGGAACGATTTCCTTCCCAGTGCGGGTTCTTCGCATAAACCTAAGAAAGAACCTGCAAAAGTCACTCAATTAGAGTGGTTAGTAGACACGGGGGCAAATGCCCCAAAAGCAAACCGTAACCGGCTCGGTCTAGACCAAGTCCCCGGCAACGGCGCCAAAAACTTGTTCGCTCCAAACGGTGTGTGCAGACTTTAAATTTATAACCCTAGACGTAAGCTTAAAACAAGGATGCGAACCCGTAGTGTACGGGTCAATCGTAGTAAAAAGCAAGGAATTCCAGGGGTCGATCACAGGGACTTAGTGAAACAAATTCCAATTACGGTAAGCTTTAGCAATTACTAACCACAAGTAATCAAAACAATCAAAGATGATAAAAGTCAATAAGGAAATATGCAATTCTAGGGATTAAAGCATCTAGTTGTGGTTCCAACTCAAGATCTAAAGATAAGCGGACAAAGCTGAGGTTTTTGCAAGGGAAAGGTGTTACTAAAGTGGAATAGATCACCGGGCAAGTCTCACTACTCACTAATCCAAAACCATAACTCCTATTACTGGGTAAGTCTCAAGGAATTAAGATAAAGAACTATAACCTCAAACTAACACTCCAACTAAGGGAATAGTGTTACGCTTAGGATGTGTGATGTGTGTACGCAATAAGCTTTAAATTTATACTCGTTATATTTATCCTAACTCCTAGCGAACCCGCAGTGTACGGGACATGTGTAGTAGAGATAGTATTCCGAGGTCGAACACAAAGACTAAGGTGAGATTGATTCGATTAATGATCAAGTTTAGTGAAGATCTAGTCTAAGAAGAGAGAAAGAAATAAAGAAATGAAAATCTCAATGTTTTTGGTGGGTTTTTAGGTGATCAATCAAAGATCACAAATCATGTAAAATGAACAATTAACTATGCTAACAAATCAACAAAAACAAACAAGCTAAACACGAGATATAGATCAAAGATGAGAGAGCGGATTCTAGGGGTTGGAAATTCCGGTTATGGCATAAGACTCAAGCTATCTAATCATTCCTTGGATTAACTATGATATGTTGGGATTTAGTGTTTCTAGATTGGGATCAATCACCGGGTAAGTCTCATGGTCATCTAGTCCGTCCCTAAGGTCTCATCACCGGGTAAGTCTCTAAGAACCTAAGGGATGAAATTCTACACAAACCGGATTTGTCACTTAGGGATCTAACCTATCCTCACCGGGTAAGTCTCGAAAGGGTTAGTCCTAAACAACTATCCTAGCACACTTAATCCAATGGCGGCTTATGAAGCTCACCACTACCTAGGGTTTGTCATCTTTGGAATCTAAGAGCAAGAATCACCGGGTAAGTCTCTTCTAACACTTAGTTAGGTCACCCTAGGGTAGATTTAACTCAACAAACACTAGGATTTCAACATTCTAACAATCTAAAACTAGATCCATCGAACCAGGGAGAATCACGGGTTGTTCTACCAAGTCTACGGCCGTGGTTTGGCATGAACAAACCGTGGACTTCAACAGAGGCTACGTCCAAGTAAGTGACTCATCCAAGGGCAAATCTAAGTCCATCCTATCATAGTCCTAGTCATAACCATCCTTTCCTTACCCTAGAATCACATCTATTTAGCCTACAACATTCATCATAGCAATCGAAATCATCAAACATAAAATCATGGCTTCCATTTGCAAGATAATGAAGAGAAAGAGATGAACAAATGAAGTAAACAAAACCAAGCTGAAAATGGAATTAGAATGACTCACAACCCTTCTTAAAGAAGGTTTAAATGGTTCATACAACTCTAGAAATCGATTCCGAAATTCTAAAAACTACAAAAGCTATCAAGTCTATCAATGGTGTGCTCTTCTTCTCTTCTCTAATGGAGTTCTTCTTCAATGGTAGCTTCCTTCCACCTTCTCCTTCAAAGAATCTTCTAGTTGAGAGTATTGTTGTGTGTGTAGAGTGATGGGAGAATCCCCAATTGAAAGATGCCCCTTCTCAGCCAATGCAGGACCACTTTTATACTACAACTTTACAAGAGCTGGCCAAGAGATCGTGGCACAGCTGTCACAACCGCCTGGCAAGAACCACGGGTGGTTCCACGGCCGTGGACCTTCAGTGAACCGTGGTTTGCTTGTTAAGCTTTGCCTTTGATCATTAAGCTTCGATTTGGTGCATGGCTTGTGTTGGCAAGGTTCCATGAGTCCTCCTTAGCCTCTAGCTTGCATCCTAATGAGTCCGAGGGTGTGTCATCTTGATGAACGATCCTCAAACGTATCAATTTAGCTCCTAAATCTCCCAAAATACCTACAAAGCAATGCACAAGTCCGTGTAGACGTCTATCTCGGCAAAATACGTGAATTGAGTGCAAACGTCATGAACTAGTGCTAAACCATGCATGAATGAGTGAGAAATCTATCTAAATGATTACCTAAACCTAAGCCATAAATCGTGTTATCAAAAATACCCCATACTTAAGGTTTGCTCGTCCCCGAGCAAATTCTCAACTATAGACTACAAGATAACATGATTTATGTATGCAGAAAAATGGCAAAATCTTTTTGGGTTTGTGCTTCTACCATTGGATCACCTTCATAATCATGTTTCATGGCAACGGACAAGCAATTATGCATCAAACAAGTGAAGGCATGGAAAGACAATTACACTTAACTCAAAAGCATGCATGAAATGTAAAAATGAAGGAGTCAAGATGATCAAGAGCATATCCAATCTAAATTACTAAGTCTTACAAACATGCAAGTAGGTCATAAGGTCTTATGAAATAAAAGGCCAAGAAACGTTGTGATTAGGTGGGGATTTTTCTAGGCTATGTGATGCTGATCCGGGAATGGAACTAACTTCACAATTTTGTCCTCGATCAACTTCCCTCAAATGTATATTTTCTCTATCTTTTCTTTCTTTTCTTTTTCCTTCACTTATTTTGGAGACAATGGCATTGGTGTACAAAAGCCGAAACCTTGGTGATTAGCCATCCTCGGGCTTTTTCTATTTTTCGAGGTGCGTCCACACCGGGCACACATACCAAAGCTCGTTAGGACTATTGGTTTATTTGACTTTGGCAAGGCACCAACACCCGATTATGTGAAGTGTACCGAGTTACTTGTCATTTAAACCAACGTCCCCAAACCTATGTTTTTGTCTACACTTTCACAACAAATTCAGCTTTTTATTCATGACATTCTTTCATCAACATCTTCATTCCACACTTGCTTTTCACACACATCAACACACTAACATGCTCCTATTCCCGGATGGGTCAAAAGAGGTCAATTTATATCAATTGAGGTGCTCAAACAACATGATCAAGATGAGAAGTAGAGAAAGATGAATTGCCTCATTCATTCCTAGATGGTGTGCAAGAACTATCATGTAATTTCGACCTTCAATACTCAATCCATTCTAGGCAAACATCATGATCACAATCATTCATGGAATTCAAGAGAAGTACTTCAAGTCCACATATGCATTCATTAATTTAACACATAAGGCCATCCATAGCCAATCCACAAGACAAGATTCATCATTAGGGTCATATCCAAGCCTAGAAAGCACAAATTTTTTTTTAAATTTTCTGATTTTTATGGGATTTTCGAAATGAATATATACAATGCAAGACATGTGAAGATTTTAAACTATCCTAGATGCTCACCATGCAAAGGATCATGCAAACCCCACCCCATACTTAGAAACACATTGTCCCCAATGTGTAAATAAAGTAAAGAAGAGTGAAAGAAGGTTCTCACAATGTAAAAATGGTTTGCTATGGTACTTGGGAATCTCAAGTGGAATTGATGTTGGATGATCCTATCAATGATGGTAGAGAGCTCTAAGCATTGATCAAAGCGTCGGGACCCGCGCTAGGCACCGCTAGCCGTCCAAGTTCCGCGTCCGCTCCACCCATAATTGATGAGGGGTTCATCATCATCATTCACATGCCATGCAAGGCTTCCAGTGCTACCAAGACTCTAACACACACGAAGCACACACACAAAAACAGAAAAATCTAAAACAAAAACAATACGAGAAAGGGAAAACGTTACCAATGGGTTGCCTCCCACCAAGCGCTTCTTTAAGGTCATTAGCTTGACCAAACTCGGGGGCGTCTCATTCTAGGTGAAGTGGGGCAATCATATCCACCGGAGCTCCCGGGATATACTTCTTCAACCGGTGCCCATTCACCTTAAAGTTTCCACAATGCTCCCCTTCTATCTCAATAGCTCCATGGGGAAAGATCTTCTTCACCACATACGGCCCGGTCCGTCTTGATTTTAGCTTTCCGGGGAAGAGCCGCAGCCTTGAGTTGAAGAGAAGGACAAGGTCGCCTTCACTCAACTCTTTCGGGATGAGGCGCTTGTCATGCCACCGTTTGGTCCTCTCCTTGTAGATCCGGGCATTCTCATAAGCATCCAACCGGATCTCTTCAAGGGCGTTCATATCAAGCAACTTCTTCTCTCCCGCTTCCTTGAGGTCAAAATTTAGCCACTTAATGGCCCAATAAGCTCTATGCTCCATCTCTACCGGAAGGTGGCAAGACTTGCCATAGACCAACTTGTAAGGAGTGGTGCCAATTGGTGTCTTGAAAGCGGTCCTATATGCCCACAAGGCATCATCGAGCTTCATAGCCCAATCCTTTCTTGTCTTAGAGACCGTCTTCTCAAGAATTCCCTTTATCTCCCGGTTGGAGATCTCCACTTGGCCACTAGTTTGGGGATGGTAAGGTGTTGCCACCTTATGAGTCACCCCATACTTAGCCAAAAGTGCCCCAAAATTCCTATTGGTGAAGTGCTTCCCTCCATCACTTATGATCACCCTTGGTGTTCCAAACCTAGAAAAGATCACTCGGTTGAAGAAACGCACCACAACCTTGGCATCATTTGTAGGAGAGGCGATTGCCTCCACCCATCTCGAAACATAATCTACCGCCAATAGGATGTAGAGGTTGCCACATGAAGAAGGGAATGGTCCCATGAAGTCCACACCCCACACATCAAATATCTCTACCTCTTGTATGTTGTTCAAGGGCATCTCATTCCTCCTTGAGATGTTGCCCGTCCTTTGGCAAGCATCACAAGCTACCACAAAGCTTTGCATGTCCTTGAACAAACTTGGCCAAAAGAAGCCCGATTGCAACACCTTTGCACATGTCTTGTGTGAGCTAGCATGCCCTCTACATGGCAAGGAATGACAATGGTGGATCACACTCTCCACCTCATCCTCCGGTATGCATCTTCTAAACATTCCATCCGGCCCTCTTTTGAACAAAAGTGGCTCATTCCAATAGTAGTGCTTCACATCTTTGAAGAACTTCTTTCTTTGGGCATATGTCAATCCGGGAGGCACTTCCTCACACACTAAGTAGTTCACAATGTCGGCAAACCATGGCTCACTTCCTCTAGATACTTGGAACAAGCATTCTTCCACCATTTGCAATTGCTCATCCCGGAATGAATCATCAATCGGGATGTCATCTCTTTCAAGCTCCAATGGTGGGAGTCTACTAAGGTGATCCGCCACGGAGTTCTCGGATCCCTTCTTGTCCCGGATTTCCAAATCAAACTCTTGAAGAAGAAGGATCCACCGAATCAACCTTGGTTTGGCATCCTTCTTTGTAAGGAGGTAACGGATCGCAGCATGATCCGTATATACTATGACCTTCGCTCCAACAAGATATGAGCGGAACTTCTCAAAAGCATACACCACCGCTAGTAACTCCTTCTCGGTGGTAGCATAGTTAAGTTGGGCATCATCTAGCGTCTTGCTAGCATAATAAATGGCATGAGTACGCCCATCTTTTCTTTGCCCCAAAACAGCCCCAACGGCTACATCACTCGCATCACACATGATCTCAAACGGTAAACTCCAATCCGGAGGTTGCATGATAGGTACGGAGATCAAGGCGTTCTTCAACCTACAAAAAGCTTCAAGGCAATCCTTGGAGAAAACAAACTCAACATCTTTCATTAGTAGGTTAGTAAGAGGCTTAGAAATTTTAGAGAAGTCTTGAATAAACCTCCGGTAGAAACCGGCATGCCCTAGGAAACTCCTTACCCCTTTCACCGAGGTAGGTGGTGGCAACTTCTCTATCGTTTCAATCTTGGCCCTATCAACCTCAATGCCACGGTTAGACACCAAGTGTCCTAACACAATACCTTCACTTACCATGAAGTGGCATTTTTCCCAATTCAAGACAAGATTTGTCTCCTCACATCTTTGCAATACTAATAACAAGTTAGCCAAGCAATTATCAAAGGAAGAACCATAAACAGAGAAATCATCCATGAACACTTCCATGATATTTTCAATGTATTCCGAAAAGATAGCCATCATACACCTTTGGAAGGTGGCGGGTGCATTACACAACCCAAATGGCATTCTCCTATATGCAAAAGTTCCCCATGGACATGTAAATGTGGTTTTTTCTTGGTCATCGGGGTGGATAGGGATTTGGAAGAATCCACTATAGCCATCTAAGTAGCAAAAGTGAGAATGTTGAGCTAACCTCTCTAGCATTTGGTCAATGAAAGGAAGAGGGAAGTGATCTTTCCTAGAGGCCATGTTCAATTTCCTATAGTCAATACACATTCTCCATCCCGTAACCGTCCTAGTTGGGATTAGTTCATTGGTCACTACGGTCATCTCACCCTTCTTAGGAACTACATGAAGGGGACTAACCCACTTACTTTCCGAGATAGGGTAGATAATTCCCGCATCTAGCAACTTAATGATCTCTTTCTTGACTACCTCTTTCATTATAGGATTCAATCTACTTTGATGTTCAATAGAGGGTTTGTGGTTATCTTCCATCAATATCTTATGCATGCACAAAGAAGGTTTTATGCCAACCAAATCATCAATAGTATAGCCAATGGCTTTCCTATGCAATCTTAGCTCATGCAACAACTTAGCAAGTTCATCATCACTCAAGCATGCATTAACAATCACCGGATAAGTAGAATTATCACCAAGAAAAGCATACTTCAAATGAGAGGGAAGGGGTTTAAGTTCAAGTTTAGGAGGACCTTTATCGATTGGAGACGATCCAAATAACGTTGGATGAGATGAATCCAAAGCAAATGAAGACCCTTCAAGACTCCTTGAAGCTTGATCATCAATGAAGGCTACTTCTGGGGGAATCACGGCCAAGTCCACGGTTGGCTCCACATCCACGGCCGTGGAAGTTGCCAGGCTTGTTTGTTGAGGCTTTACAGAGAGTTCTACGGCCGTGGAACACATTCCACGACCGTGGTTCCTACAGGAACTCATCATGCCTTCGTGAACCTCAAATCCAGCTCTTGCCTCCTTTCCTAGTGCTTCCAAGGCCTTGATTTCTTCATTGCAAGCCTCCTCATCACCTTCCTCCATCAAACTTAAGGTAAGAACCTTCTCCAAGGGGTCCTTGATCAAGATCGAGCTCACAACTTCTCTAGACTCCTCTTGCTCGACTATGTTGAATACATCCTCATTAAGGGTTGGCCCTTTCATCATTGTGGACAGCTTGAACTTGATGTTCTCTTCTCCAATGTTGAAGGAGAGGATCCCATTCTTGCAATCCACTAGGTATCCGGAAGTGGCTAGGAAAGGTCTTCCTAAGATGATGGGAACCGGATAGTCCGCCGGAATATCCAAGACAACAAAGTCAATCGGCACATAGAACCTTCCTAGTTGCACCGGAATGTCTTCTAAAATCCCAACCGGGTGAGTGATTGAACGGTCCGTCATGTAGAGGGTCATTTTGACCGGTTTTGGCTCTCCTAGCCCAACCTTGTTGCAAAGTGCAAGCGGTATGATGCTTACACTTGCCCTAAGATCACAAAGGGCTTCATACTTCACATCTCCCACTCCAATCGGGACGCAAAAAGAACCCGGATCTCTTAGCTTGGAAGGCATCTCCTCCTTCATCGTTTGGATCAATTCCGAGGATCTCTTGGTCATTCTTATCTCCCCATACTCCTCCAACTTCCTTTTGTTGGAGAGTATCTCTTTCAAGAACTTGCCATATGCCGGCATTCCTAAAATAGCATCCATGAACGGAATGTTAATATGCAATTTAGACATAAGTTCAAGGAATTTACCAAAGTGATTGTCCAAACAAGCTCTTGCTCGTGATTGAGGGAATGGTAGTGGTGGCTTGTATGGAGGCGGTGCCACATATGTTGGCTCAACATCCTTGCTCTTGCCTCCATCTCCTTGCAAAGTCTCTTCCTCTATCACCACTTGTTTCGCCTTAGCATTCTCCTTGAGCAAAGGGTCTTTCATACTCAACCCACTCCTCATTGTAATGGCCAACACTTGGCCTCTTGGGTTGTCTTCGGTCCTTCCGGGAAGCTTTCCCGGATCTCTATGGGCTTCACTCGCCTTTTGGAACACTTGTGCTTCCAAAACCTTTTGAGCTTTAGAAATTGAAGTCACCGTGCTCTCAAGACCACTCAACCTTCCAAGGATTGCTCAAACATCATTTTGGTCCTATCCTTGGGAGGTTGAGTAAATCCGGGTGGAGGTTCTTGTGAAGCTTTTGGTGGTGGAGTTGTGCTTGTGGAAGCGGGAGGGTTCAAGGCTCCATCCGGGTTAGAATAGGAAAACCCGGGATGGTTGTGGTTGGGCCGGTAATTGTTGAATTGCCGGTTGTTGTTGAAGTTCCTTGGGCCTTGGTAGTTGTTGTTGTAGTTGCCCCTTCCCATGTAATTCAAATCCTCCTCCTTGGAAGACAAATTGGCTTGCACTTGCACTTGAGGAGTTGCTTGGTTCTTCAAAGTTGTAGTACACAACTCCCTCAAAGACTTTAGCTCGTTGTTGATGGCGTCAAGCTTGAAATTGCTCATGGTGACTTCACTCACCTCGTATGCTCCCGCCTTTCTCCCTTCACTCTTCCTATGGGAGTATTTCTCAATCACTAGAGCTTGTTTCTCTACAAACTTTCAAGCTTCATCTACATGCTTCTCCATGAAAGTCCCACCGGAAAGAGATTGGAGCTTCAATTGGCTATCTTCATCAAGTCCTTTGAAGTAGATCTCCAATAGCTCAATTTTCGGTATACCATGGTGTGGACAATCTAGGAGAAGGTCTTTGAACCTCTCCCAAGACTTGAATAAACTCTCTCTATCCTTCATCACGAAGGCATTGATCTTCCCTCTTAACTCGGTAGTCTTGGAAGGTGGGAAGAACTTAGTCAAAAACTCGGTTATCATTTCCTCCCAAGTACTAACTCGCCCTTGTGGAATAAATTGATACCAAGCCAAGGCTTTATCCTTAAGAGAGAAGGAAAAGCCCTAAGCTTATGGTCGTTGCTCTCCAATCTTGGCGGTCTAAGAGTCTCCATCAAGATCTCATAGTTCATCAAGTGTTGATGAGGAGACTCTCCTTCCATCCCTCCAAATTGATTATGCCGGATCATTTGTAGAACTTGAGGGCGGAGCTCGTAATCATGGGCTGCGGGATCTCCTAAGTTCACACCCGGACGGTGTGCTCTTTGTGCCGGATCCATACGTTGCCCCAACGTTTGTGGCTCTTCCACAACAATGGGCACAACCCTAATATTCACCGCCGCCGGCTGCGGTTGTGGTGGAGGTGGAGGAGGTTGTTGACGGTTAAGCTCTCTTTGCACAAGAGCTTGCCTAATCTCCTCAATTTCCCTCCTAGTTGCCTCTTGCCTCTCATTGGCAAGTCTCCTTTCATTCTCCAAAGCTTCATCCCTTATCCTAATTTGCTCTAAAGCCTCATCCAACTCAGCTTGGAGATCTCTTCCGGCCATCTCTTTTCCCTTTTTAATGCTCTTGGATCTAGATCTAAGGGTTTTCTCCGGTTCGGGATCGAATGGAGCTAAATCCTTGCCACGAGATCTTCGCATACACCTAAAGAGTGAGATGTCCTGAAAAGCAAAGACACAAACCAAAAAGAGATCAAAAGCAACAAGAAAGATCTACACTACAATCAATCACAAAAAGACTCAATCTAGACCTAGTCCCCGGCAACGGCGCCAAAAACTTATTACGCTTAGGATGTGTAATGTGTGTATGCAATAAGCTTTAAATTTATACTCGTTATATTTATCCTAACTCCTAGCGAACCCGCAGTGTACGGGACGTTTGTAGTAGGGATAGTATTCCGAGGTCGAACACAAAGACTAAGGTGAGATTGATTCGATTAATGATCAAGTTTAGTGAAGATCTAGTCTAAGAAGAGAGAAATAAATAAAGAAATGAAAATCTCAATGTTTTTGGTGGGTTTTTAGGTGATCAATCAAAGATCACAAATCATGCAAAATGAACAATTAACTATGCTAACAAATCAACACAAACAAACAAGCTAAACACGAGATATAGTTCAAAGATGAGAGAGCGGATTCTAGGGGTTGGAAATTCCGGTTATGGCATAAGACTCAAGCTATCTAATCATTCCTTGGATTAACTATGATATGTTGGGATTTAGTGTTTCTAGATTGGGATCAATCACCGGGTAAGTCTCATGGTCCACTAGTCCGTCCCTAAGGTCTCATCACCGGGTAAGTCTCTAAGAACCTAAGGGATGGAATTCTACACAAACCGGATTTGTCACTTAGGGATCTAACCTATCCTCACCGGGTAAGTCTCGAAAGGGTTAGTCCTAAACAACTATCCTAGCACACTTAATCCAATGGCGGCTTATGAAGCTCACCACTACCTAGGGTTTGTCATCTTTGGAATCTAAGAGCAAGAATCACCGGGTAAGTCTCTTCTAACACTTAGTTGCTAACACTAGGTCACCCTAGGGTAGATTTAACTCAACAAACACTAGGATTTCAACATTCTAACAATCTAAAACTAGATCCATCGAACCAGGGAGAATCACGGGTTGTTCTACCAAGTCCACGGCCGTGGTTTGGCATGACCAAACCGTGGACTTCAACAGAGGATACGTCCAAGTAAGTGACTCATCCAAGGGCAAATCTAAGTCCATCCTATCATAGTCCTAGCCATAACCATCCTTTCCTTACCCTAGAATCACATCTATTTAGCCTACAAAATTCATCATAGCAATCGAAATCATCAAACATAAAATCATGGCTTCCATTTGCAAGATAATGAAGAGAAAGAGATGAACAAATGAAGTAAACAAAACCAAGCTAAAAATGGAATTAGAATGACTCACAATCCTTCTTAAAGAAGGTTTAAATGGTTCATACAACTCTAGAAATCGATTCCGAAATTCTAAAAACTACAAAAGCTATCAAGTCTATCAATGGTGTGCTCTTCTTCTCTTCTCTAATAGAGTTCTTCTTCAATGGTAGCTTCCTTCCACCTTCTCCTTCAAAGAATCTTCTAGTTGAGAGTATTGTTGTGTGTGTAGAGTGATGGGAGAATCCCCAATTGAAAGATGCCCCTTCTTAGCCAATGCAGGACCACTTTTATACTACAACTTTGCAAGAGCTGGCCAAGAGATCGTGGCACAGCTGTCACAACCGCCTGGCAAGAACCACGGGTGGTTCCACGGCCGTGGACCTTCAGTGAACCGTGGTTTGCTTGTTCAGCTTTGCCTTTGATCATTAAGCTTCGATTTGGTGCATGGCTTGTGTTGGCAAGGTTCCATGAGTCCTCCTTAGCCTCTAGCTTGCATCCTAATGAGTCTGAGGGTGTTTCATCTTGATGAACGATCCTCAAACGTATCGATTTAGCTCCTAAATCTCCCAAAATACCTACAAAGCAATGCACAAGTCCGTGTAGACGTCTATCTCGGCAAAATACGTGAATTGAGTGCAAACGTCATGAACTAGTGCTAAACCATGCATGAATGAGTGAGAAATCTATCTAAATGATTACCTAAACCTAAGCCATAAATCGTGTTATCAAATAGAATCAACCTTTACCGGGTAAGTCTCAGACTAACTCACAAAGAAGGAATGAAAGCACACTCAAACCCCAATAAAGGATAAACCTTTATTGCCTACACTTATGATCTTAGGTATAAAAACTAAGGAATTACCGGGTAAGTCTCATCCTAGGCTTGCATTGAACCAGAAAAGGTGTAATAAGAATAGGATTTGGCAAACTCTAACACTTAACTCTTAGTTTCGGATCAGATAAGTCACCTCGGTCAGCCAAATTCCACCCCGGCCGAGATGTTCATCGACTAAGCGAGATGCTTAGGGTTAAGGTTAAAGACTCGAACTTTCAGGGTCCTACTGTGATTAAGATTATTCTATCATTGTTTTTCCCACAACCTTCAGCCAATCACCCTAGAATCACACAAAGAGATTAGCCACTCATCATCATGAAAGTATTAATCAAATATATGGGAAGAAAGAGAATAATTGAACAAGAAAACCTTAATAGAAAGGCTTCAATAACTGAATCAATTATAAAACACAAGCGTTCCTTGGATAGAAATCCAACAAGACAAACAACAAGGAAGGGAATCTAAGATAATCTTACAAAAACCCTTCAAAAGCTATAAAAGCTATAGACTTTCTTCCTTCAACCTTCAAAAAGGTTCTTCAAATCTCCCAATTGGAGTATGGCTGCAGCGGTGTATAAACCCTGATCGGTGGTACAACATGATGTGGATTTGTGGAAAATCCAACCCTTCTTATAGGAAAATTACTCTTCAAAGATAAGATATCATAGAAAGATCTCCCCCCATAAAAATAGGTAAAATATATGATCTAGCATATCTTCTTCCTTCCAGGAGCCAAGCCCAAAAATATAAGATCTATTTCCAAAGATAAAAGATCTCAGCCAAGAATAAAATATTCTCGCCGCGCCCCAGGTGCTCGCCTCGGTCGAGTCGACTTCTTTGGATCACCTCGGTCGAGGTGAATCTGTAGTCAACCGAGGTGAGTCACAACTGAATGTGAAATCTCTCAAATCTGGTCCAAAGTGAATCTTTAATCCATGACTATGCTTCTTGGAAGTTTCCTTATGTTCCTGAATGTAGCTCCGATGACTCCATAGCTCCTTTTGCTCCTTTTTTATGCAAAACGTGCCATTTTACCTACGATTACAACAAAACTAGGTGTAGTCCTCGATTCCCGCAAAGGTAGATGAAATGGTAATATAATCACATATTATACATACAAACATGCAGATTATTGAAGATAAAACGTCCAAACAAACCCCAAAATATAGACTATAATTCATGCTATCAAGGAGATGAAGAAGATAACGAAAATCTACAACGGCTATCTCATCTCAACCACGAAGCATTTTCTATTGAAAAAAGAAGAAACATCAACAATGGTCATCTTCTCAACGGCTAGAAGACTTCTCCATCGAAGACTATAAATGAAGATGTCGATTGAAGAAGAAGGACATCAAGCTTACACAGATATATCTATAGTCTTCAAGTGATCCAAAGCATCTTCATTCAATACCAGAAGCTTTTCTTCCTCTTAGTTTACAAAAGTTTTATTCCTTAGAGTGAAAAAACACGAGAGCTTCATTGGAATATCTAGAGAGTGTTATACTCGAGTGTGTGTTACTCTACGAAGTAACTAGGCTATTATAGCTAGGTTAAGAGTTAAAACTAGATCTTAGCATTGGCTACTGTGAGAGAAAAAGAAGATTTCTTCTAGGTTGTATCTAAGACTCTTTGAAGCTGATAATAGATAGTAAGATCCTACGGGTAATCCCTAGGACGGAGAGTAGGTTATTAGAGCCGAATTTCGTAAAAATATCACCGTGTTGATCTTTTCATTTCCATACCATATCTTGCTTTATTGTGATTAACATTGCTTTACAGGTTTACAAAGTCAAGGCCCTTGAAATCACTTTCAAAGCCCTTGAAAACAAGTTGTGTCACAAAGAGCTTAGATCGACATCAAAGCCTTTGAAATCAGTTTCAAAGCCTTGAGATAGGTTTTGCGAAAAGTTCTCATAATCTATTCAACCCCCTTCCAGAGTATTTATATCTTTTTTATTCACCTTACGGTTCTTCACTTTTCTTGGTATTTTTCCGAATTTCTAAGTTCCTAATGAGTTTTTCTTTATACTGACACAATTGTTGACTAGGAGCACAATCAAGATTAACATGGTCTTTGTTTGTCTATGCTAAATGCTATCTTAGATTGTTACCTACAATATTCATATATCAATGTTCATGAGTTTTATATATACAGTTTTACTTTAATTCATTATACTGGTAATTCTTATTTCCTTAGATCGCTTCTCTCCATTATTTGCATGCAACAATCATTGCTTTTTTCTTGTTTTTTCTTCCTTTTTTTTTATTTATCAAAACTCCCAAAAGACATATTTGTCATCTTCCCTTCTTCTTTTCTCTCTTTATTATAATACTTATTAATGAGTAGTTTCTAACTATAATCACTGTGACATCGATACTCGATTTACTACAACTGATCCCGTCATCCTTGCGGGTAGGTTTTAGGACCATCATGTTTTTGGCGTCGTTGCCAAGGATTACCGATAGAATTGTTTTTTTTCTCCTAAATTTTGGTTATTCAAAGTTTCTTATATTATTGATCCTTGTTCTCATTTGTCTTTGATCTACTGGCTAGTTTGGTGAATGCGAAGTGTTCGTGATCCAAGCAAACTTGTCCCCTTTGACAACGAGGTTGATGTTCGCTACTTAGCGTGCGTGCAAATAAACTTTAAATTTATAAAACTAGAATCAAGCAAGCGAACCCGCAGTGTACGGATCGGCGTAGTAAAGCAAGAATTCCAGAGTATCGAACTCAGGGATTTGGGGGGGACAAATTCAGTTCGCAAATCGTCAAGCAAGTAAGTATAATAAGCTTTGCAAATATTAGGAAAACATCAACCCTAAAGATTCAGGTGTCTAATTGTGGCAATCGATTCAAGATATACTAAAGAACTAAGGACAGAGTTAAGAGTTGCAAAGGTATGCTAAGGTAAAGCAATGTACGGTGAAGTTCGAAGGCTTTATATGACCTATCTAAAGACACTCTCTATAAAGGTTGTTCAGGCTTTAGTATGGAAAGGATCTAAAGACAAGAATTAATCTCAAATACCCAAACTTGTTACCCAAGGATCAAGACTAACTAAAACGATTAAGGTTGTGACACTCGAAAACGAAGTAGAGGTTGTTGAGGCTTCACTACTACCTAGAAAAGGTAAACCTAGACTAGATTAAAGCTAATCTTTAACCTTGGATCAAAGTAAAAGCAAGGTTCGTAAACTAGGGTAAATCACGGGCAGATCTTGAGTCCCACGGCCGTGGAAGTTCAAGAACAGACCGTAATCTTGGTTCGTCGACGAGATCTCTCTAACTCTCAGGGTCCAATCAATTTACGATCGATCTATCATCATCTAAGCCACAATTATTAACCCTTCACCTTAGAATTGCAAAAGGGTTTTAGCCAATAACCATTGTCATGATATCAATATTCAAATCAAAAGGAATAAAAGATGAAAACCTTCGAAAACTCAAATATAACTCAAGTCAATCTCAAATCCGAAACACAAATCGGAATATTCAATGGATTCGGATTAGAACACAAAACCTCACAAGATCTAAGGCAAGTATGAAGAACGGGATGTCAATCCGTCTTCAATATCAAAACCTAAGAAAAAGGGCGCAACTTCCGCCACACAAGATCTTCCAAAATCCAAATTGCCGGCGCTTCCACTAAGTCCTTCTCGAACTCTCTCAAACAACCCTAAGCAAGGCTAAGCGATAAGCGTCGATGTCCGAAACTTTCTTCTCTGACCCTTTTATAAGAAAGGATAAAATAACCGTCCGGCCCATCGCATAAATGATGTGGCAATAATTTATTCGTCAAAAGATCGCCTAAATCACGGTCTCAAGGGGTTCCACGACCGTGGTTTAGAGCGTGGAATTGGATTACGCTTTCATATGATTTCCATGACCGTACTTTATACCGTGTAACTCTCTGGAATGCTCCACGTTCATGATGCCAAGATCCACGGCCGTGGTTTAGAGTGTGGACTTCTCTACGACCGTATTTTAGGGCGTGGAAGTGTAAATTGCTTGTGGTTTCCTTTGTGTCGTGCCATTCCTCATCCTAGCATCTCCTTTGGCTTCTTTGATGTGTTCCTAATCCTTGGATGTGCTCAAATCTTCTCCTATCTCTCTCAAATGGTCCAGTTTTAGCTCTTATTCACCTATAATCAACACAAAGCTAATGTAGACCTCCATATCGAAAATATAGACAAACTAGCTAACAAATGCTTCAATGCCTTATAAATGAACACTATAATGGATGAAAAACAATTAGAAAAAGTGCCTAGAATATCGCAATATTTCATGCTAATAGTTGAACGCACCATCCGCAAGGCAAAATCTACACAAAGAGCATTGTTAGCATGAATTATTGCGATATTCTAGGCACTTATTTTGGTTGTTTTTCTCTCATTATTGTGTACATGGATGAAATTTAGAAGCAATTGTTAGCTTGTTCCTCTATTACTGTCGATATGGATGTCTACTGTTCGCCACTTAGCGTGCGTGCAAATAAGCTTTAATTATAAAACTAGAAATCAAGCAAGCGAACCCGCAGTGTACGGATCGATATAGTTAAGCAAGAATTCCAGAGTATCGAACACAGGGATTTGGGGGGTTAAATCCAGTTAAGAGTTATCAAGCAAGTAAATATATGAGCTTTGTAAATTATTGGGAAAACAACAATCCTAAAGATCCAGGAATCCATTTGTGGCAATCGATTCAAGATATACTAAAGATATAAGGACATAGTTGAGGTATGCAAAGGTATACGAATGTAAGGCAATGTACGGTGAATTTCCAAGACCTTATATGATTCACCTAAGGGCACTCTCTATAAAGGTTGTTGAGGCTTCAGTATAGAAAGATTCTAAAGGTAAATATTAACGTCAAATACCCAAACTTGTAATCCAAAGATCAAGACTAACTAAACCGATTAAGGTTATGACACTCGAAATCGAGGTAGAGGTTGTTGAGGCTTCACTACCACCTAGAAAAGGCAAGCCAAGACTAAATTAAAGCAAATCTTTAACTTTGGATTAAATTAAAAGCAAGGTTCATAACTGACACAAAATTACGGGTAGTTCTTGAGTTCCACGGCCGTGGAAGCTCAAGAACAGACCGTGGATTAGGTTCGTCGGCGATTCTCTCTAACTCTCAGGGTCCAATCTGTTTACGATCGATCTATCATCATCTAAGCCACAACTATCAACCCTTCACCTTAGAATTGCTAAAGGGTTTTAGCAACAACAGTCATATTGACATCAAATTCAAGATTTAAAAGAATGAAAGATGAAAACTTCCGAAAACCTTGAATAAATCTCAAGTCAATCTCAAATCCACAAATATCAATGATAATGCAACTCAGATTTGGAATGAACACAAACAGGTAACTATTCTAGATAAGAACGAAGAACGGGATGTCAATCCGTCTTCTAATCAAACCTAGGAATAAAGTATAAAATCTCTTTACGAACAATCTTCCAAATCTTCCAATCTTCGCAAATCTCCCAACGAAGGTCTAAGCGAAGGCGTAAACTAGGGTAAGTAGAGGTGACGGAATCTCCTTCCTTCCGTCCTTATATAGGCCCAAATAAAATGCATCTTCGGCCGATGTGCGTAGAAGATCGTGGCTTAAAATATTGCGTAAAAGATCGTCAAGATCACGGTCGTGGAAGGGTTCCACTCCCGTAATTTAGAGCGTGGAGTTGGATCATGGTTTGTCACAACTCTCCACGGCCGTGTAAGTTGCTGGAATGCACCACGCTTGTCTTGCCAAGGTTCTACGGCCGTGGATTAGAGCGTGGACTCTAATACGGTCGTACTTTAGAGCGTGGAATGTACATAGCTCGTAATTTCCTTTGTTTTTGTGTCATTCTTCATCCTAGCACCATCCTTAGCTCCTAGTGATGTCCTCAATCCTTGGACATGCTCAATCTATCTCCATTCTCTCTTGATCCGTTCGGAAGTAGCTCTTAATTGCCTACAATCAACACAAAGCTTATGTAGACCTCTATATCGACAAAATAGATAAACTAACTCACAATTGCTTCCATGCTTTATCAATGAATACCAATATAGATGAAATACACTTAGAAAAACGTGCCTAAAATATCACAATATTTCATGCTAACATCTACACTAGCTTTGTGTTGATTGTAGGCGAAAAGGAGCTAAATGGGAGCTATTGAGAGAGAAAAGAGAGTAATCGATCATACTCGAGGATTAGGAACACATCAAGGAAGCTAAGGAAGGAGCTAGGATGAAGAATGTCACGACACAAAGGAAACCACAAGTATTCTACACTTCCACGCCCTAAATTACGGCCGTAGAAGAGTCCACGCTCTAAATCACGGCCGTGGATCTTGGCATCATGAGCGTGGAGCATTCCAGTAAGTTACACGGCCTAAAGTACGGTCGTGGAAGTCACAAAAGACCGTAATCCATTTCCACGCTCTAAACCACGGTCGTGGAAACCCTTGAGATCGTGATCTAGGCGATCTTTTGACGAGTCTTTATTTGCCACATTATTTACGTGATGGGCCTGGACGGTTATTTCTTTCCCATCTTATAAAAAGGTCAGAAAAGAGAGTTTTGGGGATCCACGCTTATGGCCACTTAATCTCGCAACATTTGCGATTGATCCCGCGGAGACGCTGACGGCCGCTTACTTTGCTTGGAGCATTCGTGCCTAGGGTGGATTGAAGATTGTCGAAGGTTTTAACCTCTTTCTTAGGTTTTGACATTGAAGACGGATTGACAACCTGTTCTTCATGCTTACCTTAGATCATTGTGAGGTTTTGTATCCTATATTCTAAATCCATTGATCATTGCTTCTTGTGTTACGGATTTGAGAATCGGTTTTGAAGTTTTATTAAGTATTCGAAGGTTTTCATCTTTTATTTCCTTTGATTTGAATATATATATCATGACAATGCTTGTTGGCCAAAACTCTTTAGCAATTCTAAGGTGAAGGGTTGATAGTTGTGGCTTAGATGATGATAGATCGATCGTAAATTGATTGGACCTGAGAGTTAGAGAGGTCTCGTCGACGAACCCAAATGACGGGTTGTTCTTGGAGTTCCACGGCCGTGGTTCTCAAGATCTGACCGTGATTTACCCTAGTTTACGAACTTTGCTTTTACTTTGATCCAAGGTTAAAGATTAGCTTTAATCTAGTCTAGGTTTATCCTTTTCTAGGTAGTAGTGAGACTCATCACCCTCTATTTCGATTTCGAGTGTCACAACCTTAATCATTTTAGTTAGTCTTGATCCTTGAGTTACAATTTTGGGTATTTGAGATTAATTCTTGTCCATAGATCCTTTCTATACTGAAGCCTCAACAACCTTTATAGAGAGTGTCTTTAGATAAGTCATATAAAGTCTTGGAACTTCACCGTACATTGCTTTACTTTAACATACCTTTGTAACTCCTAACTTTGTCCTTAGTTCTTTAGTATATCTTGAATCGATTGTCACAATTAGATATTTGGATCTTTAGGGTTGCTGTTTTCCCAATATTTGCAAAGCTTTACCTTTTATTTGCTCGATAACTTGAGACTGGGTTTTGTTTCACCAAATCCCTGTGATCGATACTTTGGAATATTTGCTTATCTACGTCGATCCGTACACTGCGGGTTCGCTTGCTTTTATTCTAGTTTTATAACTTTAAGACTTGATTGCACGCACGTTTTAGGGCGAACAAGTTTTTGGCGCCGTTGCCGGGGATTTGGTTTATGCCAAATTCGGTTTTCGGTTGTCGAGCTTGGGAGCTTTGCTCTTGTTATTTGATATCTCTTATGAGTGTTATTTGCAGGTTCTTTTAGGTATATGCGCAGGTCTAGATCCAACAAAGACCTCGTACCTTTCGATCCGGAACTTGAGAAAACTCTTAGGAAGAAAGCCAAGGAAAGAAAGATGGCTGAAAATAAAGAGAGAGATATCCAAGCGGAATTAGACGAATCTCAACGTCAACTTAGGTTGAGTGAGAAAGCTCGTAGAGATGTGGAAACAAGTCATCAATTCCAAATTGATGAACTTAGGGCTATGATGTTGGACATGAAGTTGGAGCTTAATGATTCTAAGAAGAAGAAGAAGGTCAAGAAACCAACTAAGTCCATTAGGGTGGAATCATCCGATGATGAGGAATTCGATCCGGATATGCCACCACTAGAGGAGATTGATCCAACGATTAATCCAGTCCGGATTAATCCAATACCAGCCGTCATTCCTCGTGTCCCAGCTGGGGTGCGAGAGCCGCTCGTGTAGATGAAGAGCCAAGAACTCTTGGCCAAAGGATGGATCCGATTCATCAACCACGCCGTCTAGGTGTGAATTTTGATGCTGACGATATTCAGGGGTTTAGCTTTAACCCACAAGTTATTACCATCGTTCGCCAAAGCCAGTTTGGAGGAACGAGTGTCGAATCTCCACATCAACATTTACAGAATTTTGAGATTATGATGGATACAATGAAGCCAAAGAAAGCAACCACCAACAATTACAAGATCAAGCCATTCTTCTTCTCTTTGAAAGGGAAAGCTTTATCTTGGTATCAAGCTCTTCCAAATGGAAAACTCGACACATGGGAGGATCTGTCTTCGGAGTTCCTAACCAAGTTCTTTCCGCCATCCAAGATAGCAAAGTTGAGAGGTAAAATCAATGCTTTTTCTATGAGATCTAATGAAAGTTTGTTTCAGCCTTGGGAAAGATTTCAGGATTTACTATTAGATTGCCCACACCATGACATTTCCAAATTGGGGTTGTTGGAGATATACTACAAGGGGCTAGATGTGGAAACACAATTCAAGCTCCAATCCCTTTCATGTGGTTCATTTATGGACATGAGGGAAGATGATGCTTGAGACTTCGTTTAGAAGCAAGCCCGAGTCATTGAGAAATACTCTCATCAAAAGGCGGAAGCTAACCAAGTGGAGCAAGGAGCGAAGCTAACACAAGCTGCTCAAACTCAAATCTTTTCTCTCAACACCGAGATTAAAGAATTAAAGGAAGTCATCAAGGCTAGCTTTTCAAAGCCTAAGGAGCAAGGTGTTGGTTATTTAGAAAACAACAATAACCATAGCGGGAATAAGAACACCAATCGCAACAGCCGGAGCAACAACCGGAACAATTGGAACAACAACAACCGGAATAACAATTGGAACAATAATAGGAGTTCAAATAACAACAATTGGCGTTCCAGCCAACAACAAAATTCTGGTAATTCTTATCCTAATTCAGGAAATTCACTAACCCCACCATCTTCTTCTTACATTCCTTTGAAAAGGTAGGGGCAGACATCTAATAGTGGAAGTACTTCGGGGAAAGAGAAGCTCGATCCCATGTTGGAAACGATCTTGGGAAAGCTTCAAGGGCTGGAGAGTCACATCACTAAGGTTGATAAAGCTCAAAAGGTTTAAGAAAACCAAATGTTTAGCAATGCTGAGGAAGTTCCTAGAAATCAAGGAAAACTTCCAGGAAAGATGGAGGATAACCCGAAAGGAAGGGTGATGGCTATCACAACTAGGAGCGGAGCAACAACTACCGACCCGCAGCCTAAGTTTGTTGAAGTTCCCGTCGAAAAGAAGAAAGAAAAGGGGAAGGAGAAGGAAGACATCTACATTCCTCCTCCAGCTTACAAACCTCCCTTACCATTCCCACAATCTAGAGCAAGAGCGCGTCTAGACAAGCAATTCGGTAAGTTCATTGAACTCATGAGCAAACTGCATATTAATATACCTTTCATTGATGTAATTGTAGGTATGCCAGCTTATGGAAAGTTCTTAAAGGAGATCCTCTCTAACAAGAGGAAACTGGAAGACTTTGGAGAAGTCAAGATGAGTTCGGAATCGTCGGATCTCATCAAAACGATGAAGGAAAAGATGCCCCCAAAGCTGAATGATCCGGGGTCATTTTGTGTTCCAATCGGAGTAGGAGATGTCACATATGATGCATTATGTGATTTAGGAGCAAGCGTTAGCATCATTCCGCTTGCCTTATGCAGAAAGATCAGTTTAGGTGAACCTAAACCGGTAAAGATGACGTTATACATGGCGGATCGATCCATAACTCGTCTCGTCAGTATCATTGAGGACGTCCCGATCAAGCTTGGTAAGTTTTATGTTCCAATAGACTTTGTTGTGCTTGACATTCCTGCATATAGTCCGGTCCCGATCATACTCGGAAGACCGTTTCTTGCAACATCCGGTTGTATGGTGGATTGCAAGAATGCTAGACTCGCCTTTGACATAGGAGAGGAAAAAGTAGAGTTTGTTCTTTCCACTTTGGTGAAAGAGCCAGCTCTTGAAGAGGATATGTTTAACATCCATGACGAAGAGGCATCTAGAGAGGAAGTAAGCTCAATTCTATTCAAGGATCCATTGCAAAAAGTGATCACTATGAGCATTATGGAGAAAGGAGAGGAAGAGGAATGCAATGAGGAAATTGAAGCCTCAGATGAGCTAAAGGAAGTGCATGAAGAAGAGTTTGAAAAACTCTACGATGGGTCAGAAAACGTGAGAAATCACGGCCAGTCGTGCTATTCCACGACCGTGGTTCCCACCAAGATGACCGTAATTAGCTATTCAAAGGACTCCAGTAAGTTACACAGCCAAAACCACGGCCGTGGAACTACCAGGGGTGCCGTAATTGACTTCCACGCCCTAAACCACGGCCGTGGAGGAAACAAAGGTGCCGTAATTTTGGGAAATTATGAGAACGATTACGTTCTTTCCACCAATGCTCTTGAGTCTTCTTCAACAACTTCTATACCTTTAGAGACTTCTAAGGAAGCATTGGACAATCCTCAAGAGCCACTAGAGACTCCGATAGTGATGGAATTGAAGCCACTTCCCAAACATCTAAGGTACGCATTTCTAGGATCTAATTCTACCTTTCCGGTAATTGTCAGTTCCGATCTAAGTGAAGATGAACATAGTCAGCTTATGGTTGTTCTAAGGAAACATAGGAAAGTCTTAGGTTACAGTATAGAGGATCTAGTAGGAATTAAGCCTTCATTATGCATGCATAAGATCCTAATGGAAGAAGACTTTAGAACTTCACGACAACCTCAAAGGCGGTTAAATCCGACCATGAAGGAGGTTGTCAAGAAGGAAATTCTTAAACTACTTGATGCAGGTATCATCTACCCTATCTCCGATAGCAAGTGGGTGAGTCCCGTACAGGTTGTTCCAAAGAAGGGAGGAATGACGGTTATCACCAATAAAAACAATGAGCTCATTCCTACAAGGACCATGACTGGATAGAGGATGTGCATTGATTACCGGAAGCTAAACAATGTAACTAGAAAGGATCACTTCTCGTTACTCTTCATTGAACAAATGCTTGAAAGGTTAGCACAACACTCTCATTTTTGCTATCTTGACGGTTATAGTGGCTTCTTTCAGATTCCGATTCATCCGGACGATCAAGAAGACCACATTCACGTGTCCATGGGGTACGTTCACTTATAGGAGAATGCCGTTCGGGCTTTGCAACCCCCCAGCCACCTTCCAAAGGTGCATGATGGCTATCTTCTCGGAGTACATAGAGGAGATCATGGAGGTTTTCATGGACAACTTTTCTGTTTATGGTTCCTCTTTCGATAATTGTCTCTCTAACCTTTCTCTTGTGCTACAAAGGTGTGAAGACACTAACCTAGTTCTTAATTGGGAGAAGTGCCAATTTATGGTGAAGGAAGGCATTGTACTCGGACACTTGATCTCTAGAAGAGGGATTAAGGTAGATAAGGCTAAGATAGAAACCATAGAAAAGCTCCCTCCTCCATCTTCGGTGAAGGGGATAAGAAGCTTTCTAGGACATGCTGGATTTTATAGACGTTTTATAAAGGATTTCTCTAAGATATCAAACCGCTCACTAATCTATTGATGAAGGATGAAGTTTTCGATTTCTCGCAGGAGTGCTTAGATGCGTTTCATAAGATTCGGGAAGCTCTAATCTCAGCCCCAATCATCCAACCTCCGGACTGGAATCTTCCATTCGAGGTTATGTGTGATGCAAGTGACGTAGCTATAGGAGTTGTGCTTGGGCAAAAGAAGAAAGGCCGAACCCATGCAATCTATTACGCTAGCAAGACGCTAGATGAAGCGTAGCTTAATTACACCACTACTGAAAAGGAATTTCTAGCTATTGTTTATGCTTTTGAAAGTTTCGTTCTTATCTTGTAGGTGCAAAGGTGATTGTATACACGAATCATGCTGCGATCCGGTATCTACTTGCAAAGAAAGATGCAAAACCAAGGCTGATTAGATGGATTCTTCTCCTACAAGAGTTCAATCTAGAGATCCGTGACAAGAAGGGTTCGGAAAATTCTGTTGCGGATCATTTGAGTCGTCTACCACATCTAGAGGACGACGATCTACCTATAGATGACTCCTTTCCAGACGAGCATTTACACATCATAGAGGAGTGCATCGACAAGATAACTAAAGGTAACGAACCATGGTTTGCTGATTTTGTTAACTATTTGGTTTGTCAGGAAATACCACCCGAACTATCCTATGCACAAAGGAAGAAGTTCTTTAAGGATGTCCGGGAACACTTTTGGAATGAACCTCTACTCTTCAAGAGAGGTCTTGACGGCATCATTCGAAGATGTGTGCCGGAAGACGAGATGCAAAGTGTCATCCGTCATTGTCATGCACTACCTTGTGGAGGACACGCCAGCTCGAACAAGACTAGCGCTAAGGTATTGCAATCTGGATTTTTTTGGCCTACTTTATTTAAAGATGTGCAAACCTTTGTTTCCTGCTGCGATGCTTGTCAAAGAACAGGGAACATATCTAAGTGAAACAAAATGCCTCATAACAACATTCAGGAGGTAGAGATCTTTGACGTTTGGGGAGTAGACTTCATGGGACCTTTCCCATCATCTTGTGGAAACCAATACATACTTCTAGCTGTAGTTTATGTTTCGAGATGGGTTGAAGCAATTGCCTCTCCAACTAATGATGTCATGGTTGTGGTTAAGTTCTTTCACAAGACTATATTCCCAAGGTTTGGGACACCACGGACTATCATTAGTGATGGAGGCTCTCACTTCATTGTCCGATGATTCGAAGCTCTACTAGCTAAATATGGGGTGACTCACAAGATCGCCACCCCTTATCATCCACAAACGAGTGGACAAGTGGAGATTTTGAATCGGGAGATTAAAGGAATCCTAGAGAAAACAGTTTCGAAGACGAGGAAAGATTGGTCTTTGAAGCTGGATGATGCATTATGGGCATACCGGACTGCATACAAGACTCCCATAGGAACGACACCATACAACCTTGTGTATGGGAAGTCTTGTCACTTACCGATAGAGCTGGAACATAAAGCGTATTGGGCGGTTAAGTGGTTGAACTTCAGCATGAAGAAAGCGGGCGAGAAGCGCCTTTTGGACCTTAATGAGCTTGAAGAACTTCGCTTAAACGCTTATGAGAACGCCAAGATCTATAAGGAGAGAGCGAAGCGTTGGCATGATAAGAATATCATTCCAAAGGACCTCAAAGAAGGAGATCAAGTTCTCCTCTTCAATTCAAGACTTCGTCTCTTTCCAGGTAAGCTTAAATCTCATTGGACTGGACCTTATCTAATCCAACACGTTTTCCCCCATGGCGCAGTTGAAGTATGGGGTGAGAAAGGCAGAAGTTTTAAGGTGAACGGTCAACGACTCAAGAAGTATTCACCGGAGCTCCAAGCTGAGGAGTTCGCGCCTACCGCACTCGAATAGACGCAGGTACGGTCTAGCTACGGACCTTAAACAAGCGCTACTTGGGAGGCAACCCAAGCTATTGCACTTTCGATTTTCATTCTTCGATTAGACTAGTTTAGACATTTTTTGTTTTGTTTTGCCCTCGATACCTCCCGGTATGTTGTGTTTTTGGATGTAGGAACAATGGAGTAGGCAATGGGAAAGGAACAAGTTAGAAGGAATTGACGAAACTTGGATTTTGACACAATACAGAGAGTTCCACGCCCTAAACCACGGTCGTGGAAGCTACAGAGACCGTAGTTCTTCAAAATCTGAGAAAAATCACCAAAAACCACGGGTCCGTACAGTTCCACGGCCGTGGAACACCCCGAGTGACCGTGATTTTCAAAGATTTTTTACGGCCATTATATAAACCACCTTCCTTCACATAAAGCACCTTATTCCCCAATTCCACGCCCCTCTTCCACGACCTAAAAGCCGAAAATCCTCCTCATCCCGCATTTCTTCGTTCGGAAACCGTTTCGAGCGATTCTTGGTACTAAAGTGAATTATTTCCGATCATCTACAAGATCCAATCAACAAATCAAGTGGACAATCCCTACAGAAGGCGGAATTTGTATTCAAAGATCCAAAAACCTAGGTTTTTCTTCTATTTCTCTACTTTGTCAATTCGGGTCTATTTCTCGCAAGAACTTAGAGGAATTGCATAGAATTGATATTGAAATTAGTCTAGGACAGGTTTTGCTGAGTTTGGTGATTGATTTGTTGAGATTTGAGCAAAACAGTGCCGAACCACGGTCCCTGTAGGTTCCACGGCCATGGTTTCTGTAGAACAGGCCATGATTTTCTCTCTGAGATGGATTTTGTAAGGAGAATGTCGACTAGGAGCAAGAAAAGAAAAGGTGACACTTCCTCCTCCTCCCAAGTACCCCCTAGTGAGCCACCATCACCCCCACCTCCTAAAATTCCAACAATCCATGAGGATTACCTCGATGCCCTAGAAAGGATCGAGAAGAGGCCGGTCATAGGACCGCGCTACCTAGTTCTTGAGGAGTTAGAGCCGCTGAATGTGGCAAATGACCTGACTTGGCTTCTAGATAGAGTCGGTTTGAACGTCTTCTCCGCCATTAGGGAAGACGCATATGAGGAGATTACTAGGGAGTTTGTGATCTCTTTTGAGCATAATGCTATGGATAGGACAGTTTCATTTAGGCTGATGGAGGAGAACTATGAGTTCTCGATCTTAGAGTTCGGAGCCTTCTTTGGGTTACAAGAGACCTTCAATGGTCGCTTTCGTAGCGGTGTATACGCTAAGGACTTCTGGGAGGACATTTCCATTATCTATGCCAGCGAGGACCGCTGGCAGCCAGCTGACACCAAGGCTAAGCTCATCTATCAATTAGCCTTGAAGATAGCCCATATAGTCCTTTTTGAGTGTCTTTTCCCTAGGACCGAGACCCCTCAGAAGATCAAGACAGATGAGTTGTTCCTTCTTTATGCTATGCTGCATGGTAGACCTGCTGACTATGCTACCCTCTTAGCCTCCACCATGAGTAAGCTCAAGAATAAGAGAGCCGGCAACATTGGATATGGTGGTATGGTTACCCACATTGCTAGGAAGCTGGGGATAGATTTTTCTGCTTGTACTAGGATTGCAGTGAGACCTTTGGGTCCCAATAGTTTGATGACGAGGGGTATCATCTTCCCTAGGCACCGCGGTCTACTTACCGCCGGTATGCCATGGGAGGAGAGAGGAGGTAGAGGCATTCCGTGGCTTCCGGAGTATTCCATTATGGATGGACGCCATAATTGGAAGCAGACCTTGTTGCTATGCATGCGAATAGGTTAGTAGCACCTCCCTACGTCCCCGATGAGGTACCAGCTGCAGATGTTAAGGAGGAGATAGGAGGAGGTGATGCTTTTGAGGGAGGAGGTGAGTAGAAGGACTTTGGTACTTTCCCGAATCAGCCGGCACACTTCCCTGACCCTCCAGGCGTTCACCACGACCAGCTAGACATTCAAGAGCCTATTCCTCTCGCCTTGCTAGCGTGAGTGAGAGGCCGACATGGATAGACACTCCGCCCACTTGGTACGGAGAACAGCCAGAGTGGATGGGAGCTCCACCACCATGGTACAGTCAGGCACCAGTAGCACCGACGGCACCAACTCCACAGGAGGCACCAGCATGGTACGGCCAGCCACCGGCCTAGTATGAGCAGCTACCGGAGTGGGCTACCGACCTTTCTAGGTGAGTCGGTGACTTGGAGATCCGCCAGGACACTCGAGATGTACGGGCTGATGAGCATGATCGGATGATGAGAGACATTTACCGTCAACAGTTTGGGCGGCATTTCAGCTCCGAGTTCCATCCATTCCCACCACCACCACCACCACAGTGATGAGCTTTGAGGATTGACAGTTCAGCCGCCCCACCACCGTCTTTAGTGAGTTCATTTTCCTTTTCTTCTTTTCTTTATTTCTTTTTCGAACATTGAGGACAATGTATGTTCTAAGTATGGGGTGGAGTATGACTGTGTTGTAATAACTCTACTACATTTGCTTACTTCTATCCATAACACTTTGCATGTTTCATTTTCATAGTCACACGTTTCATTATTGCATTGCATGAAAAAGTTTGAAAAAACCCATAAAAATTTGCAAAATTTTGAAAAATTTGAAAGAGTTCTTGTGCTTCTAAGATTAGAGATGACTTTTATGATAGTTCTTACTTGTGGAATGAGTTTTTTATGACAATTCTATGCTTAAACGGAATAATGAATTGAAAAGAAATTGAATGTGTTGTTTATCCTTTCTTGCAAGTTTCATAATGTGAAAGTTCTATCTAAATCATATTGAGAAATTAAGGTTGAAATCACATGATGAGTTCTTATACTTCTTTATGAAATGATTAAGGCAATTCGATTTTCTTTCTTCTTTCTTTGATCACTTAACCCCTCAATGAAAGTAATTACCTCCCTTACCTATCCGGGAATTTGGAGGAGTTGATATTTGGCATGTTTAATGTGGGAGGGCCATGAAAGCAAATTTATGCATTCAAAGAATAAAATTAATAGGTTTGGGGAAGTCAATCATGATGATGAGTAACTCGGCACCATTCACATAGCCGGGTGTTTGTGTCTTGCCAAAGTCGGATTGAGCGATATTCCTAACGAATTATGGTATGTGCATCAAGGGTTTGAGGCATCTCGAAATTGAGAAACGCCGATCTCCTAGGCTTCGGTTTTTGTGCACCTCTGTCCATCTTTCAAAAAAGTAAAGTCGAAAAATAATGTGAAAAAGAAGAGAGCAAAACTCAAAGTTGATGGTGTTGCAATTCAAAGTAAAAAAAAAAGAAAAAGAGTTGGGTTATTCATTTTCCCGGATTCATACACCACATCCCTTATAAGTTTCCCTCCCTTCCACATTCTAGACCTTACTTGAAAGTCCTTAAGATCAAAAGAACGTTATGTGACTTGGTGATCTAAATTGAAGTTTTTTATGCTTGATTTTGACAATACTTGAAGGTTATGATGTTTGTCTTAAAGTTTAAGTGACTTGTGATGTTTCTTTAATTTACATTATTTGGTTTATGTATATAAGCGTTTCAAAGATGAATGAAGCAAGGTTTGAGGATGATTTAGTGACTAGAAGCACATTTACCTAAAGGATGTTTTTGTTTTGAGATTGCATGCATATTTCATTCTAACTTGTATTTCAGTGCTTTCAAAGACCTTGCTTGGGGACAAGCAAGTGACAAGTATGGGGTATTTTGTTAGCATGAAATATTGCGATATTCTAGGCACTTATTTTGGTTGTTTTTCTCTCATTATTGTGTACATGGATGAAGTTTAGAAGCAATTGTTAGCTTGTTCCTCTATTATTGTCGATATGGATGTCTACACTAGCTTTGTGTTGATTGTAGGCGAAAAGGAGCTAAATAGGAGCTATTGAGAGAGAAAAGAGAGTAATCGATCATACTCGAGGATTAGGAACACATCAAGGAAGCTAAGGAAGGAGCTAGGATGAAGAATGTCACGACACAAAGGAAACCACAAGTATTCTACACTTCCACGCCCTAAATTACGGCCGTAGAAGAGTCCACGCTCTAAATCACGGTCGTGGATCTTGGCATCATGAGCGTGGAGCATTCCAGTAAGTTACACGGCCTAAAGTATGGTTGTGGAAGTCACAAGAGACCGTAATCCATTTCCACGCTCTAAACCACGGTCATGGAAACCCTTGAGACCGTGATTTAGGCGATCTTTTGACGAGTCTTTATTTGCCACGTTATTTACGTGATGGGCCTGGACGGTTATTTCTTTCCCATCTTATAAAAAGGTCAGAAAAGAGAGTTTTGGGGATCCGCGCTTACGGCCACTTAATCTCGCAACATTTGCGATTGATCTCGCGGAGACGCTGACGGCCGCTTACTTTGCTTGGAGCATTCTTGCCTAGGGTGGATTGAAGATCGCCGAAGGTTTTAACCTCTTTCTTAGGTTTTGACATTGAAGACGGATTGACAACATGTTCTTCATACTTACCTTAGATCATTGTGAGGTTTTGTATCCTATATTCTGAATCCATTGATCATTGCTTCTTGTGTTACGGATTTGAGAATCGGTTTTGAAGTTTTATTAAGTATTCGAAGGTTTTCATCTTTTATTCCCTTTGATTTGAATATTGATATCATGACAATGATTGTTGGCCAAAACCCTTTAGCAATTCTAAGGTGAAGGGTTGATAGTTGTGGTTTAGATGATGATAGATCGATCGTAAATTGATTGGACCCTGAGAGTTAGAGAGGTCTCGTCGACGAACCCAAATCACGGGTTGTTCTTGGAGTTCCACGGTCGTGGTTCTCAAGATCTGACCGTGATTTACCCTAGTTTACGAACTTTGCTTTTACTTTGATCCAAGGTTAAAGATTAGCTTTAATCTAGTCTAGGTTTATCCTTTTCTAGGTAGTAGTGAGACTCATCACCCTCTATTTCGATTTCGAGTGTCACAACCTTAATCGTTTTAGTTAGTCTTGATCCTTGAGTTACAAGTTTGGGTATTTGAGATTAATTCTTGTCCATAGATCATTTCTATACTGAAGCCTCAACAACCTTTATAGAGAGTGTCTTTAGATAAGTCATATAAAGTCTTGGAACTTCACCGTACATTGCTTTACTTTAGCATACCTTTGCAACTCCTAACTCTGTCCTTAGTTCTTTAGTATATATTGAATCGATTGCCACAATTAGATACCTGGATCTTTAGGGTTGTTGTTTTCCCAATATTTGCAAAGCTTTACCTTTTATTTGCTCGATAACTTGAGACTGGGTTTTGTTTCACCAAATCTCTGTGATCGATACTCTGTAATATTTGTTTATCTATGTCGATCCGTACACTGCGGGTTCACTTGCTTTTATTCTAGTTTTATAAATTTAAGACTTGATTGCACGCACGTTTTAGGGAGAACAAGCATCTTCAAATCGAAACATGTCCGGCGAAGGAGAAGACAATGTCTAGATTAATCATTCAAGTTGAGACTTATAAGTAATATGAGGACGATTGTGTAGTGTTGAGATGCTTATCATGCTAGAGTAGAGAGATTTGGGCCGAAAAAATAATTGACCTACTTTTGATGTTATTTCCAAATTATGGTGATATTGGATAATGTAAGAAAACAGCAAACACATGTGAGGCATCATAAGAAACATCAAACTCAATATTCCAATTCATTCCTCTAATTTCTCAATTTTAAGAATTATCCAAAAATTGTGTAACGAGAGAATAGGAAGAAGAAAGCCATACCTTTAATGATGCAATCAATGTTGTCCCTTAACAAGAAATTTAAGATTCAAACAACAATCGTGAAAAACGATTTTGTAAAGAAGAGGGAGAAACAAGTTTGAGTTGAAAGTGAAGGTTTGTGAAAGAGAATGGTAAAAATAAGTTTAAGTGAGGTTAGGGATGAAATTTTGTGAAGGTAGATGAAGGTTATCTTCAATTGAGGCTATGGAAATGAAGAAAATTTAAATTTTGGAGATTTGAAATTTGGGGGAAGAAATGGTAAAGATTTGAAGAGAAGAAATGTGAGAATGGAGTTTTTTTTATTGAAAATAAGCTTGGATTTAAATGATTTTGGATGAAAATGAAGCTTGGATCCTTAAAAGAGCATGGAGAGAGGCGGTAGAGGTTGCTCCGAGTTTGGAAAGAAGAGAGGTAAGGGTTTGGATCGGGTTTTAGGTAGTTATAGGGTTAAATTTTGGCTTCAACACACTTACCTCGAGGGATCCAATCGACAACCTTCCTTCAAGTTTCTTTAAACTCGAACAAGTTTTCTATGCAGAGCCCAAAACTCAAGACATCACCCTTGAAACTCGAGGCAAACTCGAACCAAGTGTAGTTCCTAACTCGAGGGAGAACACTTTGTGTCTTACCTTGTATCTTCTTTCCTCCTTCATTCCTTGGACAATTTTATTGATATGTCTTCATCCTCGCTCCATTTCCTATCTATTAGGATCAAGACAACACCAGCATAAAACATTATTCAAATCAAAAGAAATCAAAAGAAAATAAATCATACTAAATGAGTTGTCTCTCACTAGGCGCCCTTGTTTAAGGTCATAGGCTCGGCATAACTTATTTTCTTCAGCCAATCCGGATTGATAATTGTTGAAGCAAGTGTAATCAAATCTTCTCTATTGATACTCTTATTCTTAGTGATCCATTTCTTCAAGTATTTGTAAAGTTGGATCCTTCCTTTAGGCTTGAAATGAACTTTTTCTTTGGCCTTTTTAGGGTTGGATAGTTTTGGATCACCTTCATCTTCTTGAATCTCAAATTTCACAACCTTGATCTCTTCTATAGTGAATGGTTCTTCAAAACTTGTATCTTTAAACCCTATCTTTGAACCACACTTAATCTTCAAGCTATTCACAACTTCTTCTTCACTAGGAGGTTTAAGAATCTTGATGTACTTGTATTGAACACTCTCTTTGATAACATAATTTATGACCTTAGTTTAGACTTGCATTTAGGTACATTTTCCCTTTTTTTTGCATACATTGGCTTGAGTTCGTGACATTTATCCTTGATTTTTCATATTAACCTACAAAAGATGTCTACACGAGCTTTTGTCGGTTTTCAAGCATTTTGGCACTTTGGCCCTAATTGACATGTTTGAGGTTCAAGCCTCGAGACGGTGCATAATCGGGACGTGAAGGAAGCAAGCTTTGGAGCAAAGAAGAAGACAATTGAGATCTCGGGCTGGTGCACTATTGATCTCGGTTGAGATTCCTGAATTTTGCACCACCAAAAATTTTTACGGAATGAAGGCTCACATGAAGGATAAAAAACCTCAACCCCGAAATGTGTTGAAATCTCGCCCAAGATTTTGGGTCGAGATTTCTCCTCTGAGAAGCTTTTCAACACTTGTCACGAAAGTTTAGAAAACAACCCTTGCTTTGCTGAGGTTGAGTACAATCTTGGTGCTGCAAGTTGGCCTTTGGATCTCCTGTCACTTTGAGTAGCTTACTCTCTCTCCTCACATGGGGACTCTCTCTTAGAACATTTGGATAGAGTGTAATGAAGGATTTTGTGGGTGGGTGGAAAAACCTTGAGGTTGTAATCTTGGATCCGAATCTTAAAAGTGTTGACATACTATTCTAGAACTATCTTTTGTTGTTTGAATCAAATCCAGCTAAGTATCATCTCTTTCTCTCTCATTTCTTTTTCATGGTTTGCATGTTGAAGGGTTGTATGAATATGGATCTTGAAATGCATGTTGTAGGCTAGATCTTTGTGATTCTAGGGTAATAAATCAATGGTTATGGCTTGGATAATGATAAAATGAACTTTCATGTTAAGTTTAGGGCGTTTTTGTTGCACGAATCCTAACTCCTAGGAATCTCGGTTTGTTCATCATGAATATCGGTCGAGATTGGTATGACTCACCCAAGAATTTCCTCTATTGCTTCGTTATTGATGAATCTATATGTTAGGGTGGTAGATTGTTAAAATTCTAGTGTTTTTTGAATTGAATCTAGCTTAGGTGTACCCTATGTTAGCAAATTAAGTGCGGAAAGAGACTTACCCGATGATTTCCTCTCTTAAGGGTATAGATGATGATGAATTCTAGGTAGTACAAGTGTAAAACCCTCTATTGGATTGAGTGTGCTAGGTTTCATGCATAAGTTGAACCGTACCCGAGACTTACCCGGTAAGGGTTGATTTGAGCCTTAGGTAGTGAACCGGTTTGAGTAGAATTCCCAACCTTAGTTCACTGAGACTTACCTGGTAACACGAAGTTGGGTGCGGGATTAGCTAAATAGGAGACCTTCCCCGTAATTATTCCCATAGGAGAAACATCATCTCCCTTAGCAATCCGCAACTTGTCCTTATGTTTTAGAAATCTTGAATTCAATGCCATAATCGAAGATCTTGAACTCTAGAATCCGCTTTTATCATATTATTCGCACCATTGCTTTGTGTTGCTTGTTTCATTTGATTTCTTTTGCAAAACTGATCCTTGATCAACATAAACGAAAACCCAACAAAAATATATGTTTTCTAACCCTTTTTTATCTCTCGCTTTTCATAGCATAGATTTGTACTATATGTGATCATTACATGATTCAATTTCATTATAGTCTTTGTGTTTGACCTTGGAATTCTTGCCTTGCTACGAAACGACCCATACATTGTGGGTTCGCTAGAGAGATTTAGGAAATTATTACAAGTATAAATTTTAAGACTTTTTTGTGCACCTTTTGGAGCAAATACTCTTCATCAATGTTGAAGGATATAGCTTCATTTTTGACATCTATGAGTGTTCCGGCGGTGCTAGGAAAGGTCTTTATAAATTTATCAGTATTTTTTCCTCTTCCTCAATACCAGCACAACGAACTCAACCAGAAACAATGAATCTCAACTTTGATGGATACATCTTCTATGATTCCAATAGGAAACTTGTCCGACCTATCCGCCATGTAAAGAACCATCTTCGCCGGTTTTGGTGTTCCCAAGTTCAACCTCTCACAAAGAGATAGGGGTATGTCACTCACACTTGCAACTAGAACATACAATGCTTCTGTAATAGCTAGGATTTCCGAATTCTAATTAATGTTGATTAACTTAATCAGTGATAGTAATTGACATATAACTCACGAAGATTGCGTAAGTGTTGAGTATAAGTCCCACCGTTATGTTCCTGACGTAATTTTGGGCTTATGGTGAAAATTTCACTTTTTCCCCCGGGTAATTATTTTTACCCTCCGGTATTATTTGGAGCATTTGGGAGTTCCAATTAATAAAAATGCAGTTGAGAGAAATGATTAGGACATCGGACATGTCCTAGATATGAAATAACATGGAAAGGCAAAACGGACAAAAGAGTCGCTATTTCGTTTCTTAACGGCTAAGAAAGACGGCTTAGGAATACACGTTTTCCGAGGCAATTGTGGAATAATTATCCCTACAGTATTCAAGATTTATTATTCCAATTTCGAGAAGTTTGGAGAAGGGGGTTCAACCCGCCATTGGATCGATAAAAGGATAATTATCGACTTCGCTAAAAATAGCGGAAAATCGTTTACTAATTCATTTCCTTTCACGTTTCCTCGTAAATGCTCTGATTTCTCTCAAACTTCAAACTCAGATCTACTCTCCGTTTCTAATCCGATTTCAATTCCGTTTGAGTTTTTGGATTCCTCTCTTCATTCTCTTCATATCGGTACCGAGTTTCTGCATTTCCGAGCAGATGAAGACCTGGTCGAGCATATATGTCACCAGGACAGTTCAGTCACTCCGATTCCGGTGAGTTTGATGTTGTTCATGTGTAGCTTGCGTCGTTGTGATTCCGAATCTTCTTTCAGATCGTCAATCGGGTTAGTAACGAATAAGTTATGAATTTATTCGTTTTCCGTACTACGATTTGGCCTAAATTGACCTTAGGCTTTTCAAAATGGATAATTAGAAATTCCATTATGATCATTATATTATTCTGGTGTTTATGGGTTGTTTGTTTGATAAAATCTGATGACAGGTGGGTTTAGCGGGCAAAACGTTATTCTAGTGAAATTTAATTAATTAATTAAAGGTTAATTAATTAAATTAGGATTAAATTTGAGATTGAGGAATACTGATTAGATGCATGCTAGGTGTTAGAATGATTTGAGGATCATGATGATGTTATGGATATCGGTTATGGCTTTAAGGATTAGTATGTGTACGAGTATGATGAGATGTTATGTTGAGGATATGCCTTAGGCATTTATGAAAGTGTTGAGGATTTGAGGTTTAGATTTGAGATATAGGTTGATTGTGGTTAGTGAGACGAGTCTCCTAACCTTTGCAATATGTGATTGTGTGTGCCTTGCTATTGCAGGCGTTGATTACTTCCCCAAGGGGAAGCTGTGACGTGGTACAGGTTACGAGTATATCAGGTAAGTCCATATGACTTACTTAGCGTGCAGTTGTGGATTGTATGATTTTGATGGTTGTGTGTGTTCATATGATTGTGCATTTATAACCTAAACTGGACTAGGATGACCATTCATTACATTTATTTGGCCCAAGTGTATTATAACGGGCGGTAACCGCCAGTCTCCGCCTGTTGGTTAGGAGGAGGTGCCCTGAAGATGATCTCACAGGAGGAGACGAGTGAAGGTCACCCCCATGCAAAACTCCTGTGTTACGTTGGATGGGATGGGGTTCTTGAGGCTCCTCGTGTTACAAAAGAAGTTGAATTAGTAATGGAATAACGTAATGAAAGATAATAAATGAATGTGTGTGGCATTGCATGTTTGAGATGTTGATGTGTTGTTGTTCTATTACCTTCATGCTTTTCATTGTTGTAGCTAACGGTTTCATACCGTGTTGTGGTGTTCTGCAGGTTAGGAATACTGCAGAGTGAGCCAAATGGTGTGACAAGCCGAGGACTTCTGTACATTAGGATGCGTGGGATGTGGGATCCTTTGTGGCTGTGGTTTATGTTGTTGTTTTGTACTCGGCTATGAGTTTGTAAACTCTTTTGATGTATCATACTCAGCTTTTATGTATTTGATTTTAATCTACCTGTGCCTTGTTGTAAGATCCAGTGAGCTTGTTGTCAGGCTAGGGTCAGGATCCATTGTGAGATCCTAGCCCAATGTGACACTCCAAGTCCCGCGGATTTGGGATGTTACAGCTTCAAGTGTATCTTTTCCAATGTCTAACGAGACACTAAAAGTTCCAGATCCTCTCTCTTCACCGCCATCTTCCGGTGGTTGATGATATAGGGACTTTGTAGTTATCTTGACTTCCTCAAACTCATTATGACTTCTATTGTTATATAAAATATATTTAAGGAACTTGCAATAAAAAGACATACATTTTAATACATCGACAAATGGAATGTTTAGATAGGGATTGTTATATAAAATATCTCCATGAACTTGTCAAATTGCTTGTCAAACAATGCTCTGGCACTTATTTGAGGAAATAGAAGACTGGAAGTAGTGGCTTGTAAAGAGGTGGATACTTTTGTTGGACATTTTCCTTACTAGCATCCTCCTTGCTTGCTTCCTCTTTAGCTTCAGTTACTTTCTATTTCCCTTTGTCTTGCACAAGAGGTGGCTTTGGTTTCAACCGTTAATCTACTTCTTAGAGTAACTCCATGGCAACCTTCAATTTTCACCACATTGCAAGTCTTTTTAGGGTTCACCTCCGTGCTTTCCGGTTATGTTTCATGAGCTCTAGATGTACTTAAAAGAAGCTAACTTGAGACACTCATTGCTTCTCCATCATCTTTTGACCTTTGTCAAGAGATTCTACCTTCATCGCAACTTTTTCATCATTTGCTCCATCTCCATCTCGAAGCTTGACTTTTAGTTGTTTGGTTTTTGAGGAGGTGAGATACATGAGTTTTGTTGTGGAGGGTATGAATCTCTTTGTTGGTAAGGGAGTCTTTGTTGCTGGTGAGGGTAAGAGTTTGGTGGTGGGACGGTTGGAAATTTTGTGGTGGTGGTCTTTCCCCTCTATTTGGATTAGCATATTGAGTTCTTTATGGTATAGACAAATACGTTAAAATCCGACTTTCAACCGCCTTCTAAATCTAAATTAATGTTATTAGGTGGAGTAAATTTGTGATTGATTCACGATGACTCTGTTGCGATTACAAATGTGAGGTGTCCACAATTGTTTCATACCCATGTTCTTTTTTTGACGAAAAACATTGTGCTTGCCGCCTAATGTTGATCTAATCCTCTTCATTTTCCTTAAAATATCTCTTTAGTTTCGAGATTCCTCGTATATTTTTATGTATTTCCTTTTTTTATTGTGTTTTTTCATTTAGTCTATTTTGTCTCTCTTTTTCTTTTTTTACCTTTTGATAGACTAAACCACGTATCGTTTATAAAAATGCTATTGTTTTAACAAGAGGCTAAATTGAAATTAAATTCAATTCCAAAATAAAGGCAAAGTTTATCTTCTCTCTTTATGCGTCTGTACTTTCTCTCTCCTCTCGTCTCGTCTGAAATCTGAAGTTGCGGTGATCGGGCCATGGCCAAAGCTCGCTCCCAAAGACGTTCTCTTGAGTCCTACGCCCTCAAAGGCGCCAAGCTCACCATCAAACGTATTGTCTCTTCCTTTTACCCTCTCCAATTTGGTTGAAAGTTCTAATTTTTTAAAAAATTAGATGTAGATTTTAGACGGCTAAACGGCATCGGTTGGTGCTAATTTGCGTAGCTGGAGACACGCTTTTGATGAAGTCCACGGAGGCAGGGAAGCCGTACGTGGCGAAGCTGGAGAAGATCGAAGGCTTTGAGGGAGGAGGAAGCAAGAAAGGAGGCAGCGACAGTCAAGTAAAGGTGCACGTGCAGTGGTACTATCGCCCTGAGGAGTCCATCGGTGGCCGGCGCCAGTTTCATGGTTCAAAGGAGGTTTTCCTTTCCGACCACCGGGATGTGCAGAGCGCTGACACTATCGAGGGAAAGTGTACAGTTCACAGCTTCAAGACCTACACCAAGCTCGAAGCCGTTGGAAACGAGGACTATTTCTGCCGGTTTGAGTATAACTCTGTCACTGGTGCCTTCACGCCCGATCGAGTTGCCGTGTACGTATCCACTTTCAATTTAAAAAAAATCCTTCTTCATTCACTATTCCCCTAAAAAAAACTATTACTTTGATTGATGAGCAATTTAAATGGGAGTTGTTGCAGAGGGTGGCGAATTTAATTTTTGCGGCGATCAATTGCTCAATTTGTGTAAATTTTGGACGAAGTTATCTATGGATTTTGTTTGTTCAGTGCTAAAATTTATGTAATTGTGATCTATTGAGCTATTTTATTGGCCGATAGAGTCCTCCTAACATCTGTCTGGCAGTTGGTTTCGTTGACTGAGCACTGAGCAGGGTTTTGTTTGATCGTGGTTGTAGGTATTGCAAGTGTGAAATGCCATACAATCCTGATGACCTGATGGTGCAGTGTGAGGGATGCAATGACTGGTTAGTTTGCCTTTGTTTTTGGAAATTTAATAGTTTTTTCACGTAGATCTTGTCTTTTTGTTTTTTGGTTCCTTATAGTATGTTTTTGTCCAAAGCTTTTGGAATTAGCTCGCTGAGATTGTTCTTTGAATGCGCTTCAATTAGTCATGAAGAAGTTCCATTAATAATTTGATTTATCCCTTTATCTTAGTCATCTCAGAGTATAGGATGGACCTTTCTATGTACCCCAAGATGTTCCATGTGCTCTAGTGATATGTAGCATGCTTTCTGTCCAAGTAATGCTGCATCCTGCTAAACGCAGTTCTTCCTTGAAGTGATTGGAAAAACCATTCTGATAGAGCACCTTAAAATCTAGTTCGTGATACATTAGTTACTAGTTCCTGAGCAAATTGATGGTGCTGAACTACTGGTCAACTTTCACACTGTTTGAACACATGGAAATTAACAGATGGGCTGGTTTAGTTGTGCACCTTATGTTCCCCATATTTGGAATGAAGACCAAATATTCTGTTCTTCCATTGAAGAAGTTAGCCATATCCAATAGGTAATCTGAAATATAAGAAACTTATGTGAGTATGAGAGATGGAGATACTATTGGTGTATCTCAAAGCAAATGCACTAATTAAGGTAATGTGGCCACTTATCGTCATGCTTACATGATTGTGAAACCACATAGTTGTATACCTGAACTTATTAATAAGGATTCCTTTTCGCATTCTCCGGTTGTTATTCCAAGCATGCTTGGTGTACACCACTTTCCATGTAAGTCACATGCTATGTGTGTTAGGTTTAAAAGGTTTCAAGTCTGTTTTCAAAGAAGAGGATGCAGGTATATGAATAGGCTACTTTTTGAGGGATCACCACTAAGCTAAATCCTCAAGTCATCACGTCACCTTATTTTCTTCATTGTTTTAGTCTCATACTATAAGATCCATTACCTGCCCCTTGTATGGAAGCCAAAACTAGAGTGGGTATTTAAGTTATACTTTTATGTGACATTTATGCTACAAAATGTTTATGTTTTCTTGGATAATACAATTTCCTTTCTCTTTCGCTTAGTTTACCTAACAGAAGATTGATTATTTTCAAATCAAATGCACTGATTAGGATAACATGGCGGATTGTTATGATGCTACTACTGCATTGTCTCTAAGCCACTTAATTTTAGGTCTGAACACGTGGATGATGGTTACTTGCTCATTTTTTTATAGGTTACCAGTTGAGGTGGCTTATACATTTCACTTTGCATTCAAACTTTTGTAATAATTTGATAGGATGCTACAACAATAGTGTAAATTATTGTTTAATAAGACAAATGTTTTCAGAGTTTTATGATTCTCATTCATATGTTTCTATGCATTACAATAAAGGCTATTTGTAATAAACCATAATCATAGATCTTAAGACAAGTGTCAACATCCACTTGCATTGAATAATGCCCAAGGATAATTCCGAGTCTTCTAGAATATTGACAACTCATAGGGAGGTTGTTCTATTGGTGCTATTGCCCCCTCCCTTATGCGGAGGCAAAGATGGGAGCAGTGGAGCACATGACAAACAAGCCGAGACACAGACAGTGGCTTTGTGAGGATCTCAAAGCGCTGATCCATGGATGAAATAAAAGCAACCTGGAGAGTGTGTTAGCTTCACATGTTCTGTAACAAAGTGATAGTCAAGATCTAGATGTTTCCTACTAGATATGTAGCACCAATGTTATTACACCAAATATGTGAAGTTCAACAAGGATGGATTGTAACCACAAGGTTTCACTAGTAGCATGAGCTAAGACTCGATACATGGCTTTTGTGGATGATCGAGAAACTGTATCTATGGCCATGGTAAATACAATATGCACCAATTGATCTTTTGTCAAGTTTGTCTCCTCCCTAGTCCACATCCGAGAAGGCATAAAAGGCATTTTAGTGAGTTCCAGTAATGTGAAATTTAAGAGAGATTGTGGAGTTGAGGTACCGTAAGATTCTTTTCACTGCCTGCCAATGGAAATTATTTGGATCATGCATATGTTGGCAAATTTTATTTACAACATAGGAAGCATCAGTCTAGTGAAGGCAATATATTGTAAAGAGTCAACAATACTCCAGTAAAATGAGGGTCTGAAGCAAAAGAGGACTCAATGGAAGAGTCATTGTTGGAAGCCATAGGCCCATAGGTGTAGACACCGGTTTGCACTTGATCATCCTGGGTTGAGTGATGAGGTCACCGATGTGTTATCTCTGGGATGACTCAAAACGCTGTTGGTTTGAGAAATTTCAATCTCCAAAAAATAGTGAGCTGGACCTAAATCTTTCGCAAGAAATCTAGGGTGAATAACGCCGGTTGGGGCAAAGACATCTTCTGTGAGGGAGCCATGGACATGTTTAATTGGCGAAAGGTCAATGAGTCATATCAACAAGGGAGAGGAGAAGACGAATTTTAGCCACTGGACTAAATGTTTCGTTGTAGTCAACTCAATCAAATTGATGGTAACCCTTGGCAACGAGTCTTGCTTTTCTACGTTCAAGAGAACCATCAGAGTTAGTGGACAGAAGGAAGGGCTTATTAGACAGAAGGGAAGGTTTGTAAATTCAGAAATGGGCGAGTGAAGAGAGGACAAACAAGGGTCTTGGACAAAGGGAAAAAATATTCTCATGGAATAGCACATCTTGTGATATGTCGAATTTGTTCTCATCTTTGTTATATTGTGTCGATGGATGAGATCGGAAGGCGAGTTTGTGTGAATTGTAAGGTTGAAGATTTGGAAAACGAAGGCATCCAAAGGTTTTGAGGGAATTGTAATCGGGAGGGCTAAGAAAAAGAAGCTCAAAAAGAGATTTACGGTCAAGAAGGGGAGTGAGAAGGCGATTTTGAAGATAAGTGGCGATTTGGAAAGAGAATTTCCAAAAGTGAAAAGGCGTAAATGCTTGTTTGGGAAGGGTAAGGCCCATGTTAACAATGCGTCGATGACAAGTTTGGGCGCTTCCATTTTGTAGGTGAGAGTATGGACACGTAGATGGTGGTTTATGCTCGAGTTTCGAAAAAAGGTTTTGAGAGGTTTAGTTTCCGTTCTATTATCGGTTTTAATTTGAGATGATAGTAGTGGTGAAAAAATTAGTAACTTGTTTATTGAAATATTTGATTGTGGAGGGAACTTCAGAGTTTGTAACAAGAGGAAATAGCCAAACATACTTCGAATAATCATCCACAAAAAATAAATACTTATGACCATTGCAAGTAGTTTCATGGGCTGACCCTAAACTTCTAGAAACAGTAGCTTAAAGGCTCTTTTGGATCGACTTGGGTTGGGAAAGTGAGGAAGAGCATACAATTTGGCCCGACAACAAGAATTGAAAAAAAAATGAGTATCTACATGGAATTGAGGTCTTGAGAAAGGTTACCGGTGAACAAGAGGCGGTAAACCAAGAAGGATGACTGAGAGGCTAATGCCATGCTTCCAAAAGAGTGATCTTCTGTAGAGCAGGTGCAGTTGTAAGGTGGAAGGAGGGTGAAGGAGGAGTCACCGCCGACAAGACCTCGTAATTGCGTAATGGGTTGGGTTGACCTTGAGAAAAACTCGACCTAATCCTCAATAGTTGCCTTTGTTGGATCGATGTCCTTGCCACAAGTGAAGTTGGCCTCTGGAGAGGGAGACACATAAGAAGTATTGTTGACAACCATTGGGGGAGAACCAAGGAGCGAAGTGGTTTGTCAGGACAGGCGAGATTCGTGATTCACGAGAAAGAAGAGCACCTGGTCAGAAAGGGGAAGAAGAATCTATTGGCTTTGAGACAGAAGGAAAGCTGTTGTTTCCAAATTGGACAATATTTGGAGGTAAGTTTAGGTTTGCAAAGTTTGGTAGGGGAGATAGGGGGAATCGTGAGCGCCATTGAATATTTGGGAAAAGAACAGTAGGTAGGTGATTATAGAAGGGATCGGAGGGTGATATCCATTAGGCGTGGGCGGTTAGCTGTGATACCATAATAAGTCAAATGTTTTCAGAGTTCTATGATTTCATTCATATCTTTATGTGCATTAGAATAAGGCTAGTTGTAATAAGCCATAATCTTGGATCTTGAGACAAGTGTCAAGATCCCCTTGTATCGAGTATTGCCCAAGGATAATTCGGAATCTTCTAGAATCTTGACAACTCACAGGGAGGCTGTTGTATTAGTGATATTATTGTGTACAAAATAGAACTGTGCATTTGCATATGTTGTCAAGATTCTATCTACGTCGCATGAGAAAAAAAATCACAAGATTCACAACATATGCAATCACAAGGGGACCTGGGCAGACGCTGGAAGATTCCGAATGAAGAAAAAAAAACTTACCCGTTTTAGTAAAGCTTTCTTGATTTTGGCGAATGAAGTGCCGATGTGGGAGTCTTCATAGATTCATATCTTCCTGCAGTGGAGCCAAGCCAAGGCCTTTCAGTGTTCTCCTTTTAGCCTGATAGTAGCCCTTTCTCATTTTCAACTTTATCTATCATAAGTTCCATTTTTTGCTTTCTTATATAGATTAAATGCTTTCATTTACGGGTGCATCATATTTATGGGCAGTCTTTTGTAAACCTGTTGATAGTACGAACTAGTCTTATAAGGAAAACAGTGTCATGCCAGACCCTAGCTTTGGATGTTGCAAGCTTCCCAGATTAAGTGCCAAGTTCAAGAGTTTGCACAGCTTTACCTTCTCATTTATTTTGCGATTGATCTCGAGAAGTTTTCCTTTGTCTTTTGTTTGCGATTTATGTGGCTATGAACTCACGATATACCATTTAAAGCTGAGTAATGATATGTTTGTCATGTCGATCTTGGAGCTTATTTGGTAGCTTCTATCCTCTTAAGATCTTATTTTGTCTTCATAAGGAAGGAGTTTTTTGGACATTTCAATTTCATCTGCCCTTTCAGCTGGAGCTAACCCATTTCATGTCAACCATATGTCCTATGTTGTTTCTAAAATTGATTAGTTATACGGCCTTTTGAGCACATTATTTTGTTTTCAATTTAAGATCATGGAACCATGATAAATGTGGCGCACTCCAATGCAGGTTTCATCCTGTTTGTATAAACATGTCCATTGAGGAAGCAAAAAGGCTTGACCACTTCTTCTGTCATAGTTGCTTATCTGAGGATCAAAGAACGTTGCAGAATCCATCAGCTGCTCCGAGGCAATCAGATGTGAAGGTATTATTCTGCATGCATCACAGACAAGACTACATTAACATGTTCAGTTTGACACCTTGAAAATGATTAAGTTAGCCCTGCACTCCTATGCTAATTGTATTATGTCAATATTTTGTTCTCAAATCCGAACATACACATTTACTTTTGTATAAGCATGGCTTCAACTGATTAGCTTGATGGGTGAAATGCAGGTGGATCCAAAACGCCGTAGAAGGTAGTTTGTCTGTCCTTGTAAATCTGTAAGTTAGGTAATATTCACGGCTGTTTGGGTTAGTTGTTTTTGTTGGATGTGCACGCATTTGATTACAAAGACGAGGAACTAGAGGTTTATTGGGCATTTGAAAGCGTGAGATGGGGCTAATGTATCTGGGTTGAACAGGAGCTCTGGAAAGCCAAAGACGGATTGCGATGGTTTGTGTATCTATCTGGTTGTGTGTGTTGGTTTGTGCAAGTATATTTGCTTTAGGGTTTATTCTGAAATCTGTAATTAATATCCCACTGACTTGTGTGTAGATTCACAGCCGGATCGGCCAATGCCCCATGTTTTCGTGGTTTTACGGGTTACGGTCCAGTTTGGTTGAGGACCGTAATTGGTTCATGAATTGGTTAAACCAAATCAAACGAACCTGCCAACAACAAAATTCTAAATCAAAAATTAAATTTGAATTAATCAATCTAAACAATAATGACATGGTTTTATACGATTTGGACCAACCATATCATTACGGGCTTGTTCATTTCCCATATCAGATATGAGTATATCAGATATCGGTATCGGTATAGATATCATAGATATGGATATGAGATTGATATCTCATATCTGATACTTGTGTTTAGCAAGATGGTGAGGTATATCAAATGAGGAAGATTGGGGAGGGAGAAGTTTGAGAAAAACGTGAGAGAAAATGAATGTGATATCTCTCAATTTTCTAAGATATCAAAAACAATAAAAAAGTAAAGTATTGATATCTAGGATATCACTTTGATATCCATATACTCAATTACGAAACATGGATATCGGATATGTGATATCCATACCCATATCTCATATCAGGATATGGGAAATGAACATGGATATCGGATATGTGATATCCATACCCATGTTTTCGTGGTTTTATACAATTTGGACTAACAAAATTCAGTTAATTATGGCAAATTTAGTCAAAAATTAAGCAGCCTGGGGTGTAGAGGAAGATGACCGTCTTATCAAAGACGTTGTTTCAGAGCCTTTCAGTTATAGATGGTTATTATGATTACAATGTGATAGGGTTATCATTCCTGTACAAATCTCTTCCTATGGCTTATAAAACGTACATAGGTTACATATTTTTCAATTATAGATGGTTATCATGATTACAATGTTATAGGGTTATTATTCCTGTACAAATCTTTTTCTATGGATTATATAACTTACATAGATTACATATTTTGGAATCTTCGCTCTCATTTGCAACCATTTAACTTCCTTATTTGGTGATTTGTTTCCTTATAAGTGACATATTGCTGATGGAGAGAGGTTGTACTGCCATTGGATGTCTGGCTGACACCTTCTCTAGACCCTTGTGGATGTATACCTATCAATTCTTGCGGACCCAACCCTTCATGTTATCATTGGACTTGAGTGATGTGAGCCTACCCGGGAAAGAAACCATTGTTATCAACGTTCCGACATCGATCACTCTGCCACCAACCGTTTTAAAGTTAACCAATACACCTTATCTAATCAAACTCTGGAAGTCTCATTTGGTGAGATCGAGAATCCTTATGTATTGGTGATCATACTTGGTACTAAGTTGACAACGTCCAAAGCCAAACTGACAATGCTCACTCCAAGCATGCCCAAGTCTCGCCCACTTGTACTCGCTCCGGCTAAGCTATCAAGTTTACATACACTCATTAAAATGCCTAAAGTTAAGGCTATATTTGGAATAGGAAGACACATGACTAATACTTTTAAAGATTTTAAAGAGCTTTAACTTTGTAGTTTACTCGAAATCAAAATTCTTAGAGGAGGAGGGTAAAAATGATCCGACAATGCAACAAATACGATACTTATATGAACTTTTGACCATGATCATGCAAGGAGTTATGCAAGATGGCTATGCAAGACATATTCACGTCCAATCCAAGTCTATTTCATACAATATTTCATGAACATATTATGTAGAATAATGTATCAATCAAATCAAGGCTAACATTCTACCAAAAGTTGAAGGCATCTCCACACTTGCATTCAATAAAGTCAAGGCAACCTAATAAGGGTTGAAACATGAGACTCATATCTTGCATTTACTTACAAGACCCGATTGTAGTAAATGAGTCATTATCAAACTCAGGAAAAATAATGAAATAATTTGACCAATTAATAATGAAACAACTAAATAATAAAACCAAACAAAAAATAAACAAAAATGAGAGAAAACAAGATTACAAAATTAGAAATCACGAGGACGGGAGAACGAAATCGGTTAATCGACAAGTTGAGACTGGTCGGTCGATTGATGTAGAGAAATCGAGACATAAGTAATAGAAATAAGGATGAGGGAATAATTGTTCGTTCGTTGATTCAAAATCAGGGTCTTCACAAGTAATACAATTTTAGATTTATCAATGATTAATAGAAGTGTTCCAGGATTACCACAACATACATTTATAAATCTCAATTGATAAATCCATAATAGAAAGTAAATCATGTTATGCGATAATAGTAGTGGAGTTCTCCACACCCGGTTCTTGCATTTTTCTCATGTGATGTAGAACAATTGAATTTAACAAGACATACCTTAACACAAATTCAAAACTTTATTAATCAAAGGGGAAAGTAACGGTCGACAGATCATTGTAGGGTGGTCGGTCGACATACAAACCTCGAACCGTCTATCGAAACTTTCAAATCAAAACTGAATGAGAAGCATAATGGTTGAATAATTTTATTTTTGGGTGGATATCTAACCTAATCCTCCTAGGATTTGCAAATCAAATCTAAACCTACCAAATTTATGTTATAAATAAAAGATAGAATCGTCCAAACGAACTTGCTAAAAGCTAAAAACATTCAAATGGACAGACTAAAAGATAACCTAAAATCAAAGGGCTAAGTTATAGAAAGTAACTTCGAAGAACAAGACGATGTGGGACCGGTCGACTGATATGAGGCCAAGTTGGTCGACCTCTTTGGAAGTGCTCCGGAAGACATCGCTCTTGATTTTTTTTGGTGGGAAGGAGAGTCCGTGGTCTCCGGCGCATCTAGACACGCTTTTATTAATAGGAAAGAAGGCTTAGTAGTCATCATACGGGGGATAGCTTGACCCCTTACATCATTGAGTAACAAGTCCACTACACCCTCCGACGGGTCAAACAATACATTCAATCCAATAGAAAGGTTCAAAGCAAAGCTAGCAATAAAATCCACAACTCTATTCGCCTCGCGGTAGGCATGAAAAAACTGGATGTCCCACCCTCTTTTCAGAAAGTCTTGGCACATACGTACCAGACTAGCAAGAGGATGGTAGGAGGCTATGTTGTTCTCAATGAGTTTGATTACCAACTGGGAATCGGTTTAAAAAATAACCGACCGGTAACCTAACTCCCAAGCCAACCTCAGGCCATGAACCAGACCCCATAGCTCAACTATGGGCACATAACATATCCCAAGATTAACACCAAAGCCTCTTATCCATTCTCCTGCATTATTCCTAATAACACCAGCCGCACTAGCGAGCCCGTCCGCTTTCTTGGATCCATCCGTATTCACCTTGATAAAGCCATCCGATGGGGGAACCCAAGCAATGTTGATCCTGCTCCTAGAAATTCTTCTGCAACTCTCATGTTTCCTAATTCAGACTCGATTGTACTCCTTGGTAATCTCCTTAACATGCTTGACTCCATTGCCTCCGTATATTTTATTGGTGAATGCCGCCTCGTTTCTCCACTTCCATGTCCACCAAATACCAACTGCAAACAACTCACTCCACAACACAATTATCATTATAAAGAACATTAGATAAAATGTTACCTCGAAGCCATGACGGAAAATGTGTGGAGAAGAAGTCAGTGCAATAGTGCTCGGCCCGCAGAGATCGCCACATGGAAACAATACTTGAACACTCCCTGAAGAGATGGATGAGGGTTTCGGGATATTAACTACAACAGTGACACTCGTCGGATCGACTAAAGTGTCTTCTCCTCCTCTCCTCATTACTAAGCACCCCACCCTTGAGAAGCTTCCACAAAAAAGCCTTCACTCTCTCCTGAACTATAAGTTTCCAAAGGACTCTCGATATGTCTTCCTCATTGGACTGCAAATTATCGGTCTCAATAATGAGTTTGTAGGCTGAAACAGAAGTGTAATTGCCAACCTGTGTAAGATGCCAACAAATCTCGTCACTGTAGATGTAAGGTTCACCATTGCTACTATCGAGAGGCTCCTATATAACAGGTTTGATGGCTGCAAGCTTCAGCAAAATTAACGATGTAAAAATTCTATTGAACTGCTACCAATCCCATCCTTGATTATCAATCCAGAAGCTTCTAACAGGTCTCGCAAGCTCCCTTGGATCAGCAGGCCCGATTGCGTAACTGGCTAGAGGAGCGTCACCGATCCACTCGTTGCTCTAGAAACAGATGGTTTGCCCGTCGCCCATGACCAACCTAGCTCTTCTAGGGATAAATTGATGCAATCCCTCCCAAAATGCCTCGCCACACATGAGAACCCACAATTTGTGGTCTGGCACCATCTCTGAAGTACTTACCTTCTAACACTTTAATCCATAAGCTCTCCTTATCCTTAAGGAATCTCCAAGCCAGCTTGCCAAACAAAGCACTGTTGGTCTCACACATGCTCCTAATGCCTAGCCCTCCCTTATCCTTTGGTAAATAGAGCTCGCTCCATTTAATCGTGTGTAATCTCCTCTGACCAGCCGAGTGACCCCAAACAAAATTCCGACACAACTTAGAGTGATGTTAAAAGACACCGGCAAAGGGGACAACGGAAACGCCTTGCGAGTGCGCATGGGCCTCGCGCACTCGCAAGGCGCATGCACGCAGGGGGCCGCGCAAGCGCAGCCCGCCTGCACGCTGGGCCGGCGCGCAGTGGGCTTGCGCGAGGCCCACTGCGCAGCCCGTCTGCGCGCCAACCCTATATAAGGGCAAGGCACGCGGAGGCGGGTTGCACACCCTTGCCCTTGTTTTTTTTCGCAGCTAGCCGTCGCGCCCTTTGCCCTCGAGTTTTCTTCTCTTCTTCGATCCATTTCTTCTCTTCTTCGATACAATGGCAAAAGATTCAAATATCGGGAGTTCTAGGAGTAGACCACTTGTGGATCGATTTGAGGTTAGTTAATATTGTTTTTTATCGTTTATTTATTTTTTGCATTAGACTTCAAACTAGTTAGTTTAGTTAGGTTCAGTTAGTTAGGAATAATTGAAATTGGATTATTTTCGATAGTTAGTAGTATTGTTATCGATCTTATGATTGTTAATGTAATATATATATGTATATATATAATATTATAATAGAAAAAATAAATATGTGAATTGATATTTTAGTTAGATGCGGTTAGTTAGGAATAATTGAAATTGGATTATTCCTAGAGTTACTAGATTTGTTATCGATTTTATAATTATAATAATAACACAATTTAATATATATATATATATATATATATATATATATATATAAAATAAAAAAATAAAAATTTGAGTTAAAAAAATATTCAGCTGGTGATGAGGAACATTAGAGAGAAGAGGAAGAGGGCGACGAGACTAGTCACAACATCCGCCCGTCGAGAGGCTACAACTCGACGAGTTAGACTTGTCTCAGCATCTGTTCAGGCACCTATAGATGCAGCTGTAGAGGCATCAATTTAGGCACCTGTGGATGCACCTATAGAGGCAGAGGTTCATGCACACACAGAGGCTTCTGGCGAGGAGGATGTCGTACCTGTTTTACTTACTGTTGATTACAACACGGAGGAGTCTGCGCACGGTATGTCTCATTTAGATGATATACTGGAGGATGAGCACGAGGAGATACCGGTTGAGGTAGAGCAGCAGCAACAAGACATACCACAGTAGGAGCATGTACCTTTTAAGAGGGAGCAAGACGACTTACCTAAGCATGTACTTGATGAGGAGCAGGTAGAGGAGGACGTACCTTCTTTATTGACAGGCTATGCTGACCACAGAGCTAGATTTATATGTGCCGGTATGGATTCCTCCGTGATTAGAGTTGTTAGGAGGCTCGACGCATTTAGTAGATTACGTGAGTGGCGACGAGATGTAGATGACCCATTTTCATGGTTTGGCTTAGCTAGACGCAGCGGACTCACGGATTTGGAGGACGTACAGTTTGGCAGCGTCGATCATTGTCTGATTACGGCGTTTGTCGAGAGGTGGCACCCAGAGACAAACACATTTCACATTCCATGGAGGAGATGGGTATAGCGCTGCACGATGTTCAGATCATTATGGGACTACCAGTTGATGGAGGTGCATTACTTACTTCCGTCGATGATAGTGTCCGACATGGCTGGATGGTTCATCGTCTTGGGTTATCACTAGCAGAGGCTAGACGTCAGACTAGTAAGCTATTCTGCGAGACTATTAGGAGTAGAGCCGCTCAGATGTTGGACCTTCCAGAGCCTCCACATGACACTATTGCATCTGCATATCTATTATTGTTCATATCGTCGACTTTGGTAGTCGACAAGTCTACCAACACGATGCGAGGATGGCTTATTGATCTAGTACGAGATCATGGAGGATCCGGATTTGCTAGGTCATGCACGGTGGTGTTCGAGACTTTTGGTCCCGAAGACTCCGTCTATTAGCGTAGAGAGGCTTTACGAGCTCAGTTGGACCAGATGAGGGCGGAGGATGTGTGTTTTACCCCGTATGATGATCGTGTGCTTGATTTTGGGGTAGAGTTTGGTGTTTCTCGGTATCGGGGTATCATACGGATATCCGACATAGAGGAGGCGTATATGCCGGACCGGTTCTTGCGACAGTTTGGATACGTACAAACCGTGCCTCTACCCCGGATTCCTCCCCTTCATGAGATACGTCCGGCGAACGGACGTGGATATAGGCTTTCATATCCTCTCACATACGATCGTTGGGCAGCCCGCCATCTGGAGGAGACCAGATTTTTTACTAGTTGGATTGATACCAGCTACCTCTCCGTGGCTCGTCGATGATGCGTACATGTCTTGGTATACGGTCCATTTCCATCCGTACGTCTTGCCGACGTCCATTGCACTCCATTTACCTATAGACCGTCCCCACTTGTTCCGGTTTCACATGCTAAAGTACGTTTGTTTGTAACCCTTAATTTACTCTTTATTGTAATTTTCAATTATTTTAACATTTTATTTTCTATATTGCAGCGTCTTCACATTCTTGTAGGTCGTCTACGAGAGATACAGGCTTGCGGTCTTCCGTATTTTGCTGAGGATGTAGATTCCATGATAGAGGAGGCAGTTAGACGTACGCCTCTTGTGGCTCCATCTCAGGTTCGGGCTTCACAGCATCCTCCAGGACATTTGTAGTTGTAGTTTGATGCTTTTATGTTTATTTTGGATGGATATTACACTTGAGTGTATGTTTTTTTTAGTTTTGATGTTTTGATGTTTATTTTGGATGGATAATACACTTGAGTGTATTGCTTTTTAGTTTTGATGTTTTCCTAAGTTTCTTTAGCTTTTTTATTACACCTAAGTTTCAATCAACTATTTAAAACGACTAAAACATTATGACAATAGTATATGAAAACGACTAAAACGACAAATGCGTATATGAAAACGACTTCAACAACTTGTGCGCGGACTCACACCTAAGAAGAAAGGTTTATTAAAAAAACGAAGAAATGTTTAACAATATAGTGAATGTTTAAATAACTTACACATTTGTCGTTCGTGTGCCGAAATGATGATGTAGGTCAGACCATGCTCGAACGATTGCCTCCTTGTACGGGTCAAGCCAAGTCGTCTTGAGGTAGGTCATTAACCTCGGAGATGATTGCCAATAGTCTCTCATTTCCAGCAAACGACGTTGGTAGCTTCTAGTGAATCTCGACTCGAACAAGGCATAACAATGGGATATGAAGAGGGCTTCCGCTTCCTTATTGCGCAAAACAAGGGCCGCTTTGTTAACTATATTGAACTTTATGTGAAACGTGCACAATATATGCTTCACATCGGGAAATACTACACCCCAGGCGCTTATAAGACCAAGCTCACGATCAGTGGAAATCACCTCCAGGGTCTTTCCGTACAACAAATAACGGACCCTCTTCAAAGCCCACTCGTAGTGATCTCTATTCTCCTGCGCCATGAACACAAAAGCAATTGCGAATGTCTTCTTGCTGCTAGTGATACCTATGATCTACAACAATTGCATATTGTACCTAAAAGTAATACAAAACAACGATTGAGTTACAATTTCTAAGGAAAAGATGATTGAGTGTAGGAAATAAAGTAAAAATGTGCCTTGATTTGAAACTTACTTGTTGGTCTTATATGTCGAGTCCATCACAATGACATAGGAAAACATGCTGAGCAAATGCCTTGAGCCGGGATGTGAGATAAAGAAATCAATCACCTCATCGGAATCTTGACTTCTCCGAGTGTTTACATAGTATCCACGTTCCCTCAACGTGTGAAGTGCTTGTTGTAATGAACCTCTTCCTTCGGCTTGTTCCATTATAATCTTCAAACCGGTGTTGTAAACTTGACGGATGGAGGTGACATTGTCGGGATCCTCTAATTGCACGGATTTTAATATATGTCTCGGTTTTAAGCCAGAATTCAATTCATGCTCCACCTTTTGGCTCTGCTTCGGAGTCATACGTCCAACATATGCATGACCTCTTAACACCGAAGGAATTATATGGTTGTGGATTCCACATACAACCCTCACCGTCCACTTTTCTTCTTCAATTTGGGTTCCTACAAGCTCAAACAAACACATACACTTCTTCGAGTTTTTTTTCCGGCTAGAACTTGGAACATGATCGGGATCTACGTCTTTTTCTTTTATAGGTCCTCCGTGTCTATCACAACCCAATTGTAGGATACGAAAACCCCTTCTATCCAACCATGATTTTTTAATGACCAACACCATATTCATAGCGTTTGCCACATACCGAGCCCACCCCAATAAGTTCTCTCTATCCGCAAAATATCCATGAAGCTCAAATTTTGACGAATAATTGGTACCGAGAGCACGAGAATAATCCATAAGATCCTAAATAAAAATAACATAGAGTATTATTTTAAAAATACACATCATTTTATTCTTAAATGTCTAAACTACAATTCCGATTCTCTATTCTAAAATGTCTAAACTACAATTCCGATTCTCTATTCTAAAATTGCGATTTCTATAATTTCGATTTTTTATTCTAACATTGCTAATTCTATAATTTCGATTCTCTATTCTAACATTGCTAATTCTATAATTTCGATTCTCTATTGTAACATTGCGAATTCTACAATTCGGATTCTCTATTCTAACCTTGATAATTCTACAATTCCGACTAAATAAAACGACATAAAAGTAAAGTATAAATGAGTTTGTACACTTACTTCAAGTTGTGCGAGAATTTCTTCCGGATCACTGTATTTTTCAATATCGAACGGCATAATAGAGCTTTCACCATCGGATTCCACATCTACTTCTTCAGAATACGACGACATTTTAACGACTTTTTTTGTTTATGTTGTTGAGGTTTGGATGAAAGTGAATGATACAATGACTTCACATGTTATTATATAGGCTCAAAAAATCTACAACAGCTATATTCCCCAACGGCTATAATCCAACGGTCACTTTTTTAAAAATATAACGGGTAGAAGGACGCGGAGGCGGAGTCCGCCTCCGCACCAGTCCTCGCGCATCCCAGTTCGCATGCGCGCGGACTGGCGCGGAGGCGGACTCTGCCTTCGCGTCCTTCTTTTCGCGGGCGGACTCCGCATCCGCGTCCTTCTTTGCGCGGGCGGACTCCGCCTCTATGAAGGCGCGGACGGACTCCGCCTATATGAAGGCGCGAGTCCGCCCGAATAGTAAGCCTACACAACTTATTGATCTCATCACACACACTCATCAGGATTGCAATGGTGGCCATGTTGTAAATGGGGATCGAGGTGGCTTTAGTTAAGGTGACCCTACCCGCAAAGCTCAAGGTGTTACTTCTCCAACCATTAAGCTTCATATTAATCCTATCCAAAAGCGTAGAGAAGGTGGCTTTCGATACTCGGCCGTGGAGAATAGGAACACCGAGATAATTACAAAGATTCTTGGTAACCTCCACCCCACTCACCCTCTCTAAACTAATGTAGAGCTCTCTCGACACGTTAGGAGAGACGAAAATTCTAGATTTCTAGATGCTAACATTCTGACCCGAGAGCTTGCAAAAAACATCATTCCATACCATAATAATTTTGATTTGGGAGATCGAAGCTTCGGCAAACAAGGTAATATCATCAACAAAGATCAAATACGATAGATGAGGACCTCCCCGAGAGAGAGTAATAGGTTTCCACTTACCTTTCTCCAAAAACTCGAGAATAATATGGTTGAGTCTCTCCACACAAAGAACAAAGAGGTAGGGCGAAATCGGATCACCTTGTCTTATACCTCTCACCGGGGTAAACTCCTCCGTTACTTCTCCATTCCAAATGACTTGCATCCTAGCAGAATTAACACATTTCTGGATCATTTCACCCCACTCACAGGGGAAGCCAGCTTCCCTGATCGTGTCATCAATGAAGTCCCATCTGATTTTATCATACGCTTTCTTAAGATCCAACTTTAGAAGCATCCATTGTTTGCCTAACTTCTTCTTCCTCATAGAGTGAACCACTTCTTGCATGAGAACAATATTATCTTGGATCAATCGGCCCGGGATAAAACTGCCTTGAGTGGGCCCAACAAGCTTGCCAATGATAGACTGCATTCTCTTGACGAGCACCTTTGAGATAATCTTATAACTGGCATTGCATAACGCGATCGGTCTGAACTGGCTTATAAGCTCCGGTTTTCAAACCTTTGCTATGAGGGAGATGAGGGTGTCGTTGCTCCCCGGGTACAGCTTCTGACTACTAAAAAATCTGGAGACTTCCTCTCGCATCGACTGGCCTACAACTCCAACATTTCTGGTAGAACATTGGTTGAAAACCATCCACTCCAGGAGCTTTGTAAGCTCTCATGCTTTTGACCGCCTGCCACACTTCCTCCATGTTAATGGGCTTCTGAATGTTGGACCAGTCATCACTCCCTACCGGAAGGAAGTCAAGCGTGTCCAAGTGACTAGGGATCAAAGACTGACCATCCTCTAAGCTGTAGAGAGATCTGAAATAGTCCACTGCACGATTCTCTAATCTGATATGATCATCCACCAAATCCTCATTATCTATACGGAGACCCATGACTCTGTTCCGGCTTATGCGGATAATAGTCGATGTATGTAAAAAGGTAGTGTTCCGGTCACCTTGTTCCAGCCATTGCTCACATGATTTCTGGAACCAAATAGTTTCCTCTTGTTCCAAAATGCTTTCAATCTCAGCTTTCAAATTACTCTCCTTCTTAATCAAAGATGGAGTGCTGTCATGACAGATTCTCGCTTGAATTTTAGCAAGATTGGTCAAAGGTTCTAGTTTCCTATGGAAAACGTTATCAAGCACAAATCTATTCCAAATAATAGGAGAGTTTTTAAGGATGGGGAGAGTCTTACTAACCTCTGGATTGTTAAACGAGCACATCTTCACCATGGATTGGAAATCTCCATGGGACATCCAAGCCGCCTCAAATCTGAAGGGTCTTCTCTCTTTTACCTGATATGGTAGGATCCAAGGACAAAAGGAGGGGGAATGGTCAGAAGAGAAACAGGCAAGGTGCCTAACTTGAGCATTAGACCACTTCAAACGGCCTTCTTGATTCATGAACACTCTATCAGGTCTCTTGAGAACATTCCTTCTACCCGACTTACCATCATCCCAAGTGAAGTCCGCACATGTGTAACCGAGGTCAATCAAGCCATGTACCAAAACAAGATCATTAAAAACCTCTGAATTGGTATGTAACTTCCCGGAACCACCTTGCCGCTCATGAAGGAACCTGATGCAATTAAAGTCACCTCCTAAGATAAGGGGATGAGAGACGGTGGCCAGTTCATTATCAAGGTCACTCCAAAAGGCTCTTCGTCTACTAGTATCCGGAGGAGCATAAACGACTATCAGCCTATAAGTACTATCACCGCTACCTATTTTAGCATGGATAAGCCACCTGTTATTACCCATTATCCTAATTTGAATCTTATCACTTCTCCATAAAAGCCAAACACCTCCCTCAAAGCCCTCGGCTTCAACACGGAAACAACCCGTATAGTTCAAGCGATCGCATATGATCTGCGCCCTATCACCAGAAACCCGGGGCTCGAAGATAGTGAGGATATCTACATCATGATGCCGGCAAAGATACTTTATAGTACGTCAAAACCCGCTCTTGCCGGCTCCGAACACATTCTATAGTAAAAAATTCATAGTAAACAATAGCAAGGGATAAGGACAACCCAAAGAGAACTACTGACCCGGGTTACTTGTCACCGCAGCAACCTTCGCTCCCTGAATTTGCACCATATCTTCATCCAGAATAGTCACAATCTCACTATTGTCGATATGCTTGTTCTCCTTCTATGGTAGAGGTGATAAACATTCTATCTGATTGGACATAACCTCATTGGAGCTTAAAGAGAAGTTAGGAGGCTTACCGAGATCAACAGACTCGATTGAACTAACTAGTCGAGGACGAGCCTGGTTTGAGCTTTCTCCATCTTTGTTGATACACGTAGAACTCCCTACGATGCTGGTAACCAACACAAGATCATAAGATGTACTCTGCCCTCCTAAATCTTCTTGGCTCTCCAAGTAGCCCTTCTGGCGTCATTTTTTATTTTATTACGTGCCTCCTGCTTGTTAGTCTTGCCACTGTTGTCCGCTTTCTTTTCTACATAAGTTCCAAAAATGGGTGAGTTAACTATATTACCTTGATTTGCACCAGTGTTTGGTTGACTTACTTCAACCTTTGGAACCTTATTAATGGGTTGTTCTAAATTTGCCAGCTGGTTTGGATAACGTTGACCTCTACTGCCTGATTTGGAGAATGTTTCAAGTCTGCAACTTTTGGGCTACCCACTGCCATAGGTGCACTAGGGTTACCGTTCCATGCAGCTTGCTGGCCTAAAGAAGAGGGGCCGACTGGAACCGATCTAGAGCGCTTCACTAATTCCCTGCTCCCATTATTTCTGTTATCAATATGCTTTCCTTTTGCCTGCTGATCCTTTCCTTGATAAACATTAATGTTTTTCCTAACTTGATTAATTGATGAGCCCTGAATAGCACTATGAATATTCTTTCCTTTCTGATTTCTGTTCCGTCTTGCCACCTGCACCTAAGGGCCAAAACTAGGGCTTTCATCCACCATAGCCGGCGAAGGGCTCGACGGCCCGACGACAGTGTTAATTACTTCACTTTCTTCACCTACTACTTTAGCCTTAATAGTCTCAGCTTCCTCATTCGACTGGTTAGGCACGTTAATACGGATTCACAGTGGGAGGCATAATGCCCATATCTACCACATTTAAAACAGATAATATCAAGCCCTTCGTACTCAATAGGGCACCTTCAACCATTAATAAAGATGACCTTTTTTAAAGGTCTACTAAGATCAATCTCAACACAAATGAGGATGAATCTTCCTCTATTAAACTGGAGCGTTTTAGGGTCTATGGATATCGGGAGACCTACCTCTTCGACCATGTTTCTAATTATGGCTTTGTGGTACCACTGAACTAGCACACTAGTAATTCTAATCCAGATTGGTGCCGACGTAATGGGACTAGACGTCACAAAATCTAGTGACCAACGTTTCATGAAGAGACATCTCCCAAATACCGCCCAAGGAACTCCAGTAAGAACCATCATAAGTTCGCTCTCAATTTTAAACCTAGCAAGGAAGTAATTATTATCCAAGTCGATGAGTTACATATTCTCGCCGCACTTCCAGAGTTCTCTAATATTTCTTTCCATAACCGGGAAAGCAACAAGGAAGCAAAGTATTTTGAATACAATGGAATTCTTCCATCTTGCTTCTAAATCATCAGCAACTCCTTTGTCAATAATAATGAATGGATCACCTTCATGGTCATAGGGGAAGCTAATGTTTATTCAGCCATTAAGATGCTTTAACCCCTGAGTCCTCAATCAAGCCCGTCTCCATAGGTAACGGATTAGCACTTGTAGATCCCACAACAAACTTACCAGTTCCCTCAGCATTGAAGTCTTTGGATCGGTTTGGATCATTCTCAGAATAGGACGCAGGCGTAATCACTGTCCCAAGTTGAATATCCAATAGACCATTCGCCTCCAGGACTGTCACATCAGTGTTGCTCGGAGTCGTTTCCTTCGACTGGTGATCAGAAAGTTCCCCCATGATAACATCATCTTGAGCCTGTGTGACTCCATCAACCACCACTCCGCCATCACCACGACGCCAGCCACCGCGGGCTTTCCTCCGACATCCACTCTCTCCCGATGCCCTAACCTTTTCGTTATTAGGGTTTTAAAAAAGAGAGCTTTTTTACCTTTAAAATTGTTTTGCCCTCGACATCGCTCTTGATTGATGGTCAAGTGTTTAACATCGCTATTAGTGTTTGACCGGCCGGTGGTTGGTGGTCGACCGACTATCACTAGAACATCGCAATTCTCTATCTTCACTCTCGAATCTCAATAAGTTCTATCTTGATCTTGACTTCTTTGACCACAAGGAGAACCTTAGTATGTTGAGATCATTCTATCGTAAATAGCTCAGTTTTAGCTCCACAAACGCTTAGAATGTCTACAATGTCATAAATACACAAGTATATCTTGAAAACACAAAAGAGAAGAATGTATGCCGATAAGCCTTGCTAATATGCCCATAAAGGTTAAGGGATACATAGGAATAATGGTGGAAAAATTCGCTAAAATGGATGTTATCAAATACCTCATACTTGAAACTTACTTGTCCTAACGTAAGATCTGAAGATTCCTCTATGTACAAGACTCATTTTTTGTTTTTGATGTAAAGATCATGCTCAAGCAAAACCAAGTCATCATAACACACATAATTGTAATAAAGATAAATCAAAGTTCATCCTTTTCAAGACTGCTCAAGGTAATGTATTTAATTTACTCACTCTTGTGCTCTACAAAATTATGATGCGGCCTTGGATACGTTCAATGACAAACCCGGATCTAGATCAATCTTGAACTTCAACTATGCCGTTTGTTGATGTGTGGATGGGTTGAACGATGGAAATGGATTGGCGGAAGCGATGGAATGGATGCTTAAGCGATTTGTTGATTCAAGTAGGATGAAATACTTCTCTATTACACTTGATTGAAATTAGACATGTCTTACAAATGAGGCCAATCATCCTTTATATAGGAAGAATGGAGGTAAATCACTAAGACTTAAGGCCAAATTAAATGCAAATATTCTAGCCATTAAAGAAAGAATTTGATGGGTATATTCTAAGAATAAACCCAAGCAATTCATGGCTCCTTAAAGGGAGATATGGCAAGAATACCCCTTTATTATGAAATAAAAGATGGAAAATATGTTGGAAATAAATATAATGGAGAAGTCGTCCATCGGTACCGTGGACAAGCCTCAATTATCCGTCAGTAAACCCATGGGAGAGGAAAGAGAAGACGTGTCTGATGAGAGCAAAAATGTTTACCACAGGTCATGCAAATATTTACAACACCCGTTGTAGTACAGGGGGTCAAGATCGAACATAAGGAAAACGATGTCTCTCCTTGATAATTAATTAAGAAACCAGAACCAAGAAAATAAGCAAACAAAATATGTATAAATATAATAAATCACGTAAGAAGACAAAAACCAAAGTTTGGCAGATGCGGTCGTCTGACAGGGAGAGGTTGGTCGGGTCAAAAGTTGGTCAAAACACTAGAGAACAGTAAGGGAACAACTAAATAGAGAATCGGAGAAAAACCCTAAACGTTGGTAGAATAGGTTGTCCGATGGCCCTTTGGGAAATTACCGACCGACTCGTAAAACTGTTTATAAGTGAGAACAAGAAGGTAGAAGAAAGGTTTGATCTTTAAAGCGTTTGGAAATAGGTTTTGGAGGGAGAATACCCAAGCAATAGATAGCTATAGGGATAAAGCATTCCAAAACCCAGATTTTCCACAACAAGCTTATAATATATCACAAAAGACAACTCTACGATATCAGAAGTATGCTAGAGTTATGTAAAGACAACTTTGTTGATTGTCACTTTGTGGTTAGGTCGTTGCTTATGGTACATCGATGTTGTCACCATGATTTTAAATTCATACCCAAGACAGTTGCCAATTCATCACATCGAATGTAGCATTGAGGTGTGAGAATCTATTATCACATCGAGTTAAGATCATCATTTATAAAACACATAATATAAACAATACTGCCATAACTCATAAATATACAAGCAATACATAAAATAAATCCAATATCATAGATTAATGCCAGTCAGGCTCACTAAACCCTATAATAGAGAGGGATTACTCACACATACTTCAAGATAACAAAACAAATATTATTTTTATCGAAGGGAGAGATCTTTGTCCGACGAGTATATCCGACGTTTGACCTACTATAGTAAAGTTGCTACAATAACTCTGGAAAAAAATGGGAAATGAGATATCTAACCTAATGGATGAGAAGTCTTATTTATAGGGTCCGAAAAGGCTCGAAAAACCCTAGATATCATAGGAATCTATCTTCAGTTAAGATAGAATCAAATCTATTCGATCCCATCTTCAATGAAGATAAGATCGCACTAAAGATAACATAGCAACAAAGCAATAAAGGTGTTGATATGGACCGATCGAGCACTAGGTCGTCATGTGACCTCTTGGGCCAAAGGTGATGTGCACCATGGGTATGAACCCTTGACTCCAGATGTATTGCCCGATATTTCGAATGGGATCTTCGATGTCACCTCCAAAGAATTCCTAAGCCTCGTCAATACTCGACTTTCCTATGGTGATGAAACTACGTATCTTGATTCAAGTAGCCTCCTATCCCTCTTCAATACTCGAGAACTAAGTTGAGGAGAAAATTTTTTTTGTCCTTAGAGATACGGTTTAGTAGATTACCTTTTGTCCAGTTTTTTTTATATTTTAGTTTCAGAACCCTACAAAGAGTAGACCAATCGGTCTGAACTCTACAAGAGATCGGCCGAGCGGTCCAAGGTGGTCGGATAATTTGTCTTTGGTAGGTCTGACATGTTTTGTTTTCGTCAAATTCAATAAATGAAGAGGTTTTGTAAGTATGTCATCTTGAAATCTCGTTATTTTAGAGTTTGGAGAGCCCGACTCGCATTGATATTTCTATGATGTTTTTTTTATTATTGTTATCCTTTGATTATTTGTCTTAATTGATGTGTTATGATAGTTTAATATTTTTATTATCAAATATGCGAGAGATGGGTATATAATTGATTATATCATATTCATGCTTTTGTGTGTTATTTGCAAGATGTGAGAGCTGCGTGATGATATCTTCAATATTTTACAAGATGCGTGGGTTGCGCAAAATAGTCCCCTTGATATCATGACTATATGATTTTGATACGATTATGAATTGAGATTCTATTATGCGTTATTGTGGTAATTCCTATTCATGGATGCCTTTGCTAATTACCTATGTGAAAGTTTTGTTTCCTGATTGTTCGTAAATGGATCAACCTATAAATATATTTTCTTCTCCCTTAAATCTCCTATATCCATCATGAGAGATCGACCGACCTTGGTCCAGAAATCAACCGATTTGATATATTGTTGCTGACAAATTGATCTTTTGTGTTTCTATTTCTATGTTATGTTATCATCCCAATTATTTGCTTAAATTTATATTTTTGGCTTTGCAATTAATGATCTAAACATTTTCTTAATCTTTCCGAATTCGATCTTGACCCATTTACGACAATTGAGTCTTATATTTATTTATGAAATCCGAGGGTTATTGTTTGATCCCCATCAAGCCTGACAAGAAGCATATGGACGTACAATTCATAATCCCACATGCCTGAATAAGGCTTGCTTTATAAGAAATATCGGATTTGTAGTTATTTATTAGTTAAATTAGTTAGTCTAGTTGAAAAATTATCTTTTCGTTATCTTTAAGTCCTTTTTATTATGCTTGTAGAGTTAGTTATGTCATCCTCTTAGCTTATAAATAAATGCTATATTTCATTGTTATCAATTAGCTTGTAGATTTAATAATATTGTGCATGAGTAGCCAATTTTATGATTAACCTATAACACCCCGAATCCGCAGGACTCGGAGCGCTACGGGTTAGGATCTCACAATGGATCTTGACCCTAGCCTGACAACAAGTTCACAAGATCTTACAACAAGGCATAAATAAACCAAACCTTTATAAATGGAAATATCAACAACGTAAAACATACAAACCACAAACCGAGTATCAAAACGATAACATCATATACAAGTGTGCATCCCAAAAACCCATACACCACCTAAATGTACGGAAGTCCTCAGCTCATCACCCTACCATATCACTCTGTAGTATTCTATCCTGCAAAGCATCTACAACACGGTATGAAACCGTTAGCTAACAATTCATGAATAAGAACAATGGTAATAACACACATAATCGCATCATAACATGCTCATGCTCATGCTCACATAACAATCCGTTTATTATCTTAATTACGTTATAACATTACTAATTCATTCGGTGTGATACGAGGAGTAAAACAACCTCGCCTCTGTCCCCTTTCACCACACAGATTTGGAATTGGTGCCAATCATCACCACCTGGTGGAATGGTTGCAGAGAACCCACTAGCTGCCCCATTTTGAGCTAGACAAGTTATCACCGTTCGTTATCATACACTTGATCCAATTACTACATATATGATCGTCCTAGTCCGGTTAGGTTGTCAATGCAACATACATATGCACACACCACTATCACAATCACTCCAATTCATAAACGCCAACTAAGTAAAGCCAAAGAACTTACTTGTCACAAGGTAGTCCTAAACAAAGTGGTCATGATTTCCCCTCGAGAAAACGATCAGTGCCTGTATAAACAAGGCACCCAACATCAATCACTATCAAGGCTAGAAGATTTCACTTCCTAATCTCCAAGATCGTACAAGATCATAACCCATAAACTAATCCTCGATATCTCATCAAAACTCAAAGATGCCTAAGGCATTCCTCAACATATCACAACATCAAACTCATCTACATCAACCCTATCATGCTTCTATACTCATACTATAACACAAGGAAGGAGAGGAAATATACCAACACTTGGTATGTCCTGGACAAAGACGCACCTGCGGGCAAAAAGAGATGCAGGGGCGGTGACAAGCCTCATCCGCAGGGGCGGCAGTGACAAGGTGCAGGGGCGGCGACACTTCAGCCACAAGGGCGGCCCCGCCTAGGCGTAGGGGCGGTTCCAATGCAGAGGCGATCTTTCAGCACACGATTAATCTCTCTCTCGATCTTCCACACACACAAGCTCAACTCAAGTCCTGAGGTCTTCAATATTACACATACACACATCCATAAACATCCACACACCAATTCCTTGTTTGATCAAACAAGGAAAGGAGAAGGAAGAAAGAAAGAAAGAAGGAAGAAAGGGAAGGAAGAGGGCTTACCCGGAATCATCTGTAGCTAGATAGACCCATATCCCACACAACTGCACCTTTCAAACCTCAACAATCAACAACAACAACATCATCATATCCATCATCAAAGATCACACAACCAAAGCTTCACTTGAAGAAATCCAAAGAAGAAGCAAAGAGAGAATTCAAGAGGGAGAGAGGAAGAGAAGAAGAACGCAGATAGGAGAAGCTGAAGTATGGGGAATCAAGAAACCCTCATCACAGGAGGAAGAAGGAAACTTATAAGGGAAGAAAACAGAAAGCAAGTCGGTCAAGGAAGGCGGCGCCCACACTACAAGGCCGCGGGGGTGGGTCATCCATACCGCGGGGGCGGCTCTGCACCTGCGGCTCAGCTGAGGCGGAGGGGCGAGGTCCCTAAAGAACTAAGGTGATTACATAATTAACCTATAAAAAAATTCAGCATTATTTTGTTATAACTAAAGCTCTAGTAGTATCTCTCGTCTTGCTCTGGCCGTAGTTTTTCCTTTATCTTCTTGTTCGCTCCAAATGATGTGTGCAAGCTTTAAATTTATAACCCAAGAAGTATGCTTGAACAAAGATGCGAACCCGCAATGTACGGTTCAATTGTAATAAAAAGCAAGAATTCTAGGGGTCGATCACAGGGACTTAAGTGAAATAAAGCACAAAATTGGTTGTCAAGTATTGCAATTAACCAAAGGCAATTAAAACAATCAAAGATGATGTAAAGTCAAGTAAGGGGAAATGCGGATTCTAGGGATTAAAGCATCTAGTTGTGGTTCCGACTTAAGATCTCAAAGGATAACGCGGACAAAGCTGAGTTTTGCAAAGGGAAGGTGTTTCTAAGGTGAGAATAAATTACCGAGTAAGTCTCACTACTCACTATCCCAAACCAAACCTCCTATCACCGGGTAAGCCTCAAGGTACTAAGGAAAGGAACTATAATCTCAAACCAACACACCGCCCAAGGGAATAGAATCAACCTTTACCGGGTAAGTCTCAAGCTAACTCACAAAGATGGAATGAAGGCACACTCAAACCCCAATAAAGGATAAACCTTTATTACCTACACTTATGATCATGGGTAACCAAACAAAGGAATCACCGGGTAAGTCTCATCCTAGGCTTGCATTAAACCAGGAAAGGTGTAATAAGGATAGGATTTGACAAACTAGAACACTTAACTCTCAGTTTCGGATCAGGAAAGGTTCACCTCGTTCAGTCAAGTTCCATCTCGGTCGAGATGTTCGTCGACTGAGCGAGGTGTTCTAGGGCTAAGGTAAAGACTCGAGCTTTCAGGGTCCTGTTGGGATTTAGATCATTCTATCATCGTCATCCCCACAACTTTCAGCCAATCACCCTAGAATTGCATAAGAAACTTAGCCAACAATCATCATGATAACAATAATCAAATATATGGGGAATGAATCAATATTCGAACAAGAAAATCGTAAGAAAAAGGTATCAATAACTGAATCAAATAACAACAAATCAGCGTTCCTTAAAATCACAAATCGAGTAAGAAAACAAACCAATAGGGAATCTAAGAAAGTCTTACAAAATCCCTCAAAAGCTAATCTCCAAACTATAAGCTTTGCTTATTTTACTTTACTTTTTGGGATGCATGGACAGAGGTGCACAATAACCGAAGCCTAGGAGATCAACAATCATCAATTTCTCGAGATGCCTCAAACCCTTGATGCACATACCATGACCCGTTAGGAATTTCGCTCAATCCGACTTTGGCAAGACACAAACACCCTGCTATGTGAATGGTGCTGAGTTACTCATCATCATGATTGACTTCCCCAAACCTATTTGTTTCTTTCTAACACTTTTAGCCAACATCTCAACTTCACTTTCACTTGCTTTTCTTTTGCTTGCTTCCAAATTCCCGGATAGGTAAAGGGAGGCAAATATGTATATGAGGGGCTAAAGCATGATCAAGAAGAAGAAGAGAAAAGAATGAATTGCCTTAATCATCCCAGGAAGAATGTGATAGAACTCATCATGTGGTGTCAACCTTCAAATTCAACATAATTTTGATAAAAACAAAGTATTAAACATGCCCAAACTTCAAACAAAGCATTTTGCAACTTAAACATATCATAAAACCTTTCAAGCATATAAAAATTTCAAAACCAATCTGCAAACAAAATCATCACTGAGGTCATATCCAGAGAAGAAGCACAAAACGTTTTGAAAAATCTCTCAGTTAAGCCACCTCGGTCGAGGTGTTCTAAGCAATCCGAGGTGTTCAATCTCGTTTGGCCAGAACCATCCCGGTCGATGTCATAAATTTTTTTTCTTAAACCAGTTTTTTACGTTTTTCTCAAACAACAACCTGTATGTATGCATGTAATGGAAGATAAATACATAGAACCAAGTAACAAAATAAAATCATAAATATTCGGGAGTCATACAAGCATACACACATAAATACATCCAAATACCCCATACTTGGGACACATTGTCCCAATGGATCAAAATAAGTCTAAAATCAGAAAAATCACCGGACATAAGCTGAACTTCATAAAGAAATAAGAATCACCTTCTAGATAAGACCATCTCGGTTTGGCGAAGAACATCTCGGTCTAGGCGTTCTGACAGCATCCGAGATGTATCTCAGTCAAGCTCCGTTTTCTCAACTTCTCGAACTTTTGTCCTTCTAGTGTAGCTACTGAGCTGTAATCCTTCTTAGAACGTACCTGATTCCTGTCTAGGAGGACGCAAAAACAAAACAAAGCAAACTATCTAAACTAAGATAGAAAAGGGAAAAGAAAGCAATACCTTGGGTTGCCTCCCAAGAAGCACTTGATTTAAGGTCGCTAGCTGGACCTTTCCTCATTGATTTACTCAATGTACCTCGAATATCTTGGAGTGCTCATCACATCCATCATAAAACTCTTCCAAGAAGGTTCCGGTCCCTAATTTCACCGGCAAATGGTAGGATCTCCCACGTACAAGCTTGTATGGTTTAGTTCTCACCGGAATCCTACCGGTCTTCCTATGCTTCCGTGGGACATAACTTAGTTTTGCATCCCATCCTTTCCTGGATCGGGAAATCAGCTTCTCGAAAATCCACTTAGCTCCCCCATCTCCAGCTTGGGGATAGTACAAGGTATTTGTCACATGAGTTACCCCATACTTGAACAAATAACACTTCGTTGCCTTAGCGGTGAAGCGCTTATTAACTCCACTACTTTCAGTCCAAGGAGCATTTACTTTCAGTAAATTTAAGGGAGGTTTCATCTTGATCTTAGAAGGTTCTTTCGGAAGAGATCTCCAATTCTTCGGGGCATCCCTGAAGAAATCTAGAATTTTAAAGGGAATTTCAAAGGGAGTAAGAGAAGGTACCTTATAACGTTCTTCAAAACTTGGGACAAGATTCATGTTAGGGTGATAATCCACACATGAAATCTTTCCCAACTCAGCTGGATTTCTTCAACCTTGGCCGATCATACTTCAACCTCGGCCAATGTTTCAGCAGTTGGATCGAGATCTTCCACTTCTTTCTCTTCCTCAAAAGCTTCAGGAGAAACTTCCGGTTCGATTGGAGGAATGCTTGAAACTCGCAGTACTTCCTTATGCTCCTCCTTCGGCTTAACATAGGATAGGGTGCTTTCCTTGAGCTCCTCCAACTTCTTCATCATCTTCTCCCATTTTGATTCAAGCGAATCTTCAAGAGGTTGCTCATAAATCTTTCTAGGGACATTCAGCTTATCCCATATCGCAAGCTCCTCCTCAATGGCCTCTTTCTTTCCCTTTCATTGTCAAACCAATAGAAGGAGTATTTCTCTTCCAAGTATTCATAATGGTCCGCCCTATCAATTTGTCTTGCTATCCAGGCTGGATCAAATGTAGCCATCGAAAATCCTGAAAACTACAAAACTCATAGAAAGAGTAGTCAAATGCAACAAGGGCAATAGCCCCGAAAGACAACCAAAACCGGCTTGGTCTAGACCAAGTCCCCGACAACGGCGCCAAAAACTTGTTCGCTCCAAACGGTGTGTGCAAGCTTTAAATTTATAACCCAAGAAGTATGCTTGAACAAAGATGCGAACCCGCAGTGTACGGGTCAATTGTAATAAAAAGCAAGAATTCCAGGGGTCGATCATAGGGACTTAGGTGAAACAAAGCACATAATTGGTTGTCAAGTATTGCAATTAATTAAAGGCAATTAAAGCAATCAAAGATGATGTAAATTCAAGTAAGGGGAAATGCGGATTCTAGGGATTAAAGCATCTAGTTGTGGTTCCGACTCAAGATCTCAAAGGATAACGCGGACAAAGCTGAGGTTTGCAAAGGGAAGGTGTTTTTAAGGTGGGAATAGATTACCGGGTAAGTCTCACTACTCACTATCCCAAACCAAAGCTTCTATCACCGGGTAAGTCTCAAGGTACTAAGGAAAGGAACTATAATCTCAAACCAACACACCACCCAAGGGAATAGAATCAACCTTTACCGGGTAAGTCTCAGGCTAACTCACAAAGATGGAATGAAGGCACACTCAAACCCCAATAAAGGATAAACCTTTATTACCTACACTTATGATCATGGGTAAACAAACAAAGGAATCACCGGGTAAGTCTCATCCTAGGCTTGCATTGAACCAGGAAAGGTGTAATAACGATAGGATTTGGCAAACTAGAACACTTAACTCTCACTTTCGGATCAGGAAAGGTTCACCTCGTTCAGTCAAGTTCCATCTCGGTTGAGATGTTCGTCGACTGAGCAAGGTGTTACAGGGTTAAGGTAAAGACTCGAGCTTTCAGGGTCCTGTTGAGAGGAAGATCATTCTATCATCGTCTTCCCCACAACTTTCAGCCAATCACCCTAGAATCGCATAAGAAACTTAGCCAACAATCATCATGATAACAATAATCAAATATATGGAAAAGGAATCAATATTCGAACAAGTGAACCTTAAGAAAAAGGTATCAATAACTGAATCAAATAACAACAAATCAACGTTCCTTAAAATCACAAATCGAGTAAGACAACAAACCAAAAGGGAATCTAAGAAAATCTTACAAACTCCCTTAAAATCTAATCTCCAAACTATGAATCCCTCCTTCATTGACCTTCAATTCTTCAATCCTTCCTTCAAACTTCCAGAAAATCTTCCTAATTGTTGGATGCTCTCAGCATCTAAGCATGCCTTTAACTTGTGGAAAATCCAACCCTTTATATAGGAAAATTATCTTCCAAAGATAATAATATCTTAAAATGATAATTTCCTATAAAATATATCCATATCTCTAAAATAGATCTCCCAAAAATAATATCTTCCTTCCAGAAATCCAACCAAAAAATATAAGATATCTTCTTTCCAAAAATAAAAGATCTCAGCCAAAAATATGATCTCGCCGGCGGCAGGGTGTTCGCCTCGGTCAGGACGCTCCTCAGGATCACCTCGGTAGAGGTGACACTGTAGTTGACCGAGGTGAATCTCAACTGAATGTGAAATCTCTCAAATCTGGTCCAAAGTAAATCTTCTTCACTAATTCGATGCTTCCTGAATTCTTCCTTAAGCTCCATAATGTAGCTCCAATGACTCCTTAGTTCCTTAGCTCCATTTCGATGCAAAACGTGCCATTTTACCTACGATTACAACGAAACTTGGTTTAGACCTCGATTCCCATAAAGGTAGATGAAACAAAAATATAATCACATAATATACATCCATACATACAGATTATTAAAGATAAAATGTCTAAACAAGTCCCAAAATATAGACTATAATACATGCTATCACTTCTCCTCCTTATTTGATTCTTGATTTAATCAATCTAGATTGGATATGATAATAATCCTTCTTCCCTTTTCAATTTTTTTATTCTAAGATTTTCTATTGCAGTTGCAAGTTTAGGTAAGCCATTGAATCTCTATTGAGAACCGACCAACCTCCTTAAGAGTTGCCAATAGCAACCATGCCGATAAAATTTATTGTCTATCAGTTGTGTATTCCTTTCTTTAGTCAGTTCCCTTTTTTATATTAATGTTTGTTCCTTGTAGTTTTCAGGTACACAATATAATCACTTTCATACCTCCTTTAGTCGATTTTCTCTCCTTCTCTCTTTCTTTATTGCAACTCTTAGTTCCAAGTACTAACACGGAATGATGAGCCCTTGAGTTGGTGAATCTAGAATATCCTTGTTATGGCAAAAAAAAAAAGTCAAATATCGATGAGGCTTAAAGTTTCCTTGGAGGTGAAAACAAATATCCCATTTGAAGGATCATACATATAACATATTTGCCTTGAAAAGATGAATATTGATGAGGCTTAAAATTCCTTTGGATGTGACAACAAATATTCCACTCGAAAAATCGGAAAAATACAACTTGAGTAAAGGATCATACCCCTGGTTCACATCAAAAGTGACCATACATTATGAAGAATCGTTAGGTGAATAAAAAAAATAAAAGATACTCTAGAAGGGGGGTTGAATAGAGTATGAGAACTTTTCGCAAAAACCTATCTCAAGGCTTTGAAACCAATTTCAAAGGCCTTGATGTCGATCTGAGCTCTTTGTGACACACTTTGATTTCAAGGGCTTTGAAATTACTTTCAAGGGCCTTGACTTTGTAAACATGCAAAACAAAGTTAGTCACGATAAAGCAAGATAAAGTGTGGAATGTAAAAGATCGACACGAGGATATGTTTACGAAGTTCGGATCTAAATAGCCTACTCTCCGTCCCAGGGTATAGCCTTAGGATCAAATTATTTATTATCAGCTTCAAAGAGTCATAGATTCAAACTAGAAGAAATCCTCTTCTTCTCTCACTGTAGCCAATGCTACGATCTAGCTCCAACTCTTCACCTTGCTATAATAGCCTAGTTACTTTGTAGAGTAACACACACTCTAGTATAACACTTTTTAGATATACCGATGGAGCTCTCAAGTTTTATCTCTCTCTAGGAGATAGCGCTTTTAAGTAAAAGAGAGAAAGAAAAACTGTTTGATCGAATGAAGATGTTTTGGATCGCTTGAAGACTTTAGATGTTTCCGTGTAAGCTTGTTGTTGTGTTCTACAATCGACATCTTCATTTATAGACTTCTATGGAGAGGTTTTCTAGCCGTTGGGAAGATGACCATTTGACGATGATTCTTCTTCTCCATGAAAGTCTCTTCTTGATTGAGATGAGGTAGACGTTGTGGATTTTCTACCATCTTCATCTCCTTGAAACACGTTGATCTCTCTAGTCCATAGTCTTCTCGTATCTGTTGTGAAGATATTAAATTCCGTTTGAGAGAGGATCTTTGTGCTTTCGATTAAGGATCGTTGCAAGATCCTTTTACGAATCAAATCTTTCTTGGTCGGTTGAGATCTCTTTTTAAACATATCTTCTTGTTGATCATATCTTTCTTAGAAGATCTTCTTTGGCGCGTTGGTAGATAAGTTTGTTGATTTTGAAATCCTTCAGCGTGTCCTGGCTTTTGTTCCCTTGTAATGGCTTTCAAGGCCTTCGTCTTTTAATCACTCTAAACGCCTTGTCTTTTCTTGCATCCAATTTCAAGGCCATTCAAGGTCCTTTGAAATGCGTTCAAAACCTGCACATTTTCAACACAAACCACCAAACCAAATCAAGCAACTCGATATATAACCAATAAATTGTTAATGTATAAAACCACTGCATTTGTGTTTAAGTCTTCCATCATCATCACCTATACAAACATATAATCAAAGGTGAAGTTTCAATCTCCCCCTTGATGGAAGACAACACAAATGTCTCGTACCTGCATTGTAAGGTTAACTAGGCATATATGAATATCAAACTAACTTAAAATGCAGAATGCAGAAAATATCAAAATGTCGGATCATTTGTTTCTCCTCCTTTGTCTTTCAACAAGGGAGAAAAATAGTTAAAGTAAGGAAGTTTTAAAGTTTACAACCCAGAAAAGTATATCACAAAACCCACAAATTACGTTCCCTCAATCATCAACTCAATCTGAATCCTCCTCATAAAACCTCCTTTTGTCCTTGGATGAAGACTTTTTGTTGCTCCAATCGTCCATTGCAGCAGCTAAGCGTCGTCTCTTTTCTTCAGCTCTTCGTTCTTTATTCACCTCATATTCAATGGTAGGATAGTTGGCTCAACATGATTCGGATACAAAATAAAGTTATTCTGTACACGACGTTTGCAATTCATTAGCACATTTTCCACTTTCTCTTGAGTTTGCACGAGGAACAACACATCGAACTAGAATGGTAAAAACAATTTTAGCGTCTAGAATGGTAAAAACTTCTTCTTAGCAAGTCGAACACTCTCTGATCGTGAGGGATGAGAAAAAGAAATATTTGTAGGAATTCCTAGGATATCACTTAAAACAGAAGAAGTGAGAGAAATTGGGGTACCTTTTACAGAATATTCAAGGGTGATAACTCCTTTGTCCCGTTTTGTGACGAGGTTGACATAGACCATCCTTGTGAGCCTTGGGAAAGCAAAATCTACAAGGTTTAATTTTTCAGACTATCGAACTCTTGAGCTTGTCTATGCAAGGGATCTGAAGTGTTTCGAGAAATGCAGTATCCACTAGATCACACATACAGAGGGGTCTATTGTAAAAACCATCGAGCCAAGATCCCGAGGTTTGAAAGTTGATGAACCAAGATGTGGGAAGACCGGTCGTCTGAAAATTTTCCAAACCCTCAAAGGTGTTTCTTCTTTTGCAACAGAGGAGATCTGAACAGATTTCTTTTTGGAGGCTTGAGGAGCAGATTTCTTACTTCTAGGAGCCATAAATAATGTTGAAAGAGAAAACAAGGGAATTTTGAAAAGGGTTTCTCTAAATATGGAAAATGAAAAAGATAGGAGATTCTGGCCTTTTAAAAGAATGAAAACAACAATAACAAGATTTTGAGAAGATCAAGCTCTTTAAAGACCAAAAATGTTTCCAATAAAATCTCAACAAATCTTTTTCAAGCCTTTGAACCCAAAATAAAAAATTTTGAAAACATAAAAACAATTTAAGAATTTAAAATATCTAAAAGATATTAATCCTTAAATAGATACGTATTTCTTAATTTACCCTTGAATCTTGTTTCAAGGTCCTTGAAACAAGATAACTGGGTTGCATACGAAGGAGAAAATTAAATAATTTACCCCCCCTACGTCAATGCTTCCTTGTTCAATATACCAAGCTCTAATGTAATAAAATTAAATTGATCTTCAGGTAGGGGTGTAACACCCCGAATCCGCGGGACTCGGAGTGCCACATTGGGCTAGGATCTCACAATGGATCCTGACCCTAGGCTGACAACAAGTTCACTGGACTTTACAACATGACACTGACAGATATAAAAACAAATGCATAAAACTGTATAAACTGTACAACCAAAAGGTAAAAACATAGCCGAGTATAAACAACAACGTCCTCACACAGGAGGTAACAAAAGATCATCCTCACACAGGAGGGAAAGGTAAACAACCCCAAAAGCCCAACACCCTATGTACGAGAGGTCCTTGGTCTGCCACTCTGCTAGATCACTCAGCAGCACGCCTATCCTGTGGGGCATCTACAATATGGTAATAAACCATTAGCTAACCATACATATATAGAGTAATGCATAAGCACAAACACAATCATGTAAGGATAAACATATCAACATGATATCACACATTTACCCATTTTATCATCTTTATATAATAGTCATTCACTACCTAATAACAAGGCATAGAAAGATATTAACCTCTATTCATCAAAGGGGTCATACCTAGATCCAAAGGGATCCATAGGATCATACTCAACCTCAAAACCTCAACCAACATCAACCTAAGTCCTTAAAGTTGTACAAGGCATAAGCCGATCATAACCTCATCAAAACACAACCTCACACATCTAGCATGATCCTATACACTCACACTAGGAAAGGAGGGAACAAAGGCATCCTAAGGTAAGCCTAGAAGCAACACACACCTACAAAACCAAGAGAAGAACCTAGCTGATGCAGGTGGGCGCAGGGGGCGGATCACAGGTGGCGCAGGGGCGGATCCTGGCCGGCGCTAGGGCGGTTGTAAGGTGGCGCAGGGGCGGCTGAACAATAGAGGACACCCCTTAGCCCTTTCTTCACTTCTTCCTTCGATCCTTTACTCCTTCTTCACTCCAACATAAACATACATACAGAGCATACATATATATATATACATCAACACAAGCCAAACAAGGCTGAAACAAGATCCAAACCTAAAGAACCTAAGCTAGACTAAAGAAAGATAGGAAAAGAGATAAGAAGATGAAAGAATGAAGAAGGAAGGGATGGAAGCCATGAAGCTTACCAAGCTGAAGGTCCAGAAGCTCAACACATCACCAAAACGTCCTCAAGCTGGCTCACAAGGCTCAGCAACCATAAACATCATCAAAGCCAAGCACAACTCTCACAAACTCAACCAAAACTCAAAGAAGATCAAAGATGATCCAAGGGAGAAGAGAGGAGAAGAAGATTTATGCAGTAGAGAGAGATGAAGCTGAAATGATAAACCCTCATCAGAATGAAAGAGAGGAAGGTTATAAAGGGCAAAAAGAGTAAAGCACGTGTCAAAGGGTCAAAGAAGACGGCTGCAACACACAGAGCCGCAGGGGCGGCCCATGCAAACCGCAGGTGCGCCTACTGGGTCACGCAGGGGCGGTATAGGCCTTATCTGGGTCCTCAGCTCACTCTCTCAACAACTCAACAACTAGGCTCTTACATCTCACTCCCCTAAAAACAAGTTTCGTCCCGAAACTTGCATAATCCCAAATCCTCTTGGACTCATAAGCCGAGGTATGGCTCTCTCTCTCTCTCTATCGGAGGTATCACATCTCCGTTCAGGAGGTCATAACCTATAACAACCTATAACCTCAACACCAACATGGAGGAACCATCAACTCCAGAAAACAAGGCCATAATGCTACCTAAAGGCGTAGAGGAATCACATCTCTCGCCATACCACATCACAAGGCATAGAGGAAGCACATCTCTAGCCACACCATAATCATATACATCGCATGGAGGAATAACATCCCCACTGAAACTATGTCCAATCAAATTGCATGGAGGAAAGAACCATCTCCAACTGAATCCTAATCAACTCAAATAGCATGGAGGAAAGAACCATCTCCAACTATAAATATAAATCATACACACGTAGGTTGGAGGAAATAATCATCTCCAATTATAACATACATCATGCTAGTACAACAAGATCTAATAAGATCATAAAACACATCATAACTAGCATGGAATAGCATATCAAGGCATGTAAGCATATAAGCACATAATCACATACTCACCAAGACAACACTAAGATCTACTCATCGACCCTAGACGCATCTATCTCAGCATAGAACTCTGGATAGTTCCTCTGGATGCTATCCTCAGTCTCCCATGTAGCCTCCTCAGGTCCACGTCTTGACCATTGTATCCTCAGCATAGGAATGTCCTTCGAACGCAGGCGTCTCACACCTCGTTCTAAGACTGCAATAGGGTGCTCAACAAAGGTGGGTCTGGCTCAACCAGAAAGTCATCATAACTCACAATGTCCCTCGGATCTGGTATATACTCCCTTAGCTGAGACACATGGAACACAGGGTGAACACCCTCTGATCTCGGAGGCAAAGCTAATTTGTAGGCTGCCCTCCAAACTCTATCCAGTATCTCGAAAGGACCGACATATCGGGGACTCAACTTCCCCTTTATGCCAAAACGTTTGACGCCTCGCGTCGGAGATACTCTCAACCTGACATGAGCTCCTACTCTGAACTCTAAAGGCCGACGCCTCTTGTCTGCATATGACTTCTGGCGACTCTGTGCAACCACCATCCTCTCTCTAACAGTGCTACTCGAGCCATATCATCCTGAATCTGCTCTGACACTATCCCACTGATACTGCTAGGCTCATCCCATCACAAAGGTGTACGGCACCTACGTCCATACAACTGTTGTTGTATGAGAACTCAACAAGTGGGAGGTAATCAGACCATCCTTGTCCCCAATCCAACACACAAGATCGCAGCATATCCTCCAGGGTCTGGATGGTCCTCTCAGACTGACCATCTGCCTATGGGTAAAACACAGTCGTGAAGTGTAGACTCGTCCCCATAGCAGTCTGAATCTACTACCAAAATCTCGAGGTAAACCGTCCATCACGATCAGAGACGATCGTCCTCGGTACACCATGGAGTCTCACTATCTGTCTAGTGCACTCCTCAGCTAATCGGCTCACTGGCCACGTTTCTCTGATAGGAATGAAACGTGTCATCTTCGTCAGTCTGTCAACAACAACCCATATAGCATCAAAACTCCTACTAGGCCTCAATCCCGTCACAAAGTCCATGGAGACGTCCTCCCACTTCCACTGCGGTACTAGCAATAGATGGAGCTCACCTCCAAGCCTGCAATGCTCTATCTTGACCTGTTGACAGGTCGCACACTTAGCCACAAATCTAGTTACACTGGGTTCAATCCTCCCCACCAATATGAATGTCTCACATCATGGTACATCTTACTCGTACCTGGATGTACAGAGTAAGGTGTACAGTGAGCCTCTTGTAAGATCCTCTGTCTCAACTCTGCATCAACAGGTACACAGATGCGGTCATGTCGCCTCATCACTCCATCAACCCCAATGGAGAACTGTGGTGCCTCACCACGAGACATCCTTTCTTTGATCCTCATCATGGTCGGGCATTGGGCTAGGATCTCACAATGGATCCTGACCCTAGCCTGACAACAAGTTCACTAGACCTTACAACATGACACTGATGGATATAAAAACAAATGCATAAACTGTATAAACTATACAACCAAAAGGTAAAACAACATAACCAAGTATAAACAACAACGTCCTCACACATGAGGTAACAAAAGATCATCCTCACGCAGGAGGGAAATGTAAACAACCCCAAAAGCCCAACACCCTATGTACGAGAGATCCTCGGCCTGCCACTCTGCTAGATCACTCAGCAGCACGCCTATCCTGTGGGGCATCTACAACATGGTAATAAACCATTAGCTAACCATACATATATAGAGTAATGTATAAGCACAAACACAATCATGTAAGGATAAACACATCAGCATGATATCACACATTTACCCATTTTATCATCTTTATATAATAGTCATTCACTCAAGTCGTATATATATATATATATATATATATATATATATATATATATATATATATATATATATATATATATATATATATATATATATATATATATATATATATGAAAGTATGTCACACGAGGACCGATACATCCCCGCCTCTGAGTGCTATATCCAGCTGTACGAGTATCGGTCACACAATCCGTGTACCCTATCGGAGTGGATTGCGCCCTTCCTGTAAACTAGTCTGGCCTGACGTCAGAGAACCTCCCAGACTCCACTACGGGATGAAAGGAAAAGGTTATCACAGCCACGCAGTGGGGCAATCAATAAAACATAGGTTGGTATAAACGACATCTCATGCTATCATAGCAAACATATAAGCACACGCCACTCATGCAAACACCCAATATAAGGATGGTAGCTAAGTAAGTCCTACGGACTTACCTCAACCTCGTACAAAGATCAACTAGAAGCAACCTCCAATCCTGAGAGAGGGGCACTGCCTAATAACAAGGCATAGAAAGATATTAACCTCTATTTATCAAAGGGGTCACACCTAGACCCAAAGGGATCCATAGGATAATACTTAACCTCAAAACCTCAACCAACATCAATCTAAGTCCTTAAAGTTGTACAAGGCATAGACCGATCATAACCTCATTGAAATACAACCTCACATATCTAGCATGATCCTATACACTCACACTAGGAAAGGAGGGAACAAAGGCATCCTAAGGTAAGCCTAGAAGCAACACACACTTGCTGAACCAAGAGAAGAACCTAGCTAATGTAGGTGGGCACAGGGGCGGATCACATGTGGCGCAGGGGCGGATCCTGGCCGGCGCTGGGGTGGCTGTAAGGTGGAGCAGGGGTGGCTGAATAGCAGAGGACACCCCTGAGCCCTTTCTTCACTTCTTCCTTCGATCCTTTCCTCCTTCTTCACTCCAACATCAACATACATACAGAAGATACATATATATACATCAATACAAGCCAAACAAGGCTAGAACAAGATCCAAACCTAAAGAACCTAAGCTAGACTAAAGAAAGATAGGAAAAGAGATAAGAAGATGAAAGAATGAAGAAGGAAGGGATGGAAGCCATGGAAGCTTACCAAGCTAAAGGTCCAGAAGCTCAACACATCACCAAAACGTCCTCAAGCTGGCTCACAAGGCTCAGCAACCATAAACATCATCAAATCCAAGCACAACTCTCACAAGCTCAACCAAAACTCAAAGAAGATCAAATATGATCCAAGGGAGAAGAGAGGAGAAGAAGATGTATGCAGGAGAGAGAGATGAAGCTGAAATGTTAAACCCTCATCAAAATGAAAGAGAGGAAGGTTATAAAGGGAAAAAAGAGTAAAGCACGGGTCAAAGGTTCAAAGAAGACGGCTGCAGCACACAGAGCCGTAGGGGCGGACTCTGTGAGCCGCGGGGATGGTCCAGGCAAACCGCAGGGGCGCCTACTGGGTCACACAGGGGCGGTAAAGGCCTAATCTGGGTCCTCAGCTCACTCTCTCAGCAACTCAACATCTAGGCTCATACAAGGGGCTTGGTAAAGATATCTACAAGCTGCAAGTTAGTTGATATAAAAGAGATCGAAACATCACCTTTCTCAACATGATCACGTATGAAGTGATGCCTTATATCGATATGCTTAGTCCTTGAATATTGCACAAGATTTTTAGTAATTGAAATAGCACTAGTATTATCACATTATATAGGAATACCTTTCAAATCAAAGCCAAGATCACGAAGTTGTTGAGCTATCCATAGAATTTGCGCATAACAGGCTCCTGCAGCTATATATTCGGCTTCAGCTGTGGATAGGGCGACAGAGTTTTGCTTCTTGGAGTGCCAACTGATTAGGGATGACCCTAAGAATTGAAAAATCTAGAAGTGCTCTTCCTATCGACCTTATAACCTGCAAATTCTGCATCTGAATAGCCAACAAGGTGAAACGAGCTTTGACGTGGTTACCATAACCCTAGATCCTTAGTGCCATTGAGATATCGAAAAATTCTTTGCACAACAATCAAGTGTGACTCTTTAAGATCAGCTTGAAATCTTGCACACATGCACACGCTAAACATAATGTTAGGTCGACTAGCTGTTAAATATAACAATGAACCGATCATACCTCGATAATCCTTTTGTACTACACTTTTGCCATCTTTGTCATGGTCAAGTGAAAGTGTCGAACTCATAGGAGTCTTTGCGACCTTAGATGATCCATCTTGTACTTTTTAAGCAAGTCCTTAGTATACTTGCTTTGATTGAGAAAAATTCCTTTCTTTGCTTGTGTAACTTGAAGTCCAAGAAAGAAATTTAGCTAACACATTAAGCTCATTTCGAATTCCCTGCACATGATATCTGAAAATTCCTTGCAAAGGGAATCATTAGTAGCACCGAATAATATATCATCAACATAGATTTGTACTACTAATATATCGTTGCCTCTGGTTTTGATAAATAAAGTTTTATCAATCAAACCTCTTTTGAACTTGTTTTCAAGAAGATATTTGGACATTCTTTCATACCAAGCTCGAGAGGCTTGCTTAAGACCATAAAGAGCCTTGTCCAGTTTAAATACATGATCAGGAAATTCATCATTTTCCAAACCAAGAGGTTGGGCAACGTAGACTTCTTCTTCTAAGAAAGCGATCAGGAAAGCACATTTTACATCCATTTGAAACAGTTTTATACTCATGAAAGATGCAAATGCAAGTAGCATACGTATGGCTTCTAACTTGGCAACCGGAGCAAAAGTCTCCTCATAATCAATACCTTCTTCTTGGCTATAGCCTTGTGCTACAAGTCGTGCTTTATTCGTATGACTTTGCCACTTTCATCCAACTTATTTCAAAAAACCCATTTCATGTCAATGACGGATTGATGCTTTGGTCTTGTAGTACGAGTCAAAACCTTGTTTCTCTCAAACTCATTTAGTTCGTTTTGCATGGCAATGATCCAGTCGGGTTCTTGAAGAGCTTGGACATAATTCTTTGGCTTAATAAGAGACACGAACGTAGAGTATGCACATAGGTTGTTTACTTTAGATCGAGTTTGAACTTCTGCGTTTGGATCTGAGATCACATTCTCTTGTGGATGGTATGAAAAGTGTTGAAACTTCCTTCTTTTGTAAGATGGAACAGATCCTGAAGGTTGAGGCTCATATGCTTGACTAGATTTAGGTACCGTTGATGTATTACCCTTGGATCATATCTCAAGGCCTTGAAGTTGAGTTTCAAGCCCTTGAAACGGAGTTCTGACATCGCAGTTTTTTGTTTCAAGGTCATGAAGATGTGTTTCAAGTTCTTGAGGTTTTTCTCCGGTATCTTGAATCTTTTCTTGATCTTTAGGATCTTTATCTTCATCCGAATTGTGATCTTCTCGTTGATTCAGATTAAGATCTGCAAAACTTTCACTCAAAGTACCATAATTGTTTTCATCAAAAATGACATGAATACTTTCCTCAACAATTTTGGTACGTTTGTTATAAACACGATAAGCTTTTCTATTTGAAGCATATCCGATGAATATAACTTCATCACTACGTGCATCAAATTTCCCAAGATTATTTATGCCATTGTTATGAACAAAGCAAGTACATCCAAAGGGTTTTAAATACGAAATATTAGGTTTTCTTCCTTTATATAGTTCATAAGGAGTCTTTTTCAAAATGGGGCGAATTAAACATCTATTTAAAATGTAATTAGCAGTGTTTACTGCTTTTGCCCAAAAAAGTTTTGGCAAACTGTTTTCTAAAAGCATAGTCCTAGACATATCCACAAGAGTGCGGTTCTTACGTTCCACAACTTCATTCTGTTGAGGAGTTCTAGGAGATGAAAAGTTATGTGAAATACCATATTTTGCACAAAACAAATCAAACTTTAGTTGATTAAATTCTCTACCATGATCACTTCTTACAGAAACGATTGGTAGGTTTTTCAAGATTTGCAACTCCTTACACAATTTTGAAAACTCAAACAATGCTTTAGATTTTTCTCGTAGGAAAGAAATCCATGTAAAACGAGAAAAATCATCCACAATAACAAGGATGTACTGCTTGCCTTTGGGGGATTTGACACGCATAGGTCCACAAAGATCCATCTGTAAGAGTTCAATGGGTCGAGAAGAACTTACAACTTTCTTAGGTTTGAATGAACCTCTTGTTTGTTTACCTTGTGTACAAGCTTTATATAGTTCATCTACCTTGAAATTGAGGTTTGGCAAGCCACGTACCAAATCTCTTAAAAGTAGCTTCTGCATTGTATGCATACTTACGTGACCAAGTCTTTTATGCCAAAGCCTTGGATCATCAGTCAAGGCCTTGATACATTTTAGCTTAGTTCCTGAAACTTGGTTAGTACTCATAGAATAAACATTGTTACATCTAGGAGCAGTAAACACAATGTCACCCGTCGTTTTGTCTTGAACTTCACATTTTTCAGAATCAAACAATACTTTGTTGCCTTTATCACATATTTGAGAGATGCTAAGTAGATTATACTTCAAACCGTCAACCAGATATACATCATCAATGAAGTTAGATGAATTATAACATATTTTACCAATGCCAATAATGTCACATTTTCCTTTATCATCAAACGTAATGGTTCCAGATGATTGCTTCTTTAAATATGAGAATATTGAACTTTTTCCACTCATGTGTCTTGAGCAACCACTATCTAATATCCATTTATGCTCCTTTACCTTGATGATATCCTACAAAACAACAAACATCAACCTTTCCGGGTTGACCAAATGACATATTTGGTCCATATTCAGGTTCGATCATGTTTGGTGGTCTAGTACCTTTAGGAACTCAAAATTGTTTAACCTGTTTCCTTAAACATACAGGATAGGTGTTTCTAATAATATAAGGGTCATTTCTTATATATGGACATGTAGATTTTACATGACCCTTTTTATAACAGTAGAAATAAGTGGGCATATGAATACTTCCTTTAGCCTTGACAAAAGTGGTAGTTGGTTTTCTAGGAAAGCTCCTATGATAACCTTTTCCATTTTTGTTAAGTGAAGACTGTTGTTCACCTATCATTCTTTCAAGATTAGCTTTTGAACGAGTAAATTTAACAAGTGCAACCTTCTGGTCTTGACACGTCAAAGTTAGATCAACTTTCTCTTTCTCTAGATCGATATAGTTTTGATGAAGAGATGAGAGGTTGTCCTTGAGAATCGCATTTTCCGACTCCAAGGCCTTGATATTGTCATCAAAGTCTTCTTTCTCTATGTTAAGATTTTCAATCTCCAGAGACATCTCACTTAGTTGTTTTTCTTTTTCTAGAAGCTTTTCTTTCAGAGAATTTATCCTTATTCTATGTTCCTTGTCACATATAATAATGTCTTTAAAGAATTGTTTTAGGTCAGATTCAGGTTGAGACATGATAGTACTTACCACATTATCAACGTAGAGATTTGAATCTTCTTCATGATCGGCCATAAGACACAGGTTTGCTTGTTCTTTTTCGTCTTCTGATTCATTTGAGGATTCTTAATCACTCCATGAAGCTACCATAGCTTTCTTCTTTCAATCATTTTTCTTGAATTTGGTCCTCTTCTTTTGTGGACAGTCCTTAACGAGATGATCTGTTTCACCATATTCAAAACAAGTCAACACTCTAGTTTTCTTGTTAGAGTTAGAAAACTTACCTCGGGTTTGATGTTCGTGGATATCTTATATATATTAAAGCAGGAGCCTCTATTGCCACGTGTCAAGCCACGGTTCTCCCAGCCCCTAAATTTTTTTAAAAAAGTGGTTTTTAAAATTTAAAATTTGTAAAAAATATTTTAGTAAAGTTGTTAATTAAAGTTAAAATATATTTAAAATATCTTTGAATTTTGTTATAGTAAATGTCATTAAAACAATTAAATTTTAATTTTAGAAAATATCTTATCTTATCTTATCTTATATCTATTAAAGCAGAAGCCTCTATTGCCATGTGTCAACGCTAGGTTTCTCGAAGCCTAAAAAATTATTTTAAAAGTGAATTCTAAATATTAATATTAATTTAAAATTGATTTCTAAATTTTTAAAAAAATAATAAATAAATATTTTTATAAAAATAGTTCTTAAACTTTTACGAATGTTTTTTACCAACAAGCATATCTTAACAAATCAATTAAAAATATAATTAATTAGAAGAGATAAATACTTAAAAGAAAATTAAAAATTATAATATTGATTATAATTTCATTTTTCGGATTTTTATTTTGACAAAAATATACATATAATTTCTAAGTATTAAATATTTATTAAAACTGAACCCGCACAAAGTGCGGGTAATACACTAGTTCTCTATTGTTTGCAGATTGTTTCTTTATCTTGAGAAATTCTCGCGGGACCCAAAGATCATGGTAATTGCATCTTCTTCATCATCGTCATCACAGTCTTCCTCTTCTGATGGTAATTCGTCCTTCCTTGATTTTAATGCCAAATTCTTAGTGTTGGATAGGAGCACTCCATTTTCTTCACCAAGAACCATTTCATGTGTGATGAGTTTTTCAAGGAGGTCATCAAGAGGAAGAATTGAGATATTCTAAGCTTCTTCAATGATTGTCATCTTTGGTCCCCACTTTGCTTTAGGTAAGCTACTTAGAACCTTCCTTACTTTTTCTTCATTTGTGAAGACTTTTCCTAGTGAGTTCAGGTTGTTTATGATCTCAGTGAATCTTGTGAACATTTCTTTGACTGGTTCATTTGGATTCATCTTGAACAGCTCATATTGTTTGAGGAAGATGCTAATCTTTGTTTCTTTGACTTGACTTGTTCCTTCGTATGTGACAACAAGTTTGTCCCATAGTTCCTTTGCACTCTTGCATGATGAGATGCGGTTGAATTTATTTGCATCTAATCCGCACTAGAGTAAGTTCATAGCTTTGTAGTTCTTTGACACACTGTCCAAGTCAGCTTGTGTGAAGTCAGCTTCCTTCTTTGGGACTTGGACACCTTCAACTATCGTAGTTGGGACTTTGGGATCATTCTGAATGATGCTCCATAGTTCCATGTCCTGATCAATAATGAATATACGCATGAGTGTTTTCCAATGGGCAAAGTTGTTGCCACAGAAGAGTGGTGGTTGAGATGAGGATCTTCCTTGAGCAAATCCTCTATCAGCTACAAGATTCATGATTAGTCTCACTGATGGTTAAATCAATATACGTGAGTCTAGCTCTGATACCAATTGAAGAACCGTTAGGTGAATAAAAAGGATAAAAGATACTCTAGAAGGGGGGGGGGGGGGGGGGGGGG
>BSUD01000001.1:42326537-42418100 GCA_033239045.1 Fagopyrum esculentum | reverse complement strand
GAAGGGGGTTAAATAGAGTATGGAAACTTTTCGCAAAAACCTATCTCAAGGCTTTGAAACCAATTTCAAAGGTCTTGATGTCGATCAGAGCTCTTTGTGACACACTTTGATTTCAAGGGCTTTGAAACTACTTTCAAGGGCCTTGACTTTGTAAACCTGCAAAAAGGAAGTTAGTCACAATAAAGCAAGATAAAGTGCGGAATGTAAAAGATCGACACGAGGATATGTTTACGAAGTTCGGCTCTAAATAGCCTACTCTCCATCCTAGGGTATAGCCTTAGGATCTAACTATCTATTATCAACTTCAAAGAATCTAGATACAAACTAGAAGAAATCCTCTTCTTCTCTCATTGTAGCCAATGCTACGATCTAGCTCCAACTCTTCACCTTGCTATAATAGCCTAGTTACTTCGTAGAGTAACACACACTCTAGTATAACACTTTTTAGATATACCAATGGAGCTCTCAAGTTTTATCTCTCTCTAGGGGATAACGCTTTTAAGTAAAAGAGAGAAAGAAAAATTGTTTGATCGAATGAAGATGTTTTGGATCGCTTGAAGACTTTAGATGTTTCCGTGTAAGCTTGTTGTTGTGTTCTTCAATCGACATCTTCATTTATAGACTTCTATGGAGAGGTCTTCTAGCCGTTGGGAAGATGACCGTTTGACGATGATTCTTCTTCTCCATGAAAGTCGCTTCTTGGTTGAGATGAGGTAGACGTTGTGAATTTTCTACCATTCTCATCTCCTTGAAACACGTTGATCTCTCTGGTCCATAGTCTTCTCGTATCTGTTGTGAAGATATTAAATTCCGTTTGAGAGAGGATCTTTGTGATTTCGGTTGAGGATCGTTGCAAGATCCTTTTACGAATCAAATCTTTCTTGGTCGGTTGAGATCTTCTTTTAAAGATATCTTCTTGTTGAGAATATCTTTTTTTAGAAGATCTTCGGTAGATAAGTTTGTTGATTTTGAAATCCTTCAGCGTGTCTTGGCTTATGTTCCCTTGTAATGGCTTTCAAGGCCTTCGTCTTTTAATCACTCTAAACGCCTTGTCTTTTCTTGCATCCGATTTCAAAGCCATCAAGGTCCTTACAAATGCGTTTCAAAACTTGCACATTTTCAACACAAACCACCAAACCAAACCAAGCAACTAGATATATAATCAATAAATTGTTAGTGTATAAAACCACTCCATTTGTGTTAAAGTCTTCCATCATCATCACCTATACAAACATATAATCAAGGTGGAGTTTCACATTGGAAAATAGAAACCCAATCATCTGTGATGTAAATAGCTTGTTTATAGTTAGACCTGAATTGGAGGGTGGTCCATATGATCCTCTAGAACATGCTCCCAAAAATATAGGGACCCAATAGGTCTATGGTTCAACTCTCTTACAAGAATAGGTCTATGGTTCAAGTCTTGTTGGCATCTCCCTCCCCTTCTTTTATGCACATCTTATTAGGAGTATGCTAAGAGCATGTACAACAGATACTCTCTATTTTAGGGAATGTTAGACTTTTGAGGAATTTTAAGGGGTTTTTTATCCAACAAATTCTCTATCACAATCACTAAAATAGGGAGCTTGGGAAAAATATGCATTTGTTTTCCTATATTTGCAGCAAGGAGACGCTTCTCCAAATACCTCTCACCTATAAAATTTAACAGTTTTCATCTTTATTTTAAAATAAAAAAATTAAATATATACATTACTTCCTATTATGGAGAAGCTATTGGGTTTAACACAAAGTTCTTTCTCCATTTTGAAGTATTTTTGGAGAAGTTGTTGCACATGCCCTAAGATGAACAAGGTCTTCACTCCAAAGATAGGAAAAATTGATTGTTTTTAATACAATATTTTTTATTGGTTAAATACGGTCTGATCCAAACCCGGACCAGAATGTTTTCATGTCCTTTTAAAAAAATTGTTGACAACCGGCCTAGAGAGGAATATTACGGTTCAATAATCAGAACCGGACTGTAATATCATGGACAAGGGGCAGACCGAATCCGATAATAACGGTCCAGGACTCCGGTCCGGTCCAAATTAGCACACTCCTAACTAGATATGCAAGTTTCAAAGTTTTGACCCATGGCATGAGCAATGAAGGCGACAAGGAAGGTGGGGACGGGCTCGCAAAGAACAAAAGCAAGTAAAACGACGAAAAAATTGCGGGATTGCGAAATGGTGACTAAGTCAACGTCGAAACGCAATAAACCTCCCACCAAAGACCCCAATTTCACAAGATACAATCATTGCATAAACGAAAGAGAAAATTAGCAGAGGGCGGAGAAAGCTGAAGAGATGGGTAATTGTTTGCGTACTACCGTTGGCTTAACATCTCAAGCTTCATCGACTCCTATAACATCTACCCACATGAGTTCAGGTATTATACAAGCTACCCTCAAAATTCAGTGTCTTATCGATTCTCATATGTCTACCATTAGCTTCAATTGGATTATTTAGGCTTCTTTAAGATCTGGGCTTCAATTTCTTCTGCTGTTTATTTATTGAAATCCAGCCTTTTTTAGTAATTTTGTAACGTGATTGAACAAAAACAAAAAACAGGTATAATATCAAACACAGATACAAGCAACACAACATCATCATCATCTGGGTGGGTAAGCAATTTCTCAAGCAAAAGCAGGCTATCGGCAGGAAGTGGGGAGGAGAGTTACCCAGATGGACAGATCTTGCCTACTCCTAATTTGAGGAGATTTAGTTTCCAAGAACTAAAAAATGCTACTAGGAACTTCAAGCCTGATACCCTCTTGGGCGAGGGAGGTTTTGGGAAAGTTTACAAAGGCTGGTTGGATGATAAACAACTCAAAGATTCAAGGAGTACTGGTGGCTTGCTTGTTGCCATCAAAAAGCTGCATTCTCAAAGCATGCAAGGCTTTGAAGAATGGCAGGTATGTGCCATTAAGAATTTTAGAATTGTCTTACAATAGGCATGAGACGATTTTTATACTTTTCAAGCATATTCTATAAGTTTATAATATTTAAAATTTTGGTTGCTTGACATTCTGAAAAAAAACTAATGAGTAATTTTGAGTTTAAATTTAGGCCATGTTCGGTAGAGCTTATTCTCTAGATTATTGAGCATCTTTGGCTTTTTTTTTTAAAGCTAATTGATGTTTGGCAGGTAGAGCTTTTTGTTGAGATTAGACTTTTTAGAGCTTTTTCATAACTTTACAAAACTTTAAAGAGGAGATTTTTGATTAGTTTATTTAAAACATGTCATATTCACCCTTCCATCACATATATCCAAATATTCTCTTTGTTCTTTTTAGTAATTTCTCTAAAAAGCTGCCCATAAATATCTTTTTACCAAACAATATTAGATTTTTTTGTTAGATTTCATAGTATTAGATTTTGAAAACTCTTTAGAAGACTCCAAATAATCCACCCAAAAAGCTTGTTTTACTGAGCACACCCTTAATATAAAAGTATATGATAAACTTCATATTAAGTGTCTTACTGATGTACAACTTTAGTGATTCATATAATGTAGATGATTCTTTTTATTTTCAAACACTACCATTTATAACATTTTTTATATTTTTGAAAAAGAATATAGTGTAACAATACACAAAAAAATACGAATGAATAGCCAAGTACCGCAATAGAATTTATCGCATCCTAGTTTTGTTGACATCCTAATTCTTTTATTTGAAAACCGGAGTTAGACATCATTCTCATATAATAATGGTCAATATCACTAACTAGGCCTTTTAGGAATATTGTTTAATTAAGTAGGCTCATAGCACCTAATAGAGTAATAGTGGTAAGAAATTAAAGTGTTAAAAATTAGAGGGGTATACTAAACAAAATCCCACAAAAAAGAGCATACTTCACCAAATTCTTTCTATAATAATATCATATTGGCGGTTTCATATCATATTGGTGGTTTGCGATTTGTATCGGTGAGGAAAAGTGTAAGGATATATTAATCAAAAAAATGGACTTTGCTAGTCAAAATAGCTAATTTTTTTTGCGTTTGAATTTTTATTAAGCAATAAAATTTTGGGTTTTACAACAACAAAAAAGTAGTTCATTGATCAACAATGCTTATAAAAAATAGCAAACCCACTAAATCGAAAGACCTGTCCAATATCATTATTCATTTTCACTTCCCTTCCTTTCTATGTTCTTTCTTCTCTCAAATCTCTGAATCTTCAATTTTGGTTTAAAGCATGTATTGCTCAGAAACCCAAATTTACATGTAGATAAGGATAAATGAATTAAACGAGTAACTAAAATATTAGTAAAACTTAATCGAATAGGGTTGAAAATTAATTCCATTGACATTCTAATTTTTTATTTGGAATGTGGACCTAGAGAAATTCTATTCATACATATCACATTGGCAGTTTGCAATTTGCATGGGTGAGAAGAAGTGTAAGTATATTGTAATCAGAATATGGAAAAATGGACTTTGCTAAAAAAATAGCTAATTTTGCGTCTTCTTTTAGGTATATTTGTAAAGCTATTGTATTGGAATCCCAATCACTCTTGGAATTTGATTCTTTTGGTTATTGTTCTGAATTTCAAGCCCGGATAAGGATGGGGGTATATGAACTCATTTTAAGAGGGTTACGGTGGGGTGAAATTTAAAAATTGGCCGATAAACACCGTCTAAACATAGTTGGTTAGTTATTTATTATTATGAGATGATGTTTGTGAGCTTGTAAGAATTATTGTTGGAATTTTTCGTTCTCTATGAATGTTATGGTGCACTATAGATCTGAAAACTATTTTTGGACTTGTTATACATTTTAATGGACTGTAATGGAAGTCTTGGTCAACATTCACATCCACATCCACATTATAATATTAGAAAAAGAAATTTGGTAGGTCAGAGTACCATTTCTTGACCTTAACTTTGATTTCTTTTTTCAAACATCAATTAATATGTTCTTGGACCTCTTGGTGGCTGATTTCATTGTTTTCAATTGGATTATAATTTTCAAAAGGACAGCCAAGTTGGAAGACGTAGTAATATATTGTTAACATTCAAGGAACTGGCTTGTAAAAGTCTGTGGTGTATTTATTAGATCAGATAATATTGAGTCATTATGACAAACCATCCCAATCAGCATTTTGTAGATTTTAAATTACATGCAATTTCTCTATAAACAAAAGAGATTGAATAGCTTAAATGATGAATGGAGATAGCAACGTGGTGGCTGATTTCTGTTGCTCTCTTTCATTCACTGCCTATTCATGGCTTAATGCATAATTGATCAGTGTTAAAGATTCAGATTTGTAGATTAAAGAATCGGGTGATCATTGTTACAGACTGAGGTAGATTTCTTGGGACGGCTTTCACATCCTAATTTGGTAAAGTTGTTGGGTTACTGTTGGGAGGATGAAGAACTTCTCCTTGTCTACGAGTACATGCAACGAGGAAGCCTAGAAAATCATCTTTTTGGAAGTAAGAATAATACTGAGCAATAGATTCCTTCAAATCTCCTTGATGCATTAAAAAAAAAAAATTGTTTCTTAATTTCTTCTTTTATGTTTCTATCCAGGGGGCTCTGCCATACAGCCCCTCCCGTGGGAACTGAGGATAAAAATTGCCATAGGATCTTCTCGTGGGCTTGCCTTCTTGCATGCATCAGATGACCAAGTCATATATAGAGACATCAAGGCTTCGAATATCCTCCTTGACGGGGTAAGTTCATATTAATCATATGCAGCTGAACTGCTGCTACTAATCACTCGGTCCCTGTTAATATAGAGAAAATAGCTGTTCTTAACTGGTTACTAATGACATAGCATCTTGCCAAAGGTCTACAATGCCAAAATTTCAGACTTCGGGTTGGCCAAGTTGGGTCCTTCTGCTAGCCAATCTCATGTGTCCACCAGGGTGATGGGTACATATGGATATGCTGCTCCCGAGTATGTGAATACAGGTACTTTCTGCTCATTTCTTGTAAATATATTTTTGCCAATGAACGTTATGATTTGAGGTTGTTTTGTCGACCAGGGCATCTTTATGTAAAGAGTGACGTGTATGGTTTTGGTGTTGTCTTGGTGGAGCTGCTCACTGGCTTACGCGTCCTTGATTCTAGCCGTCCAACCGCACGACAAAACCTTGTGGAGTGGGTTAAGCCCTACCTTTCAGAAAAGAAAAGGCTGAAAAGCGTAATGGATTCGAGATTGGAGGGGAAATATCCATCCAAGGCGGCCTTGGGGACAGCCCGGCTCGCGTTAAGATGCTTAGGCGAACAACCCAAGGCGAGACCGTCAATGAAGGAAGTAGTTGAAACGCTGGAGCAGATCCAAGCGTGGGATGAGAAGCCGAGGGTGCCGAGACGGAACCCAAGCAGAGAATGTAGCGGTCAGCGCAGGCAACGGCCTGTAGGAGGACGCTGATCACAGATGCAGTATAATTTTTTGTAGTATGGAGTATTATGTACAAATTAATTATGCCCTTCAAGATTCTCCTTTCTGCTCTATTTAGCAAGTCAACTTGATGATTAATATATTGATATTAGTTAGCGTCAAGGAAAAGATAGGATGGTCAAAGGTTCTTTTAGTAACTTCACATTTGATCTGTCAAATATGGTTAGCAAAGCTGAAAGATCTACGATATTGAATCAAATATATCCTGATCCATTAATTTTCGCCTCTTCCAATCTTCACCAAATTTTGGTCAACAATGTCGGCAATTGCGTCCAGATCTTCAACTTCACACTTCAAGGGTTTTTCTGTGTAAATTGTTTGGTTTGAGAAATAAGGCCTAGCTAGGGGAATGGTTTATTACTGCTTCGGCTCAAAATATGTGTTTTGTTACCTCTATGAGATGGTTCATTTGAGGACCTAGATGCCCAAGAGACTTGGTCAAAGACCAGATGATGAAGGAAGTTGTTCCGACGAGGATCTCCTCCTCCGAATCGGCCGCCTAACACAATCATTTCCGATGAGGCTAACAACTGATTGTGGGACATCTAGAGACACCTTGGTGGGAATGTGGCCCGATAAGGCAAGCGCATATACCTCATTATTCACTTTTCCAAAATGTGTTGAATCCGGACTTGTGAAAATAATTGGATGACTGATATGATTCTCCTATAAGGATTTCAATCTCCATGCACCTAATAATTTTAAGTTTATTGAGCCCTATTAGCCTCTCTAGATCTTTCTATCGCTCATTTTTTTATTTACTATATATCATTTTATTGGTTCACGTGACATTTTTTAAATTAAAACAAATAGTTGAAAGGGAGTTAGTTCACTAATTAAATGGACAATTATATTTTCTATGGTTTAGAGTAATAAGTTAGGATTTCTTAACATACCTTTCAACTTTTCATGATCGATCAAATTTAATAACAATTCAAGGTCTTCAAATTGGTTATATGATAAAGAACGAATAACTACTGAATTGTGGATACTTCTCTTCATCTCATGTACGTTTCTTGGGTTCTTTGTGTTCATCTCTAGCATGGACGGCCTACGTTTTTTGGGCTCTCTTGTAGTCAAGCGATGAACAACGCTGTAAAAGAAAGACAAACATGTTGTCGGCTAGAATTTGAGGAAGATGGAATGATGAGGGGGCATCCCCAACAACCCCCACTACACAAGGACCTATCACTAGATCAAGAGTACGAACTTTCAAGGAGGAGTCTCAACCATTACCATCACCTACCATGAAAGGAGCAATTACTAGATCCAAAGCAAGAATCATGCAAGAAGAGGTTTCTACCTTGTTGGCATCTTTAGCCCCTAAGGAGACCATTGATGATTTATTTGTGTCTAATTCTTCATTAGTCACATTAATGACAATTCCAACCATGGAGACCATTGTGGAGGAGTCATACATGTGTAAGGATAGAAAGGAAGACAAGAGTTGAAGCTTGGAGAGCTTCTAGTTATTTATTAGACATTTTAATACCTTTAAAGCACTAGACATTCTAAAGGTATCTTTTATCTTATATTTTAGGATTATTTTTATTCTTTTATTTGGAGGATTTTAGGCTATAAATACCTCCCTAGGTCCGACTTTTGTCATTACATTAATTCAACCATATTTTGAGAGATACTTATTACTTCGTTTATGAAGTTTTGTTTAATTCATTCCTATTCAATCAAAAATAGAGCATTTGATTAAATCATTGTGAGTCCTTGCTAGGTTGTTCTTGTACGTGTTAATCTTCTTAAAGATTGGTGCTCCTAGTCGATTCTAGCCCCTCCTTGTGCTTGTCTCAATTTGAAGACTTGTGTAAGAGTTAAAGAAGGAAGGGTTAAAGTAATTCTATAACACCCCAAATCCGCGGGACTCGGGGCGTCACTTGGCTAGGATCTCACAATGGATCCTGACCCTAGCCTGACAACAAGTTCACTGAATCTTACAACAAGGCACAGATAGATTAAAACCAAATACATAAAACTATATAATATATACATCAAAAGGGTTTAAAAAATCACAACCGAGTACAACACGACAACCATAAACATCCAAGATCAAAACATCTCATATCACACGAACAACCTAGTGTACAAAAGCCCTCGACCGATCACCCTATCTGGCTCACTCTGTAGTCTTCCTAACCTGCAGATCATCTACAACACGGTATAACCCGTTAGCTAACAGAAATGAAAAATAATGAAGTAATAGCACATACACACATCAACATATAACAACATGCAATGTCACACACATCCGTTTATTATCTTTACTTAAGTTATTCCATTACTAATTCAACTTCTTTTGTGACATGAGGAGCCTAAAGAACCTCGTCTCTTCCCCCTTTAACTCAGGTTTTGCATGGGGATCTACCTTCCCCCTGAGCTATTGGCTTCCGAGCACCTCCTCCACTCTCGGCGAGCTTTGGTAGGTGGTCACCGCCCGATTATAATACACTTGAGTCAATTAAGGTAATGAAGTGGTCAACCTAGTCCGGTTTAGGTTATAAATGCAACAATCATATGAACACACACAACCATTACAACCACTTAAACCCACAACTGCACGCTAAGTAAGTCCTATGGACTTACCTGAAATACTCGTAACCTGTACCACGTCACAGTTTCCCCTTGAGGAAACGATCAACGCCTGCATAAGCAAGGCATACACAATATCAAACGCTGCAAAGGTTAGGAGACACATCTCCTACACCTCATAACCACAACTATCCTATAACCCGGATCTAAACCTCAAGATCCTCAACATACACACAAGTGCTAAAGGCACATCCCAACATGCATCTCATCAAGCTCATCCTCAACCATACTAGCTTATCCACATCTAAAGCCAAGACTAAAGGAAAGGAAGGAAGGAAACATACAAACTAGGTATGCCTTGGACACGCACCGGCGGAAGAAAGAGACGCAGGGGCGCTGAACCAGTCAGGCGCAGGGGCGGACCAACCTAGGCGCAGGGGCGGCTCACCCAGGCCCTGGTGCGTCTCAGCTCAGGCATAGGGGCGGCTGGTGTGCAGAGGGTTGGTCTTCGACTTCTCTTCGATCCTTCTCTTGATCTCTCTTCACTTCTTCACCATGCAACAAGCATATACATACATATATACGCATGTATGAACATTAAAATATCCAGGAAGATCCATAAAAGCCTAAGCTTGTGAATCTTAAGCTAAAGAAGAAGATAAGGAGCAAGGAAGAAAGGATGAAGAGGGAGATGAAGAACTTACCACAGTTGGGACTAAAATAGAAGAAGGATAAAAAACAACACTCTACAGCTGGCTCTCTCAGCTCAGCAACAACATCAAACATCATCATCATCGAAAGCGAAGCTCAAAACTTTCACAAGCTCACACAAGATCAAAGAAGGTCAAGAAGAAGATCCAAAGGAAGAGAAGAGAAGAAGAAGATGAACGTGAGGAGTAGAAGGCTGGAGAGATGAAGCAAATCCTTATCAGAAAGCAAGGGAAGCTTATATAGGAAGCCAACATAAAGCATGGTCAATAGTCAACAAAGGTGGTTGTAGCCGCACAAATCCGCAGGGCGGATCCAGTGAGGCGCAGGGGCGGCCTACAACATGCGCAGGGGCGGCTCACAGAGCCCGTAGGGGCGGCTCAGCCAGACTCAGCATAACTCAGCGCCTAAAAGACTAGGGCTCTTACAAATTCATTGTTCGGGTTTTGATCCAATTGATCAAGGTTCTTGCAAGTATATATTGGTTCTTTTATTCCTATTTAGTTCATCCATCATTCATTCCATATTCACCTCAAATCTCACCATATACATCAAACATATCTCGCAATTCTTATTTCCTTTGTGTCGTGAATATCTTGCTACTCACCATATTGATCTCAACCGAGATTTCATCACCGAGATTATTCAAGTTTAATGCTTTTGTGAACTTTCAATATATATCCGTCAATTACGGCCACAACCCCGCGTCAAAGTGGTATCAGAATTTATCTATTGAAGTCCAACTCAACCATACATCACGGTTTGAGTATTTTTATTTTGAGCCTTCTTTGAGTCTTGTCAAAATTGAGTTTTTTTGTTTTCTTTCTTTTGTTAAGAGTCTATTCGAGTTTAATTTACTTTGTTCTTGTGTCCGTTGGAGAAGAGAGAACTATCATAGCCAAACACAAGCCAACCATCACCTTGGTTCCAAAAACCCTAATGCCGAGATCATCCATCGTTGAGAAATCTCGGGCAAGATTTGTAGAAATTGTGCCGAGATTTTTCGCTTGACTACCAAGTCTTCTCCAAAACGATAAGGTTGCTTGAGAAAACCCTAGTGGTCGAATCTAACACAAGATTTGAGTTAAATCTATCAATATCAACTGATACATCAAAGGGGAAAGAGATCTACAAAGTTTCCATATTTTAAGATTATATCTAGTAGGTGATATTTTTTCATATCTTCCCAATCCTCTCAAATTCTCGAACATATCCCCTCTACTACAACTATATATACCACCATCTTTTGGATCCACGCCTCAATTCACATAAAAGATCCCTTCTTTTTTCATCCTACACCTTATATCATATATTCTACCCAAAGTTTTGGTGAATCTATTCAAGCAAGAATTTTTACAATCCAAGGGTGAAAGTATCAAGAAGGCATCAAGAAAGAATCTTATCCCAAGCCCAAACCAGTTTTCATAACCACAACCTTTACCTTAAATCAATCTCGCCCCTAGTATATATCTCGGGCCGAGATTTTGACCGAGATTTGCCACTGTCGATATCAATACCCAACCGGCTATCTCTATCTCTCTAATTGCATAAGTGCAAGGTAAGTAAAAGCTCTCTTCTTAGTCTCTTGTGTGCCTATTTTTGCCTCTTTCTAGTCTCTACACATCGAGTATATTATCTGGGTGTGTTTGCTTGTTATCTTTGCTTGCACTCATACTAGTTGAGTTTTGAGTCTACTTGTTATTTTCCTTTCACTTTTTGTTGATTGTGTGAAGAAAATTCCAGCATTGGTTCCTTATACCATCTTTCAACACAAGAACCTTTATCTAAACCAAGAATTCATCTTGATTCAACCAAAGAGTGTTCTAGCTTAAGATATGTCATCAAACTTAGAGGAGTTTTAATCCATCCAAGACTATTACATAAAACTAGCTTGTGATATCACAACATAGTGTGAGTGTGAGAGAAACACAAGTGAGGAGTTTATTATTTCACTAACTTCACAAGTTTGTCGTTACTTTGCGTGTTTGTGCAAATGTCTAGGCATAATAGTCATAAAGGGTCACAAAGGAGTGAATCAACGAGTCAAGAAGCTATGGACATGTTGAAGCAACTCATAGCCTCGGTTACAACCTTGACCGAGAGAATGGGAAAACTGGAATCTCGCCCCCAACATCTCGCCACCTCTCAGCCGAGATCTCATCCGAGATCAATGTTTGAAGTTGGTGGTAGTTCAGGAAATCCAACTAAAATTACACTCCCGGAATCACCTTAAAGAGCCTCTCAAGGACAAGGTATGAGATATTCTAATCCTCTTTTTAAAGCATCTAAGATGCCCGATTTTGTTGATAAATTTCAGGAACTAGAGGATCAGGATGAAGAGGGCATGTGGAGAGATTATCCTAGACATAACCATCATCAAAGGAGAGGCCGAGACTTGGAACCATATAGGAATCACCAAGATCATGACAAATTAGGAAAAGTGAAGGTTAAAATTCCAAGTTTTGAAGAAGGCAAGTGTGATCCGGATGCTTTCATGGAATGGGAAACCAAAATAGAACAAATTTGGTCTTGTCATAATTTTAGTGAACAAAGGAAGATCCAACTAGCTACGTTGGAATTCAAGGTTATGCCTTAGTGTGATGGGATCATCTTATCATAATTTTAGTGTGATGGGATCCAGCTAGGAAACCATCGGCATCTCACTCACAATCTCGATCCTTGAATGATCCTTCAAGTGATCCTAAAGGGAGCAATTTTAACTCTACTTTTCGTTCTAGAGATATTGTATGCTTTTAGTGTCAAGGTATAGTTCATTATATGAGAGATTTCCCTAATATAAATGTTATATTCATTAATCAATTTGGACAATATGAAAGTGAGAAAGAGCATGATCATGATAATAACACCCACCTTAATGCATTGTATGAAATTGGTAGTGATAGTGATGAGGGAATTGAGTATAAGCATGGAGAATCATTGATTGCTAGGAGAACTTTGTATGATAATATAGATCCTTGTGAGGATAATGTTTGCTCAAAAGTGTGTGTGCAAATTAAGCTTTAAATTTATAACCTAAAATAAAAGCCTTAACGATATGCGAACCCGCAGTGTACGGATCAATCGTAGTAACGGCAATTACTCTAGGGTCGATCTCAGGGGCTTGGTGAAACCAAGCGATAAAAGAAATCTAGCTAAGACAATATGCAAATAAAAGACAAATAACGAGTTTTGTATGCAAGAATTGGGAAAACGCAAATTTTAGAGATCAAAGTATCCAATTGTGGTTTTCGATTCAAGACTTCTAAAGATCTATGGACAGAGTTGTGATTGCAAAGGAAAGGTGTTTATAAGGTTGGATATATCACGGAGAAGGTCTCACTATCCGCTATCTCAAACCGAAGGCTCCTAATAAAGGGTGTTGAGTCCTTTATTAGAGATCTAAGGAAAGGAACTATAACTTGAACCAACCACTTAACCTAAGGGAATAGAACTAACCATCAATAGGTAAGTCTCAAGTTAACTCACAAAGGTAAGGGAATGGTACACTCAAACCTTAAAAGAGGGTGTTGAGTCCTCTATTACCTAGAACTTATCATCGTTGGCAACCAAGCAAGGGAATCACCGGGTAAGTCTCTTCCCATTCTTGGATATAGGTTAGAAAGTTTCAACAAGGCTAGGGTTTAATAAATCTTTATATTTGGTTTAAGGATAAAGCATCAAAGGTACGATAGAATAAAAATTGTCGTGTTCTTGAATGAAAATCAATCGATTTTCTACCAAGAACAACCCAATTTTTGGTTCTGCAAAGGTAAACCTCAACTCTCAAGATCCAATCTCAACGTGGGGTTCATTCTTTCATCATCTTAACCATAATCTTCAACCAATCACCCTAGAATCGCAAGGATTTTAGCCAATAACACACATTGTTAGAATCAAGAAAGCAATTGAATCAAGAAAATCAAGAAAACCTTAAATCATGAATTAAAAGAAAACAATCCTTAACAAAGGTTTATCAATCTCAAAAAATAACTAAGCAAAAGACAACTCCAAATCTTGTGTTCAAAAGACAAAAAGAATAAAAAACTAGAAAAACCTCGAAGAACTTCACTTTCTCTTCAATCTTGAATCTCGGATCTTCAAATGCGTTTCTCCTTCTCCTTCCTAGGGTTTCTTCAATGATTCTGGATGTAAATGGATGATCTTTGATGTTGCAATTCTTATCTTTTAAAGACGTCTTGGCATAAATCGGACGAGTAAAGATAGAAATCGGGTGATCTTTCAAACATCGGCCGATTTTCTTTACAAGATAGACCGATTTTTCTTCTCTACAACGTGTTATCTTTAGCTCCGTCTTCTATCTTTCTTTATGGTTTCTCTTCATATTTTTTGGACTTCTTCCTGATCCATCAGGATGTTAAGTCCGGTATTGATCCATTTCTGCATACAAACTCCATCATTTTCCCTGAAATTACATCAAGAACTCGTGTAGACCTCTATTCTCGAAATGTATATGAATATAGACTTAAAGGCACATGATCCCATCAAATGTATGCAAAACTGAGGTGAAATACTCGCAATATGCATGATAATTGAAAAGCATGAATCATTGTCTATATTTTGGATATGGTTTTGGCGTTTTCTCATTATTATTCAGCATGCATAAGTGTATATTACAGATGATATTGGCATTATTCGTTTACTTTGCAAGAATCGAGGTCTACACCATGTTTAATTGTAATTGTAGGGAATAAGGCATGTTTTGGATCAAAATGGAGCATTGGAATCTAAGGAAGCTATGAAGCTACATTATGGAGCATTAGGAAGGACAAGAAGAGAAGCAGGAACTACATTGGAAGGATAAAGTAAGGATTCAATTGAAGAAACGAAGGCATGCACGTAGATTACTACTGATCTCAGACCAACACAGTCATGCACCTCAGACCAACACAGTCATGAGACCATCCACTACATTGCTCTATCTTGAGTTTAGGTTATAGTTTGCCAAATCCTATCCTTGTTGCACCTTTCCTGGTTTACATGCAAGTTTAGGATGAGACCTACCTGGTGATTCCTTTGCAGGTTTACCAATGATGATGAGTGTTTGGTAACAAAGGTTATCCTTTGTTATGGTTTCAGTGTGCTGTTCGCTCCTAATGGTGTGTGCAAGCTTTAAATTTATAACCCTAGATGTATGCCTAAAACAAGGATGTGAACCCGCAGTGTACGGGTCAATCGTAGTAAAAGCAAGAATTCCGGGGTGTCGATCTCAAGGACTTAGGTGAAACAAAGCAAGTATAGGTTGTCAATGCTACTAATAACCACAAAAGCGATTAAAACAATGAAAGATGATAATGTAGTCAATTAAAGGAAATATGAAAATTCTAGGGATTAAAGCATCTAGTTGTGGTTCCAACTCAAGATCTCAAGATAAGCGGACAAAGCTGAGATTTTGCAAAGGGAGGGTGTTTCTAAAGTGGAATAGATCACCGGGTAAGTCTCACTACTCACTATCCCAAACCAAAGAACCTATCACCGGGTAAGTATCAAGGCACTAAGGAAAGGAATTATAGTCTCAAACCAACACACCAACTAAGGGAATAGAATCAACCTTTACCGGGTAAGTCCTAGGCTAACTCACAAAGATGGAATGAAGGCACACTCAAACCTCAATGAAGGATAAACCTTTATTACCTACACTTATGATCATGGGTAAACAAACAAAGAAATTATCAGGTAAGTTTCATCCTAGGCTTGCATTGAACCAGGAAAGGTGCAATAAGAAGAGGATTTGACAGACTCTAACACTTAACTCTCAGTTTCGGATCAGAAAAGGTCACCTCGATCAATCAAGTTCCACCCCGGCCGAAATGTTTATCGACTGAACGAGATGTTCTAGGGTTAAGGTTAAAGACTCGAGCTTTCAGGGTCCCACTGGGATTTAAGATTATTCTATCATTGTTTTTCCCACAACCTTCAGCCAATCACCCTAGAGTCGCACAAGGAAATTAGCCACTCATCATCATGAAAGCAATAATCAAATATATGGGAAGAGAATGAATATTTGAACACAAAAACCTTAAAAACAAGGCTTCAATAACTGAATTAAATATCAAACAAATAAGCGTTCCTTGGATCACAAATCCAACAAGACAAATCAACAAAAGGGAATCTAAGAAAATCTTACAAAACCCTTTACAAAAGCTATAACAAGCTATCAATCCTTCCTTCAATCTTCCTTCCTTCAAAACTCCCAAGAATACTTCAATTGCTGGATGCTATCAACCCTCTAAGCATGTATAAGCATGCTTGAACTTATGGAAAATCCAACCCTATATATAGGAGAATTATCTTCCTAAGATAAAATATTTTAAAAAGATAATTTCCTAATAAAATATATCCCTATCTCATAAATAGATCCCTAAAATATATAATCGTCCTTCCAGAAATCCAGCCCAAAAATATAAGATCTCTCCTTCCCAAAATAAAAGATCTCAGCCAAGAATAAACGATCTCGCCGCGTCAGGGTATTCGCCTCGGTCGAGACACTCCCTTAGATTACCTCGGTCGAGGTGACTCTGTGGTCAACCGAAGGTGGCTCTAAACTTAATGTGAAATCTCTCAAATCTGGTCCAAAGTAAATCTCTTTGTTAATTCCTTGCTTCCTGGATTCTTCCTTAAGCTCCTGAATGTAGCTCCAATGACTCCTTAGCTCCTTTAGCTCCATTTTGATGCAAAACGTGCCATTTTACCTACATTTACAACGAAACTTGGTGTAGACCTCGATTCCCACAAAGATAGATGAAACGACAATATAATCACATAATATACATTCAAACATATAAATTATTGAAGATAAAACGTCTAAACAGACCCCAAAATATAGACTATAATTCATGCTATCAAAATACCCCATACTTGTCCCTTGCGTGTCCCCAAACAAGTTCCAAATCTTAAGAACAAGATAGAATGAATTATAAGTCAAAAAGATCAATGAAAAGTATTTCAAAACATTTTTGGTGGTGTGCTCCAATCATAGATCACTCTAAGAGAATGCTTCATGGAATTTAAAATCAAAATATGATCAAAACATTTTATAAATATAAGAAAGTTGTTCATCTTTGCATAAAATCATAGAATGCATAATAAGTCATAATCATCAAAATCAATCATGTATAATCCAGTTTAAACCACTAAGTCAATCAAAAGGTCTCAAGGGCTTCCCAAAAGAAAGGTCAAGAAACGTGTAGGGTAGGGATGTATGTAAGGTAATGTGGTGCTAGAATCCGGGAAAAGGATCTTTTACTTCACTTCCTTTTAACTTCAACATCTTCCACCAATAAGCTTTGCTTATTTTTACTTTTTTACTTTTTGGGATGCGTGGACAGAGGTGCACAATAACCGAAGCCTAGGAGATCAGCAATCATCAATTTCTCGAGATGCCTCAAACCCTTGATGCACATACCATGACCCATTAGGAATATCGCTCAATCTGACTTTGGCATGACACAAACACCCGGCTATGTGAATGGTGCCGAGTTACTCATCATCATGATTGACTTCCCCAAACCTATTTGTTTCTTTCTAACTTTCAGCCAACATCTCAACTTTTCTTTCACTTGCTTTTCACTTGCTTACTTCCAAATTCCCGGATAGGTAAAGGGAGGCAAATATGTATATGAGGGGCTAAGCATGATCAAGAAGAAGAAGAGAAGAGAATGAATTGCCTTAATCATCCCAGGAAGAAAGTGAGAGAACTCATCATGTAGTGTCAACCTTCAAATTCAACATAATTTGGATAAAAACAAAGTATTAAACATGCTAAAATTTCAAACAAAGCATTTAGCAACTTAAACATATCATAAAACCTTTCAAACATATAAAGATTTCAAAACCAATCTGCAAACAAAATCATCACTGAGGTCATACCCAAAAAGGAAGCACAAAATCGTTTCGAAAACTGTTTCAGTAAACCACCTCGGTCGAGATGTTCTAAGTCAACCGAGGTACTGTACCTCGATTGGTCAGAGTCACATCGGTCGAGGTCATAAATTTTTTTTTCTAAACCAGTTTTTGACGTTTTTCTCAATCAAATAACTTGTATGCATGCATGTAGTCTCAAATAAGCACATAGAGCATAAGAAAATCATAAATATCCGAATGAAGTCATACAAACATACATCAAATGTCAAATACATATCCGCATGCCCATACTTGGGACACATTGTCCCAATGGGTCAAATAAGTTTAAAGAAACAGGATACTCACCAGACACAAGCTGAGCTGCATAATAAATAAAGAAAGAAATCCTGCAAGCTCTAATCTTGATCTGCTGGCGGTGGTGGAGGATATGGTATGTACGGATGCTGGGACAGGTTGAATGGATGTCCCATCATATGCTGGAATTGGATCTCCATCATCCGGCGCTGATAGTGCTGGCTCTCCAATATCTTATGAGTCCGGCTATCTAACTCTTGGTGAAGGTCATCCAAACGTCCGCCTAGATCGACGGTCATGGCTGCGTAGGAGTCAATCATCGGATCTGTCAAATCGTCAATCCGGCGGTGAGCTACGGGATCCCTCTGCCTCCGAACTCTACGCCTGGCAGGACGTGTTGGTGTTGTAGCTGGCTCGCCCTCTGTCTCCTTGTCGTCCAGATCGACGACTGGTATACTGGGACCAGCTGTATCCGTCCCTGTCTCCATAGCGGCTCCGCTATCATCCTCCCCATCATTCTCCTCCTCATCCTGCTCCTTGGCTGCTGCTGCTGCTGCGTCTCTAGCGTCCTCAATAAGAGGAATCCACGCAGTGTATTAGTACTGAGGGTGAAATACTGAGAACTGAGATGACCATCTAATACCCTGAGGGGCAGTCTGCTCCCAGGGCATCACCACATATGGCATAGTAAGTCCACGAGGAACCAAGATCCTCCTCGTAATCATCTCCTACAGACCAAGCGGCTTGGCAGCCGCCACCATAGTACATGCACTCAAATCCAACCCCATCGCAGTAGCTAAATGAGTCACTAACCCTCCACAACAGATGTCTCCCTTCGCCTTGGCTTTTATCCTGTGCAAATCCTCAACCAGCATCACTCCGAAGTCAGAAACTCCTCCGGTAACCATTTAATATAGACTCATAAGCTCACCCTATCTAATCTTCTGGGGCGTCTCAGTACGCGCCAGAAGTGTCTCGCTAAAAATACGGTGAGCAAGTCTAAAGGCAAGGTGGAAGATAATCCGCTCCCTGGAATCTCTAGGTCTCCACCTGTCAGCATGCTCAACTACGTGAGCTATCTGTCCCCAAAACTCGCGAGCTACAACTCGAGAGGGGAAATCAGCAACTGTGGGGGTCGGAAAGCCAAATACCTCTCTCCACTGGTCCATCGGTACTATGTAGTTCCGGTTCAACAACTGGTACTTGACGGCCTGCTCTGTAGGCAAGTAGGTCACGGAAATCACAAACTCCAATGTGGGCTCGAGGTAGGCTGGAGCTCTAATCTCAATAAACTGCTCCAGCCCTACCATAGAAATCATACACCTCAAGTCATCAGCTACATAGAGGCAATCAAACGCAACGACATCTAGGAACCGCAGTGCAATCACTGGACGTGCAGCAATGCGGTCATAATCTACCCAGTGACGCTCATGGATCACCGGTATGGGACGTCGGGAAGAAGAAGAAGAAGAAGGAGAGGATCTATCCCTAAGAACAAGTTGTCTATCAGAACTCATTTTCGCTCACTGTCAGACCACCTCGGTTGCCCTGACAATCCTCAAGAACACCTCGGTCGAGATGCAGGTCGACTGGACCGAGGTGATGTGTTGTTCGATTCCAACTCTCAGAAATCTAGTTATTTCCCCCAATATCACTACCAATTATTCCTATGGGGTACTTAAGCTTTTTTCAACACAATGCAGGGGCAACCAAAGCCCAAATTGACCGAAACAGTGGAAGAAGAGGGAGTTAGGTTTTTTTTTCGATTTACCCCAGATTCGGTCGATTCAGAGCGTTTTTGTTGCAGATTGTCGCTTGCAAACTGATTCTCTACTCTTTCCTTGCAGTTTGGAAGCAAGAATCGTCAAAAACGATCGAAAATCAAAGAACGAGATGAATCTGTGCGCCGCGGTCGAGAAGGTGAGAGAGGGAAGAGAGAGAATTCGAACCCCCTTTTATACCCTTTTCTAGAACTGCTGTCACCTCAGTCGAGATGGTCTCGACTGGACCGAGGTGGTACGGACCGAGGTGGATTGTCATAAACCCTAGTCGCCTCGGTTGCTCAAGAATCATCTCGGTCGAGGTGCTGTGACAGCAACCGAGATGTGTCTCGGTCAAACTCCGTCTTCTCGATTTCTCGAACTTCTGTCCTTCCAATGTTGTTCTTGGGTTGTATTCCTTCCTTAGAGGTTACCTGTTGTCTGTCTAGGATGCCAAAAACAAAGCAAAGCAAAGCAAAACTATCTAAAGCTAGGCTAGAAAAAGGGAAAAGAAAGCAATACCTTGGATTGCCTCCCAAGAAGCGCTTGATTAAGGTCGCTAGCTGGACCGTACGGTGTCTCTAAACATGCTGGAAGGTGTCCTCACCCCATACTTCATCTTCATCGTGGGGTGAGATAAAGAAGTCTATCAAACGTTCCAGCAAGTGCAAGTGCTCATCGGGGAATGAATTGTCTATGGGTGGTTCGTCCTTCTCGCGTGAAGAGGGAGTTAGCCGGCTGAGGTGATCCGCAACAAAATTTTCGGATCCCTTCTTATCGCGGATCTCTAGGTTAAACTCTTGAAGCAAGAGAATCCATCGAATAAGACGTGGCTTGTCATCCTTCTTAGCATGCAAGTAACGAATAGCTACGTGGTCAGTGTAAACAATAACTTTCGCCCCTACTAAGTAAGAATGAAATTTCTCAAAAGCATATATAACCGCCAATAGCTCCTTTTCGGTGGTGGCGTAGTTTAGCTGGGCTTCATCTAGCGTCTTGCTAGCATAGTAAATGGAGGTGGTCCGGCCATCCTTTTTTTGTCCAAGCACCGCTCCTATTGCCACATCACTCGCATCACACATGATCTCGAAGGGCAAGGTCCAATCCGGAGGCTGGATAATGGGAGCGGAGATCAACGCTTCCTTAATCCTGTAAAATGCATCAAGACATTCCTGCAAAAACTCAAAAATAACGTCCTTGTTCAAAAGTTTAGTTAGTGGTTTAGAAATCTTCGAGAAGTCCTTGATGAATCTCCTATAGAAACCTGCATGCTAGAGAAAACTCCGCACACCCTTAACAGAATAAGGGGGAGGAAGTTTCTCAATAGTCTCGATCTTAGCTCGATCGACCTCAATACCTCGATTGGAAACAATGTGTCCTAGTACGATGCCTTCATTAACCATAAAGTGACACTTCTTCCAATTCAAGACGAGATTAGTGTCTTCACATCTTTGTAGCACTAGAGAAAGGTTAGATAGGAAATCATCGAAAGAGGAACCATATACTGAAAAATCATCCATAAATACCTCCATGATCTTCTATATACTCGGAAAAGATAGCCATCATGCATCGCTGGAAGGTAGCGGGTGCATCACATAATCCAAATGGCATCCTCCTATAAGCGAATGTCCCCCATGGACAAGTGAAAGTGGTCCTTCTCTTGATCATCCGGATGGATAGGAATCTGAAAGAAGCCACTGTGACCATCTAAATAGCAAAAATGTGAATGCTGGGCTAACCATTTGAGCATTTGATCGATGAAGGGAAGTGGAAAATGGTCCTTCCGAGTGGCCACGTTCAGCTTCCTATAATCGATGGACACCCTCCAGCCCGTGACGGTCCTAGTTGGGATTAACTCGTTGTTCTTATTTGTCACAACGGTCATCCCTCCTTTCTTCGGAACCACATGTATTGGGCTCACCCACTTGCTGTTCGAGATAGGAAATATGATACCTGCATCCAACAACTTAAGAATTTCTTTCTTCACAACCTCTTTCATGATCGGATTTAACCGTCTTTGAGGTTCCCGTGAAGTCTTATGATCATCCTCCATTAGAATTCTATGCATGCAGAAAGAATGCTTTATGCCAATAAGATCATCAATAGTATAACCCAAAGCCCTTCGATGCATTCTCAGGACATGCATCAATTTAGATAATTCAGATTCGGAGAGGGAAGCACTAACGATGACGGGATAAGTAGAATCCAGTCCAAGAAAGACATACCTTAAGTGACTTGGGAGTTGTTTAAGCTCCACAACTGGGGGCGCTTTCTAAGGGGGGTCCTTACTTCCTCCTTCCAGTGGAGTAGACTTAGATCGAAGAACTGGACTTTCAGAAGTCTCAGTTGACATCATCTCGCTTTCGACCTCGGTCGAGGTCCAGAGAGGGTGACCGAGATGTTCTTCAGTCAAGAACGCCTCGCTTGGTCCAGAAAGTGCCTCGGTCGAGGTACTGCAACTGGGACCGAAACTGGAGATCTTCTTCTCCTGGATTAGTTTTTCAATCTTAGCTCCTGGATCTTCTTCTAGTGCCTTCAAGCTCCGTATATCTGCACCACAAGAAATATCTATACCTTCATCCATTAAACTAAAACTAATAACTCTCTCAAGTGGATCATTAATAAGGATAGAGCTCACCAATTCTCTTGATTCTTCTTCATCATAGATGTTGAAGATATCATCTCCCAGCGGCTCTCCTTTCATTGCCGCAAGCAATGCAAACTCAACTTGATCACCGCCAATGTTGAATTGTAACTTGGCGTTCTTACAATCCACATTAGAAATGGTCTCCCGAGAATGATAGGAACGGGATAATCTGTGGGAATGTCAAGAAGTTACCTAACTTAACCGGAACGTCTTCCAAAATGCCCACGGGATGGGTAATGGAGCGGTCCGCCATGTACAATCGTATTTTCACCGGCTTGGGCTCTCCAAGTCCGATCCTCACACATAGCTCCAGCGGGATGATGCTCACGCTGGCTCCTAGATCACACAATGCCTCACAAGTGACATCCCCAACTTGAATGGGAATGCAAAATGAGCCGAAATCTCTCAACTTGTGTGGCATCTTCTCTTTCATGATTTGAATGAGCTCCGAAGATTTTAGATGTCATCCTTACTTCACCAAAGTCTTCCAACTTCCTCTTCCTTGATAGAATTTCTTTCAAGAACTTCCCATAGGCGGGCATCCCTAGAATAACATCAAGAAAAGGGATGTTAATATGTAGTTTATCATTAAGTCAAGGAACTTACCAAAATGCTTGTCTAGATGTGCTCTGGCCCTTGACTGGGGGAATGGAAGTGGTGGTTTATATGCAGAAGGTGGGACATAAACTTCAGTTTTGTCCGACGCTCTCTGAGGCTCAACCTCGGTTGGCACCTCGGCCGAAGTGTTCTTCGACTATACTTGGACCGAGGTATTCTTCGTATGTACTGGCATATACCGAGGCACTGGATCTGCAGTTTTCAGTCCACTTCTCGTCGTTATTGCCATGATCTGTCCTTTAGGGTTGTTTTCCGTCCTTGCTGGAAGCTTCCCTGGATCTCTTGGCGCTTTATTCGCATTGTTAAAGAATTGTTGCTCTAAAGCTTTTTGTGCCTTTGAAAATGAAGTCATGGACGTTTCCATAGCATTGAGCTTGATCAAGATAGCCTCCAGCACTGCATCTTTCTTTTCCGGCTGGGACGAGCTTGATCTAGGCTCCTGGCTCTTCAATGGAGTAGAAGAAGAAGAAGAAGAGAGGAAAGGATTAGAAGAGTTGTTTTAATTGGAGTTAGAGTAAGAGTTACCCGAATTTTGATTGTTTGGCCTCCAATTATTGCTGTTGGATCCTCTATTGTTCTTGTAGTTGTTGTTCCGGGAACCGTTATTGTTGTTCTGGTAACCGTTGTTGTTCCTTGAGTTTTGATATCCTTCATCTTCTTTCTTGGTTTGAGCAACCAAAAGGTCTTTCAATTGCTTCACATCATTCTTTAAAGAGGTGAGTTGATCATTGTTTGATGGAGCTTCTTGGAAGTTGACTCTTTTAACTCCATCTTCAGCTCATTGGTGGGAGTATTTCTCCATGTGCAAAGCTTGCTTCTCTATGAACTCCCAAGCTTCGTCAATCGGCATATCCATGAACGTGCCGGCGGATAGTAGTTGAAGGTTGAACTGGGTGTTTCCGTCCAGTCCCTTGAAGTATATCTCCAACAACTCTATCTTTGAAATCCCATGATGTGGGCAATCCAAAAGGATGTCTTTAAATCTCTCCCATGACTTGGACAAACTCTCCTTGTCTTTCATGATGAATGCATTGATTTTCCCTCTCATTTCAGCGGTCTTAGGAGGGGGGGAAAGAACTTAGTTAAGAACTCCGTCGTCATCTCCTCCCAAGTGTTGATTTTTCCGGGAGGGAGAGATTGATACCAAGTAAGCGCCCTATCTTTCAAAGAGAAGTAGAAAGGCCTTAGCTTGTAATTGTTGTTTTCTAGCCTTGAAGGTCTCAAGGTCTCCATCAAGATCTCATAGTTTTGCAGATGTTGATGCGGAGACTCCCTCTCTAGCCCTCCCAACTGGCATTGGCGAATCATGGAAAGAACTTGCGGTCGAAGCTCATAATCATGATCTGCTGGATCACCTAGGTTGACTCTTGGACGCCTTAGTTGCTGGTTAGGTCCATCCTTTGCCCTAGGGTCTGTGGAATACCTGCAAAAAGAGCATCTCGGACTGGTATCCGAGGTAGAAGTATCTCGGCCGGGGCTGCTGGAGCTGGGTCCTGCCTCGGTCGAGGAGCTGGATCTGGTCGAGGTAGATATTGGTCCCGTAAAGTCGCCATATCTGCTTCGATGGCTTATGTCCTTGCGCGAGTTTCTTCCTTTTCTAGTCGTAGTTCTTCTTTACTGAGGCGTAGTTGTTCCAATGCCTCCTTCAATTCGGCCTCAAGATCGCGATTCTCTTGATTGGCCATCTTAGCTTCTTTCAAGCGTCTTTTGGGTGTCTTTTCTGGTTCGGGATCGTAAGGAACAATTTTCTTCCCAGCGCGGGTTCTTTGCATAAACCTACAAGAAAGAACCTGCGAAAGTCACTCAAGTAGAATGGTTAGTAGCAACAGGGGCAAGTGCCCCGAAAGACTACCGCAACCGGCTCGGTCTAGACCAATTCCCCGGCAACGGCGCCAAAACTTGTTCGCTCCTAATGGTGTGTGCAAGCTTTAAATTTATAACCCTAGATGTATGCCTAAAACAAGGATGCGAACCCGCAGTGTACGGGTCAATCGTAGTAAAAGCAAGAATTACGGGGTGTCGATCTCAGGGACTTAGGTGAAACAAAGCAAGTATAGGTTGTCAATGCTACTAATAACCACAAAAGCGATTAAAATAATCAAAGATGATAATGTAGTCAATTAAAGGAAATATGCAAATTCTAGGGATTAAAGCATCTAGTTGTGGTTCCAACTCAAGATCTCAAGATAAGCGGACAAAGCTGAGATTTTGCAAAGGGAGGGTGTTTCTAAAGTGGAATAGATCACCGGGTAAGTCTCACTACTCACTATCCCAAACCAAAGAACCTATCACCGGTAAGTCTCAAGGCACTAAGGAAAGGAATTATAGTCTCAAACCAACACACCAACTAAGAGAATAGAATCAACCTTTACCGGGTAAGTCTCAGGCTAACTCACAAAGATGGAATGAAGGCACACTCAAACCCCAATGAAGGATAAACCTTTATTACCTACACTTATGATCATGGGTAAACAAACAAAGGAATTACCGGGTAAGTTTCATCCTAGGCTTGCATTGAACCAAGAAAGGTATAATAAGAATAGGATTTGACAGACTCTAACACTTAACTCTCAGTTTCGGATCAGAAAAGATCACCTCGATCAATCAAGTTCCATCCCGGCCGAAATGTTCATCGACTGAACGAGATGTTCTAGGGTTAAGGTTAAAGACTCGAGCTTTCAGGGTCCTACTGGGATTTAAGATTATTCTATCATTGTTTTTCCCACAACCTTCAGCCAATCACCCTAGAATCGCACAAGGAAATTAGCCACTCATCATCATGAAAGCAATAATCAAATATATGGGAAGAGAATGAATATTTGAACACAAAAACCTTAAAAACAAGGCTTCAATAACTGAATCAAATATCAAATAAATAAGCGTTCCTTGGATCACAAATCCAACAAGACAAATCAACAAAAGGGAATCTAAGAAAATCTTATAAAACCCTTCACAAAAGCTATAACAAGCTATCAATCCTTCCTTCAATCTTCCTTCCTTCAAAACTCCCAAGAATCCTTCAATTGTTGGATGCTATCAGCCCTCTAAGCATGTATAAGCATGTTTGAACTTGTGGAAAATCCAACCCTTTATATAGGAGAATTATCTTCCTAAGATAAAATATCTTAAAAAGATAATTTCCTAATAAAATATATCCCTATCTCATAAATAGATCCCTAAAATATATAATCTTCCAGAAATCCAGCCCAAAAATATAAGATCTCTCCTTCCAAAAATAAATGATCTCATCCAAGAATAAACGATCTCGCCGCGTCAGGGTATTCGCCTCGGTCGAGACACTCCCTTAGATCACCTCGGTCGAGGTGACTCTGTGGTCAACCGAGGTGGCTCTAAACTGAATGTGAAATCTCTCAAATCTGGTCCAAAGTAAATCTCTTTGTTAATTCCTTGCTTCCTAGATTCTTCCTTAAGCTCCTGAATGTAGCTCCAATGACTCCTTAGCTCCTTTAGCTCCATTTTGATGCAAAACGTGCCATTTTACCTACATTTACAACGAAACTTGGTGTAGACCTCGATTCCCGTAAAGATAGATGAAACGACAATATAATCACATAATATACATTCAAACATATAGATTATTGAAGATAAAACGTCTAAACAGGCCCCAAAATATAGACTATAATTCATGCTATCATGTGCCTTCATCCTACCTTTGAGAGTTAAGCTGAGACTTACCCGGTGATGTTTAGTTTTGTACCCTTAGGTGTGTGTGTTGGTTTGAGTACTCGTACCTCTCCTTATTTCCTTGAGACTTACCCGGTAATAGGAGCTTTGGCTTGGAAAAGTGGATAGTGAGACTTACCCGGTAATCTATCCCATCGTAGAAATACCTTCCCTTTGCAACCTCAGCTTTGTCCATGTTTATCCTTGAGTGATCTTGAGTCGAAACCATAACTAGATACTTTGATCTCTAGAATCTGCTTTCCCCAATCATATTACATATTCTTGTGTTTTCCTTTTGATCATTGCTATTGCATGCTTCTAAGTTGGATTGCTTTGCTGTGTTTATTCTCACCAAATCCCTGAGATCGACTCCGGAATATTAGCCCTTACTACGATAGATCCATACACTGCGGTTCGCTTATCGTTAAGTCTATAATTCAGGATATAGATTTAAAGCTTTTTTTGCACACACACCTTTTGGAGCGAACAATAATGATATCATATAATTCATGTCATCAGATAATCAAAGGGAATTTTTTTTCATACTAGATGTCTTGTTAAAGGGAAGGTGTGTAACATGATTATTGATGGAGGTAGATGTTGCAATATAGCTAGTGTTATTTTGGTCAATAAATTGCAAATTACTACATTTTATCATCCTAGATCATATAAGTTTCATTGAATGAATGATTGTGGTGAATTGAAAGTGAACAAGCAAGTTAAAGTTACCATCACTTTAGGTAGATGTGAGGATACTATTACTTGTGATGTTGTACACATGCAAGCATGCCATATTTTTTTAGGGCATCCATGACAATTTGATAGAAGAACTAAGCATGATAGGTACTAATAGACATTTGTTTGTGTTTAATGATCAAACCCTAACCCTTAAACCCATGACTTCATTGCAGATTATTGAATGTTGTGAGAAAAAGAAGGAAAAGAGCAAGGAGCAAAAATTTGGGAAGAGAAAGGGAGGAGAAACTCAGTCCAACGAAGAATCTCGCCCTAGTGAAAATTAAGGCTACCTTACTCCAAACCATCATAAACCTTCTAGATGAGTTTTGTGATGTGTTTCCGGATGAGATTCTAGCAAGACTTCCACCTTTTCGAGGCATTGAGCATCAAATTGACTTAATTCCAGGTGCTACACTTCCAAATTGTCTAGCTTATAGGATGAATCCTCAGGAAAATCAAGAGATTCAAGATCAAGTTAAGGATCTCTTAGATAAAGGTTATATGAGAGAAAGTTTGAGTCCATGTGTTGTTCCTGTCCTTTTGGTTCCCAAAAAGGATAATACATGGAGGATGTGTGTTGATTGTAGGACAATCAATAACATCACTGTTAAGTATTGTCATCTCATTCTCAGATTGGACGATATGCTTGATGAGCTTAGTGGATCCACCTTGTTCTCTAAGATTGACCTTAAGAGTGGATATCATCAAATCAGAATGCGGGAAGGAGATGAATGGAAGACGGCGTTCAAGACTAAGTGTGGTCTATATGAGTGGTTAGTTATGCCTTTTGGTTTGACTAATGCTCCTAGCACATTCATGAGGTTGATGAAACTACGTCAATCATTGGTAGATATTTGGTGGTTTAATTTGATGACATCCTCATCTATAGTAGATCACTTAAGGAGCATTCAGGGCACTTAAGGGAAGTACTTGGAACTCTTAGAACTGAATTGGTGTATGCAAATATTAAGAAATGTGAGTTTAGTACTAATGAAGTTATTTTTCCTTGGTTTTGTAGTGAGTACAAGGGGGGTCTAGAGGTAGATGAAAAGAATATTTAGGCCATCCAAGAGTGGGCAACGCCGACCACTATAGGACATGTTCGAAGCGTCCACGGACTTGATACCTTCTATAGACGTTTTGTACGAGACTTTAGCACCATAGTAGCCCCACTTACGTCAATAATGAAGAAGAAAGTACAATTTGTGTGGGGAGATGCTCAAGAGAAGGCATTTAAGGAGTTGAAGTGGTGGGTATCCCATGCACCTCTTCTAGCACTTCCGGACTTTACTTAACCCTTTGAAGTCGAACGTGATGCTTCCGGGATTGGCATTGGAGGATTACTCATGCAAGAAGGTAAGCAACTTGCGTTTTTAGTGAGAAATTAAAATAAGCATGCTTAAGCTATTCGACCTATGATAAGAACTCTATGCTTTATTTCGGGTATTTAAGACATGTCACATTATGTTTGGCCTAATGAATTCGTCCTACGTACAGATCATGAGTCCTTGAAGCATTTTAGGCGTCAAGATAAGTTAGATAGGAGGCATGATAGATGGATGGAGTTTATAGAGACTTTTCCTTACATCATTAAGTATAACAAGGGTAAGGATAATGTTTTAGCTGATGCTTTTTCTAGGATACATTATTTGATCACTACTATGAATTCTAAGGTTTTATATTTCTATTAAATTAAGGATCTATTCGTTGATGATGCTAATTTTGGAGGTATTTATAAACATTGTAAGTCTCGAGGTTCCTTAGATAAATTCTACTTGTTTGAAGGATTTTTATTTAAGGTTGATAAGGTGTGTATTCCTAGATGTTCTCTTAGGTTATTGCTTGTTGAGGAAGCCCATATGTGAGACTTAATAGGACATTTTGGGAGAGATAAGACATATCACACGTTGCAATCATATTTTTATTGGTCTCATATGCTTAAGGATTTAGAGAACTGATTAAGAGATGTCTTGTGTGTTTAAAGGCTAAGGCTAGATTGAAATCCCATGGCTTATACACCCCCTTACCTACGTCTACCTCATCATGGTTAGACATTAGTATGGATTTTGTTGTAGGATTACCAAGGACTAAGAAGGGGAGAGATTCGATTTTTGAGGTTGTAGATTGTTTCTCTAAGATGACTCATTTTATTGTTTTGCATATGACCGATGATGCTTATAATGTACCTAACTTATTCTTTACGGAATTAGTTAGATTACATGGAGTACCTAGGAATATTGTGAATGATAGGGATGTTAAGTTCCTTAGTTTCTTTCGGAAGACTCTTTGGGGAAAGCTAGGAACTAGGTTGCTATTTTCGACTTCTAGTCATCCTCAAACGGATGGTCAAACGGAGGTTACTAATAGGACTTATCTACCATTTTACGGGCTATTTTGAAGGATAATTTGAATGCTTAATTGGTAGGATGCCTTGCCTCATGTGGAATTTGCTTATAATCAAACTATACATTCTTCTACTAACCTAATGTCTTTCGAGTGTGTATGATTTGAATTATGTGGCCCCTTTTGATCTTATATCGTTGCCTTGGGAGGAGTGAGTAAATTTTAATGCAGGAAAATAAGTGGAGTTCATTCAAGAGTTGCATTCAAAGACACACATAAGGTTAGAGGAGAAAGGAAAGCTAGTTGCGGCAAAGGCTAATAAAAGTCGCAAGGAATTGCTATTCAAGCCAGGAGATCTAGTTCGGTTGCATCTAAGGAAAGAAAGGTTCCCGGAGAAGAGGAAGTCGAAGCTCTCACCTCGAGGAGATAAAACATTCAAGGTGTTACGTAAGGTTGGTAACAACGCTTATGTATTGGAGATTCCGGAGGAGTATGGCGTGAGCCCTACCTTTAATGTAGGAGAATTGACTCCTTTTGTATCTAGTGATGATCATGGTGATAATTCAAGGACGAATCCATTTCAAGAAGGGGTGTATGATAATGTACCATCCCCTACAACCCCCACTACACAAGGACCTATCACTAGATCAAGATCAAGAGCTATCAAGGAGAAGGAGTCTTAACCATTACCATCACCTACCATGGAAGGAGCAATTACTAGATCCAAAGCAAGAACCATTCAAGAAGAAGTTTCTAGCTTGTTGGCATCTTCAGCCTCTATGGAGACTATTGGTTATTTATTTATGCCTAAGTCTTCCTTAGTCATACTGATGACAACTCCAGCCATGGAGACCATTGTGGAGGAGCCATACACGTGTGTGGATAGAAAGGAAGACAAGAGTTGAAGCTTGGAGAGCTTCTAGTTATTTATTAGACATTTTAATACCTTTAAAGCTCTAGACATTATAAAAGTATCTTTTATCTTATATTTTTAGGATTATTTTTATTCTTTTATTTGGAGGATTTTCGGCTATAAATACCTCACTAGCTCCGACTTTTGTCATTAGATTAATATTCATCCATATTTTGAGAGATACTCGTTACTTCGTTTATGAAGTTTTCATTTTATTCATTCTTATTCAATCAAAAAGAAAGTCTTTGATTGAATCGTTGCGAGTCCTTGCTAGATTGTTCTTGTGTGTGTTAATCTTCTTAAAGATTGGTGCTCCTAGTCGATTCTAGTCTCTCCCTGTGCTTGTCTCGATTTGAAGACTTGTGTAAGGTTGAAGAAGGAAGGGTTAAGGTAATTCTGTAACACCCCGAATCCGCGGGATATCGGGATGCTACGGGCGAGACCTCACAATGGGTCCCGACCCTTAGCTTGACAATAATTTCACCAGACCTTTCCAACATGGCACAAATAAAGGCAAAACCGTAAATCATTTATAATGCAAATGGTAAGAAACCCGAAAGACTGCAACAACAAACTTCAACCGAGGTACAACTAAAAAGCAAACGCCAAACACGCGGCACACAAAACGTAATAACCGAAAGACAAAACACAATTCAACTCCAACTCAAAAACCCTTCCTGAAAGTATGGACCCCGCTGCCCACCCTTCCGGATCTCTCGGCCGCATTTCTAACCTGCAAGGCAATCTACAACATTCTGTTTAAAACCGTTAGCTCATATTCAAAGCATTAGAAAATCAGTGGGATAGGCACAAACACAAGTAAATCATCATAAACACACAACATACTCAAAGCACACCAATCTGGTTTATTATCTTTATTACTATTAAGTCATATCCCATTCTAATTCAACTTCTTTTGTGACACGAAAATCTCCCAAAACTCGCCTCGGTCCCTTCTTCCGGCAATGGAACGGTTCGGATGCCTCCGACCGTCTAACCAGCACGGGCCAGTCGCCGAGAACCTCCTAGCTCTCGCAAGAGCTAGGTAGTGATGTCACCGCCCGTTATCATACACTTGGGCCAAATAATATAACGGTCGGTAATCCTATTTTCGGTTTAGTTGTTATAAGCAATAAATAATAAACACACACCACCCAACACACATCAATGCTAATACAAGGAATACGAGCTAAGTAAATTCGGAGACTTACCTCGTCACCACACTCAACTCACAACACTCTCGCTTCCTTAGGGAGAAGCCCATAACCTGCTCACAAAAAGATAATTATATCAACAACAACCCACTCACAATAGAAGTCTAAGACTTCTATACAAATGATCTACACAAGACCATTTGACTCTCAATTCTAGGACCGCATCCTAGAATCCCTCATGCTCACATCACACTTCTATACAAATGATCTACACAAGACCATATGATCTCACAAACAAAACCCACAACACATACTAGGCTAAACATGCCTAGTCTCAACAACTCAACGGTAACCACTCTATGCTAGGATACGCATATCCTAGCCCACAACCTCACAACCATAAACTCACAATCTCACCCTCACAAGCCTCACAAGGAACAGCCTACACTCATCCCATGTACCACTCAGAAACATACATCCTTAGTCCTCAAAACATTCCAACAACCTCTTCATACTCGCTTAGGGTCCACAAGCCATTACATGGCATTCCAACTATCCTAGGTCAAAGCCTAGCATGCTTCTATCAACAACACTCTCTAAGATCATCTAAGAATACATCCTCGAGGTAGGGAACTCACCAAGCAAAGGCACGGGATCGGAAAGAAGAAGAGCAGCCGCAAAAGGGGAAAGAAGACCGTAAGGGAGGGCTGACAGAACCATCAGCCACCCCTGCGGCTCAGGCTGGCCGCCCCTGCGGTCGAACAACAAAGCCGATTCCGCCATGGTTTCTTCGGTGGATCCTTGATGTGTTGATGCCTCCTAGCTTTCTTGCTCCACCATGGACGCTCTCCACACACCACATCATCACAAAAGACGTCCCAAACTCGATCTCAAACACATGCAAGCCAAAGGAAAGAAAACAAGATGAAGTTATGGCTTCCACCATTGAAGCTTGAGGAAGAAGATGAAGATGAAGGGGAAGAAGGAGCTTACTGTTGAACTCGGATTTGCACATCACCTCCTTGTTGGACATTTACACAAGAAGACGAGAAGGAAGGATCATCAAGAGCTTCTCTAATGTCAAGGATGGAAGAAGAGAGCACAAGAAAGAAAGTGGGAAAGGAGTTCAACGTGAATGAGGAAGGGAAAAAGAGAAGTGACAAGGCTTCCACAAAAGAGGGAACCCAAAGGTCAGTTGACCTATCCTCTCATTTTATGCTAGGAACCGAGGGGTCCAAAAGCAAGAGTGACATAACGAGGGGTCGGAACGAGATTTAGGAATAAAACTCGACGCTCAGCACTTCGTGCCTGCAGGAAAGATGAGCCGTGCCTGCGGGAAGGTCGATAAACCGCTCATCACTCGGAATAAAATCCGGATGTTACAAACTCATTGTTTGGGCTTTGATCCAATTGATCAAGGTTCTTGCAAGTATATCTTGATTCTTTTATTCCTATATATTTCATGCATCATTCATTCCATATTCACCTCTAATCTCTCCATGTACATCAACCATACCTTGCCATTCTTATTTCCTTTATTTCGTGAATATCTCGCTACTCGCCATCTTGATCTCAACCGAGATTTTATCACCGATATTATTCAAGTTTAAAGCTTTCGTGGGTTTTCAATCTACATCCGTCAATTGCGGCCACAACTCTGCATCATGGAAATTTGATAAACACTTGCGAAGATGACAAAATGATGGAATCACTTCATGGTAAGAAGAAATCATGAATCACTACTATAATGAATGAAAGTAAAACTACATATAAATATTCCACGTAACCATCAAATATGGACCTTGCTATAGACAAACAAAGACTGTGTTAATCAACCTGATTATGCTCTTTCAATAGTTGTGTCAAGTACAAGGAAAACCCTTTAAGAACTTAAAAATACGGAAAGGACAAGTAAAGTTTTATTTTTGGTGTCTGAGCTAGAAAAGGTACAATGACCAAACTTTCTATGATAATTAGAAATCCTCGGAGTAAAAGGTAGGATTCAATCCCTTAAACCAAGTTCGTTCCTTTCAATATTTCAAATAAAACAACCCCGTTGGGCATTGCGTAAGACTTTTATCTAAATCCATTATAAACACCACTTCTTTTGTAGGTAAATAAAAGATGAAAACAAAGTACTTCGAAAAGAAGAAAGTTCATAATCTCAATTCATAAATCATATATGCAATATAAATCAAACCATTATAGGGATCATCCAATCCTTAGAACAAGAGAGATTAGCTAGACATGATTGAATATTAAACATAATCTATTATATATAAAATCAGCATAAACAAACTCTGAATATTTGGCTCCAACACAACAAGGTGAACCTTCTACTATAACACTACTTGGAGGCTACGGGATTCAAGGTTAGATGGTGAGATATCGGATACTAATATCCTAGGTTGATACATGCTTATATAGGGCCCAAAAATTGGAGTTTTAAGGTTACAAAATATATCATTCCAAAGATAAGATCTTTTGATATAATCTTGAATCCTCAACGCAATCTAGACGGTATCCAAACAACATAGAGACGGCTTAGGAGAAGTCATACATCCGTCTGGCATCTCGTCTCACAAGAAGTATGGACTTGGGCTAGACTAGATCGAAGCAGGGTTGCATGATGTGGATTATGAACTCCATACGGCATAGGAAGCCGTCTTACATGCCATTTAGCTCATGATCTTGCTTCGATTCTCGATCTTGTCTTCAAGTCATCCTCGGATGACTTCGTGTTACAAATTCCTCAGTCTTGTATGATGTTCCTCTTATATTTGGTACAATTTATGTCGAAAATGGATAAAACACAAAATGGTCAAGCTAGTCATCAAAATATGAATAAAAAATTTGTACTATTTGTTAAATATAAAAGAGCTTGCATGAAATGTATGACTGTAAAGGCTATACTTTATTAAAGTTTTAAAAGTAACATTGAGGTTTTTTGACTACGTTCCCAATGCTGGCGTTGAATATGTTGGCGTCATCGCGGTTACTTTAACCCGGCCCTTCATTAAATACCCTCATGCGGTCATGTTGCCCTCCGACCCCCTAGTTCACATCGTACTCTCTCTCTCTCTCTCTCTCTCTCTCTCTCTCTCTCTCTCTCTCTCTCTCTCTCTCTCTCTCTCTCTCCGGGAGTTGCTTTATAATGCCTTAGAACCTTAGTAAAGGTGGTAAATGCATTATGCTTCTTCTTCGAGCCACAACTGATCAGTATACGCCAACATGTTTAGTGAGTTCTCCCCATCTTTTTCTCCATCTATCGCTCTTTTTTCTTCTTTTTATAAATTTCTTCTTCATTAAGATGACCACCTTACCCATCTTCATCTCTCATCTGACCCTTGAGCTTTTAAGGACGGTCTTGTAGTTGCTCTTTTGATTTTAGATTATTATTCTATGTTTGGTTGTGATTACATTACTAGATTTTGTAATACTGTTCTCTTTCCTGGGAACACCTAGCAGCGAAAAGGCTTGGTTTTGTGCCCTAGAAGACGGTTTTTGGTGGTTTGATTATGGAGGTTGAAGCTTCTATACTGAATAATGAGGCTGAGAATGTTGCTCTTAATTGTGGATATTGTATTGTGGAAGGGAGTGAAGGATTGGGCATGAGAAGCGACGCGGAGAATAGGGATAAAAATCTAGTTTTGGACAGTAATGTAACTCCTGGAGAAGGGAGTACAGAGATGAAAACGGGATTGAATACAAAAACAAAGGAAAAGGATCTAAAGAAGAAAGAGGAGAGCCTGATTCCTGAAATGAAAGAGGGTCCTTCTCTTGCTTTTGCTATAGGGTGCGATGAACCTAATTAGGGGGAGACCTTGAAAGAGCAAGAAAGGGTAGGAGGAAATGATAAGTATTGGAAGGAAGTCATGACCGGGGATGCAAGGAGGGGTCAAAAGAGGGATAGGGTTTATATGAATGCTTTGGTGGGGAAGATGAAGTTATCATATCCTTTTGGCCCGGATGGAGATCCATGTTTCGAGATTGATCCCATTATCGATGAAACTCTTATAAGAGATTGGAAGTTGTCCATAGTCTTCAAAGTGTTGGGCATCCCGATAGCTTTTCCGGTCATAAAAAGGAAAATAAAGGAGTTGTGGAAATTTGGAGACAATATTAAGCTAATAGACCTCGATAAAGAATATTTTGTGGCAAGATTCAAGAACGAGAATGAACTATTAATGGTGTTAATGGGTGGCCCATGGTCGGTGTTTGGTTGATGTCTGATCTTGGATTTTATGACCACTGAACACATCTCATTTGCACCAACATGGATTAGGATAATGGGAGTTCCCATGCAATGATTTAATGAGGCAATTCTCTAGAACCTAGCGATTGGAACTGGAAAGCCGATTACCATGAATCCAAAAACTCTCAATCTGAATAGAGGACGATTTGCTAGGATATGTGTCGAACTGGATTTAAGCAGACCCTTGCGTCTTCATCAATCGAAAGCGTTGGTCTATTTAATATGAGGGTTTGCACTTATTATGCTTCAAATGTGGAAGATATGACCACTATGCCTCACAATGCCAATTCAAATGGGTGAGCAAGATAGTGGACAAAATAAGCATGAAGAACCATATGTGAATAGTAAAGAGGCTTAGCAACCTGTGAGGGAGACTACGTCACCGGAAATTGCCCTTTCGGTGGTTCAGTGTGACAAGTAGTTTGGTTCATGGATGTTGGTGGGGAGAAGGAATAAAGTTCAAAAGGGAAAGATATTATTAATCCTTATTGTGGGAAAGTGGGAGGTAATAGTAAATATCCCACTTCCATCCTCAAGGAACGAATTTGCAAGGTAACGATAATTATGAGAAGCAGGTGGATGGGAAATATATAGGAATTAAAGGTGGGGCCAAAAGTGGAGAGGACAAAGTCAAAGGTAATGAAATCAATGTAGAACAATATTGCTAGTACAAGTAAGGCATTGAGTTCACAAAAGAGAGAGGGAGTAGTTTTCGATGAAGAGGCACTTATAGATAGGGATCTTACTTGGATAAAAAGAAGATCCGTAACAAGATGAGAAATGAGAGGAGGAAAACTTCCCGGAAAATAAAGGTTAAAGAGGCAGATAAAATGGAGAACGCCACATTGAAAAGACAAAGACCCGAAAAAGAGTCACAGCTTTTGTGTTGTCAGATGCAAAGGAACGTAGAAACGGACCAAAAGATAAAAATAAGGCCTTATATGGAGAGGTTATGGAAGAAGAGGGGGAGAAAGGAACTCTCAACGGGATGAATCTAAAGAAATAGCAAACTCTAGAGCTCTGTATATCGAGGGAGACAACCAAGACAAAGTTTTAGCGCCTAGTGCGGTTAGTCCTAACATGGGGAGCATGATGATCCATCCTACAACTCAGGAATCCATATGTCACGCTAGGAATTAGCACAAAAAGCTTTAAATTTATAACTCGAACTAAATCCTAAACTACCTAGCGAAACCCGCAGTGTACGGGTCGTTTTGTAGAAAGGAAAGTATTCCGAGGTCGAACTCAAGGACTGAGGTGAAACTAAGTCATTCAATGATCGAAAATAGTGTGAATCTAGACTTAGATAAGATGAGGAATAAAGAAAATGGAAAACACAATGTTTTTGGAGGGTTTTGGGTGATCAAACAAGATCACAAATATGTGAACACAATCAAGCAACACAAACACACACTAACACAAAAGATATGAGAATGGAAGTAACAAAGCGGATTCTAGGGGTCGGAAATTCCGGTTATGGCATAGATCTCAAGTTATCTATTCATTCTTCGGATCATTCATGATATGTTGGGATTAAGTGTTTCTAATTTGGGATCAATCTCCGGGTAGGTCTCATGGTCCAACTAATCCACACCTAAGGTCTCATTACCGGGTAAGTCTCTAAGAACCTAAGGATAGGAATTTAACACAAACCGGATTGTTAAATTAGGGATCTAACCTATCCTTACCGGGTAAGTCTCGGAAAGGGAAGTCCTAATCAACTATCCTAGCACATTTAATCCAATGGCGGCTTATTAGGCTCACCATTACCTAAGGTTTTGCCATTTTAGATTCTAAGAGCAAGGATTACCGGGTAAGTCTCTCCTAACACTTAGTCGCTACACTAGGACACCCTAGGGTAGGTTAAACTCAGCAAAAACTTAGGGTTTCAACAATTTTAATCATCTAAGGTAAAATCCTTCGAATCAGGAAGAATCACGGTTTGTTCTACAGAAACCACGACCGTGGTTCTACAAGAACTACCCGTGATTTCTAACAGTAGCTACGTTCATAAGCAAAAATCATCCAAAGGTAAATCTAAGTCCGTCCTATCATAGATCTAGCCATAACCATCCTTTCCTTACCCTAGAATCACATCAATTTAGCCTACAACATTCATCATGGAAATCAAAGCAAACAAACATAGAATCATAACCTCCATTGCAAGAATATGAAAGGAAAGAGATGAACAATGAACTTCAAGAACAAACAAATCCGAAAATGGAATTAGAAAAACTTACAACCCTTCCAAAAGAAGGTTTTAAGGGATTACAAGCTCTAGAAATAGAATCCGAAATACAAGAAAGCTATGGTGTGTTCTTCTCTCCTCTTCAATGGAACCTTTCTTCTTCTTTTGCACTTTCCTTCCTAGAAAAATCCTTCTTCCTTGAGAATATATTTGTTAGAGAAATGGATAATGGATGAGCTGCTCCCAAACTACCCCAGCTGCCTCAAACAACCCATCAAGGACCACTTTTATAACAAATTGTGCATGAGCTGGCCATGAGAGTCGTGGCACAGCTGTCACGAGAATCTGGCAAAATCCACGGTCATTTCCACGGCCGTGGTTCGTCAGGGAACCGTGATTCTGTGCAGAAACTTTGCCTTGGATCATTAGGCTGTGGTTTGGTGCATGGCTTGTGTTGGCAAGGTTCCATGAGTCTCCTTAGCCCTTGGCTTGCACTCCAATGAGTCCAGAAGTGTGTCATCTAAATGAACGACCCTCAAACGCATCGTTTTAGCTCTAAACTTCCCGAAATACCTACAAAACGCACACAAGTCCGTGTAGACGTCTATCTCGACAAAATACGTGAATTGGGTGCAAAACGTCTTGAACCAATGCTAGATTGTGCATGAATGAGCGAGAATTCTATCTAAATGTGCACCTAAAACTATGCTATAAATCGTGTTATCAAAATACCCCATACTTAAGGTTTGCTCGTCCCCGAGCAAATTCCCAACTATAGATTAAGAGATGACATGATTTATGTATGCAGAAAAATGGCAAAATCTCTTTGGTTTTGTGCTTCTACTATTGGATCACCTTCATAGTCATGATCATTGGCAATTGGATAAGCAATTATGTATCAAACAATAAGGGCATGGAAAGACAATTGTACTTAACTCAAAAGCATGCATGAGATGGGAGGACGGAGATGTCAAGAAGATCAAGAGTCTATCCAATCTAGATTACTAAGTCTTACAAACATGCAAGTAGGTCATAAGGGCTTGTGGCATAAAAGGCCAAGAAACGTTGTAATTGGGAGGGGAGTTTTCTAGGTATGTGATGCTAATCCGGGAATGGCACTAACTTCACTTCCTTGTCCTCGATCAACTTTCCCCAAGTGTGTATTTTTCCCTATCTTGCTTTCTTTTCTTTTTCTTTAACTCATTTTTGAGACAATGGCATTGGTGTACAATAGCCGAAACCTCGGTGATTAGCCATCCTCGGGCTTTTTCTCTTTTTCGAGGTGCATCCACACCGGGCACACATACCAAAGCTCGTTAGGGCTATTGGCTCATTTGACTTTGGCAAGGCACCAACACCCGATTATGTGAAGTGTACCGAGTTACTTGTCATTTAAACCAACGCCCCCAAACCTATTTTGGCTACACTTCCACAATAATTTCAGCATTTCATTCACGACATTCTTTTCATTACATCTTCACCCCGCACTTGCTTTTTACACATTCAAACACACTAGCATGCTCCTATTCCTGGATGGGTTTAAAAGGAGGTTTGATTTTATATCAATTGAGGTGCTCAAGCAATCATGATCAAGATGAGAAGTAGAGAAAGATGAAATGCCTTATTCATTCCTAGATGGTATGCAAGAACTATCATGTAATTTCGATTTTCAATACTCAATCCATTCTAGGCAATCATCATGATCTCAAGTCATTCATGGAATTCAAGAGAAGTAGTTCAAGTCCACATATGCATTTATCAATTCAACACATAAGGCCATTCATAGCCAATCTCAAGACAAGTTTCATCATTAGGATCATATCCAAGCCTAGAAAGCACAAAAATTTTTAAATTTTCTGATTTTTATGGAATTTTTGGTTTAAGTATGTACAATGCAAGACATGTGCAAATATTAACCTATCCTAGATGCTCATCATGCAAAGGATCATGCGAACCCCACCCCATACTTAGAAACACATTGTCCCCAATGTGTAAATGAAGTAGAGAGAGTGAAAGAAGGTTCTCACAATGTAAAATTGTTTGCTACGGTACTTGGGAATTCTCAAGAGAATTGATGTTGGATGATCCTTTCAACCATGGTAGGGAGCTCTAAGCATCCTTCAAGCTTTGAAGCCCGCGCTAGGCACCGCTAGCCGTCCAAGTTCCGCGTCCGCTCCACCCATGATTGGTGAGGGTTTCATCATCATCATTTCCAAGAAAGGCTTCCAATGCCACTAATGTTCTAGCACACATAAAACACACACAAAGCACACAAAAACAGAAAAAATCTAAACAAAAATGAAAAGGGAAAATGTTACCGATGGGTTGCCTCCCACCAAGCGCTTCTTTAAGGTCATTAGCTTGACCAAACTCGGGAGCGTCTATGCAAGGTGAAGCGGGGCAATCATGTCTATCGGGGCTCCCGGAATGTACTTCTTCAAGCGATGCCCATTCACTTTGAAATCTCCACAATGCTCCCCTCCTATTTCAATAGCTCCGTGGGGAAAGATCTTCTTCACCACATATGGCCCGGTCCATCTTGATTTGAGCTTTCCGGGAAAGAGCCTTAGCCTTGAGTTAAAGAGAAGGACAAGATCTCCTTCACTCAACTCCTTTGGGATGATCCTCTTGTCATGCCACCTTTTGGTTCTCTCCTTGTAAATCCGGGCATTCTCATAAGCTTCCAACCGGAGCTCCTCAAGGGCATTGATATCAAGCAATCTCTTCTCTCCCGCCTCCTTGAGGTCAAAATTTAGCCACTTAATGGCCCAATAAGCTCTATGCTCCATTTCCACCGGAAGATGGCAAGACTTGCCATAGACCAACTTGTAGGGAGTGGTGCCAATAGGTGTCTTGAAGGCGGTTCTATATGCCCATAGTGCGTCATTGAGCTTCATGGCCCAATCCTTTCTTGTCCTAGACACCGTCTTCTCAAGGATGGCCTTGATCTCTCGGTTGGAGATCTCCACTTGGCCACTAGTTTGGGGGTGGTAAGGTGTTGCCACCTTATGAGTCACCCCATACTTAGCCAAAAGTGCTCCAAAATTCCTATTTGTGAAGTGCTTCCCTCCATCACTAATGATCACCCTTGGTGTTCCAAACCTAGGGAAGATCACTCGGTTGAAGAACCGCACTACCACCTTGGCATCATTTGTAGGAGAGGCGATTGCCTCTACCCATCTTGACACATAGTCCACCGCCAATAGGATGAAGAGATTGCCGCATGAAGAAGGGAATGGTCCCATGAAGTCTACACCCCACACATCAAAAATCTCAACTTCTTGGATGTTATTCAAGGGCATTTCATTCCTCCTTGAAATGTTTCCCGTCCTTTGGCAAGCATCACATGCCGCTACAAAACCTTGCACATCTCTAAACAAGTTAGGCCAATAAAAACCGGATTGCAATACCTTTGCACACGTTTTGTGTGAGCTAGCATGGCCTCCACATGGTAGGGAGTGACAATGCCGGATCACACTTTCCATTTCATCTTCCGGTATGCATCTTCTAAGCACCCCATCCGGGCCTCTCTTGAATAGAAGTGGCTCACTCCAATAGTAATGCCTTACATCGTTGAAGAACTTCTTCCTTTGTGCATACGTTAATCCGGGAGGCACTTCCTCACACACCAAGTAATTCACAATGTCGGCATACCATGGCTCACTTCCTCTAGCCGCTTGGAAAAAGCACTCTTCCACCATTTGCAATTGTTCATCCCGGAATGAATCATCTATCGGGATGTTGTCTTTCCCAAGCTCCAATGGTGGGAGTCTACTAAGGTGATCCGCCACCGAGTTCTCGGATCCCTTCTTGTCTCGTATCTCTAAATCAAACTCTTGAAGAAGAAGGATCCACCGAATCAACCTTGGTTTGGCATCCTTCTTTGTAAGTAGATAACGGATCGCCGCATGATCCGTATAAACTATGACCTTCGCTCCAACAAGGTATGGGCGGAATTTCTCAAATGCATACACCACCGCTAACAACTCCTTCTCGGTAGTAGCATAATTGAGCTGGGCATCATCTAGCGTCTTGCTAGCATAGTAAATAGCATGAGTGCGCCCTTCTTTCCTTTGCCCCAAACTGCTCCAACGGCCACATCGCTTGCATCGCACATGATCTCGAATGGTAGACTCCAATCCGGAGGTTGCATGATAGGTGCGGAGATCAAGGCATTCTTCAACCTACAAAAAGCTTCTAGACAATCTTTGGAAAAGACAAAATCAACATCCTTCATTAATAGGTTAGTGAGAGGCTTAGAGATTTTAGAGAAATCTTGAATGAACCTCCGGTAAAAACCGGCATGCCCTAAGAAACTCCTTACCCCCTTCACCGAGGTAGGTGGTGGCAACTTCTCTATCGTTTCAATCTTAGCCCTATCAACCTCAATGCCACGGTTAGACACCAAGTGTCCTAACACAATCCCTTCACTTACCATGAAGTGGCATTTCTCCCAATTTAAGACAAGATTTGTCTCCTCACATCTTTGCAACACTAATGACAAATTAGCCAAGCAATCATCGAAAGAAGAACCATAAACAGAGAAATCATCCATGAACACTTCCATGATATTTTCTATGTATTCCGAAAAGATAGCCATCATACACCTTTGAAAGGTGGCGGGTGCATTACACAACCCAAATGGCATTCTCCTATATGCAAAGGTACCCCATGGACATGTAAAAGTCGTTTTCTCTTGGTCATCGGGGTGGATAGGGATTTGGAAGAATCCACTATACCCATCTAAATAGCAAAAATGAGAGTGTTGAGCTAACCTTTCTAGCATTTGGTCAATGAAGGGGGGGGGAAGTGATCTTTCCTAGAGGCCATGTTTAACTGACTATAATCTATACACATCCTCCATCCCGTGACCGTCCTAGTTGGTATTAGTTCATTATTCTCATTGGTTACTACCGTCATCCCACCCTTCTTAGGCACTACATGAACGGGACTAACCCACTTACTATCCGAGATAGGGTAGATAATTCCCGCATCTAGCAACTTAATGATTTCCTTTTTGACCACCTCTTTCATTATAGGGTTCAATCTCCTTTGATGTTCAATAGAGGGTTTGTGGTTATCTTCCATCATTATCTTATGCATGCACAAAGATGGCTTAATGCCAACCAAATCATCAATAGTATAACCAATGGCTTTCCTATGCAATCTTAGTTCATGCAACAATTTAGCAAGTTCATCATCACTCAAACATGCATTAACAATCACCGGATATGTAGAATTATCACCAAGAAATGCATACTTTAAATGAGAGGGGAGGGGTTTAAGTTCAAGTGAGGGAGGACCTTTATCGGTTGAAGACGATCCAAATAAGGTTGGATGAGATGAATCCAAAGCAATTGAAGACTCCCCCTGGCTCCTAGAAGCTTGATCATCATCAAGAGCTGATTCAGGGGAAACCACGGTTGGAATCACTGGTTGCTCAGCTTCCACGGCCGTGGTTCTTGCCAAGCTTGCTTCTCGGAGTTGTCTAGAGAGTTTGACGGCCGTGGTTCTTGCATCTCGACCATGGAACTTGCAGCTGTTCACCACCTCTTCGTGGCTCTCAAATCCAACTCTTGGCTCCTCTTCCAATGCCTCCAAGGCTTTGATTTCCTCATTGCATTCCTCCTCAATGTCTTCCTCCATCATACTCAAGGTAAGGACCTTCTCCAAGGGGTCCTTGATCAAAATCGAGCTTACCATTTCTCTAGATTCTTCTTGCTCGACTATGTTGAAGATATCTTCATCAAGGGTTGGCCCTTTCATCATTGTGGACAGCTTGAACTTGATGTTCTCCTCTCCAATGTTGAAGGAGAGAGTCCCGTTCTTGCAATCCACTAAACACCCGGAGGTGGCTAGGAAAGGTCTTCCTAGGATGATGGGAACCGGGTAATCCGCCGGAATGTCCAACACTACAAAGTCGATAGGCACATAGAATCCTCCCAATTGCACCGGGATGTCCTCTAGAATCCCAACCGGATGAGTAATAGAGCGATCCGCCATATAGAGGATCATCTTGACTGGTTTTGGCTCTCCTAACCCGACCTTGTTGCTAAGTGCAAGCGGTATGATGCTTACACTCGCCCCAAGATCACAAAGGGCCTCGTACTTCACGTCTCCTACTCCAATTGGAACGCAAAAAGATCCCGGATCTCTTAGCTTGGGAGGCATTTCCTCCTTCATCGTTTGGATCAACTCCGAGGATCTCTTGGTCATCCTAATCTCCCCATACTCTTCCAACTTTCTTTTGTTGGAGAGTATTTCTTTCAAGAACTTTCCGTATGCCGGCATTCCTAAGATGGCATCCATGAACGGAATGTTAATATGTAACTTGGACATTAGTTCAAGGAACTTACCAAAGTGATTGTCCAAACGAGCTCTTGCTCTTGATTGTGGGAACGGTAGTGGTGGCTTGTATGGGGGCGGTGCCACATAGGTTGGCTCTACATCCTTGCTCTTGCCTCCATCTTCTTGCTTTCTTCCCTCTTCTACCACTACTTGCTTTCCCTTAGCTTGGTCCTTGGGTAAAGGATCCTTCATACTCAACCCACTCCTCGTTGTGATAGCCAAAACTTGGCCTCTTGGGTTGTCTTCGGTTCTTCCGGGAAGTTTTCCCGGATCTCTATGTGCTTCACCCGCCTTTTGAAAGACTTGTGCTTCCAAGACCTTTTGAGCCTTAGAAATTGAGGTAACGGTGCTCTCAAGTCCACTCAACCTTCCTAGCAATTGCTCAAAAATGACTTCGGTCCTATCCTTTGAAGGTTGAGAAAAACCGGGTGGAGGTTCTTGTGAAGCTCTTTGTGGTGGAGTTGTGCTTGTGGAGGTGGGAGGGTTCAAGGCTCCATCCGGGTTAGAGTAAGAAAATCCGGGATGGTTGTGGTTTGGCCGGTAATTGTTGAATTGCCGGTTGTTGTTGAAATTTCTTGGGCCTTGATAATTGTTGAAGTTACCCCTTCCCATGTAATTGATATCTTCCTCCTTGGAAGACAAGTTTGCTTGTGGAAGCACTTGAGGAGTTGTTTGGCTCTTCAAGGTTGTGGTGCACAATTCTCTCAAGGATTTCAACTCGTTGTTGATGGCGTCAAGCTTGAAATTGCTCATGGTGACTTCACTCACCTCATATGCTCCCGCCTTTCTTCCTTCACTCTTCCTATGAGAGTACTTTTCAATCACTAGAGCTTGCTTCTCCACAAACTCCCAAGCATCATCTACATGTTTCTCCATAAATGTCCCACCGGAAAGTGATTGAAGCTTGAATTGACTATCTTCATCAAGTCCTTTGAAGTAGATTTCTAATAGCTCAATTTTCGGTATGCCATGGTGTGGACAATCTAGGAGAAGGTCTTTGAATCTCTCCAAGACTTGAACAAACTTTCTCTATCCCTCATCACAAAGGCATTGATCTTTCCTCTTAACTCGGTGGTCTTGGAAGGTGGGAAGAACTTGGTCAAGAACTCGGTTGTCATCTCCTCCCAAGTACCAACTCGTCCTTGTGGAATAGATTGATACCAAGCTAAGGCTTTATCCTTAAGAGAGAAGGAAAAAGCCCTAAGCTTATGGTTGTTGCTCTCCAATCTTGGTGGTCTAAGAGTCTCCATCAAGATCTCATAATTCATCAAGTGTTGATGAGGAGACTCTCCTTCCATCCCTCCAAATTGATTGTGCCGGATCATTTGTAGAACTTGAGGGCGGAGCTCATAGTTGTGGGTCGCGGGATCTCCTAAATTCACACCCGGTCGGTGTGCTCTTTGCGCCGGATCCATGCGTCTCCCTAGGGTTTGTGGCTCCTCAATAGCAATGGGAACAACCCTAACATTAGCCGCCGGCTGCGGTTGTGGTGGAGGTGGTGGAGGTTGTCGGCGATTAAGCTCTCCTTGAACAAGGGCTTGCCTAATCTCTTCAATCTCCCTCCTAGTTTCCTCTTGCCTCTCATTGGCAAGTCTCCTTTCTTCCTCCAAGAGTTCATCTCTAAGCCTTATTTGCTCTAAGGCTTCATCCAATTCAGCTTGAAGATTTCTACCGGCCATCTCTCTCTCTTTTCGGATGTTCTTAGATCTAGATCGAAGGGTTTTCTCCGGTTCGGGATCGAATGGAGCTAAATCCTTGCCACGAGATCTTCGCATACACCTATAGATAAATAGATGTCCTAAAAAGCAAAGACACAAACCAAAAAGAGATCAAAAGAAACAAGAAAGATCTACACTAGAAACAATCACAAAATAGACTCAATCTAGACCTAGTCCCCGACAACGGCGCCAAAAACTTGTCACGCTAGGAATTAGCACAAAAAGCTTTAAATTTATAACTCGAACTAAATCCTAAACTACCTAGCGAAACCCGCAGTGTACGGGTCGTTTTGTAGAAAGGAAAGTATTCCGAGGTCGAACTCAAGGACTGAGGTGAAACTAAGTCATTCAATGATCGAAAATAGTGTGAATCTAGACTTAGATAAGATGAGGAATAAAGAAAATGGAAAACACAATGTTTTTGGAGGGTTTTGGGTGATCAAACAAGATCACAAATATGTGAACACAATCAAGCAACACAAACACACACTAACACAAAAGATATGAGAATGGAAGTAACAAAGCGGATTCTAGGGGTCGGAAATTCCGGTTATGGCATAGATCTCAAGTTATCTATTCATTCTTCGGATCATTCATGATATGTTGGGATTAAGTGTTTCTAATTTGGGATCAATCTCCGGGTAGGTCTCATGGTCCAACTAATCCACACCTAAGGTCTCATTACCGGGTAAGTCTCTAAGAACCTAAGGATAGGAATTTAACACAAACCGGATTGTTAAATTAGGGATCTAACCTATCCTTACCGGGTAAGTCTCGGAAAGGGAAGTCCTAATCAACTATCCTAGCACATTTAATCCAATGGCGGCTTATTAGGCTCACCATTACCTAAGGTTTTGCCATTTTAGATTCTAAGAGCAAGGATTACCGGGTAAGTCTCTCCTAACACTTAGTCGCTACACTAGGACACCCTAGGGTAGGTTAAACTCAGCAAAAACTTAGGGTTTCAACAATTTTAATCATCTAAGGTAAAATCCTTCGAATCAGGAAGAATCACGGTTTGTTCTACAGAAACCACGACCGTGGTTCTACAAGAACTACCCGTGATTTCTAACAGTAGCTACGTTCATAAGCAAAAATCATCCAAAGGTAAATCTAAGTCCGTCCTATCATAGATCTAGCCATAACCATCCTTTCCTTACCCTAGAATCACATCAATTTAGCCTACAACATTCATCATGGAAATCAAAGCAAACAAACATAGAATCATAACCTCCATTGCAAGAATATGAAAGGAAAGAGATGAACAATGAACTTCAAGAACAAACAAATCCGAAAATGGAATTAGAAAAACTTACAACCCTTCCAAAAGAAGGTTTTAAGGGATTACAAGCTCTAGAAATAGAATCCGAAATACAAGAAAGCTATGGTGTGTTCTTCTCTCCTCTTCAATGGAACCTTTCTTCTTCTTTTGCACTTTCCTTCCTAGAAAAATCCTTCTTCCTTGAGAATATATTTGTTAGAGAAATGGATAATGGATGAGCTGCTCCCAAACTACCCCAGCTGCCTCAAACAACCCATCAAGGACCACTTTTATAACAAATTGTGCATGAGCTGGCCATGAGAGTCGTGGCACAGCTGTCACGAGAATCTGGCAAAATCCACGGTCATTTCCACGGCCGTGGTTCGTCAGGGAACCGTGATTCTGTGCAGAAACTTTGCCTTGGATCATTAGGCTGTGGTTTGGTGCATGGCTTGTGTTGGCAAGGTTCCATGAGTCTCCTTAGCCCTTGGCTTGCACTCCAATGAGTCCGGAAGTGTGTCATCTAAATGAACGACCCTCAAACGCATCGTTTTAGCTCTAAACTTCCCGAAATACCTACAAAACGCACACAAGTCCGTGTAGACGTCTATCTCGACAAAATACGTGAATTGGGTGCAAAACGTCTTGAACCAATGCTAGATTGTGCATGAATGAGCGAGAATTCTATCTAAATGTGCACCTAAAACTATGCTATAAATCGTGTTATCACCATACTAGTAGAGACAGACAATGAAGATGAAGTGGTAAGCAATACTACAAGCTTCCCTGGAAGATTAGATTTACAGGTGCACATACCACATTGTGGAGTTAACTCGTTAGCACGTGAATGTAGAGATGAAACAGTTGAGGGAATGTATTGTGAAAATGATGGAAATAAGGATTACATAGAGGCTAGCAGGATGCCTCGGGCATCTAACTAGTAAGTTTATGCCTCTTTATATCACCGCATGCTTGTAGTGTCACCTCCTTCGTTGTTTTCTTATGAATCGTATGTTTTGGAATGTACATGGAGCTGGTAAGAGTGGCTTTAGGTGTGCTATCAAATATCTTTGTAGTACGAATAAGGTAGATGTTCTAGGAATCTTTAAACCCCGTATTTTAGGAGATAGGGCTCAAAAGGTGTGCAGTTGGTTAAAGTTTGGAGGTTGTGTGAGATTCAAAGCCCTAGGTTTTGAAGGAGGAGTTTGGTTAATATTGGACGATTCTAAATTGTAGATCACAATAATCAACACCTCATTTCTTCATACATGCCAGGGCAACAGTTTTGGGCAAAGTTATTCACATCATAATGGTTTATGCCCCCTATAGAAGTCAAATGTCAACATTTATGAGAAGCAATCGATAAAGAGTTGATAGGTGTGAATAACCCTTGTATTATTGGAGGTGACTTTAATTGCATCACTATTTTGCATGAAAGTAGAGGAGGGGCTGCTAGGTTGTACAAAGACTCGAACATATTTATTGACATTATTCAAAACTATGATCTACTTGATTTAGGGTTTTTTGGGACCGGAGTTCACTTGGAACGATAGTAAGACAAGAAACAAAGGAGTGCATAAGAGGTTCGATAGAGTCCTGATAAACCAAGAAGCAAGATTAGAGTGGCCGGATGCTTCGGTGAGACACCTAGCTATATTCTCATCTCATCATTCGCCCATCCTTATTAGATTACAACTGCCGGCGAATAGAAGATGGGACAAGAGACCTTCCCAATTCGAAGTAGCATGGATGACACACAACGATTTCCTCCCTATGGTCAAACGGTGTTGGGATATGCATGATAATAGAGGTATTCCTATTAATATTTTTAAGAGGTGGCTTTTATCTTGGAACCGTTAGGTTTTTGGTGATATTTTTTGCAGGAAACAAAAAAATATAATTGACTTGGTCGAGCTTCAAAGTGACCCTATTGTTAGCTTTTTGAGTGCGGGAAAGGCAAAGGAAAATTTTCTCCAATCAAAGCTGGAAGAGGTTTTGAACAAGAAGATATTATTTGGTTCCAAAAGTCGAGGGAGCAATGGCTTTCCTTCGTGGATAGAAACACTACTTTCTTCCATACGATGACGTTGATCAGAAGAAGAAGGAATATAGTGGATGGGCTTCGTAATCCTGATGGCATATGGGAAGAAGATAATGAGATACTTAAAAGTATTGTTGTCGAGTTCTTTAGAGAACTCTATAGTAATCACGATTACCCTAATCCCACCCCAGGGATGAGGATAGAGACCAACTGTTTCCCTGTGATTTTGTGTGATGAGGTTTCTGATCTCCTCAAGCAAGTTAGTCATGATGAAGTTTGGAGGGATACTAAGAGTATGGAGGCTTTTAAGTCTCCGGGCATTAACGGATTCAGACCTATTTTCTATCAAATATGTTGGAATATTTTCGGAAATTTGGTGGTAAGGGAAGTAGCCAAGTTTTTTTATAGTCGGAAACTCTCATTATGGATCAACGATACTATCCTTTGTTTGATAGCTAAAGTAGGAACCCCCGATTAAGCATGTCCACGGGTCGGACCCGCCGGGTCAAGGGTCCGACCCGCCGGGTCAAGGGTCCGACCCGCCGGGTCAAGGGTCCGGGAAGGGTGACCCGGACCCGGACCCGTATAAATGGCCGACCCGCCGGGTCACGGGTCAGACCCGGAGGGTCGGCGGGTCGGCCCTTTTAACTTAAAACCCTTATTTTTTTTAAAAAAATAAAAAAAAGATGACCCGCCGGGTCGACCCGTTGACCCGCCGGGTCGACCCTTTTAGGCACTAGGTTACATTTTTTTTATTTTTTTTTCAAAATTAAGGTTTGGCGGGTCGACCCGCCGGGTCACGGGTAAGGATCACCTCGACCCTTACCCGTACCTGTAACCCGCCGGGTCAAAACCCGCCGGGTCACGGGTGACCCGTGACCCGTGGACATGCTTACCCCCGATCTGTTAAGTTAGCTCAAACCAATTGCTTTGTGTAACGTGTTTTACAAAATAATGACCAAGGTGATGGTGCAACATTTGCAAGGCATTATTGACTCTCTTATGGAACCTACTCAAGGTAGTTTCATTTTGAGGAGTTATATTCAAGACAACATAGTCCTTATGCAGGAGATTATACACTCTACTAGGAAGAAGAAAACCGGAAAGAAGTGGATGATCTTGAAATTAGACCTTGAGAAGGCCTTCAATAGGATCCGATGGGACTTTGTAGGAGAGACTATTGCAGTTGTCGGGTTCTTGAGTGAGTAGTGGGGCATGATAAAGGAGTGCATTTTTACTACTAGGATGCAAGTAAATTGCAATGGGGAGCTCACATCCAAGTTCCTACCACGAAGAGGGCTTCGAAAAGGGGATCCGATCTCCCCGTAGTTGTTCGTTTTGTGTGTGGAAAGACTTAGCCACCTTATTCTGGAAGTGGTTAATCAGAGGAGGTGAAAACCTATCCTCTTATCTTGTGAGGGACACAACTGTCGCATCTTTTCTTTGCTGACGATTTGACTCTCTTCACGGAGGCATCCCCAGAACAGTTGGGAGTAGTCCTAGGTGTTTGGAAGTGTTCTGCAAAGCTTCGGGTCAGAAAGTTAGCATACAGAAATAAAAAAAATTGTGTCTCCAAATGTCTCGAGAGATATGCAAGATACGTTGCATAATATGAGTGGCAATGAAGTTACTAGAAGGTTTGGAAACTACCTTCTAATGCCCTTACTACATGGGAGAGTGTCTAAAGCTACCTTCTTTACACTGCTTGACAAAATTAGCGCCAAACCCAGTGGTTGAAGAGGTCGGAACCTTATCTTTGCCGAAAGAGTGATCTTAACTAAGCCTGTTCTATCGTCACTCCACATCTATTCGATATCATCCATGTTACTTGTTAAAGGGATATGTGAGGAGATAAACAAAGTGAGCAAAAATTTTATATGGGGAAATAGTGATGGAAACAAAAGCATGCATACAGTTGTATGGGAAACTATTTGCTCTTCAAAGGACTGCGGTGGGTTGGGAGTTAAAATCCATGGAAAAGTTGAATTGGGCTTTAGTAGGTAAGTTTAGGTAGCGCTTCTTAAAGGATGACACGGCTTATGTGTAATAACCAAAAATTTTTAAACTCCGTTTAATACCGGATCAAATCGAATTCCGATCCGCCAACCGCTTTTCTCTTAAATAAAATAAAACAATACTAAATTCTATCATTTTATGTGACCTTGATTCACATAAAATGATAAATTTTGTAACCCGTAAATATTCTCGTACGAGTATTGATGATTCAATGCAGTCTTTTGTTTTAATGGGTGAGCAGGCCCAAATTAACTAGCCCAAATAACCTCAGCCGGCCCAAACTTTCCACTAACCTTCTCTTAATTTAGTTTAACCTAATCCAATGTTAACCTAATCTAACCCTAAACCAATCAATGTACGCTACACCTTCGAGTTTACTGCAAAACAGAAACCAATCCAAAGATCACCGCCGTGCTTCCACGCATGACTGCTTCAGGCCGGCCGGACTCTAGTAGCGCCGACACGCCGCCCATCCTCGACGCCGGAACCTGCTTCGTCCTCCTTGGACATGTGAGTACCGACTTTTTCCCCTTCCTTCCTGCAGCGAGTAACTGCTACTCTAACCTTGCTGTTGCACAGCCGCCGCGCCGTTGACGACCCACCTCGAAGGACCACCGCTAGGCACTCGATGTGGCACCGCCGTCTGGACTCCCACCTACTGCACGCCTGTTCGCCACTTAGCGTGCGTGCAAATAAGCTTTAAATTTATAAAACTAGAATCAAGCAAGCGAACCCGCAGTGTACGGATCGACGTAGTTAAGCAAGAATTCCACAGTATCGAACACAGGGATTTGGGGGGTTAAATCCAATTATAGAATTGTCAAGCAAGTAAATGTATGAAGCTTTGTAAATATTGGGAAAACAACAATCCTAAAGATCCAGGAATCCAGCTGTGGCAATCGATTCAAGATATACTAAAGATATAAGGACAGAGTTAAGAGTTGCAAAGGTATACTAATGCAAAGCAATGTACGGTGAAGTTCCAAGGCTTTATATGACTTAACTAAAGACACTCTCTATAAAGGTTGTTGAGGCTTCGGTATAGAAAGGATCTAAAGGCTAGAATTAATATCAAATACCCAAACTTGTAATCCAAGGATCAAGACTAACTAAACCGATTAAGGTTGTGACACTCGAAATCGAAGTAGGGGTTATTGAGGCTTCACTACCACCTAGAAAAGGCAAGCCAAGACTAAGTTAAAGCAAATCTTTAACTTTGGATTAAAGTAAAAGCAAGGTTCGTAAACTAGGGAAAATTACGGGTGGATCTTGAGATTCCACGGCCGTGGAACTCAAGAACACACCGTGATTTTGGCTCGTCGGCGATTCTCTCTAACTCTCAGGGTCCAATCTGTTTACGATCGATCTATCATCATCTAAGCCACAACTATCAACCCTTCACCTTAGAATTGCTAAAGGGTTTTATCCAACAACAGTCATTATGATATCAAATTCAAGGTTTAAAAGGATGAAAGATGAAAACCTTCGAAAACCTTCAATAAACTTCAAATCAATCTCAAATCCACAAACAAGAGCAATGATGTATATCAGATTCAGAATAACACAAACAATCACAATCCTTGGTAAGAACGAAGAACGGGATGTCAATCCGTCTTCTAATCAAACCTAAGGACAAAAGACGTAATCTACGTACGTCCAATAATATCCTCAATGCGCAGAAGCAAATCTCCAAGCGATGATGCTCTAAGCGCGGTCTAAGCGGAAGTGTAAGCGGGCGTAAGCGAAGGTCCTGAATTCTCCTTCCTTCAGTCCTTTTATAGGACAAGATAAAATATCTCTTTCCAACCCATATGTAAAAGATCGTGGCTTTAATTTGTACGTTAAAAGATCGCCTAAATCACGGTCATAGAGGATTCCACGCCCGTGGTTTAGAGCGTGGAATTGGATTACGGTGCTTCACAACTTCCACGGCCGTGTAAGTTACTGGAATGCTCCACGCTTGTGTTGGTGAAGTTCCACGGCCGTGGTTTAGAGCGTGGACTTCATTACGGCCGTATTTTAGAGCGTGGAAACGTAGGTTGCTCGTAATTCCCTTTGTTTTGTGCCATTCTTCATCCTAGCATCTTCTTTAGCTCCTTTGTGGTGTCCTCAATCCTTGGATATGCTCAATCTACCTCCATTCTCTCTTATTTCGTTCGGTTTTAGCTCTTATTTGCCTACAATCAACACAAAGCTTATGTAGACCTCTATATCGACAATATAGACAAACTAGCTCACAATTGCTTCAATGCTTTATCAATGAACACCAATATGGATGAAATACATCTAGAAAACGTGCCTACAATATCACAATATTTCATGCTAACAAAATACCCCATACTTGCCACTTTCTTGTCCCCAAGCAAGGTCTTTCAAAAGCTTTAAAACTCAAGTTAGGATGAAATATGGATACACTCTCAAAAACAAAACTTCTTTTAGATGAATGTGCTCTCTAGTCAATAGATCATTCTCAAATCTTGCTTCATTCGTTCATAAGACTCTCATATACATAATCAAAGAGTAAAGAGTAAAGAAAACTCATGAATTGATCAAACTTCAATGTAAACATCATAACCTTCAAACATTATCAAAATCAATCATAAGAAACTTCAATTTAGATCACCAAGTCATATATCATTCTCTTGATCTTAAGGACTTTTAAACAAGGTGTAGAATGCGGAAAGGGAAGGAAAACTTTAAGGAATGTGGTGCATGAATCCGGGAAAGTGGATAACTAACTCTTTTCTTTTTCTTTTGCGGTTTCGCAACACTTTCAACTTAGAGCTTCACTCTCTTCTTTTCAATTCATTTTTCGACTTTACTTTTGGAGTTATGGACAGAGGTGCACAAAAACCGAAGCCTAGGAGATTGGCGGTTCTCAATTTTTGCGAGATGCCTCAAACCCTTGATGCACATACCATAATCCGCTAGGAATATCGCTCAATCCGACTTTGGCAAGACACAAACACCTGGCTATGTGAATGGTGCCGAGTTACTCATCATCATGATTGACTTCCCCAAACCTATAAGTTCTTTCTATTCTTTGAATGCAAAATTTTGCTTTCATTGCCCTCCCACATCAAACATGTCAAATATCAACTCCCTCTAAATTCCCGGATAGGTAAAGGAGGCCATTATTTCATTGAGGGGCTAAATGATCAAAGAAAGAAGAAAGAAAATCGAATTGCCTTAATCATTTCAACAAGAAATATAAGAACTTATCATGTGATTTCAACCTTGATTTCTCAATATGATTTAAGAAACGTTCTTCACATTATGAAATTTGCAAAAGAGGAATAATCAACTCATTCAATTTCTTTTCAATTCACTATTTGTTTAAGCATGCGATTGTCATCAAAACTCAATTCACAAGTAGTGATTATCATAGAAGTCATCTTTATCCTTAGAAGCACAAAATTTTTCAATTTTTATGGGTTTTTCAAAAGCTTTTTCATGCAATGCAATAATGAAACGTGTAACAATAGAATGAAACATGCAAGGTGTTCTCGATAAAAGCATACAAAGTGAGTAAGAGTTATTACAAACGATTAGTCACACCCCACCCAATACTTGGAACAAACATTGTCCCTAATGTTCAAAAAGAAAAAAAAGAAAAGAAAGAAAGAAAAATGAACTCACAAAACGGTGGTGGAGCGGCTAAAGCGGTAGATCGTTCAGGGTCATCACTGAGGTGGAGGCGGTGGTGGAAACGGGAAGAAGCTGGGATCATAGTTCCGCCCAAACTGCTGGCGGTATATGTCTCTCATCATGCGGTCATGATCGTCGGCTCGTGCATCCCTAGCATCTGCACGGATCTCCAAGGCTCCTACCCTACTGGAAAGGTCGGTGGCCCACTCCGGTAGCTGCTCATACCATCCGGGCGGCTGGCTATACCATATCGGTGCGTCTGACGGTGCTGGTGCAGATGGTGGCTGTGCATGCCAAGGTGGTGGAGCTCTCATCCACTCCGGCTGAGTGCCATACCATGTAGGAGGGTCCGTCATCCAAGTCGGTCTCTCGCTCACACTAGCACGGCGAGAGGAAGAGCCAGAAGCTCTAGCGGGACGGGGAGAGTGCCTAGGAATGTCGGGAACTGCATCCGGCTTATCCGGAAAAGTACCAAAGTCATGCTCTCCCCCTCCTCCCTCATACTCATCACCTCCTCTCATCTCCTCCTCCTCTACAACTGGTGGTGGTGGAACGTAAGGAGGGGCTACTAGTCTGTTCGCATGCATGGCAGCGAACGTCTCCTTCTAGTTATGGTGTCCAGCCATAATGGAATACTCAGGAAGCCATGCAATCCCTCTACCTGTCCTACTCTCCCAAGGCATGGCAGTTGTAGGTGGACCTCTATGTGTAGGGAAGATGATGCCTCTAGTCATGAGGCTCTGAAGTCCTAGGGGTCTAGCTGCAATGCGGGTACACGCGGAGAAGTCTATCCCTAACTGCCTAACAAGGTGGGTGACCATCCCACCGTATCCAATGTTGCCGGCCCTCTTGTTCTTTAGCTTGCTCATAGTAGAAGCTAAGAGGGTGGCACAGTCAGTTGGCCTACCGTACAACATACAGTAAAGCAAAAATAACTCGTCCGTCTTGATCTTCTGAGGTGTCTCCGTCCTAGGGAAGAGACACTCAGAAAGCACTCTATGGGCAATCTTCAAGGCTAGGTGATAGATCAACCTAGCCTTGGTATCAACAGGTTGTCAGCGGTCCTCGCTGGCGTATACCATAGCTATCTCCTCCCAAAAATCATTGGCGTACACGCCACTAGGGAATCGACCATTGAAGGTCTCATGGAACCCAAAGAAGGCTCCAAACTCTCTAATAGAAAACTCATAGTTTCTCTCCATGAGCCGGAAAGAAACGGTCCTGTCAACGTGGCTATGCTCAAACGAGATCACGAACTCCCTAGTGATCTCCTCATATGTGTCTTCTCGAATAGCGGAGAAGACGACCAATCCGGCTCTATCTAGTAGCCAAGTGAGATCCCCTACCACATGCAAAGGCTCTAACTCCTCAAGTAGTAGATACCTAGGTCCTATGACAGCTCTTTTCTCTATCCTTTCTAAGGCATAGAGATAGTCCTCATGAATCGTAGGGATCCTAGGGGAAGGTGGTGATGGTGGTGATGGGGGTGATGGGGGCTCAGCAGGTGGTGCTCTAGAAGAGGAAGAAGTATTGCCTTTCCTCTTTTTATTTCTCTGAGAAATTCTCCTAACGAGATCCATTTTTGTTAGAAACCACGGTCTGTTCTTCAGGTTCCACGGCCGTGGTTTACCCAAAGACCTTGATTCGTCTCGCAAATTCGTAAAACTCAGCAGAATCACACCAAACTCAACAGCAAGCAGTCCTAGACTAATTTCAGTCCAATTCCAATCAGTTCTCCTAAAAATTCTAGCAAAAACGAAGCCGAATCGACAAAGAGAAAGAAGAGGTGAAAAACCTAGGTTTTCGGATTTTGGAATCCGAATTTTGTCTTCTCTGGTGAATTGTCGCTCGAATCGTTGCTTGGATCTTGTAGGTGACGGAAATTGCTTCAGTTTTGGCCAAAGAATCGTTAAAAACGATTAACGAATGAGAATTTAGGAGATGGGGAGGAATTCGGCAAAATAGGGCGTGGATTTTGGGATTGTTGGTTGTGTTTGTGAAGAAACGTGGTTTTTATAGTGGCCGTAAATTTTTTAAAAATCACGGTCTATCGGGGGTTTCCACGGCCGTGGTTTTGTACGGAACCGTGGTTTTGGTGATTCTTCTCAGGCTTTTGAAAATTACGGTCACTATAGTTGTCACGGCCGTGGTTTTGGCCGTGGAACTCTTTGTAATGTGTCAAAGTCCAAGTTTCGTCAATTTTCTTCAAAATTTTCCTTCCCCCTTTCTTTTCCACTGTTCCTACATCCAAAAACACGAACATACCGGAAGGTATCGAAGGCAAAACAAAACAAAAACGTCTATACTATTCTAATCTATGAATCAAAAACAAAAACGTAAATGCAATACCTTGGGTTGCCTCCCAAGAAGCGCTTTGTTTAAGGTCCGTAGCTAGACCATATTCGCACTTATTCGAGTGCGGTGGGCGCGAACTCTTCAGCTTGGAGTTCCATTGTATACTTCTTGAGTCGTTGACCGTTCACCTTAAAGCTTCCGCCCTTTTCACCCCATACTTCAACTGCACCATGGGGGAAAACACGTTTGATTAGAAAAGGTCCAGTCCAACGAGATTTAAGCTTACCTGGAAAGAGACGAAGCCTTGAATTGAAGAGGAGAACTTGATCTCCTTCTTTGAGGTCCTTTGGGATGGATATGCTTATCATGCCAACGCTTCGCTCTTTCTTTATAGATCTTGGCGTTTTCGTAGGCGTTCAAGCGAAGTTCTTCAAGCTCATTTAGGTCCAAGAGACGCTTCTCTCCCGCTTCCTTCATGCTGAAGTTCAACCACTTTATTGCCCAATACGCCTTGTGCTCCAACTCTACCGTTAAGTGACAAGACTTCCCATACACAAGGTTGTATGGTGTTGTTCCGATGGGAGTCTTATATGCAGTCCGGTACGCCCATAATGCGTCATCTAGCTTCAAAGACCAATTCTTCCTTGTCCTTGAAACCGTCTTCTCTAGGATTCCTTTGATCTCCCGGTTTGAGATCTCCACTTGTCCACTAGTTTGTGGATGATAAGGGGTGGCGATCTTGTGAGTCACCCCATACTTAGCTAGAAGAGCTTCAAAGCGTCGGGCAATGAAGTGAGAACCTCCATCACTAATGATGGTCCGTGGTGTCCCAAATCGTGGGAAGATGGTCTTGTTAAAGAACTTAACCACTACCATGGCATCATTGGTGGGAGAGGCAATTGCTTCAACCCATCTCGAAACATAATCCACCGCTAAAAGTATGTATTGGTTTCCACAAGATGATGGGAAAGGTCCCATGAAGTCTACTCCCCAAACGTCAAAGATATCCACCTCTTGGATGTTGTTGAGAGGCATCTCATTCCTCCTAGATATATTCCCTGTTCTTTGACAAGCATCGCAGCAGGAAACAAAGGTTTGCACATCTTTAAATAGAGTAGACCAAAAGAATCCAGATTGCAATACCTTAGCGCTAGTCTTGTTCGAACTAGCGTGTCCTCCACAAGGTAGTGAATGACAATGATGGATGACACTTTGCATCTCATCTTCCGGCACACATCGCCGAATAATGCCGTCCGGACCTCTCTTAAAGAGGAGAGGTTCATTCCAAAATTATTCCCGAACATCCTTAAAGAACTTCTTTCTTTGTGCGTAGGATAATCCGGGTGGTAATTCCTAACAAACCAAATAGTTAACAAAATCAGCAAACCATGGTTCGTTACCTTTGGTGATCACATCGATGCACTCCTCTATGATGTGTAAATGCTCGTCCGGAAAGGAGTCATCTATAGGTAGATGGTCGTCTTCTAGATGTGTTAAACGACTCAAATGATCCGCAATAGAATTTTCCGAACCCTTCTTGTCGCGGATCTCTAGATCGAATTCTTGTAGGAGAAGAATCCATCTAATTAGCCTTGGTTTCGCATCCTTCTTTGCAAGTAGATACCGGATCGCAGCATGATCCGTGTATACAATCACCTTTGCACCTACATGATAAGAGCGAAATTTGTCAATTGCGTATACAATTGCTAAGAATTCCTTTTCGGTAGTGGTGTAGTTGAGCTGCGCCTCATCTAGCGTCTTGCTAGCGTAGTAGATAGCGTGGGTTCGTCCTTCCTTCTTTTGCCCAAGAACAGCTCCTATAGCTACGTCACTTGCATCACACATAACCTCAAAGGGAAGATTCCAATCCGGAGGTTGGATAATCGGGGCTGAGATTAGAGCTTCCTGAATCATATTAAACGCATCTAAGCATTCCTGCGAAAAATCAAAAACTGCATCCTTCATCAATAGATTAGTAAGCGGCTTTGATATCTTAGAGAAATCCTTTATGAAACGCCTATAAAATCCAACATGTCCTAGAAAACTTCTTATCCCTTTCACCGAAGTTGGGGGAGGAAGCTTTTCTATTGTCTCTATCTTAGCTTTATCCACCTCAATCCCTCTACTAGAGATTAAGTGTCCTAATACAATGCCTTCTTTCACCATAAATTGACACTTCTCCCTATTAAGAACTAGGTTAGTGTCTTCACACCTTTGTAACACAAGAGCAAGGTTAGAAAGACAATTGTCAAAAGAGGAACCATAAACGGAAAAGTCATCCATAAAAACCTCCATGATTTCCTCTATATATTCCGAGAAGATGGCCATCATGCACCTTTGAAAGGTGGCTGGGGCGTTGCAAATCCCGAACGGCATCCTCCTATAGGCAAACGTACCCCACGGGCACATGAACGTGGTCTTCTCTTGATCATCCGGGTGTATCGGAATCTGAAAGAAACCACTATAACCGTCAAGATAGCAAAAGTGTGAATGTTGTGCTAACCTTTCAAGCATTTGACCGATGAAGGGTAGTGGGAAGTGATCCTTCCTCGTCGCGTTGTTTAGCTTGCGGTAGTTTATACACATCCGCCATCCTGTTACGGTTCGTGTAGGAATGAGTTCATTGTTTTTGTTGGTGATGACCGTCATTCCTCCCTTCTTTGGAACCACTTGTACGGGACTCACCCACTTGCTATCGGAGATATGGTAGATGATACTTGCATCAAGTAGTTTAAGAATTTCCTTCTTGACAACCTCCTTCATGGTCGGATTTAACCGCCTTTGAGGTTGTCACGAAGTTCTAAAGTCCTCTTCTATCAAGATCTTATGCATGCATAGGGAAGGTTTGATTCCTACTAAATCCTCTATAGTATATCCTAAGGCTTTCCTATGTTTCTTAAGGACAACCATAAGCTTACTATGTTCATCTATGCTTAAATCTGAACTAACAATTACCGGAAAGGTAGAATTAGATCCTAGAAATATGTACCTTAGATGTGTAGGAAGTGGTTTCAATTCCATCACTATAGGAGTCTCCAATGGCTCTTGAGGAATATCCGATGGTACCTTAGAAGTGTCTAAGGAAGTAGAAGATGTTGGAGAAGAATCAAGAGAAGTTGTGGAGGAAACACAATTTCCTTCGGATTCACCCAAAATTACGGCACCCCTGCCTTCTCCACGGCCGTGATTTTGGGCGTGGAAAGTAATTACGGTGCCTCTGTTTCCTCCACGGCCGTGTAACTTACTGGAATGCTCCACGTTTGTGTTGGTGAATTCCACAGCCGTGGAATAGGCTGTCTGACCGTGGATCCGTACGTTTTCTGACTCATCGTGGAGTTTCTCGAACTCTTCTTCATACACTTCTTTTTGTTTCTCTAAGGCTTCAATTGCCTCATTGCACTCCTCTTCTTCCCCTATATCCATAATGCTCATAGAAAGAACTTTTTGTAATGGATCTTTGAAGAGAATAGAACTTACCTCCTCTCTAGATAGCTCTTCGTCATGGATATTGAATATATCCTCATCGAAGGCTGGTTCCTTCACTAAAGTGGAAAGGACAAACTCTACCTTCTCTTCTCCTATGTCAAAGGCGAGTCTAGCATTCTTGCAATCGACTATACAGCCGGATGTTGCAAGAAACGGTCTTCCGAAAATGATCGGGATCGGACTATCTACAGGAATGTCAAGCACAACAAAGTCTATAGGAACATAGAACTTACCAAGCTTGACCAGGACGTCTTCAACTATACCGACGGGACGAGTTATGGATCGATCCGTCATGTACAACGTCATCTTTACCGGTTTAGGATCGCCTAAACCGATCTTCCTGCATAAGGCAAGCGGAATGATGCTCACGCTTGCTCCCAAATCACATAATGCATCATATGTGACATCTCCCACTCCTATGGGAATACAAAATGACCCCGGATCCTTCAGCTTTGGGGGCATCTTCTCTTTCATGGTTTTGATGAGATCCGATGAATCCGAACTCATCTTAACCTCTCCAAAATCCTCTAGCTTTCTTTTGTTAGAGAGGATCTCCTTTAGGAACTTTCCATAAGCTGGCATACCTACAATAGCATCAATGAAAGGTATATTAATATGCAGTTTGCTCATGAGTTCAATAAACTTACCGAATTGTTTGTCTAGACGTGCTCTTGCTCTAGATTGCGGGAATGGTAGGGGAGGTTTGTAAGCTGGAGGAGGAACGTAGACATCTTCCTTCTCCTTCCCCTTTTCTTTCTCCTTCTCAACGGGGACTTCTACAAACTTAGGTTGCGGGTCGGTAGTTGTTACTCCGCTCCTAGTTGTGATTGTCATCGCCCTTCCTTTTGGGTTGTCCTCCGTCTTTCCTGGAAGTTTTCCTTGATTCCTAGGAACTTCCTCCGCATGGCTAAACATTTGGTTTTCTAAAACCTTTTGGGCTTTATCAACCTTAGTTATGTGATCATCAACCTTGATGATGCGGGTCTCCAATCCTTGAAGCTTACCCAAAATTGTTTCCAACATGGGATCGGGCTTCTCTTTCCCCGAAGTACTTCCACCATTAGATGTTTGCCCCTGGCTTTTCAAAGGAGTGGAAGAAGAGGAAGGTGGAGTTAGTGAATTTCCTGAATTGGAATAAGAATTACCGGAACTTTGTTGGTTGGGACGCCAATTGTTGTTGTTTGAACCCCTATTGTTGTTCCAATTGTTGTTCCGGTTGTTGTTGTTGTTCCAATTGTTCCGGTTGTTGTTCCGGTTGTTGTTCCGGTTGTTGCGGTTTGTATTCTCATTCCCGTTGTGGTTATTGTTGTTGCCCAAATAACCTACATCTTGTTCCTTTTGCTTTGGAAAGTTGGTTTTGATGGCTTCCTTCAACTCTTTAATCTCCGTATTGAGAGAAAAGATTTGAGTTTGAGCCGCTTGTGATAGCTTTGCTCCTTGCTCCACTTGATTCACGTCTACTTTCCGGTGAGAATACTTCTCAATGACTCGCGCTTGCTTCGCAATGAAGTCCCAAGCGTCATCTTTCCTCATGTCCATGAATGTACCACATGAAAGGGATTGGAGCTTGAATTGTGTCTCCACATCCAGCCCCTTATAGTATATCTCCAATAGTGCCAATTTGGATATGCCATGATGTGCAATCCAATAGCAAATCCTGAAATCTTTCCCAAAATTGAAACAAACTTTCGTTAGATCTCATAAAAAATGCATTAATCTTACCTCTCAACTCCGCCATTTTGGATGGCGAAAAGAACTTAGTGAGAAATTCCGAAGAAAGATCCTCCCATGTGTCTAGTTTCCCACTTGGAAGAGCTTGATACCAAGACAATGCTTTCCCTTTCAAGGAGAAGAAGAAAGGCTTGAGTTTATAGCTGTTGGTAGTTGCATTCTTTGGCTTCATTGTCTCCATCATGATCTCAAAGTTTTGTAGATGTTGATGTGGAGATTCAACGCTTGTTCCCCCAAATTGATTTTGGCGGACAATGGTAATAACTTGCGGGTTGAAGCTAAACCCTTGTGTATCATCAGCATCAAAGTTCACACCCAAACGGCATAGTTGCTGCGTTGGATCCATCCTTTGGCCAAGAGTTCTTGGCTCCTCATCCACACGATCGACTCTCGCACCTCCAGCTGGGGTACGGCGATTGGCAGCTTCCCGTGGAATAAATGGATTCACATTGATCGTCGGATCAATGTCCTCTAATGGTGGCATGGAAGAGTCGCTATCCTCGCCGGATGAATGGGTTCTAACCGATCTTGAGGATCTCCTTGAGGATTTCCTGCTCTTTTTTCTCTTAAGATCGCTCAATTCCATCCTCACTTGAAATATCATATCCGTTAGATCGTCAACTTTTTCTTGATGACGATCCATTTCCTCCCTGCGAGTCTTCTCACTCCATTGGAGTTGAGCATCTTTTTCCGTCAACTCCGTTTGGTAATCACGTTCTCTTTCTTCAGCCATCTTTCTTTCCTTGAGCTTTCTCCTCAAAGTCCTCTCAAGCTCTTGATCAAGAGGTAAGAGGTCTTCGTTGTTCCTAGACCTGCGCATACACTTGAAAAGATATCAAATAACAAGGGAAGAGCTCCCAAGCTTGACAACCGATAACCGAATTCGGCCTAGACCAAATCCCCGGCAACGGCGCCAAAAACTTGTTCGCCACTTAGCGTGCGTGCAAATAAGCTTTAAATTTATAAAACTAGAATCAAGCAAGCGAACCCGCAGTGTACGGATCGACGTAGTTAAGCAAGAATTCCAGAGTATCGAGCACAGGGATTTGGAGGGTTAAATCCAATTATAGAATTGTCAAGCAAGTAAATGTATGAAGCTTTGTAAATATTGGGAAAACAACAATTCTAAAGATCCAGGAATCCAGCTGTAGCAATCGATTCAAGATATACTAAAGATATAAGGACAGAGTTAAGAGTTGCAAAGGTATACTAATGCAAAGCAATGTACGGTGAAGTTCCAAGGCTTTATATGACTTAACTAAAGACACTCTCTATAAAGGTTGTTGAGGCTTCAGTATAGAAAGGATCTAAAGGCAAGAATTAATATCAAATACCCAAACTTGTAATCCAAGGATCAAGACTAACTAAACCGATTAAGGTTGTGACACTCGAAATCGAAGTAGAGGTTATTGAGGCTTCACTACCACCTAGAAAAGGCAAGCCAAGACTAAGTTAAAGCAAATCTTTAACTTTGGATTAAAGTAAAAGCAAGGTACGTAAACTAGGGAAAATTACGGGTGGATCTTGAGATTCCACGGCCGTGGAACTCAAGAACACACCGTGATTTTGGCTCGTCGGCGATTCTCTCTAACTCTCAGGGTCCAATCTGTTTACGATCGATCTATCATCATCTAAGCCACAACTATCAACCCTTCACCTTAGAATTGCTAAAGGGTTTTAGCCAACAACAGTCATTATGATATCAAATTCAAGGTTTAAAAGGATGAAAACCTTCGAAAACCTTCAATAAACTTCAAATCAATCTCAAATCCACAAACAAGAGCAATGATGTATATCAGATTCAGAATAACACAAACAATCACAATCCTTGGTAAGAACGAAGAACGGGATGTCAATCCGTCTTCTAATCAAACCTAAGGACAAAAGACGTAATCTTCGTACGTCCAATAATATCCTCAATGCGTAGAAGCAAATCTCCAAGCGATGATGCTCTAAGCGCGGTCTAAGCGGAAGTGTAAGAGTAAGCGAAGGTCCTGAATTCTCCTTCCTTCAGTCCTTTTATAGGGCAAGATAAAATATCTCTTTCCAGCCCATATGTAAAAGATCGTGGCTTTAATTTGTACGTTAAAAGATCGCCTAAATCACGGTCATAGAGGATTCCACGCCCGTGGTTTAGAGCGTGGAATTGGATTACGGTGCTTCTCAACTTCCACGGCCATGTAAGTTACTGGAATGCTCCACGCTTGTGTTGGTGAAGTTCCACGGCCGTGGTTTAGAGCGTGGACTTCATTACGGCCGTATTTTAGAGCGTGGAAACGTAGGTTGCTCGTAATTCCCTTTGTTTTGTGCCATTCTTCATCCTAGCATTTTCTTTAGCTCCTTTGTGGTGTCCTCAATCCTTGGATATGCTCAATCTACCTCCATTCTCTCTTATTTCGTTCGGTTTTAGCTCTTATTTGCCTACAATCAACACAAAGCTTATGTAGACCTCTATATCGACAATATAGACAAACTAGCTCACAATTGCTTCAATGCTTTATCAATGAACACCAATATGGATGAAATACATCTAGAAAACGTTCCTAAAATATCACAATATTTAATGCTAACAACGCCTCACCGAAGGGCTGGGCTCCCATCTGCTACAGATTGCAACTTGTTGTTATTCCAAGAGAAGTGCAACTTCAACCTACTGCACTCCTCACCGACGTCGCACCGCAGTACGACACCTGCTATTTCCAAGCGGAGTTCAACCGCAAATCGAGTCTTCACTGCTGCGGGTGAGTATTTTACAACGTCTGAACCTAGTACCTTTGTGCGGTATAGTGTGTATGTTGTAGTTGTTGAGTAAGGGATGATAGCAGTATATAGGTTAGTTAGACGGGACATAGAGAACGATATAGAAGTTCAGTATACGGGAAATTGAACTTAAGATGGTCCAATATGGTTCATGTATATTTGGGTGATGTGGGTTTCGAACCGGAGACCTCTAGATAGAAATAAGGAAAGCTTTTGCTGTCAAGGGGAATCAAAGTTAGGACCTTCTGCACACCTTATTTTTCAGCTTCGACCTGCTGACTTTAGGACCTAATTTCTATAGCTTAGATCGAGAATCTACCGTAGAATTTTTGATATATTGTAGATTGAATTATGTAGTTTACTGTGTTAAAATTTGGGAGAAAGTTAACGGTCGGATTAGAACTTATAAGGACTCAAAGTAGGACAGTTGAGTTGTTTTTACAACAGAGGAAAAGTAACTAAGTATGGAATTTTTTCAGCTTTCATTCCAACTTTGGAGATTTAGGGGAGAGTTATGATTAAGTATCTTTTAGAGATCTTTACCCCTATGTTTAGTATGCATATCATAGAGGATCTAGGATTTTATTTCGGAATTTTATATCTTTATCCAAGCTGTGTATTTTAACCCAAAGTCGGACCTTAACGACTTTCGTGAAAACTAAAAAATTTTGGGTAACTCTTATAAATCCTTACCAAAATTTTCGATGAGGGCTAGATTTAGGACATAGGTCCTAGAAGAGAATTTAGAACTAAATGATAGACGTTTTCGGAGTTTCCGGGATCAAGGGTAAAATAGTCATTTTACCTTAAGAGGGCCTTTTCCGTAATTTCTCTTCATGAGATTATACATATTAGAAGTTTATAACTTCTAAGAGTATGGGATGTGATTTTGATCGACATGCCTTGTTTGATTGGCAATTGAGTTACCACGATTGCAGACCGAGTTGAGACTTTTGAGAGTTGTGAATTGATTCAGGTAAGTCATTGCGAGTTACTTAGCTGGTTTCTGGATATTAGTTGGGTGATAGTGGTAGTGTGTGTGCAATGTGTGTTATAATAATAACTTGTTAGGACGACTGTTGTTGTTATGTTTTACGGCCCAAGTGTATGCATAATGGGTCGTGACATCACTGCCCAACTCTGCTAGGAGACTAGGAGGTTCTCTATACCCAGACCATTCATGTACAAGGTGAGATGCATCGGATCCATTCCCGGTGGTTACACGGGGGCGGAGGTGAGGTTTGGGAATCCCTCGTGTCACAAAATAAGTATCATTAGTATGAATGAATGACCTAAATGAAGATAATAAATGGATTGTGTGAAAGCATGATGAGTGTTTACTTTTGATATATGTGTGTATTGTTATTATTCTTCTAATGTTTAGATAACTAGTTAATGGTTGTTTTGTTGTGTTTTTAGATTTACCGCAGGTTAGAGCAGCAGCTGAGTGATCCGGAAGTAGTGGTCAGTCGGGTCTCCGTACTCCTTAGAGTGGGGTTGGGTGTTTACCTTGTGGTTTCTTTCTTCTTGTTAAAGACAGTTAGTCTTTTTGTGGTTTAAGTACTATAGGTTGTTAGACGTTGTTGCATTCATCTCTTTAAAATACTATTTTATAAATTTCGGTTTTTCTTATTTGTGTCTTGTTGCAAGATCCTAGTAATATTGTTGTCAAATTGAGGTCGGGACCCATTGTGAGGTCCTAATCTGTAATGTCCCGAGTTCTGAGAATTCGGGGTGTTACATTATGGTTTAGAGAGCTAAAGAGTAAATATATTCGGACTACTAGGAGGGCACATTAAGCCCCATCTCATGTCTGAAATAGCATAAGAAAGGGCATCAATATCGTGGTCTTCCTAGGGAACCGATGGGTGGTAGGTAATCGTGAGGATATTGACTTATAGGAGAGGATTGTTGTCTTCTAGACATGCTCCTAGGTGAGTCCACCGTATTTGTGGGTGATGATAATCTCCTGAATAGAAGGATTAGAGAACTTTGGATTTATGGAACATGATGGAATTGGGATGTCATTAGCCAGTTTCTGCTGGCTAATACCTTGATAACTCTTGTTGCTACTGCGTTGGCATCGGACCTAGGCGAAATCTCGAACAGTGAAGACGCCATATATAAGGATGAGCTATCCTGAAAATGGAGCAAGGATGGTAAATATTTTGTTCCCTTACCTTACACAATGAAAATAGAAATCATTAGTTAGACAAGATAGTCTTCCAACGAGTGTGGAGCTTAGGAGTTCAAGAACATGTTCGAATCTTTCCCTTCTTCGCCGTCACGAACAACAAAAAATCCGGTGTATCTCTTCGCTCGATCTCTCTCTTTCGACATTTCTCCTAATTTCAACTACAATCTAAGGTAAACACTTCACTTTCTCGCTTTAGTTTTGTTTATATTTGATTGTTTAGTTAGGTTTAGGGTTTAATTTGTGCAATTTAGAGTTTTGTAGATGTATTTAGGGTTGATATGTTACAAAAATGGATGAATATGAGTTTAGTTGTTGATTATTTATTTTGTGTTTTATTGTAGGTTTAACGAGTTTAGGGTTAGGGTTTGAAAAAACGCCATTGTTGGTGTTCGCGAGGTAGTTTGAGAAGACACTTGTCCGTCAACGGACAAGTGTCTTCTGTCCGTTGGCGGACAGAAATAAGGTGTCCGCTACGGATAGCTTGTTTATGTTTATGTTTTTTTTAACAGTGGTTGTCTTTTGTTTGCAAATGGACAAAAACAACAACAAAGACGGTAAAAAATTCACCGGATCGGGGTACTTTCCGAAGGTTTTCCACATCGGCATGAGTTCTCTCGAGGGACAGCGCGAGGTCTATTTGAGACATGAGGCTCGACAGCCGGTTTCATATGTTGGAGGTGCTTCGGTGGAGTAGCAGTTCCCGACACAGGAGTCGGGAGTCACACGGCATAGTATTTCTGGCATCCCGCGTGACATTGCTCCACCCAGCCCTCCTCACCAGGTTTCTGCTAGAGGCAGACATATCATCTCTTATGTTGGACCTCCACACTTCATCTCATCAGCTCATGGAAAGCAGACCCCTTACGAAGGGGATTATTCTCAGGAGGAGGACATGTCTGCTCCTTTGCAGCAGTATGCTCCTTTCATTCAGGAGCACCAGTATGCTCCTTACCAGCAGGAGCAGCAGCTTGCTCCTTCTCCTTCCCAGCAGGAGCCGATAGATTATCCTTCGGAGTAGATGGCATATCCTTCGGAGTAGAGGCAGGAGCAACAGCCTGCTCCTTCCCAACAGCAGAGACACCGAGCGAGGAGGCCACCTTCGCCAACTCCGGTGGAGGATGCCATTGAGGAGGTACTTCCTCGTGCTCCGGGAGATCGTCCCAGACCAGTAGCTGTTACTCGGCAGACCTTTCAGCCCGATCTTCGAGGTCCTTGTGGAGGGGGACCTCGTATCCCATAGATTCTTTGGAGCTTCCAGGCTCACACTACTCTCCACGTCTGATATGGCATGGTGAGTACGCAATAATTATGTTTAATGAATGCATTTTTAATGTTATAATATTTTTAGTAATTTATTAAATTTGTTTTTCTATGTAGGATTGGAATACGCTACACTACCATACCAGAGCAAGTCAGTTGGACGTCTGGCCGCTAGATGAGGAGTTGTGGTCAGGTTTAGCTCATGGCAGTGGACTGACCCATCTTCAGGGTCTTATGTACAGGCACCTCAATGTGCGTCTACTGGACGCATTCATTGAGAGATGGCAGCTAGAGATAAACCAGTTGCACATGCCTTGGGATGAGATGATGATTGCTCTCCATGATGTCTATCTCATCCTAGGTATACCCATCTCCGGGACGGCTGTTACTCAGGTGATCGCTAGACTTGATGTTGCCTAGCGTGTGTAGGATTTTGTTGGGTTTACTGATGTTCAAATGACTGTTGAAGATGTGCGTCGTCGCGGGCTGTCACATGCCTTCTTATTGGATCAGTGCGACGGTTATGCCCACATGTATCCGACGACTACAACGTCTAGGTGGTTGATGTATCTGTAGGGATCGACGCTCTTCACCGACAAATCTCAACACAAGATTTCACCGGATTTGCTAATACTGCTGGAGGATCTGGATCGGGTGATGAGCATATCTTGGGGTACAACGACACTCACCTACTTGTATAGCCGTATAGGCGAGGCGACTCGGGTCGACTGTCGCCAGATGTGTGGTTGTTTGACACTGCTACATGTATAATATATCCTCTATAGTCATATTATTTATGGAAGTGTCAGAGCCCTACAATCCATACAGGAACATGAGGGCTTTTGGCTACATTCAGACGATACCGCTTGCGCCCATACAGTCTGAGTACGCTATTAGGGTCGGGGATCCCAGGAGCTACAAAGGGGGCTATCATCGAGGTAGTTGGGCGTGGGATAAACGGGAGCACCATCACATCACGGTTGAGGAGATGGTTGCACGTTACAGCCCTGGGTTTACCTCCACCGACGATTATAGGGCGTGGTATATAGACCGATCGCACCGGTTTATACATCCAGGTGCTCAACAGATCCGTCCACCTCCACCTCCACCTCCGGCATATAGTGGACTCGACCCGTATGATTATGCTGCACGGTTTAGATCGTACATTGATGATCCTGTTGTTCCTCCTTCTCTACATCAGGACTTACGTACTTATGTAGATTTTTTTCTTGATTTGCGAGATTATTAATACGGTTCTTACGATCATGGACATGCTAGTGGTACTCGTCATGACGATGACGAGTAAACTTTTGTTATTTTTGTAGGTTTTGTATTGTATGTTTAAACTTTTGTATGTTATGTTTAAACTTTTGTGTAATTTTTGTCCTTGTTGTGTAATGTTTAAACTTGTTGGGTTACGTTTTAACCTGTTGCGTTATATTAAACAAAATATAAACGATCATGGACAAGCTAGTGGTACTCGTCATGACGATGACGATTAGACTTGTGTTATTTTTGTGGGTTTTGTATTGTATGTTTAAACTTTTGTATGTTATGTCTAAATTTTTGTGTAATATTTGTCCTTGTTGTGTAATGTTTAAACTTGTTGGGTTACGTTTTAACTTGTTGCGTTATATTTACAACTTCCAACTGACGAGTAGGGCTTAGATTTCGAAAATCTTTCTCGTAGAACTCCGAAATTATGATTTCTTGTAACTCGATGCGCGTCTCGTCCTTCTTTTGATTCCGGAATCACGTCATCGACATCTAACTTTTTCCAAAATTCATGCACATTTGTAAGAGAGATAAGCATTCCTTTCTTCATACAACCCCAAATAAAGTGCATACACGGCAGACCATGAGTCGTCGGAAATGAACATGTGCACGGACAATCGGGCTTGTCAGCACGAGTTTTATTGTACTGGTCGATAATAAGTAAAAAAGTCTTGCGGGAGATGTTGTGGTGCAACAACTGAAATTGTTTAACACAAGAAGTCCATGTGATCTTTTTCGACATGCTCTCGTTGAACGAACCGAAGATCTTATCTAACTGAATTATCATCAAAGAGTGATAGAACCTGAAAAATGTATCCCAATTCGTAAAATTTATTTTCATGAATTGTTTCAGAACAAAGTGCGTAGTTTCTGTCCTATTGAGAAATAACAAAGTTAACGTCAAATCGGGTAAATATAATTGTCCGTCAGGGACAAACATACATCGTCTGTCACGGAAAGAGGTATGTTGTTCGTAACGGACACTGTGACATTGTCCCTGACGGACGATTTACTTGTAAAAAAATTTAAACTGCTGTGGAATATGTATCAATTTGTAGTGTTACTTTCGAAGTTCAGATATTGATCCGTCCACGCGGAAACAATTCGTCTCTTGTAAGGATCTAGCCATTGCGTCCTCACATATTGTAGAAGATGTCCTCTCCTTTTCCACTTGTTTTCAATTTGAGTTAACCGTCTCTCGTAAGACTCTTCTGCTTTGGATTTAAATAAACTCATGTAACTATTGGCATATATTCGAGCGAGTTCTTTATCCAAGTGATTATTCCTAGCCCTTCCTTCAATGTTTTTGTATATGTGACGGCGACATAACAAAAATTGGGTTTCTGGGAAAATACGATCAAGAGCATTCATGAGAGCCTTCTCTCGATCCGTGACAATTGTAGTTGGTGTCCTCTCGACGCGCCTACAAAGCTTTGCAAGTTGCTCAATCGCCAAGACATAATTCTCTTCCTTCTCCGTGGATAGAAATGCACCGGCAACGTTAAAGTTCAGCCATATCAATGCAAACCCAACAATTACAAAAAATGGCATCTTGTATCTGTAAGAAAATATCATAAAAACGTTAAGTATACACATAAAAAAAAGGCATCTTACGGAAAAGTTAACAACTGTGAAAGCTTACGTGTTGGTGTTGTATGTTGAGTCCATTACCAATACGTAAGGGAAAGCCTTAAGGAGGGCAACTGATTCCGGATGTGCGAATAAAATGTCGCTCACTTCACCGTCATTGTTTCCCCTATGCTCACAGAAATAACCCTCTTTACGACATTTGAAAAAGAATTTTTGAGCGATTGTCCTTTGATCCAAACTTTCTTTACGTAATTTGTGCCTCTCGTTGTAGATTTGTCTCATCCTAGTGTTGTTAACCTTATCAATGTTCAAAGCACTGGCAATCTGGGCAGGGTGCAATTACTGGTCCACATGTTCTTTACTAACTTCTTTTCCTCTTCATTCATCCTTCCCACAAATGCATGACCCTTTAAATTTCTTCCAAACTTGTGATTGTGAACACCACACTGCACGTGAACTTTCCATAAACCTTTGTAAGTCTCAAAAACCCTTATCATGAATTCACACCCGCTCTTCTTCGTCGATGCATTCTTCCTCTGAGCTGGCTGCACCTTTTTTGGGTTGTATACTCCATATTTCTCGCACAAAATTCATGTCTTTCCCGAACTTCCGTGGATCGACAATTGAAGCTTCTGTCGATTGTGAACAGGCTAGAGTAATCCTTATTCCTCGCTTCTGAGGCGGATGCATTTACGTTTTCTGTTGATCCTTCATCTATGCTGAGATTATCAATGTCCGCATCTATCTCCTCTAAACCCTAAAAAAGTAAAAAAAAAATCGGTTAATGTTCATTTTGTAATAGGGTTGTCCGTAGCGGACAAAATAAGAATGTTCGTCACGGATAAAATTACTTTGTTCGTGACGGATAAAATTACTTTGTCCGTCACTGACAAAATTACTTTGTCCGTCACGGACAAATTGTTATCCGAATTTCGTTACCAAACCAAAATAACGTTACATTCTTTCAAAACATGGCTAGGATCGATCAATAGTTAAAAATCTAAGTTCAATCACGGTTGAAAACCTAAACTACGATTAAAGTTTTCAACTTTATTAATAAAAAAACCAAATTTACTTACCTCAATATTATCTTCGTCTTCGTTCTCAAAAATCAAAGATATTTCTTCATCATCAATATCATAATCTTCCTCGTATGACATTGTTAAGTTGTTTTTTCAAAAAGAATAGACTGTCTACTGGTTGAATTTGAGAAACGGATATGAAAATAAGGTTGAAGGAGGGTTGGAGGGGATTGACTACGGTATTTATAGGATAAAAAAATTGGTTTAAGATTTATGGTTGTTAAATTATGGAAATATGATATTATTTATCCGAAAATAACTTCTTTTTTTATTTTATCTAAATTAAAAGATAAGTCCGTTGAAGCGTTTCCGGATTCTAGTGTCAAGGGTTGTTTGTAGAGGACATAATATGGTTGTCCGTGACGGACAAATTGAAGAAATTTACTAAATACAGCACATTTGTCCGTAACGGACAAATGTGCGGTATTTAGTAAAAAAAAATTCGCTAAATAACAGCCGCCATAAAAGTTCATATAGGATCTGTATTTTTGCACATCCTTGAATTGTATTCAAGTTGATAGCATGCTCCACAACAATTTTGACTCTTTTGTTTTGTAGGTTTATTCAAATTCATCCCACCAATTGAACGTTTAATACGATTTTTGTTAACCGCTTTTATAGGAGGAAAGACAATTACATCAACTAGAACAATTGTGTCTACAAAAGATTGAAGAAACTCTTGTTTTTTTTGGAACAAAAGAATCTGAAGACCCCGATAATGATAACTTGTAATCTCTCAGCAAAGTAGCAAGTTTCTTCAACTGAGTAGATTTGTTCTCAACAATAACAATACATCCAAACAAATCTGACATAATACAACCTAATATAAATCTCTATCAGCTTATCAAATGCATTCTGCATAAGGCTGTTTTCAATGCCCGCTACTGAAGCAATCATAAGTGCTTTAGACCACCGAGGTAGAATTAAAGACGTAGTAATTTTATCCAACTGGTTATCTTTCAAAGCAAGCATTATGTGGAACCAAGGAATACCAATCCTTTGAAACATTTTTACAGCTGCAAATAGAATAGCCATTATGAAGTATAAAACTCTACCAAAAACTCTTTGTCATTAGGTCCTCTAATAGGGAACTATATGATATATTTATTCTCCTCGCATTTGAAAAGAATAAAACACTGAAATAATGCACCCAATATTTGATTTTTAACATCGAAAATATAGTTAGTGTAAAAACTTGACATCAATGCTTCTCTATTAACAACCGAGTCTTGAAATTTGAGTTATTAACTTCACTAACACTATCCAATTTCTTATGATTATGTCATTTCTCATCCAAAGTACTTTCAGCATGAATCAACATTTCAACAAGAGTGAAGAAGCAACTTGTGTATTTTTTGGAGAAACTATTTTCACTATTTGCTTTGAAACTAAATTGTCCTTACAAGACCGCCAAACATCACATATTGAAAATAGACAGGAATCCAAAATGTGTGAATATGAAACATATCAATGAACAATTGTTTATCTTCTAGACCAAACTCATTCATAATTGACAACCATCCCTTCTCAAAATCACTAGGGTTAATAAGCTCATTCCAAACAATGTTGTTAAAATTTGATATAAATTCCTCACATTTGTTCAGTTTTGCTCCTACTTTCTAGGGAACCTTCATCATAATGTGCATCATCTTGATCTATAACTAAAATCTTAGGATCACGTCTCATTACATTCTTAAAGCATTTAGCAACCACTTATAAGAACTAATATCTCCCTTAACAAAAGGTCAACACCAAAGGTTACACAGTTTTTGTTGTTATCAAGCACAATAAATGGAGCAAAAACCATTTTATACTTGAAATTTGATTTTAAAGAAACAATGTCATTTCATAAAAATTACAGTCGTAGTTCAAAATAAAATAGAACAGTAAAATGCAATATTTGTTTGTTTTATATGTTGCATCAAAGAAAACAACATCTCCAAAAACCAAATAAGTGCGCCGACAAATAGGATCATTCCAAAAAAATACGAGAAAGTTGATATGTTTCATCAACATCATAGTTGAAGTAAAATCCTTTACAAATCTTTTTCTTCTAAACAAATCTATAACTATCTGAGCATCAATACTAGATATAAATGCCAACAAGTCTCTTATAAAGTTTTTAAAGTAAAAAATTGTGGCACCAATACTTGCATATGACCCACCAAGAAATTCTTTATATAACCTATGACATTTGGATGAACAAATGTTTCTTGTGAACAATAAAGCATGAATTTCTAATGGTCAATGCCCATATTCTTCTAGTATTAACAAATTCACTTGCTAAAGTAGACATCTTATGATGAGTATGACTCTCTTCAAGAACCATTACTATAAAATCTTTGATTACCAACATACTTCACTCCCATATCAAATTTACAATTAACATTATTAGACACGTTCTTACTCTGACTAGTAGAATTTAAACCAGCTTATTACCTTCTCTATTGCACACAAACTACCTTCGAGAAATACCACCTCTACCTAAATGTTTGGAACCTCGACACTAACAAAATCACAAACTTCTACATACTTTTGAAAGAACAATTCAACTACATCTAATGTGGAAAACACCTTTCCAATATAAAGCTTCATATAATCATCACAATATGAAACCCATAGTCTTAAACCATTTCCAAAAATATCAAGCAATGATTCAAAGTCATCGTCAAGAGATGGTTTAGAAGAGGATTATATGTTGATTTTCGGTGTCCGGTCCTAGACCAAAGGATCGTAGTCTCACTTATGTGAGTAGACGGTTGTCCCAATTGCCAATAAAATTAATATAATTTATCTTGAAGTGAAAACAAATTATTAAACAAGGGTCAGTAATCTTCACAAAGGAGTAGACAAAACCCAGCCAAAAGTTTGTAATCTCCGAAAAGGAGTAGACTAAACTCTAATAGAAATTAAGTTCAATTGCAAGTCTTATAAATCGATTGTTATATGTTAAAACGTTGACTTAAATTATGTAAAGAGTCATTCATAAATGAATTCTCCTTCTAAGTGTATTCTCTCCTACACCGGGAATATCCAAATACCTTAGTGGGATAAAACGTTACACGTTACAAAGACTAAGTAAGAGACTTACTTGTCTTACTTTTTAGAAAGGGTATTCCTAGGTTTTGTCAATACAAAGCCAAACTAAGATGGATGCCTATCATTTGTCAATACAAAGGAACTATACTGGTTTTTCGAGTTTTGCAAGAAATCTTATAAGAAGGCCTATCCAATGTCAATACAATGGAACTAAAAGCTTTATTGTTGCAAAAACGAATGTGAAATTAAGTGCAAATGGCGCTCCCTTTTATAGGAATAGGGGGCCACGGTTTTTGGGAGTTATAACCACCAAAAAGTGGTTAAAATCGGTTATGGAAGTTACTGGACCTTGAATCCCTAGAGATGCCCGAGGCCCGAGGCCCACATAGGGAGCCCAAAACCGCTCCCCGGAGCTAGCTTATTTTTCTTGGTCCAAACACTTCCAATGAGCTTCATTCACTTTAATATAGCTAGTGGAACTCCTTAAGAAGCTCACTAGTTGCTTCATTGACATTCACTAAGCATTTGAGCTTAGATTGATGCCAATTTTAACCACATATTTTTTAGCCAATATAAGGCCTAAGAACCAAAGGTGTACCGATAAAATGTGGCTAAAAAGCCCCAAATGCCGGCCTTCTAAAATTTGACACAAGGTGACCTTGTCGTGAATCACCTTGCTTTGATTCGACTCCCCTTACAATACTAGTTGCTCTTAGTGCTGATCACTTGGTTTGCCTCCCGCATCCCGGACCATAGTGACACATGTGAACAACTCATTGCACCTTATCTCAAGACAAACTCAACGGTTACAATGGAGACTTAGCCCAAATCTCCAACATGATAATCCAACAAAGATATTTGCAGTCAACGGTTGACGACCTAGAATATAAAACACAAGACATTAAAAAGATAAAACAAATCATGATTCTAGGACAAATAGTTCACATTTCTATAACAATAGTACATACTATCACACATTGATTAGGTGAAGTTGAATAATTCATAATTCGAATAATAATAGTTCATTTCAAGGGACAAAAGACTTGACGAATTTTAATGGGTTCATAATACAAACACTAAAATGTTCACACAAACACTTTGACAAAGATTATGTGGGTAAACATAGATTGTTAAGAACGACAAACAATAGCGAAAAATAATTGAACGAATGTCTGCAAAATAAAAATTATACTGAAAAGTTAAACAATATCTGGGTAATACATACCTACATCCATGTAGAATTGAACGACGACTAGCAAAATGAAGATTTGATAATACACAATCAATTTCGAACTGAAGATTAGAATTTTCAAAAAATATTGTTTGCTAGAGGAGAATTAAAGAACAAGGGCGAGAAAATAACAAATATATCAAATCAGAAACAAATTTTGCTTGATTACAAAATTGTCCAAAATAGCCCTAAATTTAAAAAAAAAGAAAGTCGTATTGTTAAAATCAGAATAAATGGGCACGTTGGATAAAAAAGATCAATGACGCACAATCACAACACTCCGTACGACCGTACTGGTAATAAGACTCCGTATTTGAACCGATTCATAATCTATATATACTACTAAAATAGAACCCTTTTCGTCCACATGTCAACACCTTAACTAAGCCACTTAGGAACTTTTGTCAAATATTTACAATTTTGCCACATTTTAATTACTATTATGCCATTATTCAATAAATATTTTAAGTCAAATTTAAAATATTTTCCATCTCATTATGCCAATTCAACAAAAATAATTCCATGTCATCATTTTCAATATCTTACGGTTATAAAAATAATTAAAAAAAAAAATTATATCACCTAACTGAATTTAGAGAATTCAATGGATTTTGTTTGGATTCTAAATTTTACAAAATAAATCCGAACTAACATTTAAATCTTATTGGTTACAATATGAGATATAACAATATTTTATTTTAAAAAATTGTATTAACGTTAATAAAGATTTTAATAATCGTTTTATTAAATTTAGGGCAATTTTGGTAACTAGGCTTTTTTGAAAAACTATAGTAGTAATTAGACTTTTTAATGTTTCAATTAAGTAAATATACCCCAACCTTTTGTATTTATTTTCAAACTCTACACATTCTTCTCTCAAGGGGTACATTTACTAAACACAAAACTAGAAAAAGCCTAGTAAACCAAATTGTTTCTTAAAAATTAACTTTTTTCAAAAAATAATCAATTTTAAAAAACGATTTTTCTTAACAAAAACTTTAATTTTTTAGTTATAGGTAATAATATTAAAAAAATAAATTAGAAATTTGTTAGCGTAATTTTTTTTATTTAAAACTTTGAAAATTATTATAAATTTAATAATTAATTTTTTGTTACATGACCTAATCACATTGATATTAATATGTTCTTCTTAACATTTAGCGCTTTTTTTTAAAAAAAAAAAAATTGTAATTTGTTTTAAATAATTAATTTTCAATTAATAATTATTTTTTTTCTCGCACAAGGTGCGAGCATTAGACTAGTTTAATATAAAATAAACACAAAAGTTATATTGTATAGTTATTATTTTACAAAAATTAGTTACGCGAAGAACACTAAATAACGGCAAGTAACCTCCCAACATGAGAAGAGAGATAAGTGACGTGGACATGACAAAGCAAAGGATATGAGCACTAACAGATAAACCTCCCCACCCTCCACTGCTTCTTCGTCTTCCTCCTCTCCTGTGGATAGACCACACTCTCTTCCCCTACCTATCAATGGAGGCGATCTACTCTCCCAGAGCCAAATCCTTATCTCTAATTCCACGAACTTCACCTTCTCTCTGCGGAGTTTCTTCTATTCGCGTCCAATTCCTCGCCCGTGCTCATGGACTAGCCAATTCCAAGCTCCAATCTCGAAGGAGGAGCTCCAGGAAGCACATCAACCCATTCTGTCGCCGGAATCATGCTCCTGCGTTTCGAATCGTTGCTTCTCTCAACTCTGGCCAGATTCTGGTGGTTGTGGTGGCCGCTGTCTCCGCCTTCTCCTTTGTTTACCTCAATTACTTCTCCAGGCGTAAAAAGTTGGTTCAAAAGGTGATTTAAAAAAGTTAAATGCAGTTCCACTTCTTTCTGGTTTGCCGCTTATTCTACTGCTTTTTCCTCATTGTTCATAATTCATAATAAAGGAAAATTATCATCCCAAGAATTGTTATGGGTGGTCAATTGTACTAATTGTTCATAATTGTACTAATTGAGTCAGCCATAAGGTTAATTTTCTTAGAAATATGCGTAATCCAGACTTTGTGAAATGAAGAAGGTTAGACCAACCATCTAAGAGTCCCGATGTCCGAATCACATTAAAAAATCTTTTTAATATTTAGTTTAATGATTTCTTACAGACCCGTTTTGAGAGCTTGAGCCTATTTTGATTACCCAACTACGGTTTTTTTTACACCAAGACATCATTGCAATTTCTTATGACATAGCAATTTGTAAATATTGTATCCATCAAAATGTATTTTTACAAAAATCTAGTTTAGTTTTTTTAAAATTTATATTGTATTTTTCCCTCCCGGTTTTATACTAGGGATATTTGGTGGTGAACTAATTTTATAGTGATGGTTATACTTGTGATACTATTCGATACACTTGTTTTGAAAAATATTTTATTTTTATAATATCAACTTCTCCGCCAAATTGTTGTAGTCGTATTCATTCCGCCTATCCCGCCTATCGTTCCTTTCAATTCACATAGTCAATCAGCCAAGTTGTGGTTAATTAAATAATTTTGTGGCTTTTCTTTTATATCCTGCATAAGAGGTGTAGTTTAGCTGAAATTTTTTTGTTTAACTATTATCCTTAAATAGACTTTCCTGCTCATTTGAATCGGCTTTTGGCAGTTGATACTAATTGCTAGGGTTTTAAACTTACTACTTTAAAAGAAAAGCACAACCAACATTACTCACATAGAGATTTTCGCTTCGAGGATTAGGAAAAGGATTTGTAATTAACTAATTACGATTTAGATTGTGAGTAAATTTTAGAAGAAAAGATGTGTGATGATCCGAACTCTTATAAATCATGGTATCTTAGTAGTTTTATCATCAAAAAAGCTAATTACACGATATTGGTTTACTAATCTAAAAATGAGTCGCAATCCACTGGTGCATAGTGGGCAGCGGTGTTAAATTGAGATCGAAAATTTTGCATAATGTCATTATTGTGTACCCAAGGTCTGGAGGTTGTCCCGAGCCTAACGCTGTCTCTTTGCCCCTCTTTAATATTTGTCCTTATCCCGCTTACTCCCCGAGGTGCTCTTGGTTTTCCCTGCCACTCAGTTAGACCACCATGGAGCTCTCTATGCCGTTAGGCAGATGATTGAACATTTTCCGATTTATTAAAAAAGTTTGGAGTATATCTCATCACTCGGCGCAAAATCGATCCTTCTTTGCTTTGGGTAAGGGATGAAGAATATGGGGAAATAGGGTTACCACCCAGAAAGTGAAAATTCTGTGATATTGCATAAAGTTTGCAAAAACTCGGGTCTTTGCAGTTTCTTTTGATTGCTTAGTGTCACATTTTATTGACTTGTTGATGTGTGAAGCGTGGAGGAAACAGTTAGTAGATTGACGAGTAAGTCACATTGATAAGTTTTTACTTGATTCTTGATGCAACATGTAGTATATTGGAGCTCGATTCATGTATACTGTATACTACTGGTAAAGTTAGACAAGCTGCTTAGAATGCGGATGCTTTTTCTAAGAAGAAATATATAGATTTACGGAAAATTAGTTTGGTTGACAACATCATATTTTGAGGCAAATTTGGTAGATAAGGCTTATGATTCTTTCTTAAATGCTGTCAAAATCTAGGAGTTATATCAAATAAAAAACATCCAAGACAAAATTGTGTTGGATGGGATTGAATGAAGTAAACTCATTTTAATCCATTTTTAGGAATCTCCCTTGCCGGCTTCAGAACATTGCGAGAAACCCGGAGATAAAGTACTTACTGATTTGAGGATTCAGGATTTGACTGTTGATGCTTTCCATGAGAAAAATGTGAAAGAATTTGCACAATCAGTGGGAGACACAAGAAGAGAAGACTTTGAGAAGGATGCCAATGACTTCCAGTACCAATTTCAAGGTTTGGAAACTGCTTCTGTTAATGGAGATACTCAGACTATTAACTCTTTGGAGTGGCCTGGATCACTTCAGAGTGAGCAACAAGCTGGCACTTCGTGGCTTCTTGAAGGCAATGGAGAAGTTTCCTTACCTCTCCAAATAAAAGTTCCTGAACCAGATACCGTTCAGTTATTTGCTTCTGTAATACAAGTTTCAGAGAAAGAATCTGAACGTTGTAATGAGGGGACTGGAAAAGGTTTCACAGAGATTGCTCATATGGTGGATATGAGAGAGTCTTCATCTGATTCTGTCAATGATAGCCAAGAAGATAATACTTTGAAGACATCTAATGGTCATATTGACCATGTAACTACGGAGTTTAATTCTTCTCCAGAAGATTCTGTTAGAGGAGAGCTACATTTGTTCTATGATGAAGATCAATCTATAACATCAGCAACCCATTTTTTACATGGAATATCAGAACTATATTCTGAAGTATCCCACCAAGGTGGCCATCATATTTCAGCTTCTACAAGCACTGATACAGTGGAATTGCTACAAGTGGACAACTTACCTTCAGGTTATTCTGGATGAATTTACAATCACTTGTTTTTTTGTGTTCTTAGTAGTGTAGAGCAAAACTTATTTATATTCTTCTCTGGTGAGTCAAGAGAAACTGAGCTGTGAAGTTTTCTATTACTGATTATCTATTTAGATTTTTGTTACTTCAGGGTACAGTGAGCAAAGTGCATATCTTTTATCCAACAAGAGAAGCAACTTAAACAGAAGGAGAGATTTGGTTAAAGGGAGGGAAACTGAAACTTGCAACAATATCGGATATGACACTCAACATCTTGCTCTTTCTGGGATAACAAATGTGCTTGAAAAGGAGAGTCCTGTTAAGAAACTTGGTTCTTACCATCACTTGTTAAGAAATGGCAGGTATTTTCCAATATTATGTTTTCTTTCCATTCCTTAAGATTCCCTTGTGATCCAAGTTAACAGTAGGGTCATATTTGGTATGGTCGGAAAATATGAGAGTAAATTTACATTAGTTACATTTATGAAAGAATTTGGTGAAGTAAGCTCTTTTTTATCACGCTTTGTTTTGGAGACCCCTTTAATTTTTACACTCTAATTGACTTACCACTTTAACTCTAGGGGTACATTTACTAAATGTGTTTATGCTATGGGCATACTTAATAGATTTAGGCCCTAGGAAGTGAAAATTTCCTTTACTCTTTTTCTTCGTTTAGTCTTGTCTTAGGCCGCTGTTTCCACCACTTCTTTCATTCTGCCTCCATTTTTAATCGGTAATCTGTAGTGGAGGAGGGACCGAGAAAGAGATGGAGGGAGAAGGGGGAGAAATCAGGGTTAAGTACAAGACTTTCTTGAAGAAATTTAATCAGCAATGGGCTATTATTTTCCTTATTTACCAATATTGAGTTTGGATGGAAGTGGCATTGTAAGAAAATGGGATTGAAAGTAAGCAACAATGTGTCACCAAGAAGGGAGAGGGAGTATGATGGGTGTAGTGATGATAATACTTCCATAGTTAAGAAGGACAACCATGATGGTTGTTGGTGGTGATCTGCGGGTGTATATTGGGTAAGAGGATGCAGCGAAGGCTTGAGTTAATAGAAGAAAAAAGAAAATGGAAAGGGGGTTGTTTGGGGAGGACAAATTTCTTTCCACCAAATAAATACTTATTTTCTGATGACCCCAAGGGAAAAGATAAGAATGAAAGTAGTTTGTATGAGTGTTTGGGATCCCAAGGACAAATGTGTGGGAAATTACTATTTGTGAATGTTTTATCCTTGTTTACTCCCTTATCAAACATGACCTATAATTGATGTTATAAGATCTTGAATAGTTGAATCTTGACTAATACAACTTACAGCAAGAAATGCTTCTAGTCTAGTGATCTCTTTGCTTATAAGACTTATTTGTATTGACTTATTAGGTTGCAAGAGTGCATAACATTGCTTGAAGAGATGGATTCAGAAGGTGAATTAGATATGAATAAGGTAAAATGCCCCAGCTGGTTTGTGTAAATGTTTTTATGGTTTTAGGAGACATTATTTGTCTTAATTTTTCCAATATTCTCCTTTTAGGTTTATCACTCTAGGTTTTTGTCACTATGCCGAAGTCAGAAGGCTGTCAACGAAGCATTCCGTTTTGTCAAGCTTATTCCCAATCCAACGTTGAGTACCTTCAATATGCTCATGTCCGTCTGTTCCGGTGCTCAAGATTCAGATGGTACTAATAACTTGATTTTTCAAAGGCACACTGATGTAGAAGCAATAATCTATAATCATGCATTCCTGTTTTTCTTTTCCTATTTGCATGTATCTAGGAGCTGCTAAAGTTTGGCAACTTGTCCAAGAGAGTGGCTTCAAAGCTGATTGCAAACTCTATACTACAATGATATCAACTTATGGTAAATGTGGCAAAGTAGATGCCATGTTCAAGGTAGCTTATATATAATTACTTTTTCAGCTTATAATACTTGGTCCTTATTGCCCAGATTTTGTTTTAACCTTTTTTCCCTAGTCAATGCACTAGAAGCTCTTGCTTATGGAAGTTGTTGTGGTTTATTCTTGTGTTGATCATACTTATGCAATTGCTTAGAAATCAGGAATATTGTTGCAAAGGATTTTGATTCGAACTATATGGAACTATAAACATTGACCGTTTGTTTGGAGAGTGATGAAAAACCCTTGATCAGATTTAGTATGATATACTAAAAACCTGAACAAGTCTTCACTTGGGTTCCATAAAGTTATGCAGTATCTGAGTTTAGTTTTCTTTTCAGATAGGACTTTGCATACTATGTTGGTCTTCAGTAATATTTCACAAGATTCTAAGACCTTTAAATTATCCAGGGTTTGAAGCATACCTGCCATATACATTAAAAAAAAATCTCTATATATGCTTCAACTGTCAAGCAGACCACTACGCTTGCAGCCAAATTACAGTCATTTGATTCGATTGTGCCTGCAGCAAGCAAAATGGCTGACATTTTTTTTACTATAAATGCAATGACTTGGGCCATTTCATGCCAAGATAACTTGAGAAGCTTCCGAGTAGACCAACAGTTTCCCACTTGGATCTGGAAGTTGAAATGTGAAAATGTCTTCTCGTTAGTTGTTTGAAGTTAGAAGGAGATGTCCTGTTGTTAGGTCAGCCTAGTTTTTTTTATGGAAATCTACAGATCTGAACTACATGATTTATTTTTCTATTTTTGGGAAGGTCTTTCATGAAATGGCCAACAGTGGAGTAGACCCAAATCTCCATACATATGGAGCACTTATTGATGGCTGTGCTAGATCTGGTCAAATTGCGAAGGCTTTTGGTGCTTATGGAATACTAAGGTCAAAGGTATGTCATTGTCATATGTAACTTTACATTATCTTTTTTAACTTTGATTAATTAATTGACCAAAAAATCTGTTCAAACTTGCAAGGACTTGCTGCTTGCTTTTAGCTTACTAAGAACCGGACTATTGAAATGGCTTCAACTGATTATGTACTTTATGCAGTAGAAAGTCAAGCCAGACCGCGTCATATTCAATGCTCTTATTACTGCATGTGGTCACTCTGGAGCTGTTGACCGTGCTTTTGATGTATTGCGTGAAATGAGGGCCGAACCACATCCCACAGATCCTGATCATATTACTATTGGTGCTTTGATGAAAGCCTGCACAAATGTCGGTCAGGTGAGAGAGCTCACTGATGATTTCTTTGTTTCCCCCATTCTCTCCCTTCTTGGCCTTCTTTTTATAGGATTCTTCTTCTTGGTTCAGAATTACATATCTAGCATCTGATGCATGTGTTTTAGGTTGATCGGGTGGAAGAAGTTTATGAGATGATTGAGCAGTATAAGATTAGAGGTACTGCAGAGCTTTACACAATTGCCGTTAGAAGCTGCAGCCAGACGGGTGATTGGACATTTGCATGTAAAATATACAATGACATGAGAAAGAATGGTGTAGAACCTGATGAGGTATTCATTAACTGTTTAAGTTCACAAGTGTAAAATTTTAGAGTGAAACATGAGAGTAAACAGAGGAAAAGAAGTAATTTCTGTCATGTTTATTTTCATGAGTAACCCAATTTACATACAAGAAGATGGAGATGAAGCTGGAAATAAGTACATCTAAAGTATTGTAGAGTGGTTAAGTGTAATCTACCTAATACTATTCACAAGAAAAAAGATATAGCTGTAACTTTACGTGTAATTTCACATCAGAATATTTAAACAACTTATCAAAAAAAAACTTGACCATGATATCGTGTTTGATTTGTCTTGGAGTATCTCCTTTGACCTGTTTGGTACTTTTATTTATTGAAGTTTCAGTTTCATTGTTATTTGGGATGAACATCTTAGTGGTGATAAGTCAGGGCGATAAGTAGAGGGAAGCTACAGCATATGCAAAGTGCTATATTAGTTGCATATAATTGAACTGACGACCGCAACTACTTTCAAAATAATACAAATCAGTCTTACTTACTGTTCCGTATCAATATTAATATTATCAGTAAATTTATCAAGGTTGAAGTCTGAAATCTGCTTTGCCTCCTATGTTAAGTTTGCCACTCCTGTAGTTACAGGAGTTCGGCGCGACTTGGATAAATTTAATTATGTCTGTGCATCATGTATTTCATTTTTGTCGTGTTTAAAAAGGAAAGAACATTGGTCTTTTCATATTTCATACTTTTTCTCTCTATGAGATACAATAATCATTATGGATAGATTTGTATTGCTATGCATATTGGAAAAAATAATCTAGGTAAATGAAATAGGAGCCGGAAAAAAGAAAGCTATTGGCTTAATACTATCAACAAATGAAACTGCACACACGTCTCTATAAATTTTGGTAATATCTAACTATTTACTGAGAGAAATTGTACTTTACTTTCTGAAGGGGAAGTTCCTAAGGGACATTGCCAATCCCTTCATCGAAAATTAAGTAACCTTAGCAGGCCTTATAGAAATTACCAAGAAATGGTTGATTTGATTGCCAGGATCCAGATTGTTACCTGATAATGAACACTTTTCCTATCCATCAGCTTCTGAGTACTCAACATTTGAAAAGAAGACAGGTTGCTGACTAACATGGGGAAACATTTCTTCCTAACTTGATTTAACGGTGCATAGATTCTTATAGGAAGTAGGAAGAATGGGTATAAAAGAGTACATTGCTAAAATTACTCTATTTATCTTTTCTTGACAATGTCTTTTCATTCCTAGGGGTGTCAATAGGGCTGGTAATCCCAATACCCGATGAGGATCACCGTTACAAGGACGGGCGTCTGGGGTGGGGCACATAAATGGGGATCGGAACGGTGATGAGGATAAACGTCATTCCCTGCATGGGATGGGGATAAGGTTATAGGTCCCCGCCCCGGCCCTGTTCCCGTTGGGGATTACCACGGGAATCCCAGTAGTTTAAATGGGCAAATTAATGGTGATTTATAATTTTAAATATAATTTACATATATTTTTAATACTTTTATGATTGTATTTTATTAAATTGGGTTAATATTTGTTTGATTTATGCCGAATATATTAATTATACAAATGAGTTTCTATATTTAACTCATGTGAACTTATAAATGGAAAATTTAACAGGAAAACTCACAGAAAACCCGACTATAACTATAAATGGAGAAAATTAGTTGGGGATGGGATTCCCGACGGAAGCGAATACCCGACGGGGACGGGTACAACCTTTAATCCACGAGCAGGTGTAAGGTCGGGGATGGGGGCATTATGTTAAATGGGGATGGGGATAGGATGGGTATGCCAATTCGCCAAACCGAACCTTCCCCGTTAACACCCCACTCATTCCCTGTAAATCTCGTTGATCTTTTTCGAGTGTTAACCATTGATCTATAATGACTACTTGAATGTTGATTTTAAATTCTTAGTGACATCAATTATGGGTCCAGCAACTTTTACTAATTGAAGAAAGAGGACTGAATTTTCATGATGGATTTGTTGTTAATTATCTTGTATAGTGGTATCTTCTCTTTCTTATACTAGTTTTTGGTTTTACTTACTCAAACTTCCAAACTTTGTTGCAGATGTTTTTAAGTGCACTGGTAGATGTTGCAGGGCATGCTGGTAACATAGATGCTGCCTTTAATGTCTTGCAAGAAGCTACTCTGGAAGGAATGAAACTTGGAATTATGCCATATAGTTCTTTAATGGGAGCCTGCTGCACTGTAAGTCCATATGTTGTCCTAATCCTTCACTGGAGTTTTTGCTATGCAGATTTTATGACAGCAGGTCTTTGATTTCTGAATGCAGGAGTATCTTTATAAACAATATCTTTGAGCAGGACTGTGGTTTGAAATGTCTTGTTGTTGTAGTAACTTAGTAGGGTCCCACAATGGAACTAATTGAAATTTATACTATACGTACAGTTCTTTTGAGTAGATAATCATATGATTATCTGTTTATTTTGTTGTGTGTGATCTAAGTACTTTCCTAGGGTTAGTATCTTCTAGTCCAATGATGGAAATGAAGGATTGTTGTATGTGTGTATGTTCCTAGAGCACAGGATACTAGATCGGTACAAGCTTTCTCATTAATCTTTTGATACATGTAGAGAAATGAGATATTTTAAGGAAACAAAGTATTTCAACTTAGTAACATGACCCTACATGTGTTTATTGGAATGTGTATCCAATGTTGAAGCTGAAAAGATCTGGAGAAAGAGGGGTATTTGATAAAAAAAATTGTTCAAGATTTGGATTTAAACTCAATATTAATCCTGACCTTCACTTTTTTAAATGCGGGGAGGTGGAAGGATCAGTGTTCTAAAAGGCTTTAGGTGCACCTAGGCGCTGGGGTCCCCTGGAACCTAGGCATCAGGCGCATGTGCCTAGGCGCGCCTGATTAAATTTTTTTTTTTAAATGTCTAAATTTTATTAATAACTTGGTGGTTCATAAACAACAAACAAACAAGCAAGAATTAGAAACTATAGTCTTCGGTTAGTGAGTTAATTATTAGGCAATAGTCATTTTAGCCAGTAGGCTTCAGCAACTTGTCCCCATGTAAGACCCTCTTCATCTTCATAAACAAGTCCATCTTCAACATCTTCTGGGGATTTCCTGGTCAGCCAGTAATTTATAAAAGACTGAAGCTTTAGTTAGTAGTTACCTAAAGTTTCTTCTGTATGAGAGTAGGAGTGAATGGGAGGGATTCTTGTTTGAAAAGGGTTCTCACATTGTGGCTGTCATTTGAAAAGGGTTCTCACATTGTGGCTGTCATTTGAAAAGGGTTCTCACATTGTGGCTGTCAGCATGCTGCACCATTTCTAGAATTCATTTAGAAAATAAATTGCTAAGTTGATTGATAAAAGCTATGATGCTATTATTCTTTTCAGACTAAAAGTTGGCGCAAGGCATTGGAACTGTACGAGGAAATTAAAGCCTTGAGCTTGGTTCCAACAGTCACAACTATGAATGCCTTAATCACTGCACTATGTAAGTATTCTGTAGATGTATGATCAATTTACATTTTAGGGTACTTTGAGTTGATCATCTCTCTTCATCCATAACCTCGATGATTGGAATTGGAAGCAAGCAGGCCTCTATCTAGATTTATCCTTCCATACCATTTGTCTTGACTTCTTTATTAGTGAGGGTTTCCTACTTTGCTGAATGTACTCAACCTCAATAGGTGAAGGTAATCAATTACAGAAGGCGTTGGAAGCATTTTTGGAAATGAAGAATATGGGCCTGTCTCCCAATGACATCACATACTCTATACTTTTTGTTGCAAGTGAAAAGTAAGTAATCTCTATATATTTCTGCTTTAACTTATCTTATTCATAACATAATTAATATAACTATACAAGTAGAGTTACTAAATCTATATAATCTTCCTCTCTTTCCTGCAGAAATGATGATTTAGATGCTGGTCTTATGCTTCTTTCTCAAATTAAGACAGACGGTCTTCCCTTGAACATGGTTATGCGTAAATGCCTGATAGGTAGATTCATAATATCTATCAATAATTAAGTCTTTATTTCTTTGCATAGTTTACACCATTGACACATCAAAGTATCTTTTCAGTGCTACCAAAATGTTGTATGCATTTTTCAACCAGACATCTCAGTGTAGAACAAATGACCAGTGGTAGAATCGTTCCCATCATCTGCAAAGATAGCAGAACCGAAAATGAATTCACTAACAAAATAATGAAATGCTGAAATGAGTTGTTGAACCTACTTTCATGCTGGTCATACACAACTTATTACCCCATAGATCCTTATTGATGTGTACAATGATGGTTTTGTTATTATTTTGATACTAAGCTTTAAATTTATCAAAAATTGAGGTAATCTCAACATCACATTTGCATACTGAATGATAGAGTACTTTTTCTGTGTTATTTAAATACTTTATTTTCTTCCTCTATGTGGTTTTGGTAGAATGGAAAATTTCAATTCTAAGTGCTAGTTTTCTTTAGGTAAATGATAAATTGTTTGCTCTTGAAGGGATGTGCTCACGCAGTGTCGAGAAGACTGCTGCACTTGGTGAACTCTCTGTGTCCTTCAAGTCTGGAAAGCCACAAATTGATAGCAATTGGTACTCCATTTTTCCATGTAGTTATCTCAGTAACACAGTGTGCATGTTGAAACTTTCTTCATTGTAAGAAATATAGCTGAACTGTTTAAAGGTGGAATTACAAGCAGAAGACTTAGCTCTGATTTAACTTGGATTTGGGGGGATGCTACAGCAAGTCTGATTCTAACTATTTATGTTCTTTCTTGAGAAATATGTTTTTAGATTTAATTTAGAAGTGGGAAAGAATCTTCAACCACTACCTTGGATACTTTGAGAAAAAAATACTTTTGGTGCATTGTGATAGAGCTTATATATGATGCTGGCTCTAAGATACAATAATTATATCTTCTCTTTAATTTAATGAAATATTTTCAGGACGTCTTTGGCTGTATTGATTTACCGGGAAGCCACTGCAGCTAGCATGGTCCCTTCTCTTGAAGTTTTATCAGAAGTTCTTGGATGCTTGCAGCTTCCAACTAACATATCCGTACGAGAAAGGCTTGTTGAGCTTTTAGGTGTGGATATTGAGCCGTCAAGAAGTGAAAGCTTTTATTCTCTCATAGATGGTTTTGGAGAGTATGACCTTCGTGCTTTTTCGTTGCTTGAGGTTAGCTATTGAATATATATGTATGTGTATATATACCCTTTGATGTGCTCTGTGCACTTGATATCCACATTTACTCAGTTTTTAACAAATTGTCTTTAGAAGAGAGCATGCCATCAGCTTCCTAATGATGAAATATAATGAGGAAACTACTGCTAAGTTGCTGAGACAGTCCTCCTTGTCTCGAGGAAGATGAAAAAAGACTATGAACACAAAATGTCAAAAGTGATTCGATCTGAATACTAAACAAGAAAAAGATAAAGTATATATGACAATTATGAGCCTATTGAAGTGTGATAATTCTAAGGTACGATGATATATATAAATCTGGTAATCATCAATGAGGTCTTTTCTTGGCGGTAAAAGTTCAAATCATAGTTGACAACTAAAATATATTGTTAATAAATTATTTTGGGCTTGTAAACAACCAAGGGTTTCAAGTTAGTAAGTTATAAATGGGTGTACACAGGATGCATGTAACCTCAGATTCATTCATATACAAGTAAAGTTTATACTTAGTGGATGATAGAACAAGAACAAAAATAATTCTCCATTTGTTTTTCTTTGTATTTGCACCATTGTCTTTTATGTGATTGCATTAGGTTATAAATGTGTGCTTTAGGACATTCATCGAATCATAAATTAATCAATCAAAGTCATACAACTATTATCATTCTATAATTTTGTAGTATAATTATTATTTTTTAACGATGAATTTGCTGCCTGCCATCCACTTTCTATGGAATGTTTAAGCATGCGAACTTATGCTAAATCTGTTTCTGGACATCTTGAATAAAACTGTAATCGTAATTACTTGTAATTTATTTTCCAATTGACTTAAAAGTGCATATATTTCAGGAAGCTGCTTCAATGGGTATTGTGCCTTGTGTATCATTCAAAGGAAGTCCTATTGTGATTGATGCAAGAAAATGGCCGATTCATGTAGCAGAGGTGAGCTTCAACCCTGGCACATCTTGCCACCAATTCATTATTTATGTTCTATTTAACAATAAGAATGTTTGTCAATGACATTTCACCTGGGTGAAGCTCGTATTTATGTTTACTTTATATACTAAGGTTGTTTGAAAATTTTGTGAGCAACTGATTTATGTGTGACAACATTAGAGTCTTACTTCACTTTTTGTCGATAGATCTGAAACATTCCTATAAGCATGTGAAAAGTGAATAAACCAAACCGAATAGATACATGAACATGATTTTCCATAGTGGAATTTCGAAAGGATGTATGTTACCAGCAATGTACAAGTACCGCTTCTATACTGAGGAATACCTTTTGGGTTTATTGAAGGGGAAACTATTGTTCACTTTTCTTCTTAACAAAAGATTAATTTTGTCAAATAATTAGAACAGAAAATATTACAATGGAAGAGGACATTCCCCCCACCCCCCCCCC
>BSUD01000001.1:42290355-42311771 GCA_033239045.1 Fagopyrum esculentum | reverse complement strand
TGACTCTTGACTCCTTTTGCTCCTTTTCGATGCAAAACGTACCATATTACCTGCAATTACAACGAAACTAGGTGTAGACCTCGATTCTCGCAAAGGTAGATGAAATGGTAGTAAAATCACATAATGTACATACAAACATGCAGATTATGAAAGATAAAACGTCCAAACAAACCCCAAAATATAGACTATAATTCATGCTATCAAAATACCCCATACTTAGCCCTTGCTTGTCCCTAAGCAAGTTCCTCATATAGAAATCAAGATAGAATGGATTATAAGTCATGAAAATCAATGAAAAAGTCTTTCAAAAAACATTTTATGGTGTGCAACTATCATAGATCACTCTAAGAGAGTACTTCCTGGAAACTAAAAACTCAATATGATCAAAACATTTTATAAATATAGGAAAGTTGTTCATCTTTGCATAAAATCATAGAATGCATAATAAATCATAATTATCAAAATTAATCATGTATAATCCGATTTAAACCGCTAAGTCAATCAACAAGCTCAAGGTCTCAAGGGCTTCCCAAAAGAAAGGTCAAGAAACGTGTAGGGTAGGGATGAATGTAAGGTAATGTGGTGCTAGAATCCGGGAAAAGGATGAACTTCACTTTCACTTTGACTTGCAACATCTTCCACCAATAAGCTTTGCTTATTTCACACTTTTTCTTTTTACTTTACTTTTTGGGATGCATGGACAGAGGTGCACAATAACCGAAGCCTAGGAAATCCGCAATCATCAATTTCTCGAGATGCGTCAAACCCTTGATGCACATACCATGACCCGTTAGGAATATCGCTCAATCCGACTTTGGCAAGACACAAACACCCGGCTATGTGAATGGTGCCGAGTTACTCATCTTCATGATTGACTTCCCCAAACCTATTATTGCTTTCTAACACTTTCACTTTCAGCCACTTCTCAACTTTTGACTTGCTTTCACCACTTCGCTTGCTTCCAAATTCCCGGATAGGTAAAGGGAGGCAATATGTATATGAGGGGCTAAGCATGATCAAGAAGAAGAAGAAGAAGAATGAATTGCCTTGGTCTTTCCAAGAAGAACGTGAGAGAACTTATGCTGCGGTGTCAACCTTCAAATTCAACATAATTTGGATAAAAATAAAGTATTAAACATGCCAATAATTTCAAACAAAGCATTTAGCAACTTAAACATATCATAAAACATTTCAAACATATAAAGAATTTAAATCCAGTCGGTAAACAAAATCTTCACTGAGATCATATCCAGATAAGTAACACAAAAATCGTTTTCGAAAATTTTCTGTTACGCCCACCTCGGTCGAGGTGTTCTTGGTTCAACCGAGGTGAAACACCTCGTTTTGCCAGAACTGTCCCGGTCGAGGTCAAAAAATTTTTTTTTTAAAACCAATTTTTTTTTCGGTTTCGACGTTTTTCTCAATCAAATAACCTGTAAGTATGCATGCAATCTCAGATAAACATATAAATGCAGATAAAGCATGAATATGAAAATATCCGATACATCATAAGTCGAATAATACATCATAAGTCAAATAAGTCAGATAATACATCAACTACCCCATACTTGGGACACACTGTCCCAGTGGATCAGAATAAGTCTAAGGACAGGATACTCACCGAACATAGCTAAACTGCATGAAGAAGTAAGAAACAGCTCCCAGATAAGACCATCTCGGTTGGCGAAGTACATCTCGGTCGAGGTGTTCTGACAGTACCCGAGATGTATCTCAGTAAAGCTCGTTTCCTCAACTTCTCGAAATTTTGTTCTTCCACTGTAGCTCCTGAATTGTGATCCTTCCTTTTGGAATACCTGGTTGTTGTCTAGAGGAAAACAAAAACAAAGCAACTATCTAAACTAAACTAGAAAAGGGAGAAGAAAGCAATACCTTGGGTTGCCTCCCAAGAAGCGCTTGGTTTAAGGTCGCTAGCTGGACCCTACGGCATGTGATTACTTAATGCACTTCGAACGTCGTGGAATGCTCATCACATCCATCATAAGAATCTTCCAAAAAGGTTCCGGTTCCTAATTTCACCGGCAAATGGTAAGATCTCCCACGTACAAGCTTGTACGGTTTGATTCTCACCGGAATCCTTCTAGACTTCCTGCACTTCAATGGGACATAATCTAGCCTTGCGTCCCATCCTTTCCTTGATCGAAAAAATAGTTTCTCGAGAATCATAGCAGCTTCCCCATCTATAGCTTGGGGATGGTACAGGGTCCTGAGCATGCGAGGGACCCCATACTTGAACAAATAACACTTCGTTGCCTTAGCGGTGAAGCGCTTGTTAACTTCACTCCTTATAATCCAAGGAGCATCTTCCTCCAACAATTTCAAGAGAGATTTCATCTTGATCTTAGGAGGTTCTTTCGGAAGAGACCTCCAACTCTCCGGTGCTTTCCTGAAAAATTCAGAAATTTTAATAGGGAATTCGAATGGAGTAAGAGAATGTACCTTGTAAAGTTCTCCAAAGCTTGAGACAAGTTTCGTGTTGGGTTGATAATCCACCCACAAAATCTCTCTTAGTTCTGCTGGTCTTTCTTCCACCTTGACCATAATCTCAGTAATTTGGCTAAAGTCTTCTGCATCTGCCTCTTCCGGTTCTGCAGATTCTTCCATCATCTCGACCGAGGTCTCTTCTACCTCGACCGAGGTCTCAACAGTCAGATCGAGATCTTCCACATCTTCTCCCTCAGAAGCTTCAGGAGAAACTTCTGGTTCGACTGGGGGAATGCTTGGAACGTGCAACACTTCCTTATGCTCCTCTTGCGGCCTAGCATAGGATAGGGTGCTTTCCTTGAGCTCCGTCACCTTCTTCATCAACTTCTCCAACCTAGATTCAAGAGAGTCTTCAAGAGGTTGCTCATAAGTCTTTTTAGGGACATTCAGTTCATCCCACATCGCAAGTTCATGCTGAATGGCCTCTTCTCTTTCCCATTCATTGTTGAACCAGTAGAAGGAGTACTTCTCCTCCAAGTATTCATAATGATCTGCCCTAGCACTTTGTCTTGCTATCCAGGCTGGATCAAACATAGCGTTCAGAAATCCTGAAAACTACAAAACTCATAGAAAGAGTAGTTAGTAGCAACAGGGGCAAGCGCCCCGAAAGCAAACCGTACCGGCTCGGTCTAGACCAAGTCCCCGGCAACGGCGCCAAAAACTTGTTCGCTCCAAACGGTGTGTGCAAGCTTTAAATTTATAACCCTAGACTTAAGCTTAAAACAAGGATGCGAACCCGCAGTGTACGGGTCAATCGTAGTAAAAGCAAGAAAATTCCAGGGGTCGATCACAGGGACTTAGTGAAACAAAGTCCAATACGGTATGCTAGTGTTGATGCTAACCACAAGAGCAAGTATACAATCAAAGATGAATAAGATGTCAAATAAGCAAACATGCAATTCTAGGGATTAAAGCATCTAGTTGTGGTTCCAACTCAAGATCTATAGATAAGTGGACAAAGCTGAGATTTTTGCATGGGGAAGGTGTTTCTAAAGTGGAGTAGATCACCGGGTAAGTCTCACTACACACTAATCCCAAACCGTAACTCCTATTACCGGGTAAGTCTCAAGGAATTAAGATAAAGAACTATTGCCGCAAACTAACACACCATCTAAGGGAATAGAATCAACATTTACCGGGTAAGTCTCAGGCTAACTCACAAAGATGGGATGGAAGCACACTCAAACCCCAATAAAGGACAAGCCTTTATTACCTACACTTATGATCGTTGGTATACAAACTAAGGAATTACCGGGTAAGTCTCATCCTAAGCTTGCTTTGAACCAGAAAGGTATAATAAGAATAGGATTTGGCAAACTCTAACACATTAACTCTCAGTTAAGGATCGGATAAGCCACCTCGGTCAGCCAGTTTCCACCCCGGCCGAGATGTTCATCGACTGAACGAGATGCTTAGGGTTAAGGTTAAAGACTCGAACTTTCAGGATCCTACTGTGATTAAGATCATTCTATCATTGTTTTTCCCACAACCTTCAGCCAATCACCCTAGAATCACACAAGGAAATTAGCCACTCATCATCATAATGAAAGTATTAAATATATGGGAAGAAGGTGAATATTTGAATAAAGAAGAATTTAATGAAAACACTTCAATAACTGAATCAAATATCACACAAAATCGTTCCTTGGATAATGATCCAACAAGACAAGACAACAAGGAAAGGAATTGAAGACAATCTTACAAAACCCTCCAAAAAGCTATAAAGCTATAGTCTTCAATCTTCCTTCAACCTTCAAAAAGGTTCTTCAACTCTCTCCCAAATTGGAGTAGGATGCGGCTGCTGCGCTGATAGCGGGTGTATGCAGCCTGTATTTCGGTGTAAGCGGGTTTTTTGAATTGTGGAAATCCAACCCTTTTTATAGGAAAAATAAACCTCCAAAGATAATAAATCTTAAGAAGATATATTCCCATAAAAATAGGTAAAATATATGATTCTGCATATCTCCTTCCTTCTAGAAGCTCAGCCCAAAAATATAAGATCACTTTCCAATTTTAAAAGATCTCAGCCAAGAATAAAATATTCTCGCCGCGTCCTAGGTGTTCGCCTCGGTCGAGTCGGCGTCTCTGGATCGCCTCGGTCGAGATGAATCTCTGGGCAACCGAGGTGATCATAACTGAGTGTAGAATCTCTCAAAACTGGTCCAAAGTAAATCTTTAATCCATGGTTGTGCTTCCTGAATGTAGCTCCAAATGACTCTTGACTCCTTTTGCTCCTTTTCGATGCAAAACGTACCATATTACCTGCAATTACAACGAAACTAGGTGTAGACCTCGATTCTCGCAAAGGTAGATGAAATGGTAGTAAAATCACATAATGTACATACAAACATGCAGATTATGAAAGATAAAACGTCCAAACAAACCCCAAAATATAGACTATAATTCATGCTATCAAAATACCCCATACTTAGCCCTTGCTTGTCCCTAAGCAAGTTCCTCATATAGAAAACAAGATAGAATGGATTAATAGTCATGAAAATCGATGAAAAAGTCTTTCAAAAAACATTTTATGGTGTGCAACTATCATAGATCACTCTAAGAGAGTACTTCCTGGAAACTAAAAACTCAATATGATCAAAACATTTTATAAATATAGGAAAGTTGTTCATCTTTGCATAAAATCATAGAATGCATAATAAATCATAATTATCAAAATTAATCATGTATAATCCGATTTAAACCGCTAAGTCAATCAACAAGCTCAAGGTCTCAAGGGCTTCCCAAAAGAAAGGTCAAGAAACGTGTAGGGTAGGGATGCATGTAAGGTAATGTGGTGCTAGAATCCGGGAAAAGGATGAACTTCACTTTCACTTTGACTTGCAACATCTTCCACCAATAAGCTTTGCTTATTTCACATCTTTTTTTTCTCTTTACTTTACTTTTTGGGATGCATGGACAGAGGTGCACAATAACCGAAGCCTAGGAAATCCGCGATCATCAATTTCTCGAGATGCGTCAAACCCTTGATGCACATACCATGACCCGTTAGGAATATCGCTCAATCCGACTTTGGCAAGACACAAACACCCGGCTATGTGAATGGTGCCGAGTTACTCATCTTCATGATTGACTTCCCCAAACCTATTATTGCTTTCTAACACTTTCACTTTCAGCCACTTCTCAACTTTTGACTTGCTTTCACCACTTCGCTTGCTTCCAAATTCCCGGATAGGTAAAGGGAGGCAATATGTATATGAGGGGCTAAGCATGATCAAGAAGAAGAGGAAGAAGAAGAATGAATTGCCTTGGTCTTTCCAAGAAGAACGTGAGAGAACTTATGCTGCGGTGTCAACCTTCAAATTCAATATAATTTGGATAAAAATAAAGTATTAAACATGCCAATAATTTCAAACAAAGCATTTAGCAACTTAAACATATCATAAAACATTTCAAACATATAAAGAATTTAAATCCAGTCGGTAAACAAGATCTTCACTGAGATCATATCCAGATAAGTAACACAAAAATCGTTTTCGAAAACTCTCAGTTAACCCACCTCGGTCGAGGTGTTCTTGGTTCAACCGAGGTGAAACACCTCGTTTTGCCAGAACTGTCCCGGTCGAGGTCAAAAATTTTTTTTTAAAACCATTTATTTTTTTTTTTTCGGTTTCGACGTTTTTCTCAATCAAATAACCTGTAAGTATGCATGTAGTCTCAGATAGACACATAGATGCAAAAGTGAAGCATAAATATAAAATATCTGATAAAGCGTGAGTCATACATCAAAGTCATCAAATAAGTACATCAAATACCCCATACTTGGGACACACTGTCCCAGTGGGTCAGAATAAGTCTAAGGACAGGATACTCACCGAACATAGCTAAACTGCATGAAGAAGTAAGAAACAGCTCCCAGATAAGACCATCTCGGTTGGCGAAGTACATCTCGGTCGAGGTGTTCTGACAGTACCCGAGATGTATCTCAGTAAAGCTCGTTTCCTCAACTTCTCGAAACTTCGTTCTTCTAGTGTAGCTCCTGAACTGTGATCCTTCCTTTTGGAATACCTGGTTGTTGTCTAGAGGAAAACAAAAACAAAGCAACTATCTAAACTAAACTAGAAAAGGGAGAAGAAAGCAATACCTTGGGCTGCCTCCCAAGAAGCGCTTGGTTTAAGGTCGCTAGCTGGACCCTTCTCCATAGAATTACTCAATGTACCTTGAACACCATGGAGTGCTCATCACATCCATCATAAAATTCTTCCAAAAAGGTTCCGGTTCCTAATTTCACCGGCAAATGGTAAGATCTCCCACGTACAAGCTTGTACGGTTTGATTCTCACCGGAATCCATCTGAATTTCCTGTACTTCAATGGGACATAATCTACCTTCGTGTCCCATCCTTTCCTCGATCGAGAAAACAGTTTCTCGAGAATCATAGTAGCTTCCCCATCTATAGCTTGGGGATGGTACAAGGTCCTTAGCATGCGAGGGACCCCATACTTGAACAAATAACACTTCGTTGCCTTAGCGGTGAAGCGCTTGTTAACTTCACTCCTTATAATCCAAGGAGCATCTTCTTCCAACAATTTCAAGGAAGACTTCATCTTAATCTTTGGAGGTTCTTTCGGAAGAGACCTCCAACTCTCCGGTGCATTCCTGAAAAATTCAGAAATATTAATAGGGAATTCAAATGAAGTAGGAGAATGTACCTTGCAAAGTTCTCCAAGGTTTGAGACAAGTTTCATGCTGGGTTGATAATCCACACACGAAATCTCTCTCAGTTCAGATGGTCTTTCTTCCACCTTGACCACAATCTCAGTAATTTGGCCAAAGTCTTTTGCATCTGCCTTTTCCGGTTCGGCAAGTTCTTCTTTCATCTCGACCGAGGTCACTTCCACCTCGACCGAGGTCTCAACAGCCAGATCGAGATCTTCCACATCTTCTCCCTCAAAAGCTTCAGGAGAAACTTCTGGTTTGACTGGAGGTATGCTCGAAACGTGCAACACTTCCTTATGCTCCTCTTCTGGCTTAGCATAGGATAGGGTGCTTTCCTTGAGCTCCGTCACCTTCTTCATCAACTTCTCCAACCTAGATTCGAGAGAGTCTTCAAGAGGTTGCTCATAAGTCTTTCTAGGGACATTCTTCTCATCCCATATCGCAAGTTCACGCTGAATGGCTTCTTCTCTTTCCCATTCATTGTTGAACCAATAGAAGGAGTACTTTTCCTCCAAGTATTCATAATAATCCGCCCTAGCACTTTGTCTTGCTATCCAGGCTGGATCAAACATAGCCATCAGAAATCCTGAAAACTACAAAACTCATAGAAAGAGTAGTTAGTAGCAATAGGGGCAAGCGCCCCGAAAGCAAACCGTAACCGGCTCGGTCTAGACCAAGTCCCCGGCAACGGCGCCAAAAACTTGTTCGCTCCAAACGGTGTGTGCAAGCTTTAAATTTATAACCCTAGACTTAAGCTTAAAACAAGGATGCGAACCCGCAGTGTACGGGTCAATCGTAGTAAAAGCAAGAAAATTCCAGGGGTCGATCACAGGGACTTAGTGAAACAAAGTCCAGTACGGTATGCTAGTGTTAATGCTAACCACAAGAGCAAGTATACAATCAAAGATGAATAAGATGTCAAATAAAGCAAACATGCAATTCTAGGGATTAAAGCATCTAGTTGTGGTTCCAACTCAAGATCTATAGATAAGCGGACAAAGCTGAGATTTTTGCATGGGGAAGGTGTTTCTAAAGTGGAGTAGATCACCGGGTAAGTCTCACTACACACTAATCCCAAACCGTAACTCCTATTACCGGGTAAGTCTCAAGGAATTAAGATAAAGAACTATTGCCTCAAACTAACACACCATCTAAGGGAATAGAATCAACCTTTACCGGGTAAGTCTCAGGCTAACTCACAAAGATGGGATGGAAGCACACTCAAATCCCAATAAAGGACAAGCCTTTATTACCTACACTTATGATCGTTAGTATACAAACTAAGGAATTACCGGGTAAGTCTCATCCTAAGCTTGCTTTGAACCAGAACGGTATAATAAGAATAGGATTTGGCAAACTCTAACACATTAACTCTCAGTTAAGGATCGGATAAGCCACCTCGGTCAGCCAGTTTCCACCCCGGCCGAGATGTTCATCGACTGAACGAGATGCTTAGGGTTAAGGTTAAAGACTCGAACTTTCAGGATCCTACTGTGATTAAGATCATTCTATCATTGTTTTTCCCACAACCTTCAGCCAATCACCCTAGAATCACACAAGGAAATTAGCCACTCATCATCATAATGAAAGTATTAAATATATGGGAAGAAGGTGAATATTTGAACAAAGAAGAATTTAATGAAAACACTTCAATAACTGAATCAAATAACACACAAAATCGTTCCTTGGATAATGATCCAACAAGACAAGACAACAAGGAAAAGAATTGAAGACAATCTTACAAAACCCTCCAAAAAGCTATAAAGCTATAGTCTTCAATCTTCCTTCAACCTTCAAAAAGGTTCTTCGAATCTCCCAAATTGGAGTAGGATGCGGCTGCTGCGCTGATAGCGGGTGTTCTAACTGTAAGCGGATGTAAGCGGTGTATGCAGCCTGTATTTCGGTGTAAGCGGGCTTTCTAACTGTAAGCGGATGTAAGCGGGCTTATCGAATTGTGGAAATCCAACCCTTTTTATAGGAAAAATAAACCTCCAAAGATAATAAATCTTAAGAAGATATATTCCCATAAAAATAGGTAAAATATATGATTCTGCATATCTCCTTCCTTCTAGAAGCTCAGCCCAAAAATATAAGATCACTTTCCAATTTTAAAAGATCTCAGCCAAGAATAAAATATTCTCGCCGCGTCCTAGGTGTTCGCCTCGGTCGAGTCGGCGTCTCTGGATCGCCTCGGTCGAGATGAATCTCTGGTCAACCGAGGTGACTCATAACTGAATGTAGAATCTCTCAAAACTGGTCCAAAGTGAATCTTTAATCCATGGCTATGCTTCCTGGATGGTTCCTTATGCTCCTCAATGTAGCTCCAATGACTCTTGACTCCTTTTGCTCCTTTTTGATGCAAAACGTACCATATTACCTGCAATTACAACGAAACTAGGTGTAGACCTCGATTCTCGCAAAGGTAGATGAAATGGTAGTAAAATCACATAATGTACATACAAACATGCAGATTATGAAAGATAAAACGTCCAAACAAACCCCAAAATATAGACTATAATTCATGCTATCAAAATACCCCATACTTAGCCCTTGCTTGTCCCTAAGCAAGTTCCTCATATAGAAATCAAGATAGAATGGATTATAAGTCAAGAAAATCAATGAAAAGTCTTTCAAAAACATTTTTATGGTGTGCAATTATCATAGATCACTCTAAGAGAGTACTTCCTGGAAATTAAAAACTCAATATGATCAAAACATTTTATAAATATAGGAAAGTTGTTCATCTTTGCATAAAATCATAGAATGCATAATAAATCATAATTATCAAAATTAATCATGTATAATCCGATTTAAACCGCTAAGTCAATCAACAAGCTCAAGGTCTCAAGGGCTTCCCAAAAGAAAAGGTCAAGAAACGTGTAGGGTAGGGATGTATGTAAGGTAATGTGGTGCTAGAATCCGGGAAAAGGATGAACTTCACTTTCACTTTGACTTGCAACATCTTCCACCAATAAGCTTTGCTTATTTCACACTTTTTTCTTTTTACTTTACTTTTTGGGATGCATGGACAGAGGTGCACAATAACCGAAGCCTAGGAAATCAGCAATCATCAATTTCTTGAGATGCATCAAACCCTTGATGCACATACCATGACCCGTTAGGAATATCGCTCAATCCGACTTTGGCAAGACACAAACACCCGGCTATGTGAATGGTGCCGAGTTACTCATCTTCATGATTGACTTCCCCAAACCTATTATTGCTTTCTAACACTTTCACTTTCAGCCGCTTCTCAACTTTTAATTTGCTTTCACCACTTCGCTTGCTTCCAAATTCCCGGATAGGTAAAGGGAGGCAAAATGTATATGAGGGGCTAAGCATGATCAAGAAGAAGAAGAAGAAGAATGAATTGCCTTGGTCTTTCCAAGAAGAACGTGAGAGAACTTATGCTGCGGTGTCAACCTTCAAATTCAACATAATTTGGATAAAAACAAAGTATTAAACATGCCAATAATTTCAAACAAAGCATTTAGCAACTTAAACATATTATAAAACCTTTCAAACACATAAAGAATTTAAAACCAGTAGGTAAACAAAATCTTCACTGAGATCATATCCAGATAAGTAGCACAAAATCGTTTCGAAAACTTTCTGTTACGCATCTCGGTCGAGGTGTTCTTGGTTCAACCGAGGTGAAATGCCTCGTTTGGCCAAGACTGACTCGGTCGAAGTCAAAAAAAATTTTTAAAACCATTTTTTTTTTCGGTTTCGACGTTTTTCTCAATCAAATAACCTGTAGGTATGCATGTAATATCAGATGAAAATATAGAAGCGAAATGAAGCATAAATATCCGATAATGTCGAGTCATACATTATAAGTCAAATAATACACAAATACAAAAACTTGTTCGCTCCAAACGGTGTGTGCAAGCTTTAAATTTATAACCCTAGACTTAAGCTTAAAACAAGGATGCGAACCCGCAGTGTACGGGTCAATCGTAGTAAAAGCAAGAAAATTCCAGGGGTCGATCACAGGGACTCGGTGAAACAAAGTCAACACGGTATGCTAATGTCAAAGCTAACCACAAGAGCAATTAACACAATCAAAGATGAATAAGATGTCAAATAAAGCAAACATGCAATTCTAGGGATTAAAGCATCTAGTTGTGGTTCCAACTCAAGATCTATAGATAAGCGGACAAAGCTGAGATTTTTGCGTGGGGAAGGTATTTCTAAAGTGGAGTAGATCACCGGGTAAGTCTCACTACTCACTAATCCTAAACCATAACTCCTATTACCGGGTAAGTCTCAAGGAATTAAGATAAAGAACTATAACCTCAAACTAACACACCATCTAAGGGAATAGAATCAACCTTTACCGGGTAAGTCTCAGGCTAACTCACAAAGATGGGATGGAAGCACACTCAAACCCCAATAAAGGACAAGCCTTTATTACCTACACTTATGATCGTTGGTACACAAACTAAGGAATTACCGGGTAAGTCTCATCCTAAGCTTGCTTTGAACCAGAAAGGTATAATAAGAATAGGATTTGGCAAACTCTAACACATTAACTCTCAGTTAAGGATCGGATAAGCCACCTCGGTCAGCCAGTTTCCACCCCGGCCGAGATGTTCATCGACTGAACGAGATGCTTAGGGTTAAGGTTAAAGACTCGAACTTTCAGGATCCTACTGTGATTAAGATCATTCTATCATCGTTTTTCCCACAACCTTCAGCCAATCACCCTAGAATCACACAAGGAAATTAGCCACTCATCATCATAATGAAAGTATTAAATATATGGGAAGAAGGTGAATATTTGAACAAGAAGAATTTAATGAAAACACTTCAATAACTGAATCAAATATCACACAAAAATCGTTCCTTGGATAATGATCCAACAAGACAAAACAACAAGGAAAGGAATTGAAGACAATCTTACAAAACCCTCCAAAAAGCTATAAAGCTATAGTCTTCAAATCTTCCTTCAACCTTCAAAAAGGTTCTTCGAATCTCCCAAATTGGAGTAGGATGCGGCTGCTGCGCTGATAGCGGGATGTTCTAACTGTAAGCGGATGTTTGTGGTGTATGCAGCCTCTAAGCATGATCGGATTTGTGGAAAATCCAACCCTTTTTATAGGAAAAATAACCCTCCAAAGATAAGAAATCTTAAGAAGATATATTCCCATAAAAATAGGTAAAATATATGATTCTGCATATCTCCTTCTTTCTAGAAGCTCAGCCCAAAAATATAAGATCACTTTCCAATTTTAAAAGATCTCAGCCAAGAATAAAATATTCTCGCCGCGTCCTAGGTGTTCGCCTCGGTCGAGTCGGTGTCTCTGGATCGCTTCGGTCGAGATGAATCTCTGGTCAACCGAGGTGACTCATAACTGAATGTAGAATCTCTCAAAACTGGTCCAAAGTAAATCTTTAATCCATGGCTATGCTTCCTGAAGGATTCCTTTTTGCTCCTCAATGTAGCTCCAAATGACTCTTGACTCCTTTTGCTCCTTTTCGATGCAAAACGTACCATATTACCTGCAATTACAACGAAACTAGGTGTAGACCTCGATTCTCGCAAAGGTAGATGAAATGGTAGTAAAATCACATAATGTACATACAAACATGCAGATTATGAAAGATAAAACGTCCAAACAAACCCTAAAATATAGACTATAATTCATGCTATCAAGCTCGGACCACCGGTAATTCCTTAGTTTGTGTACCAACGATCATAAGTGTAGGTAATAAAGGTTTGTCCTTTATTGGGGTTTGAGTGTGCTTCCATCCCATCTTTGTGAGTTAGCCTGAGACTTACCCGGTAAAGGTTGATTCTATTCCCTTAGACTTAAGCTTAAAACAAGGATGCGAACCCGCAGTGTACGGGTCAATTGTAGTAAAAGCAAGAAAATTCCAGGGGTCGATCACAGGGACTTAGTGAAACAAAGTCCAATACGGTATGCTAGTGTTGATGCTAACCACAAGAGCAAGTATACAATCAAAGATGAATAAGATGTCAAATAAAGCAAACATGCAATTCTAGGGATTAAAGCATCTAGTTGTGGTTCCAACTCAAGATCTATAGATAAGCGGACAAAGCTGAGATTTTTGCGTGGGGAAGGTGTTTCTAAAGTGGAGTAGATCACCGGGTAGGTCTCACTACACACTAATCCAAAACCGTAACTCCTATTACCGGGTAAGTCTCAAGGAATCAAGATAAAGAACTATAACCTCAAACTAACATACCATCTAAGGGAATAGAATCAACCTTTACCGGGTAAGTCTCAGGCTAACTCACAAAGATGGGATGGAAGCACACTCAAACCCCAATAAAGGATAAACCTTTATTACCTACACTTATGATCGTTGGTACACAAACTAAGGAATTACCGGGTAAGTCTCATCCTAAGCTTGCTTTGAACCAGAAAGGTATAATAAGAATAGGATTTGGCAAACTCTAACACATTAACTCTCAGTTAAGGATCGGATAAGCCACCTCGGTCAGCCAGTTTCCACCCCGGCCGAGATGTTTATTGACTGAACGAGATGCTTAGGGTTAAGGTTAAAGACTCGAACTTTCAGGATCCTACTGTGATTAAGATCATTCTATCATTGTTTTTCCCACAACCTTCAGCCAATCACCCTAGAATCACACAAGGAAATTAGCCACTCATCATCATAATGAAAGTATTAAATATATGGGAAGAAGGTGAATATTTGAACAAAGAAGAACTTAATGAAAACACTTCAATAACTGAATCAAATATCACACAAAATCGTTCCTTGGATAATGATCCAATAAGACAAGACAACAAGGAAAAGAATTGAAGACAATCTTACAAAACCCTCCAAAAAGCTATAAAGCTATAGTCTTCAATCTTCCTTCAACCTTCAAAAAGGTTCTTCAAATCTCTCCCAAATTGGAGTAGGATGCGGCTGCTGCGTATTTTTGGTGTAAGCGAGATGTCCAGCTGTAAGCGGATGTTAGATTTGTGGAAAATCCAACCCTTTTTATAGGAAAAATGACCCTCCAAAGATAAGAAATCTTAAGAAGATATTATCCCATAAATATAGGTAAAATATATGATTCTGCATATCTCCTTCCTTCCAGAAGCTCAGCCCAAAAATATAAGATCACTTTCCAACTTTAAAAGATCTCAGCCAAGAATAAAATATTCTCGCCGCGTCCTAGGTGTTCGCCTCGGTCGAGTCGGTGTCTCTGGATCGCCTCGGTCGAGATGAATCTCTGGGCAACCGAGGTGATCATAACTGAGTGTAGAATCTCTCAAAACTGGTCCAAAGTAAATCTTTAATCCATGGCTATGCTTCCTGAAGGATTCCTTTTTGCTCCTCAATGTAGCTCCAAATGACTCTTGACTCCTTTTGCTCCTTTTCGATGCAAAACGTACCATATTACCTGCAATTACAACGAAACTAGGTGTAGACCTCGATTCTCGCAAAGGTAGATGAAATGGTAGTAAAATCACATAATGTACATACAAACATGCAGATTATGAAAGATAAAACGTCCAAACAAACCCTAAAATATAGACTATAATTCATGCTATCAAAATACCCCATACTTAGCCCTTGCTTGTCCCTAAGCAAGTTCCTCATATAGAAATCAAGATAGAATGGATTATAAGTCAAGAAAATCAATGAGAAGTCCTTCAAAAATATTTTTATGGTGTGCAATTATCATAGATCACTCTAAGAGAGTACTTCCTGGAAATTAAAAACTCAATATGATCAAAACATTTTATAAATATAGGAAAGTTGTTCATCTTTGCATAAAATCATAGAATGCATAATAAATCATAATTATCAAAATTAATCATGTATAATCCGATTTAAACCGCTAAGTCAATCAACAAGCTCAAGGTCTCAAGGGCTTCCCAAAAGAAAGGTCAAGAAACGTGTAGGGTAGGGATGTATGTAAGGTAATGTGGTGCTAGAATCCGGGAAAAGGATGAACTTCACTTTCACTTTGACTTGCAACATCTTCCACCAATAAGCTTTGCTTATTTCACACTTTTTTCTTTTTTACTTTACTTTTTGGGATGCATGGATAGAGGTGCACAATAACCGAAGCCTAGGAAATCCGCAATCATCAATTTCTTGAGATGCGTCAAACCCTTGATGCACATACCATGACCCGTTAGGAATATCGCTCAATCCAACTTTGGCAAGACACAAACACCCGGCTATGTGAATGGTGCCGAGTTACTCATCTTCATGATTGACTTCCCCAAACCTATTATTGCTTTCTAACACTTTCACTTTCAGCCACTTCTCAACTTTTACTTGCTTTCACCACTTCGCTTGCTTCCAAATTCCCGGATAGGTAAAGGGAGGCAATATGTATATGAGGGGCTAAGCATGATCAAGAAGAAGAAGAAGAAGAAGAATGAATTGCCTTGGTCTTTCCAAGAAGAACGTGAGAGAACTTATGCTGCGGTGTCAACCTTCAAATTCAACATAATTTGGATAAAAATAAAGTATTAAACATGCCAATAATTTCAAACAAAGCATTTAGCAACTTAAACATATCATAAAACATTTCAAACATATAAAGAATTTAAATCCAGTCGGTAAACAAAATCTTCACTGAGATCATATCCAGATAAATAGCACAAAATCGTTTTCGAAAACTCTCAGTTAACCCACCTCGGTCGAGGTCAAAATTTTTTATTTTTTTTTTTTTTTTAAAACCATTTTTTTTTCGGTTTCGACGTTTTTCTCAATCAAATAACCTGTAGGTATGCATGTAATATCAGATAATCATATAAAGGCAATGAAGCATAAATACGAAAATATCCGATAAATATAATATCATACATCAAAAGTAGTCAAATAACGTCAAGTAGTCAAATAAGTACAAACACCCCATACTTGGGACACACTGTCCCAGTGGGTCAGAATAAGTCTAAGGACAGGATACTCACCGAACATAGCTAAACTGCATGAAGAAGTAAGAAACAGCTCCCAGATAAGACCATCTCGGTTGGCGAAGTACATCTCGGTCGAGGTGTTCTGACAGTACCCGAGATGTATATCAGTAAAGCTCGTTTCCTCAACTTCTCGAAATTTCGTTCTTCTAGTGTAGCTCTTGAACTGTGATCCTTCCTTTTGGAATACCTGGTTGTTGTCTAGAGGAAAACAAAAACAAAGCAACTATCTAAACTAAACTAGAAAAAGGAGAAGAAAGCAATACCTTGGGTTGCCTCCCAAGAAGCGCTTGGTTTAAGGTCGCTAGCTGGACCATACGGCATGGGATTACTCAATGCACTTCGAATGTCGTGGAGTGCTCATCACATCCGTAAAAATCTTCCAAGAAGGTTCCGGTTCCTAACTTCACCGGCAAATGGTAAGATCTCCCACGTACAAGCTTGTACGGTTTGATTCTCACCGGAATTCGTCTAGGCTTCCTGCACTTCAATGGGACATTCCTCGTGTCCCATCCTTTCCTTGATCGAGAAAATAGTTTCTCGAGAATCATAGCAGCTTCCCCATCTATAGCTTGGGGATGGTACAGGGTCCTGAGCATGCGAGGGACCCCATACTTGAACAAATAACACTTCGTTGCCTTAGCGGTGAAGCGCTTGTTAACTTCACTCCTTATAATCCAAGGAGCATCTTCCTCCAACAATTTCAAGAGAGGTTTCATCTTGATCTTAGGAGGTTCTTTCGGAAGAGACCTCCAACTCTCCGGTGCCTTCCTGAAAAATCGAGAAATATTAATAGGGAATTCAAATGAAGTAGGAGAATGTACCTTGCAAAGTTCTCCAAAGCTTGAGACAAGTTTCGTGTTGGGTTGATAATTCACCAACGAAATCTCTCTCAGTTCTGCTGGTCTTTCTTCAACTTTGACCATAATCTCAGTAATTTGGCCAAGGTTCTCTGCATCTTCTGCTTTCAGATTTGCAGATTCTTCCATCTCGGCCGAAATCTCTTCCACCTCGGCCGAGGTCTCAACAGTCAGATCGAGACCTTCCATATCTTCTACCTCAAAAGCTTCAGGAGAAACTTCTGGTTTGACTGGAGGTATGCTCGAAACGTGCAACACTTCCTTATGCTCCTCTTCTGGCTTAGCATAGGATAGGGTGCTTTCCTTGAGCTCCGTCACCTTCTTCATCAACTTCTCCAACCTAGATTCGAGAGAGTCTTCAAGAGGTTGCTCATAAGTCTTTCTAGGGACATTCTTCTCATCCCATATCGCAAGTTCACGCTGAATGGCTTCTTCTCTTTCCCATTCATTGTTGAACCAATAGAAGGAGTACTTTTCCTCCAAGTATTCATAATAATCCGCCCTAGCACTTTGTCTTGCTATCCAGGCTGGATCAAACATAGCCATCAGAAATCCTGAAAACTACAAAACTCATAGAAAGAGTAGTTAGTAGCAATAGGGGCAAGCGCCCCGAAAGCAAACCGTACCGGCTCGGTCTAGACCAAGTCCCCGGCAACGGCGCCAAAAACTTGTTCGCTCCAAAAGGTGTGTGCAAGCTTTAAATTTATAACCCTAGACTTAAGCTTAAAACAAGGATGCGAACCCGCAGTGTACGGGTCAATCGTAGTAAAAGCAAGAAAATTCCAGGGGTCGATCACAGGGACTTAGTGAAACAAAGTCCAATACGGTATGCTAGTGTTGATGCTAACCACAAGAGCAAGTATACAATCAAAGATGAATAAGATGTCAAATAAGCAAACATGCAATTCTAGGGATTAAAGCATCTAGTTGTGGTTCCAACTCAAGATCTATAGATAAGCGGACAAAGCTGAGATTTTTGCATGGGGAAGGTGTTTCTAAAGTGGAGTAGATCACCGGGTAAGTCTCACTACACACTAATCCCAAACCGTAACTCCTATTACCGGGTAAGTCTCAAGGAATTAAGATAAAGAACTATTGCCTCAAACTAACACACCATCTAAGGGAATAGAATCAACCTTTACCGGGTAAGTCTCAGGCTAACTCACAAAGATGGGATGGAAGCACACTCAAACCCCAATAAAGGATAAACCTTTATTACCTACACTTATGATCGTTAGTATACAAACTAAGGAATTACCGGGTAAGTCTCATCCTAAGCTTGCTTTGAACCAGAAAGGTATAATAAGAATAGGATTTGGCAAACTCTAACACATTAACTCTCAGTTAAGGATCGGATAAGCCACCTCGGTCAGCCAGTTTCCACCCCGGCCGAGATGTTCATCGACTGAACGAGATGCTTAGGGTTAAGGTTAAAGACTCGAACTTTCAGGATCCTACTGGATTAAGATTATTCTATCATTGTTTTTCCCACAACCTTCAGCCAATCACCCTAGAATCACACAAGGAAATTAGCCACTCATCATCATAATGAAAGTATTAAATATATGGGAAGAAGGTGAATATTTGAATAAAGAAGAATTTAATGAAAACACTTCAATAACTGAATCAAATATCACACAAAATCGTTCCTTGGATAATGATCCAACAAGACAAGACAACAAGGAAAGGAATTGAAGACAATCTTACAAAACCCTCCAAAAAGCTATAAAGCTATAGTCTTCAATCTTCCTTCAACCTTCAAAAAGGTTCTTCAACTCTCTCCCAAATTGGAGTAGGATGCGGCTGCTGCGCTGATAGCGGGTGTATGCAGCCTGTATTTCGGTGTAAGCAGGCCTTCTAACTGTAAGCGGATGTTCCGGTGTGTAAGCTTCCCTGGATCTCTTGGCGCTTCATTCGCCCTATTAGCAAGTTGTTGCTAATAGGGCGAATTTTCCTTTGCTTTCGGGGCGCTTGCCCCTATTGCTACTAACTACTCTTTCTATGAGTTTTGTAGTTTTCAGGATTTCTGATGGCTATGTTTGATCCAGCCTGGATAGCAAGACAAAGTGCTAGGGCGGATTATTATGAATACTTGGAGGAAAAGTACTCCTTCTATTGGTTCAACAATGAATGGGAAAGAGAAGAAGCCATTCAGCGTGAACTTGCGATATGGGATGAGAAGAATGTCCCTAGAAAGACTTATGAGCAACCTCTTGAAGACTCTCTCGAATCTAGGTTGGAGAAGTTGATGAAGAAGGTGACGGAGCTCAAGGAAAGCACCCTATCCTATGCTAAGCCAGAAGAGGAGCATAAGGAAGTGTTGCACGTTTCGAGCATACCTCCAGTCAAACCAGAAGTTTCTCCTGAAGCTTTTGAGGTAGAAGATGTGGAAGATCTCGATCTGACTGTTGAGACCTCGGTCGAGGTAGAAGAGACCTCGGTCGAGATGATGGAAGAATCTGCAGAACCGGAAGAGGCAGATGCAGAAGACTTTAGCCAAATTACTGAGATTATGGTCAAGGTGGAAGAAAGACCAGCAGAACTGAGAGAGATTTCGTGGGTGGATTATCAACCCAACACGAAACTTGCCTCAAGCTTTGGAGAACTTTGCAAGGTACATTCTCCTACTTCATTTGAATTCCCTATTAATATTTCTGAATTTTTCAGGAATGCACCGGAAAGTTGGAGGTCTCTTCCGAAAGAACCTCCTAAAATCAAGATGAAGTCTTCCTTGAAATTGTTGGAAGAAGAAGCTCCTTGGATTATAAGGAGTGGAGTTTGCAAACACTACACCGCTAAGTCGATGAAGTATCTCTTGTTCAAGTATGGGGTCCCTCGCATGCTCAGGACCCTGTACCATCCCCAAGCTATAGATGGGGAAGCTGCTATGATTCTCGAGAAACTATTTTCTCGATCAAGGAAAGGATGGGACGCAAGGCTAGATTATGTCCCATTGAAGTGCAGGAAGTCTAGAAGGATTCCGGTGAGAATCAAACCGTACAAGCTTGTACGTGGGAGATCTTACCATTTGCCGGTGAAATTAGGAACCGGAACCTTTTTGGAAGAATTTTATGATGGATGTGATGAGCACTCCATGGTGTTCAAGGTACATTGAGTAATTCTATGGAGAAGGGTCCAGCTAGCGACCTTAAACCAAGCGCTTCTTGGGAGGCAACCCAAGGTATTGCTTTCTTCTCCCTTTTCTAGTTTAGTTTAGATAGTTGCTTTGTTTTTGTTTTCCTCTAGACAACAACCAGGTATTCCAAAAGGAAGGATCACAGTTCAGGAGCTACACTAGAAGAACGAAGTTTCGAGAAGTTGAGGAAACGAGCTTTACTGAGATACATCTCGGGTACTGTCAGAACACCTCGACCGAGATGTACTTCGCCAACCGAGATGGTCTTATCTGGGAGCTGTTTCTTACTTCTTCATGCAGTTTAGCTATGTTCGGTGAGTATCCTGTCCTTAGACTTATTCTGACCCACTGGGACAGTGTGTCCCAAGTATGGGGTATTTGATGTACTTATTTGATGACTTTGATGTATGACTCACGCTTTATCGGATATTTTATATTTATGCTTCACTTTTACATCTATGTGTTTATCTGAGACTACATACATACTTACAGGTTATTCGATTGAGAAAAACGTCGAAACCGGAAAAAAAATGGTTTTTTAAAAAAAAAAAAAAAAAATTTTTTGACCTCGACCGAGTCAGTATTGGCCAAACGAGGCATTCCGCCTCGGTTGAACCAAGAACACCTCGACCGAGGCGGCGTAACAGGAAGTTTTCGAAAACGATTTTTGTGTTACTTATCTGGATATGATCTCAGTGAAGACCTTGTTTACCTACTGTTTTTAATTTCTTTGTGTGTTTGAAAGGTTTTATAATATGTTTAAGTTGCTAAATGCTTTGTTTGAAATTATTGGCATGTTTAATACTTTATTTTTATCCAAATTATGTTGAATTTGAAGGTTGACACCGCATTATGAGTTCTCTCACTTTCTTCTTGGAAAGACCAAGGCAATTCATCTTCTTCTTCTTCTTCTTCTTGATCATGCTTAGCCCCTCATATACATTTTGTCTCCCTTTACCTATCCGGGAATTTGGAAGCAAGCGAAGTGGTGAAAGCAAGTTAAAAGTTGAGAAGTGGCTGAAAGTGAAAGTGTTAGAAAGTAATTTTAGGTTTGGGGAAGTCAATCATGAAGATGAGTAACTCGGCACCATTCACATAGCCGGGTGTTTGTGTCTTGCCAAAGTCGGATTGAGCGATATTCCTAACGGGTCATGGTATGTGCATCAAGGGTTTGACGCATCTCGAGAAATTGATGATTGCGGATTTCCTAGGCTTCGGTTATTGTGCACCTCTGTCCATGCATCCCAAAAAGTAAAGTAAAAGAAAAAAAAGTGTGAAATAAGCAAAGCTTATTGGTGGAAGATGTTGCAAGTCAAAGTGAAAGTGA
>BSUD01000001.1:42258781-42290345 GCA_033239045.1 Fagopyrum esculentum | reverse complement strand
ATTTTAATACTTTCATTATGATGATGAGTGGCTAATTTCCTTGTGTGATTCTAGGGTGATTAGCTGAAGGTTGTGGGAAAAACAATGATAGAATAATCTTAGATTCCAGTAGGATCCTGAAAGTTCGAGTCTTTAACCTTAACCCTAAGCATCTCGTTCGGTTGATGAACATCTCGGCCGGGGTGGAATTCTTCTGACCGAGGTGACTTATCCGACCTAAAACAGAAAGTTAAGTGTTAGAGTTTGCTAAATCCTATTCTTATTACACCTTCCTGGTTCAATGCAAGCTTAGGATGAGACTTACCCGGTAATTCCTTAGTTTGTGTATTAACGATCATAAGTGTAGGTAATAAAGGTTTATCCTTTATTGGGGTTTGAATGTGCTTCCATCCCATCTTTGTGAGTTAGCCTGAGACTTACCCGGTAAAGGTTGATTCTATTCCCTTAGATGGTGTGTTAGTTTGAGGTTATAGTTCTTTATCTTAATTCCTTGAGACTTACCCGGTAATAGGAGTTACGGTTTAGGATTAGCGTGTAGTGAGACTTACCCGGTGATCTACTCCACTTTAGAAACACCTTCCCCATGCAAAAATCTCAGCTTTGTCCGCTTATCTATAGATCTTGAGTTGGAACCACAACTAGATGCTTTAATCCCTAGAATTGCATGTTTGCTTTATTTGACATCTTATTCATCTTTGATTGTATACTTGCTCTTGTGGTTAGCATCAACACTAGCATACCGTATTGGACTTTGTTTCACTAAGTCCCTGTGATCGACCCCTGGAATTTTCTTGCTTTTACTACAATTGACCCGTACACTGCGGGTTCGCATCCTTGTTTTAAGCTTAAGTCTAAGGGAATAGAATCAACCTTTACCGGGTAAGTCTCAGGCTAACTCACAAAGATGGGATGGAAGCACACTCAAACCCCAATAAAGGACAAACCTTTATTACCTACACTTATGATCGTTGGTACACAAACTAAGGAATTACCGGTGGTCCGAGCTTGATAGCATGAATTATAGTCTATATTTTGGGGTTTGTTTGGACGTTTTATCTTTCATAATCTGCATGTTTGTATGTACATTATGTGATTTTACTACCATTTCATCTACCTTTGCGAGAATCGAGGTCTACACCTAGTTTCGTTGTAATTGCAGGTAATATGGTACGTATTGCATCAAAAAGGAGCAAAAGGAGCTATGGAGTCATTTGGAGCTACATTCAGGAAGCATAGCCATGGATTAAAGATTTACTTTGGACCAGTTTTGAGAGATTCTACACTCAGTTATGATCACCTCGGTTGCCCAGAGATTCATCTCGACCGAGGCGATCCAGAGACGCCGACTCGACCGAGGCGAACACCTAGGACGCGGCGAGAATATTTTATTCTTGGCTGAGATCTTTTAAAATTGGAAAGTGATCTTATATTTTTGGGCTGAGCTTCTAGAAGGAAGGAGATATGCAGAATCATATATTTTACCTATTTTTATGGGAATATATCTTCTTAAGATTTTTTATCTTTGGAAGATAATTCTCCTATATAAAGGGTTGGATTTTCTACAATTCACCCATCTTCGGATCATCGGCATCCGCTTACAGCTGGGAACCTCGCATACACGCGCAGCAACCGCATCCTACCCCAATTTGGGAGAGAGTTGAAGAACCTTTTTGAAGGTTGAAGGAAGATTGAAGACTATAGCTTTATAGCTTTTTGGAGGGTTTTGTAAGATTGTCTTCAATTCCTTTCCTTGTTGTCTTGTCTTGTTGGATTATTATCCAAGGAACGATTTTGTGTGATATTTGATTCAGTTATTGAAGTGTTTTCATTAAATTCTTCTTTGTTCAAATATTCACCTTCTTCCCATATATTTAATACTTTCATTATGATGATGAGTGGCTAATTTCCTTGTGTGATTCTAGGGTGATTGGCTGAAGGTTGTGGGAAAAACAATGATAGAATGATCTTAATCACAGTAGGATCCTGAAAGTTCGAGTCTTTAACCTTAACCCTAAGCATCTCGTTCAGTCGATGAACATCTCGGCCGGGGTGGAAACTGGCTGACCGAGGTGGCTTATCCGATCCTTAACTGAGAGTTAATGTGTTAGAGTTTGCCAAATCCTATTCTTATTATACCTTTCTGGTTCAAAGCAAGCTTAGGATGAGACTTACCCGGTAATTCCTTAGTTTGTATACCAACGATCATAAGTGTAGGTAATAAAGGCTTGTCCTTTATTGGGGTTTGAGTGTGCTTCCATCCCATCTTTGTGAGTTAGCCTGAGACTTACCCGGTAAAGGTTGATTCTATTCCCTTAGATGGTGTGTTAGTTTGAGGCAATAGTTCTTTATCTTAATTCCTTGAGACTTACCCGGTAATAGGAGTTACGGTTTGGGATTAGTGTGTAGTGAGACTTACCCGGTGATCTACTCCACTTTAGAAACACCTTCCCCATGCAAAAACCTCAGCTTTGTCCGCTTATCTATAGATCTTGAGTTGGAACCACAACTAGATGCTTTAATCCCTAGAATTGCATGTTTGCTTTATTTGACATCTTATTCATCTTTGATTGTATTACTTGCTCTTGTGGTTAGCATCAACACTAGCATACCGTATTGGACTTTGTTTCACTAAGTCCCTGTGATCGACCCCTGGAATTTTCTTGCTTTTACTACGATTGACCCGTACACTGCGGGTTCGCATCCTTGTTTTAAGCTTAAGTCTAGGGTTATAAATTTAAAGCTTGCACACACCGTTTGGAGCGAACAGTGATGGAGCGATCCGCCATGTAGAGTCGAATCTTGACCGGCTTGGGCTCTCCAAGGCCGATCTTATTGCATAGCTCCAGCGGGATGATGCTCACGCTGGCTCCTAGATCGCAAAGGGCTTCACAAGTGACATCCCCAACTTGAATGGGAATGCAAAATGAGCCGGGATCTCTTAATTTAGGTGGCATCTTCTCCTTCATGATCTTTATAAGCTCTGAAGACTTAGATGTCATCCTAACTTCACCAACATCCTCCAGCTTCCTCTTCCTTGATAGGATCTCTTTTAGGAACTTCCCATAGGCGGGCATACCTAGAATAGCATCAAGGAAAGGAATATTAATATGGAGCTTATTCATCAAGTCAAGGAACTTACCAAAGTGCTTGTCAAGATGTGCTCTGGCTCTGGACTGGGGGAATGGAAGAGGTGGTTTATATGCAGGAGGTGGAACATAGGCTTCAGTTGTTCCTCCTGCTTTCTGTTGCACCGCCTCGGTTGGCATCTCGGTCGAGGTGTTCTTCGACTGGATCTGGACCGAGGTGGTCTGCGTCGAGCGAGGTACTGGATCTGTGGTTTTGAGTCCACTCCTCGTCGTGATGGCCATGCACTGGCCCTTAGGGTTAGTTTCCGTCTTTGCTGGAAGCTTCCCTGGATCTCTTGGCGCTTCATTCGCCCTATTAGCAAGTTGTTGTTCGAAGGACTTTTGGGCCCTCGAAAATGAAGTCATAGAATTCTCCATAGCATTAAGCTTGATCAAGATTGCCTCCAGGACTGCGTCCTTCTTTTCCGGCTGAGACGAACTTGATCCTTGCCCTTGGCTCTTCAATGGAGTAGAAGAAGAAGAAGGAGGAGAGAGGAAAGGGTTAGAGGAATCATTAGAGTTGGAGTTTGAATAATTGTTACCGTTGTTTTGGTTATTATTCGCTCTCCAATTGTTGCTATTGGATCCTCTATTGTTGTTGTAGTTGTTGTTTCGGGGTCCGTTGTTGTTGTTACGGTACCCGTTGTTGTTGCTGTTGTTCCTTTGCCCTTGCTCTTCCTTCTTAGTTTGAGCCATCAATAGCTCCTTCAATTGCTTCACGTCGTTCTTCAAGGACGTGAATTGGTTGTTGTTGGTTTGAGTCTCTTGAAAGTTGACTCTTTTAACTCCACCTTCAGCTCCTTGGTGGGTGTACTTCTCCATGTGCAAGGCTTGCTTCTCAATGAAATCCCAAGCCTCGTCAACCGCCATATCCATAAATGTGCCGGCGGAGAGTAGTTGGAGATTAAACTGGGTGTTTCCGTCCAGCCCTTTGAAGTAGATCTCCAACAACTCGATCTTTGGAATCCCATGATGTGGGCAATCCAAAAGGATATCCTTGAACCGCTCCCATGATTTGGACAAATTCTCCTTGTCCTTCATGATGAAAGCATTGATCTTCCCTCTCATTTCAGCAGTCTTTGAGGGGGGAAAGAATTTAGTCAAGAATTCCGTAGTCATCTCTTCCCATGTGCTGATCTTTCCTGCAGGAAGAGATTGATACCAAGTAAGAGCTCTATCTTTAAGAGAAAAGTAGAAAGGTCTTAGCTTGTAGTTGTTATTTTCAATTCTGGGAGGTCGCAAGGTCTCCATCAAGATCTCGTAGTTTTGAAGATGTTGATGCGGCGACTCCTTCTCTAGCCCTCCGAATTGACATTGGCGAATCATCGCTAGAACTTGTGGTCGAAGTTCGTAGTCATGGTCCGCTGGATCTCCTAGGTTCACTCCTGGACGCCTCAGCTGTTGATTAGGGTCCATCCTTTGACCTAGGGTTTGTGGAATTCCTGCAAGAAGAACATCTCGGACTGGCATCCGAAGTGGATGCACATCGGCCGGGGCGTCAGGAACTGGGACCTGCCTCGGTCGAGGATCAATTACTGGATCCTGCATCGGTCGAGGTTGAATCTGGTTCCGAATTGCTGCAATCTCAGCTTCGATTGCTGCATTCCTGGCCTGATTCTCTTCTTTTTCCTGCCTTAGCTCTTCTTTACTGAGACGTAGCTGCTCCTGCGTCTCTCTCAATTGGGCCGCAAGATCGCGATCGTCTTGTTGGGCCATCTTCGCTTTTCTTAAGCGTCGTTTGTATGTCTTTTCTGGTTCGGGATCGTAAGGAACGATTTCCTTTCCAGTGCGGGTTCTTCGCATATACCTAAGAAAGAACCTGCAAAAGTCACTCAAGTAGAGTGGTAAGACAACACGGGGCAAATGCCCCAAGAGCAAACCGTACCGGCTCGGTCTAGACCAAGTCCCCGGCAACGGCGCCAAAAACTTGTTCGCTCCAAACGGTGTGTGCAAGCTTTAAATTTATAACCCTAGACTTAAGCTTAAAACAAGGATGCGAACCCGCAGTGTACGGGTCAATCGTAGTAAAAGCAAGAAAATTCCAGGGGTCGATCACAGGGACTTAGTGAAACAAAGTCCAATACGGTATGCTAGTGTTGATGCTAACCACAAGAGCAAGTAATACAATCAAAGATGAATAAGATGTCAAATAAAGCAAACATGCAATTCTAGGGATTAAAGCATCTAGTTGTGGTTCCAACTCAAGATCTATAGATAAGCGGACAAAGCTGAGGTTTTTGCATGGGGAAGGTGTTTCTAAAGTGGAGTAGATCACCGGGTAAGTCTCACTACACACTAATCCCAAACCGTAACTCCTATTACCGGGTAAGTCTCAAGGAATTAAGATAAAGAACTATTGCCTCAAACTAACACACCATCTAAGGGAATAGAATCAACCTTTACCGGGTAAGTCTCAGGCTAACTCACAAAGATGGGATGGAAGCACACTCAAACCCCAATAAAGGACAAGCCTTTATTACCTACACTTATGATCGTTGGTATACAAACTAAGGAATTACCGGGTAAGTCTCATCCTAAGCTTGCTTTGAACCAGAAAGGTATAATAAGAATAGGATTTGGCAAACTCTAACACATTAACTCTCAGTTAAGGATCGGATAAGCCACCTCGGTCAGCCAGTTTCCACCCCGGCCGAGATGTTCATCGACTGAACGAGATGCTTAGGGTTAAGGTTAAAGACTCGAACTTTCAAGATCCTACTGTGATTAAGATCATTCTATCATTGTTTTTCCCACAACCTTCAGCCAATCACCCTAGAATCACACAAGGAAATTAGCCACTCATCATCATAATGAAAGTATTAAATATATGGGAAGAAGGTGAATATTTGAACAAAGAAGAATTTAATGAAAACACTTCAATAACTGAATCAAATATCACACAAAATCGTTCCTTGGATAATGATCCAACAAGACAAGACAACAAGGAAAGGAATTGAAGACAATCTTACAAAACCCTCCAAAAAGCTATAAAGCTATAGTCTTCAATCTTCCTTCAACCTTCAAAAAGGTTCTTCAATTCTCTCCCAAATTGGGGTAGGATGCGGTTGCTGCGCTGATAGCGGGTGTATGCAGCCTGTATTTCGGTGTAAGCGGGCTTTCTAACTGTAAGCGGATGTTCCGGTGTGTAAGCACGATTGGATTTGTGGAAAATCCAACCCTTTTTATAGGAAAAATAACCCTCCAAAGATAATAAATCTTAAGAAGATATATTCCCATAAAAATAGGTAAAATATATGATTCTGCATATCTCCTTCCTTCTAGAAGCTCAGCCCAAAAATATAAGATCACTTTCCAATTTTAAAAGATCTCAGCCAAGAATAAAATATTCTCGCCGCGTCCTAGTTGTTCGCCTCGGTCGAGTCGGCGTCTCTGGATCGCCTCGGTCGAGATGAATCTCTGGGCAACCGAGGTGATCATAACTGAGTGTAGAATCTCTCAAAACTGGTCCAAAGTAAATCTTTAATCCATGGCTATGCTTCCTGAATGTAGCTCCAAATGACTCTTGACTCCTTTTGCTCCTTTTTGATGCAATACGTACCATATTACCTGCAATTACAACGAAACTAGGTGTAGACCTCGATTCTCGCAAAGGTAGATGAAATGGTAGTAAAATCACATAATGTACATACAAACATGCAGATTATGAAAGATAAAACGTTCAAACAAACCCCAAAATATAGACTATAATTCATGCTATCAGCCTGTACCCGGGTAATAGGAGTTACGGTTTGGGATGCATGGACAGAGGTGCACAATAACCGAAGCCTAGGAAATCCGCAATCATCAATTTCTCGAGATGCGTCAAACCCTTGATGCACATACCATGACCCGTTAGGAATATCGCTCAATCCGACTTTGGCAAGCCAAAAAGCAAGACAAAGTGCTAGGGCGCCAAAAACTTGTTCGCTCCAAACGGTGTGTGCAAGCTTTAAATTTATAACCCTAGACTTAAGCTTAAAACAAGGATGCGAACCCGCAGTGTACGGGTCAATCGTAGTAAAAGCAAGAAAATTCCAGGGGTCGATCACAGGGACTTAGTGAAACAAAGTCCAATACGGTATGCTAGTGTTGATGCTAACCACAAGAGCAAGTAATACAATCAAAGATGAATAAGATGTCAAATAAAGCAAACATGCAATTCTAGGGATTAAATTTAATTTCCAGGAAGTACTCTCTTAGAGTGATCTATGATAGTTGCACACCATAAAATGTTTTTGAAAGACTTTTCATTGATTTTCATGACTTATAATCCATTCTATCTTGATTTCTATATGAGGAACTTGCTTAGGGACAAGCAAGGGCTAAGTATGGGGTATTTTGATAGCATGAATTATAGTCTATATTTTGGGGTTTGTTTGGACGTTTTATCTTTCATAATCTGCATGTTTGTATGTACATTATGTGATTTTACTACCATTTCATCTACCTTTGCGAGAATCGAGGTCTACACCTAGTTTCGTTGTAATTGCAGGTAATATGGTACGTTTTGCATCAAAAAGGAGCAAAAGGAGCTATGGAGTCATTGGAGCTACATTCAGGAGCAAAAAGGAATCCTTCAGGAAGCATAGCCATGATTAAAGATTTACTTTGGACCAGTTTTGAGAGATTCTACACTCAGTTATGATCACCTCGGTTGCCCAGAGATTCATCTCGACCGAGGCGATCCAGAGACACCGACTCGACCGAGGCGAACACCTAGGACGCGGCGAGAATATTTTATTCTTGGCTGAGATCTTTTAAAATTGGAAAGTGATCTTATATTTTTGGGCTGAGCTTCTAGAAGGAAGGAGATATGCAGAATCATATATTTTACCTATTTTTATGGGAATATATCTTCTTAAGATTTATTATCTTTGGAGGTTTATTTTTCCTATAAAAAGGATTGGATTTTCCACAAATCCGATCAGGCTTAGAGGCTGCAAACATCCGCTTACAGTTAGAAAACCCGCTATCAGCGCAGCAGCCGCATCATACTCCAATTTGGGAGAGAGTTGAAGAACCTTTTTGAAGGTTGAAGGAAGATTGAAGACTATAGCTTTATAGCTTTTTGGAGGGTTTTGTAAGATTGTCTTCAATTCCTTTCCTTGTTGTCTTGTCTTGTTGGATCATTATCCAAGGAACGATTTTGTGTGATATTTGATTCAGTTATTGAAGTGTTTTCATTAAATTCTTCTTTGTTCAAATATTCACCTTCTTCCCATATATTTAATACTTTCATTATGATGATGAGTGGCTAATTTCCTTGTGTGATTCTAGGGTGATTGGCTGAAGGTTGTGGGAAAAACAATGATAGAATGATCTTAATCACAGTAGGATCCTGAAAGTTCGAGTCTTTAACCTTAACCCTAAGCATCTCGTTCAGTCGATGAACATCTCGGCCGGGGTGGAAACTGGCTGACCGAGGTGGCTTATCCGATCCTTAACTGAGAGTTAATGTGTTAGAGTTTGCCAAATCCTATTCTTATTATACCTTTCTGGTTCAAAGCAAGCTTAGGATGAGACTTACCCGGTAATTCCTTAGTTTGTATACCAACGATCATAAGTGTAGGTAATAAAGGCTTGTCCTTTATTGGGGTTTGAGTGTGCTTCCATCCCATCTTTGTGAGTTAGCCTGAGACTTACCCGGTAAAGGTTGATTCTATTCCCTTAGATGGTGTGTTAGTTTGAGGTTATAGTTCTTTATCTTAATTCCTTGAGACTTACCGGGTAATAGGAGTTACGGTTTGGGATTAGTGTGTAGTGAGACTTACCCGGTGATCTACTCCACTTTAGAAACACCTTCCCCATGCAAAAACCTCAGCTTTGTCCGCTTATCTATAGATCTTGAGTTGGAACCACAACTAGATGCTTTAATCCCTAGAATTGCATGTTTGCTTTATTTGACATCTTATTCATCTTTGATTGTATACTTGCTCTTGTGGTTAGCATCAACACTAGCATACCGTACTGGACTTTGTTTCACTAAGTCCCTGTGATCGACCCCTGGAATTTTCTTGCTTTTACTACGATTGACCCGTACACTGCGGGTTCGCATCCTTGTTTTAAGCTTAAGTCTAGGGTTATAAATTTAAAGCTTGCACACACCGTTTGGAGCGAACAACAAACTTGGCCAATAGAACCCGGATTGCAACACCTTTGCACATGTCTTGTGTGAGCTAGCATGTCCTCCGCATGGCAAGGAATGACAATGGAGGATCACACTCTCCACCTCATCCTCCGGTATGCATCTCCTAAAGACTTCATCCGGCCCTCTCTTGAACAAAAGCGGCTCACTCCAATAGAAATGCCTCACATCCTGGAAGAACTTCTTCCTTTGGGCATAAGACAAGCCAGGTGGCACCTCCTCACAAACGAGATAGTTCACTATGTCGGCATACGATGGCTCACTCCCTCTAGACACTTGAAGCAAGCACTCCTCCACCACAATTGCTCATCCCGGAATGAGTCATCAATCGGGATGTCATCTTTCTCAATCTCCAACGGTGGGAGTCTACTAAGGTGGTCCACCACAGAATCTTCAGATCATTTCTTATCCCGGATCTCCAAATCAAACTCTTGAAGAAGAAGGATCCACCGAATCAAACGTGGCTTGGCATCCTTCTTTATAAAACGGATCGCAACATGATCCGTATACACAATGACCTTCGCTCCAACAAGATACGAGCGGAACTTCTCAAATGCATACACTACCGCCAGTAACTCCATCTCGGTTGTGGCATAGTTAAGTTGGGCATTGACCGGAGGTATTTCTATGGTCGTCTATACCCAATCAAAAGTAAATTTCGAGTTAGCACTAAGAACAAGTATAGTGAGTAAGTAAGGGTCGAACCCAAGAGAGTTGAGGTATTTTAGATGCAATTATTGACTATAATGACAAGTGACACAAAGGGGGGGGGTTTGGTTGAATTGATGCACAAAAACTTATGAAAATGATGAATACGACAAGTAAGACAACAATGGGTGAATCTACACTAGGTTTATTCTAAGCATGCAATTACTACTTTGGTGTATTCCTTTTTCAAGTTTTTAAGTGATCTCCCGTCTCGATCATACATATGTGTTGAGCCAACCGGCATCAACACAACTTAACCTATTAAAGTTTCGTAAACCTACAAGAACAAATAATAAGTTAGCATTCAAACAAAGACAAAGGGATATAAAGAGAAGATTAAAACCGTTAAACTTATCTTTATATTTGTGTTCCTTTTCTTCAAGTAATTACAACCCATTATTACTTAAAGTTGCTACTAGATTAAAGACCCGAACCCGGAACCTATTAATCCTAGTTGCTTACATGCACTTTAGAACCTAAGGTGATCAATCTCAAGTAATAGTTAACATGCAATTAAAAAATGGAGATCAAGGAAACACAAAGCATTACTGAATAAAAACTTATATTAAAAGGACTTACAACCAAAGTAACAAAGCAGCTTCAAACCAACCCAATGTAGCAAGGGAGTTAGCAACTCATTACAACGGAAAACTCAAGTCTAAAATGGATTTTTGTGGGGAAAAGCATGGATGATTCTAGCAATCAGCCATGGTCTATTTATACTACAAAAGACACTTAATTAGGAGTAAATAGCCGGCCTAAAACAGCCACCTTTAATGCCATAAAGGTGGTGTAAACAACCGGAGTAAAGCTTCTGGAGTTAAACCGCAGGGGCGGCCTTCCGGACCTACAGGGGCGGTATAGGCAGAATCGGTTGATCTTCTTCATAACCGCTGGGGCAGATCTTTAATGCACTTCAACGCCTGACCTTTCGCCTTCTTGATGTTTCTGATGTCAAGGCGCAGGGGCGCCTTAAGGCCAACGCAGGGGCGGTGACACGGACTCTTCGCCTTCCAGCTCCCAAGGCGAGGGGCAGGCAGGGCGTAGTGGGAGGCGCAGGGGAGCTGGCCTTCGTCTTGTCCGGCCAAGTCACCGCAGGGACGTCGATGGGTGACGCAGGGGCGGTGATCTGCATCTTGGCCGGCGCTGGTGAAGGTACTGGGAGCGCTTCAGTGGGAAGTATCACCCGTTGGGGCGGCTGCAGGGCCCGCGGGGGCGGTGGAGCAACAGAAACTTTGCTTCTTGATCGATCTTTACTCCTAAGTGCTTATAACTCCTTCCTTAGCTTCTTTTGATCTTCTTCTTCTGGTCCAAGGAGTTAGTAGCATAAACCGACACTAATGCAATAAAAAGACTCTAAAAACTACCCAAAATGATAGTGATTCCATCACCTATCAAACTCCCCCATACTTAGACCTTTACTCGTTCCGAGTAAAACAAATGACAGCAATTAGACTCAAGGTCTCAGGAAGCAAGGGAAAGAAAGAGAAATAATGGAAAATAAGAGAAAAACCAAGAAAAGAAAGAAAGGAAAAGAGAGGAAATGTGAGAAAAAGAAGATACTACCATCCTTATTGCTCCAAGAGTGGCCTACCCGAACAACCTCCTTATGACTCCCCTTCTTATGTCGCCAAAACGCCGGAAGGGAAACCTACACTCAGTGTCGCTCATCTTGCCAAGGCGCCCTTTCGGGTTTTCACCTTGCCGCTCTTCTTATTTTCTCTCTTAAGCTCACATCCCTTAAGTCTATTTTTGCACCAACCTAAGGTTGGTCGGACTACCTTCTTTTTACTTAAACCGCCCTTTCGGGTTTTTGGTTTATCCAAGGATTTTTCATGCCTTTTTTTCACTTCTTTGGCTTTTTTCTTCTTTTTTTTTTTCAAACTGATTTCAATAATGCAAAACCAAATGCCAAAAACAACTAACAAACTGTACAAGCAATGATATCCCTCCCCCATACTTGAAGTGCACTTTGTCCTCAAAGTGAAAATGAGTCAAAGATAAATGTGGGAGAAGGAAAAGAAATATACCCCTCACTAGGGTGGTCCGGATGACCACCAGGACCCTCCTCCGGCGGGTAAGGGAAATGGCTGAAGAAGTGCTCCTGCCGGCGGTAGATATCATCAATGCGGTCCTCCTGAGCCTCCATCCTCTCTCGAAATGAAGTCTCATAGCTAGCCTGCCAAGCTAGTTGCTGAGTCTCCAACTACTGCCGATGAGCCGCCTGCCAAGCATCCCGACGGCGGTCAAAGTGGGTAGTCATGGAGGAGGCGAAGCTGGACTGCCACGCCTGCTGCTGCTCAAGCATGGACTGCTCATACTTTGTCTGCCATGCCTGGTGCTGTGTAGTCAAAGCAACCATCTGAGCCTGCAGACTCTCCATGGTTTGACTATCGTGTCCCGCCGTCGGCATCTCCTCATCAGTATGGTGGGCCCTGCTAGAGCCGGCTGCGTACCTCCCAACAATATCAACCTGAGGTCGTCTCAGAGGGACAGGGTCAGCCGGTACATATAGGTCGGAGAGCTCTTCTTCCAAGGGGAGTCGGCAGGGCAAATATATGAGATGAATCCCATATGCAAGGGAGATCCAGAAACGATGTCCCCCATCTATCTTGAGGAGCCTGCACCTCCTCAATAACCCCTCATTGTATAAGGGTGCCTCCAAACCTTCTTCCAATGGAGGAAGATCCATCACCCGTGCAGCTAGTAGTGAAATGATACCTCCTCCCACTATGTCACGAGGCTCATTCCTCCTAATCCGCTTTAGAGCGGTAAAGAAGAGATATGCCTAATCCGGCATATAGCAGTGGAAGGTCCTTAAGAGCGACCTTATTCTCTTCCTTGTGTCCACAGAAGACACTCATGAAGACCTTGGAGATGAGCCTTAAACAGGGGTGAGTGAATTTGTTGGAGTACTCACCCCTACATGAAACTCTGACCTAGTAGCGGCTTGCCAAAACTCTAATAAATCCGGTGTCGGAATGGGTTCCCTCCAGTCATAGGAAGCTGCTATGGTCACTCTCAATGCCTCTTGTATTTGAGCGTAATCCAATGTGTACTTCCTCTTGTTGTACTTGAATGAAACTCCTATACACAATTGGTCTTCCGTCTCCATTTTGAATGTTGCTATGAACTGTCTGGTGAGGTCGGGGTGTGTTGGAGCATTCCTTATCAGAAAATCTCCTAACCCGGCATTGTTAAGAAATTCCTGCATACTTTCCAACATCCCAAGATTTTCCAAGGTGGAAACATCAAGGAACCGGGTTGCATGCACCTCCCGGCTTTGAGCAATCTTGTACCGATCCTTCTCACCTTCTGTCAACTTGTATTTCCTTTGTGGTTCCATCTCTTGCAATTGATCAAGTAAAAAGTTAGAAAGTTCAGCAATTTGATCAAGGAGCGAACCTTCTGTCGTGATTTACGCAGGGGTGGCTGTAACAGGCGCAGGTGCGGCTCGACGCAGGGGTGGGGGCTTGCAGGCGCAGGGGCGGTCGAAGAGCAGAAGGGCGATTTGGTAGTTCAACGAAGGTGGTGGCGATTGTGCTTTTCCGACTCCTTTCTTGCTTTCGCAGACGTTTCCGGAGGTGGGACAACGGAGTGGGGAGAAGGGGTGAGTGTATGTGGTGGAGATTGTTTGTGTTTGCAGGAACAGGTGGCGCTGCTGGGTTGCCGGAGGTGGCGCAGGGGGCGCGTCGAGGTGGTGGTGATGAGGTGCTGGAGGGCGCAAGGGCGTAGGGGGATGAGCGGCTAGGTTTTGCAAAGTGAATGGAGAGGGAGTGGGGAAGGTGTTAGATGTAGGTTATTTTTTGGAAGTGTATATTTTTTTCTTTCCTTAACTGTACCGCAGGGGCGGTGTGTGTCGCCGCGGGGGCGGTGACAAGAGAGGGGGTACGCAGCCTCAACGCCGGGGGCGAAGCTGAGGGTGCGTTTCAAGAGTGGCCGCCGCAGGGGCGTAGGGTTGGCACCGCGGGGGCGGTGACCTACGTGAGTAGACGCAGGCCCAGCGCCGGGGGTGGCGCTGGCCAGGGGTGTCGCCGCAGGGGCGGGACTTAGAGCCGCAGGGGCGGTTTTCTTGACAGAAGCTCCTCTTCTTATTCCTTCGGGTTGCCTCCCGAATTAGCGTCTTTGTTTTACGTCGTTGGCTCGACGTAAAGACTATTCCTCTATGTTTGGACCTCTTCCTGCATGCCTTTTGGGTTTATAACCGTTTGCGACGGTAATCCTCCGGAGGCCCTAGTTTCAATTCTTGTAATGGCTTCCGCCATTTGCCCAACTTGCTTCTCAAGGTTTTTGATGCTTGATTCTGTTGTTTGGGCATGCGTAGCAAAGTGTTTAGTCAAAACCTGCTACATATCTTCAGTTGAGTGATACTTACCTTGGCGGGGCTGCTGTTGTTGGTTTTGTTGATCCCTCCAACGAAAATTCTGTTGGTCACGCCAATTTGACATGAAATTTTGTGCATAGGGATCGTTCCTAGGTCTTTGCTGCTGTGGTTGTCCATAACCCATTGCGTTTACTTCAGCATCGTCATCTTGAACTTGTGGACACATGTCCGTTGGATGATATGGGTCAGCACAAACTCCACAAGCTTTGAGCTGTTGCGGTGTTCCCATAAGTGTTAGCCTTTTCACCATTTCCTTCAATTCCGCCAGCTCGGTGGAAATCTCGCTCTTCCCGGAGCTCACGGCATGAACTCCTTTCTTAGCCGGGGTCCTTCCAAAATTCCGAGTTCCTTCCGCAAGTTCTTGTATCTTTTCCAAAGCAAGGTCAGGAGTAGAGTTAAGAATGTTACCTCCGCAAGCCGCATCGACGATCCTCCTTTCATTGTCTAACAAGCCATTGTATAAGTACAAGACTCGATCTTGAGTTGAATATCCATGGAAAGGACAACTGGATCGGAGGCGTGCAAACCTTTCGAAGTACTCGTAGAGAGTTTTGGTTGCCTCTGCTCGATGTTGCTTATAGCCTTCTTCAAGCTATTGGCCTTTTTAGCTGGAAAGTATTTCTCCAAAAATGCTTTGTGAAGGTTTTCCCAAGTGTCAATGCTCCCGGATGGAAGGTGGTAATACCAATCATCCGCCGAATCCTTGAGTGTGAAGCCGAATGCCCTCATCTTGATTTGTTCTTCGGTAATGTTGGCCGGCTTCATGCTCATACAAACGGTGTGGAACTTCCCAAGGTGCTTGATGGGGTCTTCACCACTTAGCCCATGGAAGGATGGAAGTAAGTGAATAAGGCCCGGTTTGAGCTCAAAGTTGACTCCTTACCCTAGTGCCGGTATAGCTACCGCAAGAGGGTTTTGAGCCAAAGTGGGATGCGTAAGTTGACGAAGAGTACGGTCAGCCATCTCTTGTTGTAGTTGTTGTTGTCTTCGTTGCCGGATGTGCGTCCTCTCAATTTCTGGATCAAAAGAAGCAAAGTCGGAACTAGTAGCACGGGTTTGAACCATAAAATGGTTCAAACCAATAATCAATAATAACAATAAAACACAAAAACTCCCCGGCAACGGCGCCAAAATTTGACCGGAGGTATTTCTATGGTCGTCTATACCCAATCAAAAGTAAATCCCGACTTAGCACTAAGAACAAGTATAGTGAGTAAGTAAGGGTCGAGCCCAAGAGAGTTGAGGTGTTTTAGATGCAATTATTGACTATAATGACAAGTGACACAAAGGGGGGGTTTTTTGGTTGAATTGATGCACAAAAACTTATGAAAACGATGAATACGACAAGTAAGACAACAATGGGTGAATCTACACTAGGTTGATTCTAAGCATGCAATTACTACTTTGGTGTATTCCTTTTTCAAGTTTTTAAGTGATCTCCCGTCTCGATCATACATATGTGTTGAGCGAACCGGCATCAACACAACTTAACCTATTAAAGTTCCGTAAACCTACAAGAACAAATAATAAGTTAGCATTCAAACAAAGACAAAGGGATATAAAGAGAAGATTAAAACCGTTAAACTTATCTTTATATTTGTGTTCCTTTTCTTCAAGTAATTACAACCCATTATTACTTAAAGTTGCTACTAGATTAAAGACCCGAACCCGGAACCTATTAATCCTAGTTGTTTACATGCACTTTAGAACCTAAGGTGATCAATCTCAAGTAATAGTTAACATGCAATTAAACAATGGAGATCAAGGAAACACAAAGCATTACTGAATAAAAACTTATATTAAAAGGACTTACAACCAAAGTAACAAAGCAGCTTCAAACCAACCCAATGTAGCAAGGGAGTTAGCAACTCATTACAACGGAAAACTCAAGTCTAAAATGGATTTTGAGGGAAAAAGCATGGATGATTCTAGCAATCAGCCATGGTCTATTTATACTACAAAAGACACTTAATTAGGAGTAAATAGCCGGCCTAAAACAGCCACCTTTAATGCCATAAAGTTGGTGTAAACAGCCGGAGTAAAGCTTCTGGAGTTAAACCGCAGGGGCGGCCTTCAGGACCTGCAGGGGCGGTATAGGCAGAATCGGTTGATCTTCTTCATAACCGCTGGGGCGGCTACACAGCTCCGCTGGGGCGGATCTTTAATGCACTTCAACGTCTGACCTTTCACCTTCCTGACGTTTCTGATGTCAAGGCGCAGGGGCGCCTTAAGGCCAACGCAGGGGCGGTGACACAGACTCTTCGCCTTCCAACTCCCAAGGCGAGGCGCAGGCAGGGCGCAGTGGGAGGCGCAGGGGAGCTGGCCTTCGTCTTGTCCGGCCAAGTCACCGCAGGGGCGTCGATGGGTGGCGCAGGGGCGGTGATCTGTATCTTGGCTGGCGCTGGTGAAGGCGCTGGGAGAGCTTCAGTGGGAAGTGTCACCCGCTGGGGCGGCTGCAAGGGCCCGCGGGGGCGGTGGAGCAACAGAAACTTTGCTTCTTGATCGATCTTTACTCCTAAGTGCTTATAACTCCTTCCTTAGCTTCTTTTGATCTTCTTCTTCTGGTCCAAGGAGTTAGTAGCATAAACTGACACTAATGCAATAAAAATACCCTAAAAACTACCCTAAATGATAGTGATTCCATCACCTATCAAGCATCATCTAGCGTCTTGCTAGCATAATAGATGGCATGTGTAAGCACATCTTTTCTTTGTCCCAAAACAGCCCCAACGGCCACATCACTTGCGTCACACAGATCTCAAACGGTAAACTCCAATCCGGAGGTTGCATGATAGGTGCGGAGATCAAAGCATTCCTCAACCTACAAAAAGCTTCAAGGCAATCCTTGGAGAAAACAAACTCAACATCTTTCATTAGTAGGTTAGTAAGAGGCTTAGAAATCTTAGAGAAATCTTTAATGAATCTCCGGTAAAAACCGGCATGCCCCAGAAAACTCTTTACGCCCTTCACCGAGGTAGGTGGTGGCAACTTCTCTATCGTCTCTATCTTAGCCCTATCAACCTCAATGCCACGGTTGGACACCAAGTGTCCCAACACAATGCCTTCACTTACCATGAAGTGGCATTTTCCCCAATTTAAGACAAGATTTGTCTCCTCACATCTCTTAAGCACCAAGGACAAGTTAGCTAAACAATCATCAAATGAAGATCCATATACAGAGAAATCATCCATACACACTTCCATGATGTTTTCAATATACCCAGAAAAGATAGCCATTATACACCTTTGAAAAGTGGCAGATGCATTACACAACCCAAATGGCATTCTCCTATATGCAAATGTACCCCAAGGACATGTGAATGTAGTTTTCTCTTGGTCATCGGGGTGGATAGGGATTTGGAAGAATCCACTATAACCATCTAAGTAGCAAAAGTGAGAATGTTGAGCTAATCTCTCTAGCATTTGGTCAATAAAGGGAAGAGGGAAGTGATCTTTCCTAGAGGCCACATTTAGTTTCCTATAGTCTATACACATCCTCCATCCCGTAACCGTTCTAGTTGGGATTAATTCATTATTCTCATTAGTTACTACGGTCATCCCACCCTTCTTAGGAACCACATGCACATCACTAACCCATTTACTATCCGAAATCGGGAAAATAATTCCCGCATCTAGCAATTTAAGGATCTCTTTCTTCACTACTTCTTTCATGATAGGGTTTAGTCTTCTTTGAGGTTCAATTGAAGGTTTATGATTATCTTCCATTATAGTCTTATGCATGCACAAAGAAGGTTTAATGCCAACTAAATCATCAATGGTATAGCCAATAGCCTTCCTATGCAATCTCAACTCATGCAACAATCTACTCAACTCATCATCATTCAAGCATGCATTAACAATCACCGGATAAGTAGAATTATCACCAAGAAAAGCATATTTCAAATGAGAGGGGAGGGGTTTAAGTTCAAGTTTAGGAGGGCCTTTATCGATTGAAGACGCTCCATATAATGTAGGTTGAGATGAATCCAAAGCTTTGGAAGACTCCTCAAGACTCCTTGAAGCTTGATCAACCATCAAGGCACTTTCTGGCAAAATCACGGTCTGAATCACGGCCTCTGGTGAAACCCCGGGCGTGGAATCTGAGAAGCTAGCATCGTGGAGCACTCCAGAGAGTTCCACGGGACAAACCACGGCCGTGGTTCCCTGTGTCAGACCGTGATTCCTACAGCTCTTCAGCATACTTTCGTGTGCTTCAAATTCAACTCTTGCCTCCTTCTCCAATGCATCTAAGGCCTTGATTTCTTCATTACAATCATCCTCAACACCTTCCTCCATCAAACTTAAACTAAGAACCTTCTCCAAGGGGTCCTTGATCAAAATCGAGCTCAAAACTTCTCTACATTCCTCTTGCTCGACAATGTTGAACACATCTTCACCAAGGGCGGGCCCCTTCATCATTGTGGATAATTTGAACTTGATATTCTCTTCTCCAATATTGAAGGAGAGAATTCCATTTTTGCAATCCACCAAACAGCCGGAAGTGGCTAGGAAAGGTCTCCCCAAGATGATGGGAACCGGATAGTCCACCGGGATGTTCATAACAACGAAGTATATGGGTACATAGAACTTCCCGAGTTGCACCGGTATGTCTTCCAAGATTCCAACGGGGTGGGTTATTGAACGGTCCGCCATGTAAAGGGTCATCTTGACCGGCTTCGGCTCTCCTAACCCAACCTTGTTGCAAAGCGCAAGCGGGATGATGCTTACACTTGCCCCAAGATCACATAGGGCTTCATACTTCACTTCTCCCACTCCAATCGGCACACAAAAAGATCCCGGATCTTTTAGCTTAGGAGGCATCTCCTCCTTCATTGTTTGGATCAATTCCGAGGACCTCTTCGTCATCCTCACTTCCCCATACTCCTCCAACTTCCTTTTGTTGGAGAGTATTTCCTTCAAGAACTTGCCATATGCCGGCATACCTAGAATAGCATCCATGAACGGAATGTTAATATGCAATTTAGACATAAGTTCAAGGAATTTACCGAAGTGTTTGTCCAAATGAGATCTTGCTCGTGATTGTGGGAATGGTAGTGGTGGCTTGTATGGAGGTGGTGCCACATATGTTGGCTCATCATCCTTGCTCTTGCCTCCATCTTCTTGCAATGACTCTTCTTCTATCACCACTTGCTTTCCCTTATCATTTCCCTTAGGTAAGGGATTCTCCATGCTCAGCCCACTCCTTGTTGTGATAGCCAACACTTGGCCTCTTGGGTTATCTTTGGTTCTTCCGGGAAGCTTTCCCGGATCTCTATGAGCTTCACCCACCTTTTGGAACACTTGTGCTTCCAACACCTTTTGAGCCTTAGAAATGGAAGTCACCGTGCTCTCAAGACCACTCAACCTTCCAAGCAATTGCTCAAACATCATCTCGGTTCTATCCATTGGAGGTTGAGTAAATCCGGGTGGAGGTTCTTGTGAAGCCTTTGGTGGTGGAGTTGCGCTTGTGGAAGCGGGAGGGTTCAAGGCTCCATCCGGGTTAGAATAGGAAAACTCGGGATGGTTGTGGTTAGGCCGGTAATTGTTGAATTGCCGGTTGTTGGTGAAGTTCCTTGAGCCTTGATAGTTGTTGTAGTTTCCCCTTCTCATGTAATTCACATCTTCCTCCTTGGAAGATAAGTTTGCTTGCACTTGCACTTGAGGGCTTGCTTGACTCTTCAAAGTTGTAGCACACAACTCCCTCAAAGACTTAAGCTCATTGTTGATTGCATCAAGCTTGAAATTACTCATGGTGACTTCACTCACCTCATATGCTCCCGCTTTCCTCCCATCACTCTTCCTATGAGAGTACTTTTCAATCACCAAAGCTTGTTTCTCTACAAATTCTCAAGCTTCATCCACATTCTTTTCCATGAAAGTCCCACCGGAAAGAGATTGAAGCTTGAATTGGCTATCTTCATCAAGTCCCTTGAAGTAGATCTCCAAAAGCTCTACTTTCGGTATACCATGGTGTGGACAATCTAGGAGAAGGTCTTTGAACCTCTCCCAAGACTTGAATAGGCTTTCTCTATCCTTTATTACAAAGGCATTGATCTTCCCTCTTAGCTCGGTAGACTTGGAAGGTGGGAAGAACTTAGTCAAGAACTCGGTTGTCATCTCCTCCCAAGTACTCACACGCCCTAGTGGAATCGATTGGTACCAAGCCAAGGCTTTATCCTTAAGTGAGAAGGAAAAAGCCCTAAGCTTATGGTTGTTGTTCTCCAACCTAGGCGGCCTTAGAGTCTCCATCAATATCTCGTAGTTCATCAAATATTGATGAGGAGACTCTCCTTCCATCCCTCCAAATTGATTATGCCGGATCATTTGTAGCACTTGAGGGCGGAGCTCATAATCATGGACTGCGGGATCTCCTAAGTTCACACCCGGACGGTGTACTCTTTGAGCCGGATCCATACATTGCCCTAACGTTTGTGGCTCCTCAATCATTATCGGCTCAAACTGAATATTAACCGCCGGTTGCGGTTGTGGTGGTGGTGGAGGAGGTTGTTGACGATTAAGCTCTCTTTGCACAAGAGCTTGCCTAATCTCTTCAATCTCCCTCCTAGTTGCTTCTTGCCTCTCATTGGCAAGTCTCCTTTTATTCTCCAAGAGCTCATCTCTTAACCTAATTTGTTCTAAAGCCTCATCCAACTCAGCTTGAAGATCTCTTGCGGCCATCTCCTTCTTCTTCTTAATGCTCTTATATCTAGCTTTAAGGGTTTTCTCCGGTTCGGGATCGAATGGAGCTAAATCCTTGCCACAAGATCTTCGCATGCACCTAAAGAATGAGAGATGTCCTGAAAATGCAAAGACACAAACCAAACAAGATCAAAAGAAACAAGAAAGATCTACACTATAAACAATCACAAAAATGACTCAATTTAGACCTAGTCCCCGACAACGGCGCCAAAAACTTGTTACGCTAGAAAAGTGACACTCAAAAGTCTTAAATTTATAACTCGATATATTTTTCATAACCCCTAGTGAACCCACAGTGTATGGGTCGTTTTGTAGTAAGGATAGTATTCCGAGGTCGAACACAAAGACTAAGGTGAAATTGAGTCAATAGTGACTAAGGATAGTGAAGATCTAGGCTAAGAAAAGAGAAAGGAATAAAGAAATAAAGATCTCAATGTTTTTGGTTTGGTTTTGAGGTGATCAATCAAAGATCACAAATCATGCAAGATTGACAAACAACTAAGCTAGTAACACAAATGAGTAAACACAAACACAAGGTAGGTAATCAAAGATAGAGAAGCGGATTCTAGGGGTTAGAAATTCCGGTTATGGCATAGGACTCAAGCTATCTAGTCATTCTTTGGATAAACTATAGTATGTTGGGAGTGGGAGTTTCTAGATTGGGATCAATCACCGGGTAGGTCTCATGGTCCACTAGTCCCTTCCTAAGGTCTCATCACCGGGTAAGTCTCAAAGAACCTAAGGTTAGGAATTCTACACAAACCGGATTGCTATCTAGGGATCTAACCTCTCCTCACCGGGTAGGTCTCGGGAAGGCAAGTCCTAAACATAAATCCTAGCACACTCAGTCCAATAGCGGCTAGTGAGGCTCACTACTACCTAGAGTTCATCATCTTCGGTACCTAAGAGCAAGAATCACCGGGTAGGTCTCTTCTTACACTTAGTTGCTAACACTAGGTCACCCTAGGATAGATCTAGCTCAACGAACACTAGGGTTTCAACAATCTAACAACCTAACACTTAGATTTATCAATACAAGCAGGTCAGACAAAATCACGGTCAGTTCCTCACTTCCACGGCCGTGGAATCTACTAGAACAGGCCGTGATTCACAACTGGGGCTAGGTTCGAGCAAACAATTCATCCAAAGGTACTTTAAGTCTATCCTATCATAGTCCAAGCCATAACCATCATTTCCTTACCCTAGAATCACATCTATTTAGCCAACAACATGCATCATCACAATCAAAATCAACAAGCATACAATCATGGAGTCCATATCAAGAGGATGAAATGAAAGAGAGATGAAGCAAATAGAACAAGAAAAACGAGCTGAATAAATGTTAAAAGAGAGACTTACAACCCTTCAAAACAAGGTTCAAATCGTTCTTACAACCCTAGAAAATGTTTCCAACAAACTTCACTCTAAAAACTAAGAAATCTAGGAATGGTGTGTTCTTCCCTTCTTCTCCAATGGAAGTCTTTCTTCTCCTCCAAGAGTAGCTCCAATCCAATTCCAAAATGAGAGAGTATGGGAGAGAACGTGTATGAGGTAAGATCTGTAGTGGATCCCCTTTAGAATCAGCCTACAAGGGTACTTATAGCCTTCACCATTTGCAAGAGTCGGTTATGGAGATCGTGGGACAGCTTTCCCAGCTATGCAGAAGGAATCATGGGTAGTTTCCACGGCCGTGGATCTCCCAGTGGCCGTGATTTCTGTGTTTCAGCCTTCTTTTGATCGTTGAGCCGCGAGTTGGTTCAAGGCATGCACCAACATGGTCCCATGTGTTCTCCTTTGCTCCTAACTTGCTTCCCAATAAGCTCGGATACGTGTCATCATGAGAAACGATCCTCGGATGTATGGATTAGGCTCTAAAAGCTCCCAAAATACCTACAAAACATGCAAAAGTCCGTGTAGACGTCTATCTCGACAACATTCATGAATTTCCCCTTTCCTCTCTTGCTTTGGGCGCAACTTCTCTACTGTACTCAAAGCTTGATTTTCTAGGCTCATTTGCATCCTTCTTCGGCCTTCCTCTCGGGTTTTGGATCGTTTCCGGAGGTTCTAGCATCAGGGTTTCTATTATTTCCGGACATGTAGTCAAGGTTTCTATTACTTATGGATCTCTAAGGGTCCGCCATATGGTCCCAATTTGCATAATCTCTTCATTCGATAAGTCACGAGATGCTTCGAGGTCACTCATGCCCACATGCCCAAGGTCACCCGATTCACTATCTTGGTTATCAAGCCAGTGAACCTGACGCCAAAAGATATCGACATCAGTTTCCACAAATGGGCGGTCTTCGTAAACCATCATTGCCACTTCATGAATGCACGGTATCCCATATGTACTCCTAGTGTAGCAATATGTACAATCGGGGTCATAACTCCCTTTGCATACGGCGTCGAACATGTCATAAAGCATGGAAAGGCAGTCATGAGACACATTGTGCACTATAAATCTAAACATTGGCAAATTTTGCAATTTATTTTGGACTTTGAAACGTGATGTCTCTAAGGAACCCATAAGTTGGCGGAATTCGTCCCTCAACTTCCTATGGATATGCTCCAAACACGTGTCGAGACGATTGTTTCTAGAGTCCATCTCACTTTTGAACACCGCATGAGCGGATTCAACCCTGTAAATATGTTTGTAGGAGTCAAACAAAATTATGGGTGCAAGTTAGTTAAAGAAATATGTGTTTAGGGTTTACCTGCTAGATGCCCTATTTCCAAGGTGCATGTTTTGATTTTTCGTGTAGGTTACAATTTTCTCAGCATGACACAACCAAGTTCTCGTCAAATAGTCCATCAACCCCCATCGATCCCCCTAAAGATCGTGCATTGTTCGGAGCCGTTCCTCGTACAACTCCCTTGACTCGGATCTGAACAAGGTGTAACATTGAGCCAAAAATTCATTACGGGCACTCACACTTCGACTCTTGCTGTAAGCATAGTCTTCTATGTTGCGCTCAATGTGCCATATGCACAACACGTGATATGCCCCAGGAATGGTATGCGGAAGGGCTTTTAGGAGACCAAGCTCCTTGTCCGTGATTATGACATTCGGCAATTGGTGACTGCACCAAGCTCGGACCTGTTGCAAAACCCAGCGATATGTCTCCTCCGTTTCTCTTGCAAGGAAAGCGAACCCAAAGTGAAAGTTTTTTTTCGTGGGTGTTTCCCCTACAATCTCTAATAGGGGCATCCCATACCTAGAAGATTATACTTGTAATTAATATTGAAGGCGAGAACATATGATAAGAACATAAAATTATCACTTACGTGTTTGTTTGTAGGTTGTATCCATTATCATGACACAATGAAATTTCTCCCATAGTCGAAGAGAAGTGGGATTTGCAAATGTTGTGTCTTGTAGTCGTCCCTTGCTCGTCTATCGCCAACTATAAACGTATCTTCCTAGGCTCAGCATCTTCAGGAGTAGTTGCATAGGGGTCATAACTCCCTCCAACTTCGACCGTTGGAATTTTGCACGTGCATTGTATATTTGTTGTCTCATAGTTGCATTATCCTCGTATTGGGCCCGTAGAATTTCTACTGTTAGTTTCGGCCCGCAACCTGCTAGAGTCAGGTCAACCACCTCGTTGTATTGTGAGGTTGATAACCGTCCTGCGAATGCATGACCTTCAAAATGCTTGTTGAGTTTGTGCGTGTGAACCCCGTTCTTAACTTTCAACCGCTATACATTCTTATCAGCCTCGTAAATATGCAACATAAATGGACAATCGCACTTCTTTGACGAACAATCTTGTTTCTTTATGGGTTGATTGTTATCGTCAAGAAGTCTCCCCTCATAATCTTTTTTGGACCCGTGTTGTTCGCATGTGAGGTGCACCATCCCAAACTTTCTCTTTTCTGTGGACTTCCATGACTTTGCAATCGTCAATACCATGCCTTGACGTTGAGCTTGACCATGAGCCCAAGCAATACAAGATTCTCTATCAGGCCACCATTCGTCCGTTGTAAAAAATTCGGTGTAATCATGTTCTGGTTTAACGACATCGGGTCCAGTGACCCCCACCATGTGTGGTACATATTTCTATAAAAAAGTGAAATAAAATAAACAAGTATAAGAATTTAGTTGAACAATAATAAGCAATTATAACAATTTAAGTTAGTAATTAGTTAAGTTAATAACAAGTTAGTTGTACAATAATATGCAAATATAACAATTTAAGTTAGTAAAATAATTATAACAATTTAAGTTAGTAACAATTTAACTTAACAATAATAAACAATTATAACAATTTAAGTTAGTAATTAGTTAAGTTAATAACAAGTTACTTATACAATAATAAGCAAATATAAAAAATTTAAATTAGTAAAAAGTTAGTTGTACTTAGTTAAGTTAGTAACAATTTAGCTTAACAATAATAAACAAATTATAAGAATGTAAGTTAGTAATTAGTTAAGTTAATAACAAGTTAGTTGTACAATAATAAGCAAATATAACAAGTTAATTGCACTTGGTTAAGTTAGTAACAATTAGTTAAGTTAGTAATTAGTAAACGAGTTAAACAAATACAACAAGTTAAATAAACGGGTTAAACGAAGTAAACGGGTTAAAAAAGTTAAACGAAATAAACGGGTTAAAAAATTTAAACGAAGTAAACGGGTTAAACTAAGTAAACGAGTTTAAAAAGTTAAACCAAGTAAACAAGTTCAACAAGTTAAACAAACATAACAACTTAACTAAACGGGATAAACGAAGTAAAAGGGTTAAACTAAGTAAACGGATTTAAAAAGTTAAACGAAGCAAACAAGTTCAACAAGTTAAACAAATATAACAACTTAAATAAACGGGATAAACGAAGTAAACGGGTTAAACTAAGTAAACGGGTTTAAAAAGTTAAACGAAGTAAACAAGTTCAACAAGTTAAACAAATATAACAACTTAAATAAATGGGATAAGCGAAGTAAATGGGTTAAACTAAGTAAACGGGTTTAAAAAGTTAAACGAAGTAAACACGTTCAACAAGTTAAACAAATATAACAACTTAAATAAACGGGATAAACGAAGTAAACGAGTTAAGCATATATGAAAAAAGTAAAACAAAATTAAAACGAGTTAAGCAACTACCGGGATTGGAGGTGCGTTAAGGTCAATCCTTCGATTCCGAGACCCGCGTCGCTTACTTCCAAACATTGATCGTAACCACGACATAATATCGTTTAAATTTTGAAAGATTGAACAAAATGATCAAAATTTAACAAATTAACGTGCGTTGTGAATGTATGAAGAATGTGTTGAATATACGAGCAAAGTTAGTATCGACGAAGTCACAATTTATACTGATGAAGAGCACAATAAATTGCTCGTGTTTGATTAATTCTGACAGATAAATTCAAATGGACGGCTGGGAAGCAAACTTGAACATCGGATTCCAATTATCGCATGGGTTGGCCACATGGGCAGTTGAGAAGCAGCGCGACCGACGAGGCGCTGCCAGACGCACTAATTGAACATCAGATAAATTCAAATATATATATATATATATATATATATAGAGAGAGAGGCTTACTAATTATATATATATCGATTCCATTAACCGGTCATCGTCAATAAATACATAAACTAATCGGTTCCACGCACTACAAAAAATAATTCAATTAGCCACGCTTGTTGGCGACGGCAACGCTTTGCCGTCGCCATTGGTCTATATTTAGTGACGGCAAAGCGACGGGAACATCACCGTGGCTTAAATACCAATCAATGGCGTCGGTGAAATAGAACCGTCGCTAATAGTCATGTGATTGGCGTCGGCTAATCTTTACCGTGGCTAATAAAATGGACCATTGGCGACCTCTTATATCACCGACGCCAATAAACAAATTATTTGACACCATATGAAAATATTACGGTAAATTTTTTTAAAATATAATATAAATAAAAAAATCTTCAAAATATCTAAAACCATTTTAAAATATGATAAAACCGTTATAACCCTTTAAATATAATTTGATCCGGTTCGGTTTCATCCTATTAAATTGTTCAAAGCCGTTTTATAATTAAAAAAGTAAAAAGAAAATAAATGAGGGTAAAGTGTTCAAAGGCTTTTGTTCAGGTACGGTTCATTTATTGCGGTACGGCCGTGCGGCTGAACGTAGAGCCGACACGTGTCCAATTTTTTTTTCTGGAAACGAATGGAAATTTTTTTTGAACTACCATGTTATAATTTATGGACTATTCTCTTATAAACTTTGAACTATTCTCATATAATTCATGAACTATTACTTTTTAAATTATTATATCAAATTATTTATAAATTAATCGTTTATATGTTATGAACTGTTCAATTGTAATTCATGAACTATCATTTTATAAGTTATGCACTATCCTTTATAAATTTTGCACTTTGAACTATACGATTATAATTCATGAACTATCCTTTTATAAGTTATGAACTATCTCTTAATAAGTTTTGAACTATGACTTTCACTCCTTTATAAATTTTGCACTATGAACTATTCTATTATAATTCATTAACTATCCTTTTATAAGTTATGAATTATTCCTTAATAAGTTTTGAACTATTACTTTCACTCGTTTCGGAAAAAAAAAAAAGTTCGGGACACGAGTCGACTCTACGTTCAGCCGCGCGCCCGTACCGGAATGATGTGCCTTAGCTGAACAACACCCAGTGTTCAAAACCGTTATAAATATAATTTGGTTTGGTCCGGAATTTAACGGTTCGGTTCCTAAAATTATTTTTTTTGGTAAAATATGATAAAACCGTTATAACCCTTTAAAATTTTACGACTCGGTTCGATTCCTAAAATATTTAAAATTCAAAGTTATATATATATATATATATATATATATATATATATATATATATATATATATTCAACTTTCAGCAAAATGAAAAGGGCTAGCACTATCTCATTCCTCTCGTATCGCGATACTCAATGAAGTTAGATCTGGGCGAAGCGAACGAGTGCGGCGATACCACTACTAGGGTTTCTTCGACGATTTCATTAGGTTGGCTACTAGGATTGTTCTCCAACGATGAGGATTCCGATTAAGGGCTTCACTTCTTCTCCGACGCTTCCTCAGAAAAAGGTTAGTCTTCTTCTCCGGCGATTCCGACACTTCCACTTAGGTATGTTCTTCTTGGACCTCGTCACACTCACAACTTCTATCTTCTCGTCTTCTCCTCTTTATCTCATACTCGGGGTCAACTTCTCCTCTTCTTGTCTTTATCTCAAACACCCATAAGGTTAGGGTTCTTCAACTTCTTCTCGAGTTCTCGTCAAACTCAATAGTCTCAAACTATCAACTTTTCCTCCGGAACACTCAGGTATGTGCTTCTTTGCTCACTTGGTCTATTTCTTTGGTTAATAATTTGATATAGACTACAATTAGTTAAATCAAGCATCAACATAAAGGTATTGTAATTCCTTTTCTGCATTTTTGTGCCAGTTGCTTAGCAATCTATCATTTATGATATATGTTTTTTTCACCTGTTATGTAGGCCTTCTTATGGAGGCCTTCTTGGATCATTAGTTTCTCTAAAGGAGCTTTAAGATTTATATATCATGAAGTAAGAACAAACTGTTTCCAGCTTCAAATTTGATCTAACCACTTGTGCAATAAACTTTGATATTGTTACTAGTTTTGATCTTTAAATGCACATGTCCTGTTGTTTGAGCAGGTGGTTCTTGCATATGGAGCTGAAAATGACCGTGATCTCGGTATACATGGAGAAGTAAGTCGAGGAGGAAATAAAAAGAGCTACAAATCTTATACAAATTTTGCTAACTATAATTATGATGCAAAATACTGTTGTTAATATACTTTTGCTTGTGCTTTTCATATTGTTTTACCGTCTTCTCTCAGGATTTGAATGGAATATATGCCGCTAGGGAATTTGTTTGGTGGTATAATGGGCATCCAGATTGCAAAAATCTATCTCCGGACCTGCAAAGCACATATACTGTTGTTATTCTTGGACATGTTTGGTGTTAAAGGCATGTTAGTTTAGTTATTTATACTTCGTACTTTGTGTTCTATATATTATAGGAAATTAGTGGTTTTGTAAAACAAGATTTACTAGACAGATTAGTTATTCATCTTTCTTTCACCTCATGGTGTTCTTTCATATTCTGTATAGAATATTGATAATAAAAATAATTGAATTCTAAAATGGTGAAAGGTATGTACGACAAGGCAATGTGGCTCTTGATGTCACTAGAATCCTTTTACAATCCACGTTTGAGTTAGAAACAACTGATATTTCTAGTCATGCACTTTCTGCTTTAGAGTAGAGCTTCATAAGGTCTAAATTTATTCATTTGCAATAAATTTATCATGCAATTGGAGTGGCACAGTCTCATGAAATCTTAATTTTGCTTCAGAAAAGTATACTTGGTTGGGAGGCGTGGTCCAGTACAAGCAGCTTATACAACAAAAGAACTACGGAAAATTCTTGGTAATTTGCTGCAACTGTTTTTCAGTTCATAGTCGACACAATTTAGCCATTGGTTTACTAATTTTCTTTGATGAAATTAAAGTGGCTACCTTACCATGCCAAGTATTTTTGTATTGTTCTTTTCTTAATAATCGGTTGGTAGGTATCAGCAGTTTTTGTCCTGAATAGTTCCGTAATTTTAGTGTTGTTCCATTAGATATCATGGAAAGGTCTTGTTTCTTGATTGATAGTTTTGCTATTGCATTGGTCATATATAAGATTTCCCTTTTTAGTTTGATGGAAATAACTAAACTACTAAAATATAACATGGCTGATCAAGGATTATTTTCAGGCATTAAAGATCTATTTGTCCGGTGAACAGAAGGAAGTTGAGGCATCACCAGACAGACAGTATAGTGAATTTGATCCTGAAACTTGAGTTTACAGATATCTCAATGCAAGGCAAAATGGTCATCTATGACAATGAGAAGCAAATGATCTGATGCTCACCAGCAAGCTTTTGTTTAAGAAAAAACATACTGTTTAGCCTCTGCATTTCTCCTCTCTGTCAAAACCAACATACTGGTATTAGAGGATTATACATTGTTTTGGTTCATATCCTTAGGGAATTTGTCAGGATAATAACTATAAATTGTGTATTCATTCCATTATTACACTTTGTATTTTATTATGAATCAATCAAGCTCTTATACAATAGGAACGCTAGTGATGAAGATGATCGATAGTCATTTTGTTTTTTGTTTTAAAAAGTATCACGAGAGAACTATTCGACAAATGGTTGGCTAACCTTCCTTGAAAGGAAAGGAGTTAGTTGCAGTTGAATCATCCTCATTTTATGTAAGAGATGAATAATTGCTTGTTGCCAGCCACTACTTTTAGTTAAATTTGACTGACAACCTACTGTTGTTTCATCTTTACATTTGGATACATTTTGCGACGGCATTAGCCGTCGCCAACTTTACATTTGGCGACAGGGAAGATGCGACGGCTATTTCCGACGCCAAATAGTTGCGATGGAAGACTACCGTCGCATAGCCGTCGCGATTTTTTTGGCGACGGCGTTTTTGGCGACGCCAAAAAATTCGCGTCGCCTGTTCTGGCGTCGCTTGCTTCCGCCGTCGCCAAGCCGTCGCCATTGATGGTTGGCGTCGGCAAACGACTTTTCTACCGTCGCAAACAACCGTCGCTAATTGAATTATTTTTTGTAGTGACGGGAATTAAAAAAAGAGAGTACATCTTTAAAGTTATTTTATATATACGTGTGTGCGCGCGCACGCAGTATATACAAGAGTGATTTTATCCGGCGCCGGCGTAGAGGCCGGCGCCGGCGCCTTGCGAGTGCGCGCAAGGGCTCGCGCACTCGCAAGGCGCAAGCACGCGAGGCAGGCGCGCATGCGCAAGGCGCCTGCGCGAGGCCCATGCGCGCCTGCCCAGCCCGCCTCCGCTCCTATTTAAGGTGGCGCGGAGAGGCCAGCCTCCCTTGCCCTATTCGTCCTCGCTTTCGCTCCGCGTCGTTTGCCCTCGCGTTTCGCAGCCGTCGCGCACTTCCCTTGCCCTCGATTTTTTTTTCCGCTTGTTTTCATCCATTTCTTCTTTTTTTTCGATACGTCCAACAATGGAGAAAGATTCAGCTATCGAGAGATTGGAGGAAGATTCAGCTATCGAGAGATCTAGGAGTAGACCACTTGTGAATCGATTCCACGTTAGTTAATATTGTTTTTTTTTATCGTTTATTAATTTTTTGCATTATACTTGAAACTAGTTAGTTTAGTTAGGTTCGGTTAGTTAGGAATAATTGAAATTGGATTAATTTCGATAGTTAGTAGTATTGAAACTATTTAGTTTAGTTAGGTTTGGCTAGTTAGAAATAATTGTAATTGGACTATTATCGATAGTTAGTATTATTGAAACTACTTAGTTTAGTTAGGTTCGGCTAGTTAGAAATAATTGTATGATAGTTAATGTAATATATATATATATATATATATATATATATATATATATATATATATATATATATATATATATATATATATATATATATATATAT
>BSUD01000001.1:42245975-42258761 GCA_033239045.1 Fagopyrum esculentum | reverse complement strand
AATATATATGTATATGATTATAATAATAACACAATTTTATATATAAATATATATATACATTTATAATATATATGTATATAATAGAAAAATAAAAATTTGAGTTAAAAAAATATACAACATATGTTGAGGAGTGAGAAGAGGAAGAGGGCGAGTAGATTAGTCACAGCTTCCGCCCGTCGAGAGGCTGTAGCTCGACGAGTTAGACTTGCATCGGCATCCGTTCAGGCACCTGTAGATGCAGCTGTAGAGGCATCCGTTGAGGCACCTGTGGATGCACCGCACCTACAGATGCAGAGGTTCATGCACCTGTAGATGCAGCTGGCGAGGAGGATGTCGTACCTATTTCACTTACTGCTGATTACGACACGGAGGATTCTGCGCACGATATGTCTCATTTAGATGATATACTAAAGGATGAGCATGAGGAGATACGAGTTGAGGTAGAGCAGCAACAGTAGGACATACTACAGCCGAGGGAGTCGGACGACTTACCTGAGCATGTACGTGATGAGGAGCAGGTAGAGGAGGACGTACCTCCTCCTTTATTGACATGCTATGCTGACCACAGAGCCAGCGTTATATGGGCCGGTATGGCTTCTCCCGTGATTAGAGTTGTTCGGAGGCTCGACGCATTCAGTAGATTACGTGAGTGGCGACGAGATGTAGATGACGCATTTTCATGGTTTGGATTAGCTAGACGCAGCGGACTGACGGATTTGGAGGACGTACAGTTTGGCGGCGTCGATCATTGTCTGATTACGGCGTTTGTCGAGAGGTGGCACCCAGAGACAAACACATTTCACATGCCATGGGGGGAGATGGGAATAGCGCTACACGATGTTCAGATCATTATAGGACTACCAGTTGATGGAGATGCATTGGTGACTTCCGTCGATGATAGTGTACGACTTGATTGGCTAGTTCAGCGTCTTGGCTTATCACCAGCAAAGGCTAGACGTCAGACTTCACAGCTATTCTGCGATACTATTAGGCGTAGAGCCGCTGAGATGTTGGCCCTTCCAGAGCCTCCACATGACACTATTGCATCTGCATATCTGTTATTGTCCATATCGTCGACTTTGGTAGTCGACAAGTCTACCAACAGGATGCGAGGATGGCTTATTGATCTAGTACGAGATCATTTGAGGACAGACGCGTATGCTTGGGGCACCGGGACCCTTGCTTATCTTTACAGATGTTTGGGGGACGCCACCAGGAAGAGGGTGACGACGATGGCAGGATGTACTTCCCTGTTACAGGTGTGTTGTCGTAAATATTTTTCTTTATATAACGTCACTTTATTAATAAGATTGAAATTAATAAAAGAATTTGTACAGTTTTGGATTTACGCACATTTCCCGTCATTGGGATGTGCCGCTGTGGAGGATCCGGATATGCTTGGTCATGCACGGTGGTGTTCGAGACTTTCTGTCCCGAAGACTCCGTCTATTACCGTAGAGAGGTTACACTCCTTACGAGCTCAGTTGGACCAGATGAGGGCGGAGGATGTGTGCTTTACCCCGTATGATGAGCGGGTGCTTGATTTTGGCGTAGAGCATGGTGTTTCTCGGTATCGGGGTATCATACGGATATCCGACATAGAGGAGGCGTATATGCCGGACCGTTTCTTGCGACAGTTTGGATACGTACAGACAGTGCCTCTACCCCGTATTCCTCCCCTTCATGAGATTCGTCCGGCGACCGGACGTGGATCTAGGTTTTCATATCCTCTCTCATACGATCGTTGGGCATCCCGCCATTTGGAGGAGACCAGAGTTTCTGTAACACCCCGAATTTTTAGAACTCGGAGTATTACTGGTTAGGACCTCACAATGGGTCCCGACCTCAGTTTGACAACAACATTACTAGGATCTTGCAACAAGACACAAATAAAAAAACCGAAATTCATAAAAACCATGTTTTTAGAGTAATGAATGCAACATTGTCTAGCAGCCTAAAGTACTTAAACAAAAGAAAAGAACAACTGTCTTAACCAAAAGAAAGGAAAGACAAAACAACCCCAACCCCGCTCTAAGGAGTACGGAGACCCGGCTGACCACTACTTCCGGATCACTCAGCTGCTGATCTAACCTGCGGTAAATCTAAAACAACAACAAGAAGAACCGTTAGCTAGTTATCTAAATATTAGCAGAATAATAGCAGCACAAACACACTCAGATAAACATAAACACTCAGCATGCTTTCAAACAAGTCCGTCTTATTATCTTGCTTTAATTTACTCGTTCACTCTAGTGATACTTATTTTGTGACACGAGGAATTCCCAAACCTCGCCTCCGTCCCCGTGTAACCATCAGGAATGGATCCGATGCATCTCACCTTGTACCTGCATGGTCTGGGTATAGAGAACCTCCCAGTCTCCTGTCGGAGCTGGGCAGTGATGTCACGGCCCGTTATACATACACTTGGGCCTTAAACGTAAATAATAACCGTCGTCCTAGCAAGTTATTATTATTAAACAGTCAAATAGCACACACAACTACTATCATTCAACTAACACTCAGAAACTGGCTAAGTAAGTCGCAAGGACTTACCTGAATCAAAACACTCTACACTCCTCAAAAAGTCCGTACTCGTGGTAACTCAAGTGCCTGTCAATGAAGGCATGTGTATCAAAATCACATCTCTATGTCCAACCTCATGCGAAGGAATTACGGAAAGAACGATTCTCATACGGTAAAAGACCGTTTTACCCTTAGTGTAGATAATTCTCCGGGTCACTTCTTGACCTCTAATATTTCTTTTGGAACACTTTTCTAATCTAAGATTACTTCCAAAATAGTTTACTAAGGTTATAAAAATAATCTCGTCCACTCGTCATCTGGAATTACATTACTTCATTTTCGGGTATTATCTAATCTTATATATCTATATAACTATATATATATATATATACTTTCGCACATATTAACCTTCCTTCCAATTATATAATTTCGTAACTCCTAGGTATTTAGATTTATATATACGAATTCACATACTTTATAATTTCACCACTCAACTCATAAGTATACTTTTTATTTCCAATAATACATATACGTATTTTTATGTACTCGGCATACACTCTCCTATATATATATATATATATATATATATATATATATATATATATATATATATATATATATATATATATATATATATTTCGATCCACTTATTCATACCCAACTCGCATCTCCACTCACGTTTCTCTTACAATATACTAATACAGTACCCGTATATATATACACATTTACGTCTCATATACCTATCATTCTATACGTATATACATACTGCAGAGGAAGGCATAAACTGAATCAAATCCTACATATATACATATTACGGTGGAGAGAAGACACATTCAGAATCAATTCCTACATATGTACATACTACAGTGGAAAGAAGGAACGGAGAAGCCGGTTTACCGGAGCTGCAGTCCGGCGAGGTGAGTCCTAGGCGGTCCTTCACTGGTGGTCGATCTGTTGGTTGCAGCGGTTGGCAGCGAGGTGAGACCCGACACTCGACTGCGCAGGACGGAAGGGTTAACTTCGTTGGATTCGAACCAGTAACCGGAAAGAAGAGAGACGGAAAGAAGAAGGGTTGAGACCTTACCGGCCCGACTGGAAGCGGACGGCGGTCTGGCTGGTGCTCCGGTCGGCGTTAGTGGTGTCCTGGATTGTCGGAAACAACAACGTGATTAGGTTCCTGTCGACCGAAGAGGAGCAGCGCAGAGGTTAACGATATTCACGCGAGGGAGAAGAAATGGCGAGGAGGGAGAGGCGGCGGCCGTACCTGGATTCCGGTGGGTCTGGCGATCGACAGGGAGGCCACGCGGTGGCTCCGGTGTGGCGGACGAGGCGAGGCAGTGTCTTCGACCAACTGTTGCAGTGGGGTGAGTTCCGGAGGTGCAGAAAGCGAGGAAGGGCAAAAAGAAGAGATGGCGGCGTCTTACCGGACGGATGGCGGTCGGCGAGGCAGTGGTGGCGCCTCCGGTGGAAGGAGGGAGTCTGCTGGTGGTTGCGGCGTCGGAGTTGCGAGGGAGAAGAGGCAGCGATTCTTTGCAATCCAGAAGTGCGTGACGAGGTAAGCGGCAGGTTAGTTTAGGATTAGGATTAGGTTAACTTTAATTAGGGTTGGGAAATAATTAAGTGGGCTGTTAATTGGGCTTTGTAGTGGCCCACACCCGGTCCGCTATGCGACTATTAAAACGGATACGCCACTCGTTATTTGCGTGCGGAAATTTATAAAAATACGGAATTAAATTCCGTATTTTATAACTTATTATTATTATTCTTATTTTAACGTACTTAAATTATTTCCGGTCATTTAATTTATCATTTTATGTGAATCTAGGTCACAAAAATGATCGAACTACACTCGTTTTATTTTACTTATTTATTTATTTACGATGGTCGCATAGGACTTTGGTTAATTTCAATTTATCGGAAACTTAAAATTTTCGGTTATTACAGTTTCACTAGTTGGATTGATACCATCTACCTCTCCTTGGCTCGTCGATGATGCGTACATGTCTTGGTATACGGTCCATTGCCATCCATACGTCTTGCCGACGTCCATTGCACTCCAGTTACCTATAGACCGTCCCCCACCTGTTCCGGTTTCACATCAAAGAGTACGTTTGTTTTTAACATTTAAATTACTCTTTATTTTAATTTTCAATTATATTAAAATTTTATTTTCTATATTGCAGCGTCTTCACATTCTTATAGGTCGTATACGAGAGATGCAGGCTCGCGGTCTTCCGTATTCTGCAGAGGATATAGATTACATGGTAGCGGAGGCAGTTAGACGTGCGCCTCCTGTGGCTCCATCTCAGGTCCGGGCTTCACAGCATCCTCCAGCTCCAGCACATTTGTAGTTGTAGTTCACTACTCTTATATTTATTTTGGATGGATATTACACTTGAGCGTATGTTTTTTTTTTTGATACTGTTATGTTTATTTTGGATGGATAATATGTATTGTTTTTTACTTTTGATGTTTTCCTAAGTTTCTTTAGCGATTTTATTTCCCTTAAGTTTCAGTCAACTATTTCAAACTACTAAAACACAATGAGAACCATATATGAAACCGACTAAATCAATGTTGTCAACAAGTACAATAAAAACGTCTAAAACACGATTTCAAGTAAGGTTTCTCAAAACGGCTAAAGATATCCTGCACTATTGTGTTCAACTCCCCATGCTCGACGGAGATCCTCATAACGAGCTATCCTTTCAATGAACGGCGCATCCCATCCATCCACACTTGCATCGTGGTTATTTTTCCAACCGTCGCTCAACAACGGTAACGGAGTATCATCTTTTAACCATACCTACAAAAATGAAATTACAGAAAACGGTTAGTAAATATTAGGTCTAAATATACGTCCATTGAATGAAAGTAAATCGTCAACCTACCGGCACAAAGTGTGTGTTGTTATATATATAGGCTAATGAACAAATGACCGTAGGGGCCTCTTGGTCGGGAACGGTGGCAATCATAGGCAGGAATGTCGCTGGAATGTTCCCTAGGACAACCAATGCAATCTTATAGTAGGTGGCGGCTGCACATGCGATCATCAGTATTTCCATCCAATTTGGTTCTGGACACGGAGACTTACTCGTCCAATAAACTTTTTGAATGACTTCGTCAACATGATTGAGGATTCTACACTGCAATGATTAACAAGTAAGAATATGTAAAATCATGGATTATAATTAAAACTTTGATGTAACCGGAAGACTTAGTTACCTTGGAATAAAATTCCCTTCTCGCATTTAACTCCATAACCATATCTCGCCGTATTATCAAATAATCCTCATCCGAGAATCCCAACACCGCGGAAATTGCTCTATATCCACAATGGCCGTCTCCTTGTACATCCCTTACTCTCAATACATAAGGTTCCATGAACTTTGGAAAATCTTCTTCCCTCAAACAAAATCCGGTCTTCGCGGGTTGCTTTCCTTTACGTCGTGCTCTACTCGTAGGATTCAACTCCGGTGTAGAATCTACATCTTTAGCTTTCTTCCCTTTCGGACACCCAGGACCACGTGTAGCAGAATGCTCAAAAGAGCTAGGCTCTCTTCTAGTTGATCTCGGGATTGGAGGTCGTCCCTTTGCATTGGCCTTCTGTGCCGGCTCCTTCATTGTCGTACCCCCGGGGTTTTCCATGTCATCCACAAAAGATGCAATCTTATCTTGCTCATCCGGGCTTAACATATTTAAGTCCATTCTTTCTCTAAACCTGTTCAGCGCCGCTTGATTCGGGTTCGAACGATCATCATCATCATCACCAATATCACCATCCAAAAAATCAACCGGATTCCAATGAACTTGCTTCCAATAAGGGTGTATCTGTGACAAATAGATAGGTCTACGAGCCCGGATCGCTAGTCTAAAGTCATGCACACACGGCACTCCATAAACCTCTCTCCAATAACTATCCCGACATCCTTCATCATCTCTTGTATGTCGAGCCTTGGTGTTATTATTCCACAAGAGCGTGAAACACTCATTTGTTACGTAGTCACGGAGCAAGTCAAATATCGGTATACGCACCTGCAAAAAAAGGTTTATTACATATCAAATAAATATTTAACATTATTTTCATCAATTAAACTATTGGTATACTAACCTCTCGTGGAATCCTCTCCCGTGACATCTCTAGAGAAGCTTGTAGCTTTTGGACTTGGTCCGTGACCATCAAATGTATGCTATCACAAACCAGCTGAAATCTTCCAACGCTAGAATCTAGTGTTTGCTTCAACAACTTGTGCGCGGACTCACACCTAAGAAGAAAATTTTATTACAAAAAACGAAGAAATGTTTAACAATGTAGTGAATGTTTAAATAACTTACGCATTTGTCGTTCGTGTGCCGAAATGATGATGTAGGTCAGTCCATGCTCGAACGATTGCATCCTTGTACGGGTCAAGCCAAGTCGTCTTTAGATAGGTCATTAACCTCGGAGATGATTGCCAATAGTCTCTCATTTCCAACAAACGGCGTTGGTAGCTTCCAGGGGATCTTGACTCGAACAAGGCATGACAACGGGATATGAAGAGTGCTTCCGCTTCCTTATTGCGCAAAACAAGTGCCGCTCTGTTAACTATATTGCACTTTATGTGAAACGTGCACAATATATGCTTCACCTCGGGAAATACTACACCCAATGCGCTTATAAGACCAAGCTCACGATCAGTGGCAATCACCTCCGGCGTCTTTCCGTATAACAAATGCCGGACCCTCCTCAAAGCCCACTCGTAATGATCTCTATTCTCCTGTGCCATGAACACAAAAGCAATTGCGAATATCTTCTTGGTGCTAGTGATGTCTTCGATCTCCAACAATGGCCATATTGTACCTAAAAGTAATACGAAACAACGACTGAGTTACAATTTCTAAGGAAAATAAGAATGAGTGTATGAAATAAAGTAAAAATGTGGCTTGAATTGAAGCTTACTTGTTGGTCTTATATGTCGAGTCCATCACAATAACATAGGGAAACATGTTGAGCAAATGCCTCGAGTCGGGATGTGAGATAAATAAATCAATCACTTCTTCGGAATCTTGACTTCTCCGAGTGTTTATATAGTATCCACGTTCCGTTAACGTGTGAAGTGCTTGTTGTAATGGAGATCTTCCTTCGGCTTGTTCCATTCTAATCTTCAAACCGGTGTTGTAAACTTGACGGATGGAGGTGACATTGTCGGGATCCTCTAATTGTACGGATTTTAATATATGTCTCGGTTTTAAGCCAGAATTCAATTCACGCTCCACCTTTCGGGTCTGCTTTGGATGAAGTGATTGATTTCTTTATCTCACATCCCGACTCGAGGCATTTTCTCAACATGTTTCCCTATGTTATTGTGATGGACTCGACATATAAGACCAACAAGTAAGCTTCAATTCAAGCCACATTTTTACTTTATTTCATACACTCATTCTTATTTTCTTTAGAAATTGTAACTCAGTCGTTGTTTCGTATTACTTTTAGGTACAATATGCCATTGTTGGAGATCGTAGGCATCACTAGCACCAAGAAGACATTCGCAATTGCTTTTGTGTTCATGGCACAGGAGAATAGAGATCATTACGAGTGGGCTTTGAGGAGGGTCCGGCATTTGTTGTACGGAAAGACGCCGGAGGTGATTGCCACTGATCGTGAGCTTGGTCTTATAAGCGCATTGGGTGTAGTATTTCCCGAGGTGAAGCATATATTGTGCACGTTTCACATAAAGTGCAATATAGTTAACAGAATGGCACTTGTTTTGCGCAATAAGGAAGCGGAAGCACTCTTCATATCCCATTGTCATGCCTTGTTCGAGTCAAGATCCCCTGGAAGCTACCAACGCCGTTTGTTGGAAATGAGAGACTATTGGCAATCATCTCCGAGGTTAATGACCTATCTAGAGACGACTTGGCTTGACCCGTACAAGGAGGCAATCGTTCGAGCATGGACTGACCTACATCATCATTTCGGCACACGAACGACAAATGCGTAAGTTATTTAAACATTCACTACATTGTTAAACATTTCTTCGTTTTTTGTAATAAAATTTTCTTCTTAGGTGTGAGTCCGCGCACAAGTTGTTGAAGCAAACACTAGATTCTAGCGTTGGAGGATTTCAGTTGGTTTGTGATAGCATACATTTGATGGTCACGGACCAAGTCCAAAAGCTACAAGCTTCTCTAGAGATGTCACGGGAGAGGATTCCACGAGAGGTTAGTATACCAATAGTTTAATTGATGAAAATAATGTTAAATATGTATTTAATATGTAATAAACCTTTTTTTGCAGGTGCGTATACCGATATTTGACTTGCTCCGTGACTACGTAACAAATGAGTGTTTCACGCTCTTGTGGAATAATTACACAAAGGCTCGACATACAAGAGATGATGAAGGATGTCGGGATAGTTATTGGAGAGAGGTTTATGGAGTGCCGTGTGTGCATGACTTTAGACTAGCGATCCGGGCTCGTAGACCTATCTATTTATCACAAATACACCCTTATTGGAAGCAAGTTCATTGGAATCCGGTTGATTTTTTGGATGGTGATATTGGTGATGATGATGATGATGATCGTTCGAACCCGAATCAAGCGGCGCTGAACAGGTTTAGAGAAAGAATGGACTCAAATATGTTAAGCCCGGATGAGCAAGATAAGATTGCATCTTTTGTGGATGACATGGAAAACCCCGGGGGTACGACAATGAAGGAGCCGGCACAGAAGGCAAATGCAAAGGGACGACCTCCAATCCCGAGATCAACTAGAAGAGAGCCTAGCTCTTTTGAACATTCTGCTACACGTGGTCCTGGGCGTCCGAAAGGAAAGAAAGCTAAAGATGTAGATTCTACACCGGAGTTGACTCCTACGAGTAGAGCACGACGTAAAGGAAAGCAACCCGTGAAGACCGGATTTTGTTTGAGGGAAGAAGATTTTCCAAAGTTCATGGAGCCTTATGTATTGAGAGTAAGGGATGTACCAGGAGACGGCCATTGTGGATATAGAGCAATTTCCGTGGTGTTGGGATTCTCGGATGAGGATTATTTGATAAAACGGCGAGATATGGTTATGGAGTTAAATGCGAGAAGGGAATTTTATTCCAAGGTAACTAAGTCTTCCGGTTACATCAAAGTTTTAATTATAATCCATGATTTTACATAATCTTACTTGTTAATCATTGCAGTGTAGAATCCTCAATCATGTTGACGAAGTCATTCAAAACGTTTATTGGACGAGTAAGTCTCCGTGTCCAAAACCAAATTGGATGGAAATACCGATGATCGCATGTGCAGCCGCCACCTACTATAAGATTGCATTGGTTGTCCTAGGGAACATTCCAACGACATTCCTGCCTATGATTGCCACCGCTCCCGACCAAGAGGCCCCTACGGTCATTTGTTCGTTAGCCTATATATATAACAACACACACTTTGTGCCGGTAGGTTGACGATTTACTTTCATTCAATGGACATATATTTAGACCTAATATTTACTAACCGTTTTCTATAATTTCATTTTTGTAGGTATGGTTAAAAGATGATGCTCCGTTACCGTTGTTGAGCGACGCTTGGAAAAATAACCACGATGCAAGTGTGGATGGATGGGATGCGCCGTTCATTGAAAGGATAGCTCGTTATGAGGATCTCTGTCGAGCATGGGGAGTTGAACACAGTAGTGCAGGATATCTTTAGCCGTTTTGAGAAACCTTACTTGAAATCGTGTTTTAGACGTTTTTATTGTACTTGTTGACAACATTGATTTAGTCGGTTTCATATATGGTTCTCATTATGTTTTAGTAGTTTGAAATAGTTGACTGAAACTTAAGGGAAATAAAATCGCTAAAGAAACTTAGGAAAACATCAAAAGTAAAAAACAATACATATTATCCATCCAAAATTAACATAACAGTACCAAAACAAAAAAAACATACGCTCAAGTGTAATATCCATCCAAAATAAATATAAGAGTATTGAACTACAACTACAAATGTGCTGGAGCTGGAGGATGCTGTGAAGCCCGGACCTGAGATGGAGCCACAGGAGGCGTACGTCTAACTGCCTCCGCTACCATGTAATCTATATCCTCTGCAGAATACGGAAGACCGCGAGCCTGCATCTCTCGTATACGACCTATAAGAATGTGAAGACGCTGCAATACAGAAAATAAAATTTTAACATAATTGAAAATTAAAATAAAGAGTAGTTTAAATGTTAAAAACAAACGTACTCTTTGATGTGAAACCGGAACAGGTGGGGGACGGTCTATAGGTAACTGGAGTGCAATGGACGTCGGCAAGACGTACGGATGGCAATGGACCGTATACCAAGACATGTACGCATCATCGACGAGCCAAGGAGAGGTAGCTGGTATCAATCCAACTAGTGAAACTCTGGTCTCCTCCAGATGGCGGGATGCCCAACGATCGTATGAGAGAGGATATGAAAGCCTAGATCCACGTCCGGTTGCCGGACGAATCTCATGAAGGGGAGGAATACGGGGTAGAGGCACTGTCTGTACGTATCCAAACTGTCGCAAGAAACGGTCCGGCATATACGCCTCCTCTATGTCGGATATCCGTATGATACCCCAATACCGAGAAACACCATGCTCTACGCCAAAATCAAGCACCTGCTCATCATACGGGGTAAAGCACACATCCTCCGCCCTCATCTGGTCCAACTGAGCTCGTAAGGAGTGTAACCTCTCTACGGTAATAGACGGAGTCTTCGGAACAGAAAGTCTCGAACACCACCGTGCATGACCAAGCATATCCGGATCCTCCACAGCGGCACATCCCAATGACGGGAAATGTGCGTAAATCCAAAACTGTACAAATTCTTTTATTAATTTCAATCTTATAATAAAGTGACATTATATAAAGAAAAATATTTACGACAACACACCTGTAACAAGGAAGTACATCCTGCCATCGTCGTCACCCTCTTCCTGGTGGCGTCCCCCAAACATCTGTAAAGATAAGCAAGGGTCCCGGTGCCCCAAGCATACGCGTCTGTCCTCAAATGATTTCGTACTAGTTCAATAAGCCATCCTCGCATCTTGTTGGTAGACTTGTCGACTACCAAAGTCGACGATATGGACAATAACAGATATGCAGATGCAATAGTGTCATGTGGAGGCTCTGAAAGGGCCAACATCTCAGCGGCTCTACGCCTAATAGTATCGCAGAATAGCTGTGAAGTCTGACGTCTAGCCTCTGCTGGTGATAAGCCAAGACGCTGAACTAGCCAATCAAGTCGTACACTATCATCGACGGAAGTCACCAATGCATCTCCATCAACTGGTAGTCCTATAATGATCTGAACATCGTGTAGCGCTATTCCCATCTCCCCCCATGGCATGTGAAATGTGTTTGTCTCTGGGTGCCACCTCTCGACAAACGCCGTAATCAGACAATGATCGACGCCGCCAAACTGTACGTCCTCCAAATCCGCCAGTCCGCTGCGTCTAGCTAATCCAAACCATGAAAATGCATCATCTACATCTCGTCGCCACTCACGTAATCTACTGAATGCCTCGAGCCTCCGAACAACTCTAATCATGGGAGAAGCCATACCGGCCCATATAACGCTGGCTCTGTGGTCAGCATAGCATGTCAATAAAGGAGGAGGTACGTCCTCCTCTACCTGCTCCTCATCACGTACATGCTTAGGTAAGTCGTCCGGCTCCCTCGGCTGTGGTATGTCCTGCTGATGCTGCTCTACCTCAACTCGTATCTCCTCATGCTCATCCTTTAGTATATCATCTAAATGAGACATATCGTGCGCAGAATCCTTCGTGTCGTAATCAGCAGTAAGTGAAATAGGTACGACATCCTCCTCGCCAGCTGCATCTACAAGTGCATGAACCTCTGCATCTGTAGGTGCATCCACATGTGCCTCAACGGATGCCTCTACAGCTGCATCTACAGGTGCCTGAACGGATGCCGATGCAAGTCTAACTCGTCGAGCTACAACCTCTCGACGGGCGGAAGCTGTGACTAATCTACTCGCCCTCTTCCTCTTCTCACTGACAGTCCTCAATATATGTTGTATATGTTTTTAACTCAAATTTTTATTTTTCTATTATATACATATATATTATAAATGTATATATATATATATTTATATATAAAATTGTGTTATTATTATAATCATATACATATATATTATATATATATATATAGGGTATCATTCAAGTAAGGCCCATTATTGCCGCAGGGCGACACGTGTCCCGAAAAAAAAAAAAAAAAATTTTTTTTTTTTTTTTTTTTTTTTTTA
>BSUD01000001.1:42150519-42239432 GCA_033239045.1 Fagopyrum esculentum | reverse complement strand
CACGTGTCCCGAAAAAAATTTTTTTTTTTTTTTTTCTCTTTTCTGAAACGATTTTTTTTTTTTTTACGGAAACTAATGAAAATTTATTTGAACTACCATGTTGTAATTTATGCACTATTATCCTATAAACTTTGAACTATTCCTATATAATCCATGAACTATTACTTTTTAATATAATCCATGAACTATTCTATTATAATTCATGAACTATCCCATAATAAGTTTTGAACTATTACTTTCACTCCTTTATAAATTTTTGCACTTTAAACTATTCTATTATAATTCATGAACTATTCTATTATAATTCATGAACTATCCCATAATAAATTTTGAACTATTACTTTCACTCCTTTATAAATTTTGCACTATGAACTATTCTATTATAATTCATGAACTATCCTTTTATAAGTTATGAACTATTCCATAATAAGTTTTGAACTATTCCATAATAAGTTTTGAACTATTACTTTTACTCGTTTTAAAAAAAAAAAAATATTTTTTTTTCCCGGGACACGTGTCGGCCGTACAGACGGCCGCACGGCCTTACCGGAATAATGGGCCTTACTTGAACACTTCCCTATATATATAGGTAAATAACACTTAACCGTAACAATTACTAATATATAGGTAATGAAGCAAAACTCGGCTAAGAAAGCACAAAAGTCATTGAAAGCACAAAAGTAACAATTACTTATATATAGGTAATTAACACTTAAATTTTTAGTATAATCTAATATCCATAACTATTACTTATATATATAGGTAAATAACACTTACATATATTTATAATGTTAATGTTTATAAATTACATTTTAATTAAATATAACGATTATACATATATAGATAAATAACACTTAAATTAATATACATAATTATATTATAAATATAATTCAAGTCACAAAAATAATAAATATACTTCACCACTACTATCATCCCCTATATGCCTAATTTAATACAACCCACACAAATTCACTACTATCATCCCTTCCTAATAGAATACAACTCAAATCCAGCCGCCAAAGCCTTGGTGAGACACATCTCCTCTGCATCGACTTCCATGACAGCCGCCAAGGACCTGGACGCACCTGTTGTGCGTCTCGACGCCGCCTTTATTTTGGGGTGAGAATAAGATCCCCAAAATAAAGGCGGCGTCGAGACGCACAACAGGTGCGTGCAGGTCCTTGGCGGTTGTCAAGGAAGTCGATGCAGAGGAGATGCGTCTCACCAAGGCTTTGGCGGCTGGATTTGAGTTGTATTCTATTAGGAAGGGATGATAGTAGTGGATTGGATGCAGAGGAGATGCGTCTCACCGATCGATTTCGCTAACGAAATTTAAAAAAAACGATACAATTATCGATATAAAATGGACTTAAAAAAATAAACGATCAATTTATAGATTCAGTTAACGAGATTTTAAAAAATGGACTTAAAATAAAACGATACAATTATCGATATAAAATGGACTTTAAAAAAACATACTAACTAAAACCAATCAATTCCGCTAACGAGATTAATATATATATATATATATATATATATATATATATATATATATATATATATATATATATATATATATATATATATATATATATATATATATATATATATATATATATATATATATATATATATTACAATCAAAATCCGATCAATTGCGCTAGCGAGATTTAAAAAACCGATGCAATGAACAATTCCGTTAACAAAATAAAAATAAAACTAAACCACATACATCATCATTAGCTTTCAATTAGTCAATGATTACAATCATCACTTACCTTCTACTCCCCACTTCCCTTAAATCATTACTCCAATCATCACTTTTAATCATCATTACCTTCTTAACTTTCTTAATGAAGTGACAATTTTCAATTGAAAATTGACTATTATGGGGTGAGAATAAGATCCCCGAAAATTTTGGCAATTATGTAGACATCGGATTTAACAAATTTGTGAAATTCCTATAGTTGAGCAACATCTTGTAACCATACACTTTCCCAAAATGTGTTGGGCAATATTCAACAATGTATCATCCATGTACATTTTGGGTTGAAGAGTTGTTGAATTCTCCTCACAATTTGTTGTGATGACAAAAATCCGTCTACGGCACATCCAGTCAAGCACAGCGATATCCTTGTACTTTCTTTGTTCTAAAAATTCTCTTCTAGAAAATGCATTAGTGTTGCTTCTTCTATTTCATGGTGACCCAAACAGTGTTTTAAATGACACACTAATAAACACATCAACCCATTATCACCAAAAAAACCTTTGATGACAACGATGTCGACAATACTGATAACAACGCTGACAATAACACCAACGATCATAACACAGACTCATCACAACCATAATGCGACAACGGCAACAACCATATAAACAAGGTTGTTGTCACCAACCCAACATCATCAACATGGTAGTGTTGTCATCAACACCAAAACAGTTAAAAAAAACTGTGGTCACAAACAAAAATGGGAACATAAAATAACGTCATTTAGGTTGTTTGAAATGACGATGATGATCTTAGTTTTATGTCGTCAACAAAGTTTATGACCTGTTTTATCATCTAAATTGAAAACCTTGTACATGTTTGAAAAGTAAAATATAACCTAATTTCTATGTCTAAATTGACAGACTGCCACTGCGTTGATGACTAGTTTGTTGTTAAAGCAGAGAGAAAAAAAAAAAGATGTTGAAGTACACACATTGTTTGTTGATAGTAGAGGGTAGGGATTATTTTACAAACAGTTGTGCATAAGGTGAGTCTTTGGAGAAACAGCAGCGCCTGCGCATTGCACACCGCGTCGGGTTTAGCCAGACCCAGATGCGGTTGGGGTTGGGGTTGGGGTGGGCAAAAGCTTTGAGGGTGGTCCAATTAAACTCAAGACAACCTGAATATTTTCAGAAGATCACTCGTCAGGAGAATCCAATCCGCTAAATGCCCAAATGATGTAAGTTAAAGCTTACCGGTAAAAAGACTAGACCGTGAAGGAACCCAATAATAACCAACGCCAAGTACATCTGGAAATAATAAACCTGCAATAAAATACATAAATTTTCAGATGTTTGCTTTTTTTCACCTTCCATCATATATCATGCAGAGATTTTTATATTACTAACCACAAAAATTTCTGATCTTGCAAAGGAGAGGACGATAACACCAACCAACTTCGTAAGTGTGATTCCACTGACAAACACAAACAAATACTTGGAACATGAAATTAACATTCAAGACCTTTACTGTACATAACATAACATAACATAACATAACATAACAAGTGCGGCAACAGCTTTTACTTCCAAAACAGATGCAGATGATGATACGATGACTGGGTTACATTTTGTTTCTGAAGAAAAAAAGGTAAGGTCTTTCACCTAAATACAGAAGCCCCCATAGTTTCAAGAGCTTGCCTCACACGTTCGTTTTTGTCCCCAGAGGTCACCTGCAGATATTGGTACAAAAGTATATTATTTTCAACTGCAAATTCATCAATTCCATGATAGATGCACATAGCACTCACAGAGAAGGCATGTGTTATGTGCACACAGAACTCGACAGCAATTCCAATTGACATAATTAGGTTTACAACAGACACTGCATTTAGCTGGATGCCCAAAATGGCCATCACACCCTGCATCATTACACCATACAATATCTTTGTTAGTGACCATACTTGATTCATAAATTAAAATTAGTTTAGCTACCATGAGATCCACAACGATCATTGCAAGTACAAGTAAGATGATTCCCGAGAGGCGTAAGCTGCATTTGATATGTGCAAAAGAAGGGGTCAAAGGTGTGGAAATTTTAGCTTGCAAATAAATAAGTGAAAGGGATCTAGCATAACATCATTAACCTTGAGGTAAGGACCAAGCATACAATAAATACGGCACCTGTAACAACAATAAACCATATGCTTTCAGTTAAAAAAAAGCATAGTATGATATGATTATTACGCTTGAATGAGGGAACATTTACAATGCGGGGCTGCTATATGGGACGAGATATGCAAACAGCTTTTCGAAGCTAAATAAATCTGGAACGGCTTACCTAGTGCAAGGGCAATATTGACTAAAGCAGTGTGCCATATGTCCAAATATTGCTCAAAGTAAATGTAGAACACTGAATATGGGAAAATATCCATCTGTCGGTTATATTAAAAATTTATCAGCAACAATATAAAAAGACATGTCAGAAAAAAGAATGATAGGAAAAGGTATTTGCCTAAGCATTGTGCAAGAGAATACCTTCAAAGATTCAGACACTCTCTGGCTGAACTTCCGTGCAGCTCGTAATGCGTTGACATAATCGCTCTTGTGAAATGGTCAAACAATAAAGATACACAGAACTACGGTTTTTATAAATGCTGAAGAAGTCACAGATTTCAGTTTCTCAGATGAGCTTACTTGTTTATTTACTGGTGTATGGTATGTGCGAAACTCTGATGCTCGTATAACACCACTCCCGAAACCTGATCAAGACTCAGAAGTCAGTAGTGATGAAGATCTATTAAAGAGAGTGTGTGTGGAGAGGAAGAGAGAGACCGTTCAAATCCAAACTGTTAGTGTAGGCACCATGACCTCCCTTGGCACAATCAGCAGAAGGCAAGGCATCAAGGAACCATGGAAGCTTTTCCCTAAACTGAGCTGTTGATGGGCGGTCATTATCCAAGTCCGAGTGACGGAAGCACTGTAAAAAATCCAGAATATTAGATTCAAACAAAGTCCTCACACACTCAGAAACTACATCAACATGAAGTCGAGGAAGCTTACAGTGGTACAATCCTCGCACACACCACCTAGTCCACATGAACCGTCATCAGGGTCACAGCATGGAGGCTAAAGAGCAAGACAAATCCCATTAACAAGTTTTTAGGAAGCTAACAAGTGAACAACTGTTATATAGCATTCCCTACCCTCCCATTTTCCCTATAAGTTTTATAGTTACTCTTGTTGCCAATTGGTTGTAAGATGAGACCTCGTGGGCTTGTGTGTGTGGGCTGACTGGGCTCACCGGACGTGCACCTTCCCCGTCATCCATGTATGGTGTTTTCCAGTGCAATACTAAAATTAGTCTTTGATGAAATTCTATCGTGGAGAATGTATATGCTAAACTTCTCTAGGATTGTCCAGCTAAAATATCTGAGTGAATCAAAGGTTGTATGATGTGGGACCATCCTTAACATACCCTACAAGTCCTCAAGGTCCAATAACTGACAGACACATCACTAGAGCAAAGGCTAAAGACCTCCAACAAGAAGTGGCAACAATGCTTATATCCTTGACTTCTAAGGAGCCTATGATGGAAACTAACATGTGCAAGTCATTCTTAGCCACAATGGTGCACATTCCAGCGCATATACACGAGGATGATCCATGCACACGTGAGGATGACTCATGCAGCCGGAAGAGTCCAGGAAAAAGAGTCCTTAAGAAAGCTAGAGTGAAGAAAATCATTTTTGGCATTTATATCCATTTATGATATTTAATGTCATCCAAGACATTTTATTAACCTTTAAGCTCTTGAACAAATTAAAGGTTTTATGTTTTGATTTGTAATCAGTTTAATTACTTATTATGTTTATCATTTCCCTTTTTAGGTAAAAGGCTTTAATGACAAAAAAGCCTTTCTAGATTTCATTTTAGGTGGATCAGATTTTATTGAACAAAACCGTGAGTTTTTCCTTTGGCCATTGCCGAAAACTTCAATCAAAGAGAGCTTGATTGAACTGTTGTGTGTTGTTCTTGCTAGGTTGATCTTGTGTGTGTTAATCTCCTTAGATATTAGTGCTCCTAGTTCATCATTAGTCCCTCCTTGTGCTTCCCTCCATTGAAGCTAGTGTAAGTTTGTAATGGGTAAGGGTTGAGGTAAGACATTGTTTAGGTTTTGATCATCTAGGTCAAGGATTTCACATTTGATCTCCTTAGTTCTTTCTTCATTATACTTCTACCAATAGTTTATCACCATCTCTTCATTTCACCATTTTCGTCTTTTCCATTTCATCTCCATTGCTGAATTTGCTTTGTTTGTGTGAGGAAAACCGTCTACCTCAAGGTGTTTAAGAACTCTTTGTCTAGATCAAGTCATTGCAGCATAACCCCCGCATCATTGTAGTTGGGTTCACTGTTTCAGATATGCCCTACCCTTCGTTAAGCTCAAAGCACGATGCCTAGTGAATTCAAGATCCTAGGTTCTCTCATAATAACTTACTTCTAAATTTGTTACATAGTTTTTCTATGCGTAGATTGTATAGGTTTGAAATTGTATAATTCAAGGTAAACCAAAACTGCTGTCTATATGACACTTACAAGCAGTAACAGATCCTAGGTTCCATCATTTATTTTTTGTAAACAGTAGATTCTATTATAGCTAACAACATCATTATCTTTCATCAGTATAACTCTTACGCTAGCTTACAGCTACCTGAACTAGCAAACTACAGGGGTTGTTACTTCAAAACTGCTGTCTATATGACACTCGCAAGCAGTAACAGATGTACTGGTAGGCAGTAGAACTTAAGTCACAATATAAAGGAAGCCAAGACTTATGTTGAGCATTAGAACTACTCAAGTATGTCATTGTTGGCTTCCATTAAATCCGAAGGACAAATGAAAAGAGCATCTAACAGGACACTCTGGAAGATTAATTGAGCCCATTATAAATCTTTAGGAACCAAATGGACTGACCTGATCATCGGGAGGACAGTAGCTACCATCTCGAAATGTCCGACAACAACCGAAAGCTTCAGGGGATAGCCATACAAGAAAATCATCAAGCCAGGATGCAGCTGGTTTAGCAATATAGCTAGATTCTGCCATTAAGGATGCTCTTGATATCTATTTTAAGAATTTGGGGACACAATTGAAGATTAATATGAAAGTTAAAGTTCAAAAGTTAAACCAATGCAAGAGAAGACACTTGGCCTCCTCAAAAACCAAAAGGTAACAAATAGGAATATCTTTTCCAAAACTCTACATGCACATCGCATATGCATTCATGTATTATACATGCTTAATTGCTTAGAATATTTACCCGACTATTAAAAATAAATGGTTATGGAAACTTAAAGAATAATATGTTAGGGTGTGTTTGCTTGCACATCATTATAAACTAGTGCATGTTTAAATTGGAGTTTAAAGGGAAAAGTTGGTAAAATTTGAGTTATAGTTTTAGAAAAATCATAAATTGTGTTTGGTTCGGCAAAGCTAGCTTAAATTTCACATAATAATCTACATCGCCTTAAATGTACTGGTTAGTTTGTTATTAATGAAAAAATGAAAGGATAGATTGATATTTTTATCAAAAAAAATACTATTTTTTTTAAAAAATACCTTTTTCAATTGAGTGTTTCATTTAAACACTAAACTAATTTTATTTCATTATAGGAAACACTGTTTATATGATATTTTAAAAATAATTTAGTTTATAAACTAGTGTTTATGGACAAGCAAACACGCCCTTAGTGAGGAACAATACAATTTAAAAATACCAAGATAAGCAATAATTTCCATAAATAAAGCACCAACCTTTTTTCCATAATATCTATGGAAACCTGATTTCCTCATAGGACACTATATACAATTTATTTCTATTATTGTAGAGTGACACTTAAAACCCTTCTTGTAACATTCAAAGGGTGCATGTATAAGCACTGTAGACACGAGAGGGCTTTTTTAAGAAAAATAAGAAAATCGAAATATCTCACTAGTGCTATTTATCTTAAACAAAAATGGAAGTTGGGAACAAAAATTTTGAAAAGGAAAAAGCAAGTGAAGCATGACGCCTTAATAAAGTTTTTGCTTTAGAAAAACTGGGGGGAAATACTTTCCTCTCATCGATGAGTTTGGTCTGAAGAAACAGAAAGAGAACAATCCCAAATCTTTTGAAATTGGTATCAGAATATAAGTCTCCCACAGACAGTTCTAGTTGTATATAATGTCAACTTTATCCTTATTTGCTCCATGTTTTTGTATTGATGTAGAAAATGACTCAAGCAAGCAAAAAATTATACTATTAAATAGGATTTGTGGAGAAACATCAAACAAAAATGCGAAAGAATGATATCTTTTAGTATGTATAGCTAACACGAATATGCATTTATGGCACATAAAAGTTACCTCATTTAGAAGAGAATTTGCATCACACTTGCTGATCGAACACAGCTGATTTGTCTGTCTTGATTCAGAGCTGAATTCATCATCAAGCAGGTTAAACAATAATCCAATAAAGAAGGTTCTTGTATCAGAGAAAAACCATCAGGAAAAAACAGAATATAAAATAAAATAATATCTTGAATTAGGTCTTAAACTAGGCTGCCAATGGCTTGAAAAATGTTGATGGTGATTTTATATACCAAGAGAATTTGCATCACACTTGTTGGATTCTGTTTTTTCTCATAATTCCGCACCACACATAGATTGTACGGGAAGGTGGGGTTCATTTTTTCACTTGCTCCTGACTCTTCCTTGAAATCATGTTTAGTCATGTTTGGTGTGTATGGAGATTATATAAAGAAAAATTAATTCGCTCCGATACAATGAAGCAAGAACGAATCAGTGGCAGAGATGTCTATTTCCCTTCTCATGTTGGATTTATTGATGTTCTATGCTACAACGGATATAAAATAACAGTTAGTAACTAAACTGCAGTAAGCCAGTAAATATCAACTAAATAACTGCATAAACTAAATAACCACCTGATGTCATCTAACAGACTGGACGACTTTTCTAATGTCTCATGAACTTTCAACTGGCTGTAAATGAATGTTGCATATTGCTAAACGATATTAGTTGGTTATTAAGTTTACTGCAGTTAGCCAGTAACCAACAACTAAATAACTGACTAATGTGGTCTAACAATATGCAACATTCTTACGGCCAGCAGAAAGTTCATGGGACACATAAAAGAATTTTGTTCACAACAGTTTGAAAGGAAACTAGATTTTGCATGATTTTCATTAATCTGGTTATGTCCTCTGAGGCCCCAAAAATGGAACCAGGGATTTGGATTAAGACCTCCAACCAATAGAAGTAAACTGCTAAAGAAAAATGAGAAAAAGCATTCAAAAATACCTGTAGTTATAATCCTTCACTACAAAATACACTGGTGGTCCAACTCTAAGGTATTCTGTTATATTACTGAAGTAGCCCTACAATAAACATAAGACTATTAAGAACTCGAGCTAAAAATGACATTGGACAAAATTAAGATGGAATCCAATAACAGTTTAGGACAGCAACTGCAAACCTGAAGATATGAATTCCTTGGAAGAGCTATTTGTTGTTCTAACCCAGGTTCAGTTCTTGTGCTTAAGGCCTGGGAAGAGGTGAGGGGTTTAAACATCAAGAAAGACTAGATAGAGCATGCTACAGTAAGTTCAACAAATCAAAAAGCAACTTACAATGCTTGCAAAAGTTAAGCCAGCAAAGATTATAAGAACAGCAACTTTAACTCCCTGACGTGTAAGGATTGGCCCATGAACTTGCTGAAAGAGGAACATAAAATGATAATCAAATTTATATATGGTGAAAAAGGCAATATTAATTCATACTTTCATATTAGTTTAGAAATATTTTTTTGAATATTGAATTGTGAAGTTCCCTACGGAAGCCAACTTCTTTCTTTCAGTCTACAGGGTCCAAATTCACACACTTTACACAGTGAAATTAAACATCCAAAAACTAAATTACTGACAAAAAAAGACGGGTCTATTAAGTGGTACAGTAAATTAACTAATGAAGCATACACACAAAATAACACCATGATAAAGAAATGATAGAAAGTAAAATTAGAGAGAGCACAACCACGAGATGAGAGGAAAATCCAGAATCTGTGTTCAAACCAGTCACATCCAAACACACTTATTAAACACACTGCAAAAATAAAGTCTAGCATTCTTGCAGAAATAAAATCTATTTTCCGTCATAAACTTAAGCGAGCTTACCTTCATATATTTGGTCAGAAGTCCTGGACTTCTATGTTGGACATCTGTAATTACAACAAGATAGCTAAATAAGAGAACAAACACAAGACATGCGTAATATCTCACAAAATCTCTCCCATGCAATATAATCCAACATAATACCGTAGTGAAGTTTGAGAGGCAAAGATTTTATAGCAAGAACCTTCAGAATCCACATTTAGAGGAATTTTGATGCAAGGGAAACAGTCGATCCTATTGTCACGAGCTCGTCTGAAGTCAAGAGCTATCAATGCAACGAAAGCACTAATTTGCAGAAGGAAGTCTAGCAGAACAGCAACAGCTGGAGAGAATAACAAGATCCAGTCAAACTCGATGATTTAATCAGCCGCAATTCTAGTACAGACATGTGAGAATTCCTCAAACCTGCAAACATGGAGAAGACACGGCAAGCTGGCATAGAAATAAAGGTTCCAACTGCAAATGCCACGACCTCAGATAAACTAGCCAATGTTATAGAAGGACCAACTTCAGAAAGGGCATTGCTGACTTGTATATCCAAAGGATATTCGATTGGTTGCCTTTTGACAGCATGAACCAGTATGCACATATTGTCAACTCCTACCTGATAATATTTGATAACATCTTGATGAAGGATTTTATGAATATTTGCAGAAAAGAAAGATGTATATAGTGTATGGAAATGCGTGTACTTTTTCTTCAAGTATTGAAATGATCAAAACCTTAAACGGGGTACCAACAAAAATGTCCTAAAACTCCAAATTGATACCCGCAGTTTAAAACATGAATCAGAAGCGGTGAACTAGCAAGAAATTAATTGAATTTATGTGCAATGAACTGACAAGAGGCGAACAAAAAAATAAGGCAGCAAAGAAAAGGTGGGGATCACTGCATAATCATCTAAAATGCATTGAGGTGATAATTTAAGAGGAGGGAAACTAATGTCAGTGGCAAAAAAGAAAAAGCATTAAGGGAGTGGGATAGTTTAGCACGTCGGAGCAAGGTAGTTGCCAAACAGGACTACAGGAGCTTGTAATGTGAATGAAAAGGGATCTAAGCACACTTCTTTCTCAGAAAGTCTATATGATGATTTAATTTGCAGCCTTCACATTTTCTTTTCCGCTAAACCCCAATTTTATCCTTACTTCACACAGCATCAGCACTTCTTATCTCTTGCTATGCTTCAGCTACCACCACTTTTGTTCACCACCACAATTGAATGTGTCGCATCCTCTCAATTGCCTGCATGTCAGTGTGAGACTGTATGCTCTCACCTGGACATCCTATAAGCATTATACATTTGATTGGTTTCTAAAAGCAGAGGCTAGTTGCAAAAGGGTAGCTGGTAGTCTGGTACCTTTTCTGTAGAGACAAATATGCAACTTAATAATAACGCCATGGGTTTATGGGCATAAGAAACTTCATTCCAAGTCCAGATTTTTTTTTTTTTTTTTCATTCTATAAATACCAAATAAGCACATAACAAAGTCATGTTGAAGTGGAAACAAAATCATAAATCATGAAATGGAATACTTACAGCTAAAACAAGGAAGGGTATGACTTCCATAATAATCAACGTAGACTTCACTCCAATGGCACTGAAAATGCCAACTGAACCAAGGACTGAAAGAATAACAATGAAGACACCAGCAAGACCCAGTAACACCTGTAAGAGAAAAGACAATCAAAAGAAGATAATAAGGGTGCACGAGCCCAAAGAAAACAAATGCAACTATTAACAGTAATAAAGCAAACGTATGTCCAGAAAACACCACTAATAAGCCATTTTATTCCATTCCATTCAATAAATTTAAAAACAAGAAAATGGTATTATTCCAGGAGATCTAACCATAGCAGAATATTGAAAAGACATGCAATGAGCCTATGAACTGTGTTGCTTGTGTCTATTGCATGTCCATTTTGTCCTCTATATCAATATTTTCTGATCCTATACGCAAAGGTCATCCCTGAAAAATCCTAGTCAGTAGTCATGTACTTGCTGATTTTTTTCTCCAGTTCTATGCAACTCGAGGGTGGACAACACTGAAAGATTATTGATATCACCTAGTTTAGAGACGTGTATTTAAAATTAATTTTGCATTTTTGGTAATGGGTTTAAATTTTGTATTGATAGTTTTCACTTATTTCTAGCATGGAGGTCCACATTTGCTATGTTGACACTTTCAGGTATTCTGGTGGTGAGTTGGTGGTGTTTCGAGGTATTATAAAGGAGTCAGATGAGTTATGGGATGAGTATTGATGGTTTTGTTCAAAGCATCACAAGAAAAGACGCCTTTCCATTGGAGGTCTTGCACTATGTTCGGCATGAAGTGCGCCTGATTGCGCGACCCTCGCACTACCCTATTGACTTAGTTGGAGGGGGTGCACCATGTTCAGCGTTAAGTGTGTACTCGTGCACCTGGTCAGGCACCATGTACGGCACAAAGGTTGAGCTCATGCACAAAGACGTGTGTTCGTCTTCGAGCCACATCGTCTTTAACCCGAGATCTTTTATGATATTTGTATTGATATTTTGTAGATATGTTTTGGACACTAGTAACAGGTATTTGGACAAATTTTTAGGGATCTGAAATTGATTAGAAAATTGAACTGTTGTCAGAGATTTCATCTACAGATTCCCAGGTTTTGTTCTAGGATTGCCAATTGAATCTGTTTTGTTTTATGCTTTAGATTGCAGATAGGTTTCTCCTTTAAATCTTGCAAGTTTTCCCATGTCCAAATCTAATTCTTTGACTTCTATTCCTGAAATTTCAAGCTAATTCTCTAGTTCTAGGGTTGGCTTGATCTCAATGGTGGGTAGTGAGACTGAATGAATCTGATTAAAGGATGTGATAATTGTAAAATGTTAATTCATCCTTGGTGAGATTGATCTTATTTGTCCAAAGCAAACTTGAACCTTTATTGTTATGCATGGAGAGTATTAGGTATTGTCATAGGATGATACATTCAGAAATGGTAGACAAATAAAAATTGGAGATCAATTGTGACGATAGTCTGTCACTTGTGGGTCGATACCTATCATGAGAATCTTAGGTTTTGCATTGATTTAGTCATTAGGTTAGTTTATCACCTGGATTATAAGTGATATATGGTTTGGCCACCACGAGAGTGAGTTGAGAATGATTTTCAAGCGTAGTTGTTATGCTTTAAAAAAATGTAGCAATTATATCAGATAATTACCCTCATACGTTTCCAATTTGATATCTTGCAATTTATGTCTATCTTTGCTCAAGCAATGTCCTGGTGATACCTGGACCTTAGAAGTCTTCCCCTTTATATTCAAATCCCCCATTTGTTACTTTCCAGTTACCATTATAATCAAAACACCCAATTATTCTTCACTATTTGGCTTAAATAATTGGCTTGAAGTTACAACTAAAATTCTCATAAACACAGCCCCTGAGGCTAGGTTTTAGGCCGATCCCGTTACACTTGTGGGGTTGGTTTTGGCTTGTAAATTAATTTCTTATAAAAACAATTTGTGACCTAAAGAAGGTAAGGTGCCTTGTTATTCAAATAAGCATTATCATAGAGAATCTTTTGGTAGCAAGATTTTGAACGGTAATCCAAGTGAGGTTGAAGTCATACCTTAGATGAAATATAGAAGGATGATATATGAATTGTGTCGCCCAGGGTGATTGAGATATAAGCGAACATCACCAAATAGCTTATCTGTCACAAACGTGGACCAAAAGTATATACACAGTCAATGGACTTTCAGAATAAACTGACATACTGGGAAGCTAAATAAGGAGTGAAAAAATAACAACATAATGGTCAGCCTTAAGGACAACCAAAAAGATCATTCAAAGATGTGGCTTACTGTGATTGTAATGACATCAGCAGTACTTTCTCTTTGCAGTTCATCCTCTATTGAGCTTTCAGAAGAATATGACAATGTCAGATTGTTAGACTGCACCATTGGTATAAGCTCCTCCTGCCAAGATGCCCAGATGATTCAATTGTTAGACATAGACACAAGGAGTAAAGCAACAAAGAACTCACAGAAAGAATGCAGCAAAAGAGAGAAAGCAGATCGAGCAGGGATATAGACATATCAGTAAACAGGTTAATGATACTGGAAAAGAAAACAAATTACAAGATACACAAGAAAATAGAATAAACACTATCATCAAGGTATTCGGCAAACAAAAATTAAATGAACAAGAACAAGAAAATTAGTATAGGTATATATTATTACCCAATAGTTCGGCCGATTTTATTTGCATTGCTACTAAATTAAATATACAGACGTACAACTTCTACAGGCATCTATATCTACTGTCCTTATTGCAACTCGTCCCAGCTGAAAAGTAGACTTCTGATAAGTTTCACTTTTTAAATCCCTTCCATCCAAAATACATAACTTCCGACACCCTTTTGACAGAAGGTTTTCAAGGAAGCAGGTACGAAGTGTAACTTTTTGTCAACCACAAAGTTACTTACTGTCGAACAAATGATTTCTGCTCAACCGAAGATTGAAAATGACTGAAAAATAATGCTATCCAAATGGAAAAACAAGTGCGATTTTAGATTTCAGCTTCAAAGGATTATTGAGGTGAATCAAACAGTGAGATTGCCAGCTACAGTATGCATATGTAACTGATCAAACCTTTGCCAACTTGATAAACGCCCTTTCCCAAGCCAAAGCCTTCCCATTTTCACTGCTTGTTTGATCGACGACATTGTTAACAGGGTAAGTCACAACAAAAGCAGTAGCCTGACATTCATTCCAGTAAAGCCAAACATTAGTATATGTTTCTCCATCCATTTGAAGGAAAAAGAAATTACCTCGGAGAAATTGTTCCCGGGAAATCCTCCTAATACGGTACTTGGATCAAGCGGAGCCTTAAAGGCACTCATACATGTTTCCGTAGATGTATAATGCTGTTTGCAAATTCATGAAATAGGAAAATTGTTAATATTAGTTAAAAACAAGAAGCCTGAAGAAAATGTCACAGCTAATATCTAATATTTATAAGAAATATGCGTATCATCCCACAGCTTGAGCTGTTGTGCCGCAGTGCAGCAGAGCAGAGCTACTTATTTTGTCATTCACTAAAAATTAATTGGATCATGAATATATTCAAGTCGTATATTGACTGAATTGCAGTCAGTATATGAGTTTTGATCTCTTGGCAATTCAAGGTTCAAGTTAGAGCTTCATCTCAGGTGTAATACACCTGAAGTTCAGAAAATACTTTCCTAAGAAGTTCAAACAAAAAAATAAAAAATACTATCCATAAAAGAGTGAAGATAATTTGGCCATTGAATTTGGACGTCCAACATACGCTGGGGGCATATTCAAGAATATAGCCTGAAAACTGCTTGAAGTTCAAGTTTTTGAACCCAGGCGAGAAAACAGTACATTAGTTCTAACCATGGCCACAAAAAAAAACTATGTCCCATGGCTAAATTCTAAAACTCTAAGGCTGTTCAAGGTAAAGCACTACATTGGTCAATAATTGAGGTCCTAGTCTCCCGGTGTTGGAAATTGTTGGTTAGCTATGCTGAAATAATTGTACTTTATATCTTAGGCTATCCTAGCTTACTTATAGGCCTCGTTACTTTGCTCTGTTCTAGGTTATGCTGTAGACATCAGGTTTTATTACCTAAGCAACTTTTCTTTTGTCTTTGGGTTTTCTTTCTTGTCAGTGCATGGTTGCTTCTCCTGGAATAATAGATCAATGCACTATAAAGGAGCTCTTAGATTTCTCTCGGTTCCTTTTTAAGATCTCCAAAGATTGGTTATCTTTCTGCTGCGTTGATTTCAGTTTAGAAATTAACATGTATCAAAGCTCATTGTTTTCATCCTAAGCTCTTACAGTCCATATCTGAGAACTTTGGTGCCTCCCATTCATCATCTTGTACAGCCTTTCCTAAATGGTTGATCTTGTCAAGCATTCTGAATATGTAGCCTTCACGTCCGGGTTCTCCGTGTTTCTTCATCTCATCAGCACACTGTTATACTGACAAAGGGCCTTCCGACACCATTGGTTACAGATTTTAGATCCAGTCTCTACCTACACTCTTTTCCAGCATTGACAGCGGGGAAATTTTAGTAGATATTTGTATATATTGTTAGGTTAATCATCTGTGTAATTACCATTGTGACCCAAGGGGTTTATACCCATATATATGTTGAGATATCTCATGAGATCCAGATCCAGTTGAGGACTTGGTTTTCCCTACCAACATACATATCTATACTGTACACAGCCTTGACATATTGAGAAAAGCAAGATCTCAATCTTCCTTAATCCTCTTAAATGTCGCTTCGAGTGGGCTTTACAGAATAAGCAATGTTTTCTAAAAAACCTGCTTTTGTGAAGAAAAGTGTTCATGTGATAAATCTATTATAGGTAAATATGCATAAATTATACAACAGGACAAAATGAATGGTCATAGCAAGAAATGCTGCTTCGCTCCAATTACTCAAACTATCAAACAGACAGATCGTGATTGATCAATCTAAGTTCTAAAATGCAGAAGCAACTGTCAAACTTAAGAGCCAAAATAATTATAATTTATACCTGAAAGCAGTATTCAGCATGTTGAACACCTCCATATATATCAAAATTATCAGGATCCATCTTGAAGTACTGTTAAAGAAGAAAAATGGTAAGCAAAGAAAAAAGCTTCATATTCCAAAAACTGAAAATTCATATAGAATGTAAAAGGCATGTCATGCAGGTAATATTCAAATAATTTTCGCAACACCAAGTTGATGAGATGGAGTTAATTCTTTGATCTGAAGGAATAAAGCCATTTAACAACCAATCAGATCACTCACTATGAAAAGTCTTGCATGCTTTGAAATAGGGAAACAAACATGGAATAACTCGTACTTTTGACAATTATATTTGATAGGCAAAAGCAAATTCCAATTCATCAAAGAACTTTGAAATACTCACTTGAAGAATACTTTGAGTCGCACAATCCTCCCCTACAGGCTTTAAACAAATATCAGCTAAGGATACCATCAATGCACTATAATTTGCTCGAAGCTCATCAACCTGAGAAAAATATCACATAACCACCTTAACTAGTTATTAATACTTAGGAATTACACAGTGAAGCATCTCATAAGAACAGCAGATCACCTTTCTTTGTACTTCAAAGAGCAACTGAATATTATCATCTGTCACAATACTTGGAGGCTTTCCATTCTTTGCATCTGGTCTGGTAGCTAATATAACCTGTGAAAGATAATGCACTCAACCACTTAGGCTACGTCATGTTTGAAGGTATATTTCTGGTCTGTAAAACACACCCAATTCAATGATTTTGTCTTATTCCATGCAAATGTTTCTACTAAAATCAACATAGAACCACAATATTAATTCATCATATATGAAACTGCAATGAACCTGCTCAATTCGATAAAAGGGAGCCAGGTGGTTGTCGAAGAAACGTTTCTCTTCTGCAGCCTTACTCCCAGGACCTACCCATAACTGAAACAACACAACGATTGAATAGCATTCAACAGATATTATTAAAGCTGAGATTAAACAGAGAAAGAGAAGTAATTTCGGTTGTGTTTATTTCCATGGGTATCCCTATCAAAATACAATTAAGAAGCTAAGAATAAGTACATCTAAAGTAGAGTGGTTGAAAGTCTAAAATATCTAATACTATTAACAAGAAAAAGGTACAGCTTCAGCTTTACATCATAATAAACATGTGATTTCAAAACAGAATATTTAAACATTTATCTAACACCCGCTCAAGTGGGAAGGTTTTGGTAAGCAAATCAGCAGGTTGATGTTCAGTTGGTATGTAAGCTACCTTGATGATCCCAACCTCAATTTTTTCTTTAATTACGGGTCTATTCACCTCAACATGCTACGTCTACGCATTGAATAGAATTTAAAGCGTTTGTTCGTGGTATTTGTTAGTTGCTATGGCTTAAATTTTTCTCAATGACTTGAAGCTCGAGTGCGAGGATCTTATGATGATGTATGATGATGATAAATCTGCTATCAACATAACTCATGATCCCATTGTAGATCATCTATCTATCTACACCACATCCTACATAATCAGCATCAATATAGGCTTCTAGGGATAATTTTCCACTTCTTTTGAATACAATAACTCTCGAGACTCCCTTTGAGTAAAATCGTAAAAGTAACCTGCAAATGTGGCTCTCTAAGATCATGCATAAATTGGCCGATAACACCGACAGAGAATGCAATGTCAGGTTGAGTGTGAGCAAGTTAAATTAGCCTTCCACATAATCGCGCATATATGGCCTTATCCACCGATTTAGCATCTCTTGCATAGTTTATCTTGTAATTAGAATCCATAATGGATGGTGGAGGTTAACAACTACTCTTGCAAGTTATCACAATCAAATATGTTATATACTTGTGCTGGGAAATAAAGATATCTTCTTTGGAATGTGCAACTTCAATCCTCGGGAAGTAATTCAGTCTTCCAAACTCTTTTATTATGAACTCGCTTGCAAGCTTCACTCTCCCTTATTCTTGGATATCATTGCTTTAAACAATATTATCATGAACATAAACAAGTAACATGGTCACTTCACCCGAGTCAGAGCGACGAACAAATAGTTTGTGGTCACTCCGACCTCTAAAAATATCCAACAGCTTTACTTGGGACTATTGAGGTCGTAACGAAAATTATTTAGTTTCCACACATTGTTTGGAGATAAACATCAGATAAGTGTATATAGATGTCCTCATTAAGGTAACCGTTGAGATAAGCATTATTGGCAGCAAATTGTATAAATTGCAATCAAAATGAGCAACCAAGGAGGTGAAAAATCTTATTGTACTCATTTATGCAACGGTAGCAAAAGTATCCTGGTAGTTAATTCCATAAGTTTGAGTGAATCCCTTGGCCACCAACCAAGATTAATGATTTTCAAGAGACCCAATAAGGGTCTATTTGGTATTGATATCTAGATATCAGATATGGGTATTGATATATAACCTAGTGTTTGGTGTTCAAGTATATGGATAGTAATTTGATATCTTGATATACTCCTGCTACACATTATCTCCTTTTCTGATATACTCCAAAAACTAGTGGTATCACATATCTTATATTCTCTCTCTGGAACAAAAATATTGGCTATCAACCTCATACCCATATCTTGATACCGATATTGATATCTGATACATTGATATTTAGATACGGATACCAAGCATGCCCTACTTTTGTACTGTAGTGTAAATACCCAATTACAATCAACAACATTCGTCCTACGAGGGTGATCAACAAGAACCTATTTCTCATTCCTTTAAAGAGCACAGATTTCCTCCTTCATTAGACTTTTGTCATTTTGGTTGAGTGCCTCCACAAAGATTAAAAATGTGTCGAAGCAAAGTGTTGATGGGTAGGTGGCACTTGAAGTAAAGACACAAAATTGAAAAGGGGTAAAAAAAAAAAGATCAACATGTAGAAAGTTGTGGTGGAATAGGGATGTTTGAGCTCGGGCCAAAAGTGGATGCAAAATCTGACATGACATTGGGTTTTGATGTTGTATCCGACTCAGAGGAGAAACGGTTCAGGGCAAGGAAAGGTGCTATCTTAGGTGATTAAGTACTAGAATCGGTCCAAGTATAAGGAGCCTTTGCCTAAAATGTAACATTAGTTGTAAATTTGTAATGTATGTTTTCTTATCAATTTATGCGGTGAAGTAACTAATGAACATGCACTTGAAAGCTCAAGGGTCAAGTTTTCCTTTTAAATTGTTTGAATAAGGCAGGCGGTTTGTAAGGTATCTTGCAACAAGAACGGCTTCACCAAATAATATTTAGGAACATTGTGATGCAAACAGTAAGGTAGAAGTAACAATAAGAAGGAGATGAACATTCTTTTTTCTTTGAAGCCATTTTATTGGGGTTATAAACACAAAGGACTCGTGTATGATGTCTTTGGCGGAAAAGAATGACCCAAAAGGATTGATTAAAGTAATATCGTTGATGTTAACGGTTCTAAAATGTCTTATTGTGATGTCAAATTGTGTATAAAAGAAAACCCAGTTATCCTATTGCAATCATCAATAACGGTAAAAAATGAACAATTGGTATTAACAATAGAAGATGGACCAAAAATATTCTAGGCATTAATTGGGGGTTAAGGTTTAGGTAAAGGAATAGAGCATGTGGTAAGGCATTATGAACCAATTTCAGGAGTTGATTCAACAACCTTGATTAGCCCACGTCATTTTAATTATTTATGAGCAACGCGGAGATAATTTTGTAACTATATGAAGTAAAGGCGACAATTTTGTCCTTTTGAAAATTTGTTTTAAAAGGTTCAGACACGGTAAAATTTTTGTAATTTTCAAAAGGTATAGTGAGAATTTGTTTTGTTTTATTTGTTCAAATTGTATGTTCTAATGGTTCATATTTTTGTTCTAATAGTGTAAATTGTTTATTCGAATAGTTTATATTTTTTTTACTCTTTTTGTTCAAATTTATTTTGTAAATTTCGTTCAATTTTTTTGTTCTATTTGTTCAAAATATATTGTATTAATGGTTCATACATTTATTTTTTCCAAATTTATTCATAAGTTCAAAATAATGCATGAAATAATAATAAAAAATGTTTGAGCTAATTAAGCACTTGATTTGAATTAATCGTATACAAATTTTGAATTTTTTTTCCTAGTTTCTTTTTTTCCTCTAACGGGCACTTTTTAATTCAAATATTTTGTACATTTCATTCAAATTTTTTGTTTTGTTAGTTCAGATTATATAATACCTTGGTTCACACATTTTTACAAATTTTTTTCATAAGTTCAAAATAATGCATGACTAAATAATATAAAATGTATCAACTAATAGTATAAGAATTTTGAACCAACAAATATTATAATAGAAGTGTACTGATAAAATTTAAACTTCTATAATATTAATTCAAAATTTCGGTAGCATTGGTTTGAACATTGTGTTTTGTTATTTCAAACATTGTGTTTTATTAGTTCAAACATGTACAAGTAAAAAAAGTACATGATTCCATAACTAAGATATAAAACAAAATAATACATGAACTAACAATTAAAAATATTAGAGCGTGTGGTATATAAATTTTAATGAATTGAACTAAAAGTATAGCTCATGTCCTTACTTAGCAAGTCCAATCATTTTACCCATCCTATTCCGGAATTGTACGACAAGGAAAGAAAATAACAAGATAATTAAGGTGATGAATCAATCTTCTAATGAAAATAAGATGGGTTGACAATGTGAGCACATATAGGATAAGACATTAGAAAGTGAGTCTCTACTCTTTGAAGAGATATTTTCCTTGCCCCGGAATATCAACTAGACAATTATTGGCAATTAATAGTTTTCTAGAAGTGGTGCAAAGGAAATGCATCAAAACCAATAGAAGATGATGAAGTCATGTGGTTTTTGCCTCCCGAATCAAGGGTTCAACAAGTGTTGGAGGGTTTTTTAGTTCGTGAAGGATAATTGGACTAGTTGTGAGGTGTAGGTCTTGGGATGAGGTGTTACATTTTGCACATCTGGAAGGAGCCCCGAGACCCTAAAGTAGATATTGCAACTGTGCAATATCATTAGTGTTGAAATATGGAAGAGTTGTCTTTGAATTAAAAAGCAGAGTTGTTGTGCTCCATCAAGTAAGCTTGAACCCAGGATGGTCCTTGAAACCCACTCATGGCTCGGAGGTTTACCATGCAAATTTCCAACATTTCTCCCTCGTGTGTCTCGGCTTCTTGTAGTAAGTGCACCATAGATTAGCCTTGTTCACCCTTTTTGCATAGATGGCAACAAGAGCAATGCTTTCGGAGTTTTAAATCTAGAATATTACTCTACAGCTTTCCTCAACCCTCATGATGGAGAAATCTCTTCAAGTAAAGGGATTTCACTCTTTCACAACACTTAACTCGAATTGGATCAAATTCAGAAGTGAGTATATCCAAGAGAACATAATACCTATTTTTTTCAATCGATTTTTCCAAGGGGGCAGTATCATAATGTGCACTTCATCTCCAAACATGATACTGACCAAGCTCTTGCCATAAAACATGGCATTGACCAAGTTCTTGCCATAAATTTTGCAAGGTAGTAGCATATCAATGATGAGCAATGGATTTATTCACACTCTCATTATCATGACATAATGATGGTACCACAAGCCTCTAAGAAAGAAATTGACCATTTTGTTTGAAGAGACTCATTTAGGTGTCTAAACTTCCCACTTGTCCTTGAGATAGGTTTCTACAACCTGAGACCAAGCAAGAAAGTTCTCGTGATTGAATTTGTATGTTGGCTAAACATTGATGAGATCAGCCTTTTGAGTTCGGGCACAACCAGTTTGCAAGGAAATCTCATATTCAAACATGATGAAAAAGGAATAAAAGTAGAGGGGCATGTCTTACAACGAAGGTCATGAACTAATGTAAAAATTGTAGCAGTGAAGGTTGCAACTTGAAAGGACAAAAGTAGAGTAAACAGAGAAAGAGAAGTAATTTTTTTGTTAGATCACTACAACAAAAAGTTATGATACCATGAGAGTAAACAGAGAAAGAGAAGTAGTTTTTGTGTTTGTCAAGGAAACCCAATTTAAATATAAGAATATGCTAGAAAAGTAGCTGGAAATAAGTACATCAAAACTACAGTAGGATGGTTAAAAGTCTAATATGCCTAATACTATTTATAAGAAAAGATACAGTGGTAGCTTCCATCGCAATAAACATGTAATTTCATATCAAGATAATTACACAATTTATCCAAAAACAATGGAAATATCAATGATATTCAATGAAGCAAAGAAGCATATTCCTAAGGTAGCAAATAAGAAACATTATGGCATATATGATATATGAGTGTGCATGTATAGGAGGAAATCATTCTTACGGTAAGGAGTAAGGCATGAAACCTTTCAAGGATATTGATTGTTTAATCTAGTGGTTAAAATAAAAATAAAAAAATCAACTAAATCTCCCTAAATCCTCATTCTTACAATCAAATCTTTTTCTGTACCCACTTTATTCATAAAATATCACATAAATACCATCTCATTAAGAATAAAATCAATTTAGAGAAGACTGGTCTAATAAGGCCTTTTTATATTGATGATACAAATCAGGCCCCTTGTTAATTTAAGATTATTTTTTTATGGTAAAAAACTTATTTAAAGGAGTGAAAAGGGGTCTAGTTTATCTGCTAATAAACAAAAGAGTCTAATTGACGCTACAATAGGCAAAAAAGGTCTACTTATTCAACTCACTCATTAATTTACATGCACTCAAGACTACCATGAAACTTTCTCGCACAAATACACGCATTCATTCTTCAACTGACACATGATTTCATTCAATATATGGGTCAGTGTTACAAACCTAATTATAGCCTAATGGGTTGTATGCACCGTTTAAATTGCTTTAAGGACAGACCATAAAGCTTTTCAAAAGCACCAATCTAATAATAACCTACTAATGAAACTTAAATCTTCAAGGAAAAGGGAAACACTTCTAAATGTCTTGTATAGCTACCTTGTCAGGCCGAGTTTCAACCTCGAAATGAAATAGACCTAAACATAGTAAGAAAACAACCAGCACTGAGGAGCACAGTACAACAGTGGGATTTCTAGCAACCCATAGTCCATATTTCCTGAAGAACATGGAACCTTGAATCAGTCAATTACTAATATTTATAAGGTTTAAAACAAGGGAAAGAGAAAGATAGCACAAAAGCACAATATAGCAACTTGTACTAACCTATAAGCATCAACAATGAATCTTTGAATGGCAGAGAGGTGGAGCGGACGTGTGATTTCATCCATCTGAAAGGCATAGTAATGCATACAGAAAACATATGTCAAGACAATAGAACTTTGCACGAAATCAAGCATATAAATGTTTGAAATTTTGGACAAAACTCTATCAACTGTTCAACATTCCACTCATTAGATCAAGAATTTGGATATTACTATCTCTTGCCTGGAGAAAATTGTGGGTGTTTAAAAAAAAATTTAGAATGTAGCTAAAATCCTTTATAAATGATCAGATTGTATCATTCTGAGCGAAATAACCATGCATTTCTTTAAATATGAACTGTATTTTTACATTCTATGTGGATTGATTTTCTATTAAACATCCATGTAATACGATCACGGTACCTTACAAGTTAAGGAAACCAACCCATGTTAGATGCAAATTAAATCAGATGAACACTGTGAACAAGTTCACAACTTGATATAATTATGAACACTAAAAATAATATATTGAAGAATAGTATAAAACTAATTCAAATTGCAAATAAGTAATGGGAAAATGTGTTGAACGAGTTTTAAGAAATAACCATACGTATATCTATTCATGTATTAACAAAAGTTAGTAAAATACACATATAGGAGAAATGATTGAACAGGTTCAATTAAAATAATAATATAAAGATATTACATATTGGTTGAGGCAACAACTAGATGAATGAGAGACACAAGTTCATAGAAGTAGGCCACATATGTATATTAACAGTTGAACTCAACGAAATCAAGCATCAATTAAGTGAGGTTAAAGTTTAACAAGTTCCCGGATATAACTATGAAGACAAAGTGGTAGGAAAAGATCAATAAAAGACAACTGAATATAATTATGGTTTGAAAGACAGAAAGGGTGAGCAAGCAAATAGGAAATATTGGTAGAGAAAATCAAGTTCAAATCTAGAAACAACTTCTAAGGAAAAATGGGTAGACAAATTTCCAGAGAAAAGAAATACACATAGATAAAAGTGTAAAATACCTATATTCATCGGCTGAATTGCATATTTAAATTATCTAGGAGGATATAAACCATATGAATGAAATCTGTATCTTCTACTATATATATAACGTAAACGATTTTATGTTCTTTTAAAATGCATGGGGGGCGTCGGAGCCACTAAGAAGTAAGAATCAATGTTCGATCCAAAGATATACCTTAATGCCTGAGATGCCATCCTTATCAGCAGCATCCACTTCACCCAACAGAGGTTTTGCAAAAGATGCAGATCTTTCACTATCTATTTTATGATGGAAGAAGCCCCACCAAAGCAATGCACAAACCAAAATGGTAAACATGATAGCCAAGTAGAACTCGATACATCTCACCTACAAACTCAGAAATGTTATATAAAGCGTATATGTAATAGATTCTGACATCCAAAAGCAAATGGTTTATGCCACTTCATTTCAAACATTATCAAATACTGTGAAGACACTAAAGTAAAGTCGGGAAGAAGTATATGATTTAACTTTTACCTTAAGGGGCCCTAATCTAATTGAGCAAGCATCTTCCTCTGGAGGAGGAGGAGGTTCAAAACTGGAGCATACTGGTGATGAAGGGCAATCACCACAAGAGCATCCCAGTGATGTATCACCACAAGGATATGCGGACACATTCATGAGTTCCATACCAGATGAGTCTGGAACACTAGGCGGGAAATTAATGGAATAAGGAGAACCGGGCATGTCGAGTTCTGCTTGTTGACCAATGAAGGCAAACCATTCTGGCAATGACCCAATGACTATGAATACGAGAACAATGGCAGAAAGTAAACAACTTTATCATATAATTAAATGTGCTTGCACCTTTATAGCTCTTTGCTCCTGCCCCAATGAAATCTATGGCTCTCGTATTCATAGTTCCAAACTTTACATCCTTGCAAGAGTTATATAATCCCTCTCCAAAATATTCAGATACAAAAAAATCAATGCCATCGACAGTTGAATTTCCATCCACCTAATAAGCAAACCAAATGTTATTAGCCCTAAAAATATCAGTAAGGTTCTACTTCCAAAATCTCAACAATAATTCATCTGAATCCAACAGTTGTCAAAGATAATGGCAAACAGTGTGTGCAACACTAGTAAGAAGCTGAATGGTTGAATTGACTCATCAATCAACAAATCTACTTATAATGAATAAAAAAAGCTACAGTACTCATGATTTAAGAGGTAAAGAACAGATAGGACAGAATGTGTCAAATCTATAGCAGAACAAAGAGCTCCCAATACACAAGATAAAGACCAGTCATATGATACTTAACTGTTTAGAGAACCCTTTACACCCTCCAATGATGGCATCAATATCGAAATCGAAAAAACAATAAACAAAGAAATAAGACAGCACAAGAGTGAAAGAATGATTTTTTTAAGCCTAGATAACTAACCTCCTTTATGGAAGTAACATTTATGAATAGGCTTTGATTTGGAGAGCAGGAAAGTTCACAGAAAAGATTCAGAAAGTTCCTTAAGCAAGCTGGACAGCCTACTACCAATGGAATTGCCTGCAAAGGAGAAAAGAATGAGTATTTAAGTTGACGTAACATAATAAATGACACCACCAATCACCCAATAGTGTGAAAGCTTCTGTCTGGGAGGGAAGTCTTCTTACATAGCTAGCATCTCGTATACAGCTTCATTTCTAGCAGGAAAGAATGCAGAAAGAAAGAAAAATGAAAATAAAAACATAATAATACTTCATTTTCCCTAATAACTATTAACAACACTAACTGTTCTTTTTCAAGATAGTGAACCTCATATAGCAATACCATGAACAACCAGTTTTACGATAATAAAATGATGAATGGAATTTTTTAAGTTATAAGGTAAATAGGTATCTATTTGTTAGCCAAGCAGTAAGCCCTCATACAACATGATCTTGTCCTTCTATATTATACAGTATTGTCAGTATACACTTCATACATTCGTGGATTATACTTTTTTTTATCATGTATACTGAGGCTTATTATCAGCATTAGAATCATCTCTAGCCTGCATAAATTTGATACTACCATCAATTCAAAATGCTATGCTGTCAAGACTTACTAACATAGTGATAGAACATTCTTTCTCACTGTAATTTTTGCTACATATTCATGGATAATGACACCGAAACCAAATTATCCATAATAGACAGAAGGCTGTTCAACAGACTGAGGACTCACTTGTTGAACTTGAGCTCGTAAAGTATCAAACTGTGTTTCTGTGCAACATATGTTCCCGCTAATGGTTGGGCATAGGCTTTGAACTTTTTCAGAGAAACGCTCACTGGGCTGCAATTGTGATATAACATTATGAGGTTCCTCATACAGTCAACATATATACTTGAGAGGAAGAGCAACAGCAAACAGAAGGGAGGCGAAATAAAATAAAGCAATACCTTGACTGAGGGAGTATTATAAGGACAATTTAACACTTTCCCATCGCTGCGCTGGCCACAAATATCATACATAGCACAGTATTCTGGTGCATGTATTTGTCTAAATAAAGGGAAGAAAAATGTGCAGTTTAAGTTTCAGCACACACCAAGAATAATGAAAAGAACAACTCCAGCATATCATAGCTATAACAAATACAAGAAGACAAAGTAATCAGGAGGTATAACTGTAGACTGACTCGAAGTTTCAACAATGCAGTCGCATACCACAAATGTTTTTCGCATGAATTGTATTGCTACCACAAACATTGATTGTTCATTTGATCATATCATGAAATAGTAAGCAGCGCATGGATTGAAAAAAGGAGCAAGGCCATCGCCCAAACATGTATGTTTTACAGGCAAAAAATGTCTGCAGTGGAAACTCAAAATAGGACTTCAATCAAACTGATCAATTTGATTCCTCGGTGATGGTCAAACAAAAATCATATCATAGGCTTTCCTGGATGATTTTTTTTCCCATCTTTTTAAATTTCAACCCGGATTTACACCCAATAAAATATCCTATAAACAGAACAAAAGAAAAAAAGTTACCCGTGAAAAAGATGATCAGAAAGCAACGAACCCCCATAGCCAGCGTTTGCTTGGTCACTCAGCAAAGAACAAACGAGCAACCCCTGCAAAAACCCCAGCTTAACTTAAAATCCACAAAATTACATCTTAAACCCGTTATAAATCTCGACCATCCAGATATTTCTTAACATCTTAAAACTCAGAAGTCAAATGATACACTCCTAGTGCCAACGTGGAACTGAGAACTAACAGAAAAGAGGATTGACTGTGTTACCAGCACAACAAGAAGAAAACCCGGACGAGTCATGCTTTTCCTGGAGGAACACCAAGGTAACTGGAAATTAGGGTTTGAAAGCTTCGATTGTACTTGGATGGAGAGAAACCCAGCAGGAGAATGGGAAAGATGATGTAGTACGAGGAAGAGAGGTCGGGCACCGGACATTTCTGGCGGCACCTCTAGTGACGTTAAAAATGACAAATCGTTAAAAATATATAAAAAGGTAAGGAAAGAGAAAAGAGGTCGGCTCTGTGACCCGACCGCTTAAAATATATTTTGAACAAGTTTGCGATTAACGTAAATGTCAAGAACGTGTCCAAGTAGCATCAGCTTGGACATAGATAGTGATTTTAAAAATAACAAATCGTTAAAAAGGTAAAGAGAGAGAAAAGGGAGGGTCGGCTCTAGTGACCGACCGCCTTAAAATATATTTTGGACAAGTTTGCGATTAACGTAAATGTTCAGAATGTGTTCAAACAACATCAGCTTGGACAGAGATAGAGATACCCGAAATGATCATGTCAACATCCCAATGAAGTTTTTAAACATGGTTGATCGAATTGATGAGCACTAAGTTGTCACCCTTAATCTTAATAACTGAAATCTAAGGCTAGCGATCTTTTGAAGGTCCTCCCGAAGGGCAAAAGCTTCAGCTTCAAGGACAGAGTTGGCTTCGCACTTGTTATTACCAATTGCAAATACCATTATTTCTGATGATAAACCAAAAGCAAATTGATCAAACGAGTTCTTTAAGGGGTCAAAGTTGACTTTGACCGAGTTTCTAATCGACCTGCCATTTGATGTTTTTAGTTTTCTTCTATGTGTCAATGGTTTTGTGTTATTATTAGGCAAGTCTAAATTGCCTTTTCTCATTCCTTTATTTGGTTACATAGGTCATGAGGCACCTTCTATTTATTAAAAATTAGAGTAAATTACACAAAACCACCCCTTATATACCCCTATTTTCACTTAACCACCTCTTATAATTTTCTTTTCAATTAACCACCTTTATATTACATCCGTTAACAAATAGCCACCAAAAATATTATCAGTCATCTATTCTGTCAATGGGACCTACACAAAATATTATAAAAATATATTTTAATAATTAAAATATAAAAATATAATATAATTAAAGAAAGAAATATTAGGATTGTCAATCAAGAAGATACAGAATCTTCTTCCTCCTCTTTTACATCTTCAAATCGATTTCCCCTACTCATCTACTATCCTTTCAAACAAGAAGATACGGATTCTTCTTCCTCCTCTTTCGTATCTTCAAATCGATTTCCTCTACTCATCTATTATCCTTTTATCGAGAGATTGATTAAGAATAAAGAGCGGAAATTGAATCGAAAGAGCGGAATTTAAAGCGAAACCCTAGGCAGACTCGAAGGTCGAATCCGGTGACTTATTGTGCAGCTTTGTGCCCATTGACGTAATGGAAGCTCATAATCCCTCATTCCACATCTACGGGAGTGATAAATTTGTGTTTATTCCTCCAAAATTGCAAGATTCAATGGAGACACATCGCCGAGAATGAGAAATTTATTTGTGTTATTCCTCCGAAATTACAAGAGGAGAATGATAGGCTAGAAATATCAGTCAACCGTGACAATTGCAACCGCTTTTTAAGCTTGCGATGGAAGCTCGAAAACCTTCGTTCATCTGAGGCATCTACAACTGCTGCTCGCTGAAAATCGTAAACTTCGGGTTTCTCTGTCAATGGAGATCGTAAACTTCGGGTTTCTCTGTCTCTAGAAATCGTTCTTGTGGTTAGATCGGAAGAAATCTAGGTTTCTAGGCCTCTGCGGGAAGGGAAAGGCTCCATCTGCAAAGCTTGAAAACTATTGTTCAATTTTGTCAGTAATGGTGGATGAAATTAAAGTATTATTTATTTTGCCTAATCTGTATTCAAATGAGGAGTTTCATCAACAATTAAAAAACCTATATTTTTATCAAAAAAATTAGTATTAACTTAAGCATGTTTTGACCAATAAATTATATTAATTAATTTATTTATTGTTTCATGGGGCCCACTAACGGAATATGTAACGGATTGTACCATTGGTGGTGTTTTGTTGATAGAATTAAAATAGAGGTGGTTAATTGAAATTTTATATATAAGAGGTGGTTAAGTGAAAAAAAGGTATATAAGAGGTGTTTTTGTGTAATTTACTCTAAAAATTATTTGATTTTTAGTAAGTCATACTTACCACCAAGTTACCACCAATTTTCTTAGTTCGTTTGGTGAAGTTTTTCCTTATATTTCCATTATAATGTCAATTATTTTTTGATCTGTTATATCGTTATTCTGAATGCAAAATATAATTTTATCATTGTCAATAAATTGAAGAGTATATGGACATTTTAAGAAAAGGTGTTTCGCGTTTTCTGTATGGTGGTTACAAAATCTACAATGCATTACTATCGATATTTTTTGTTTGTCTAGGTTTTCTTTTGTTGGTATCCCATCAAGCAATAGTCTCCAAATAAAGTTTTTTATTTTTATGCATTATATTAATAACTCCAATTACACAGATATTACGTTTTTGGATCATCTCTAGAGCAGATTTAGTAGAGAATCATCCTTTCTCATCAGTACCCAATACAGTTTGTCTTGTATTTCATTTCTAGGTAGGTTATAGTTCTTTATTTTTCAATAATGTTATCTGGCAGAATTGTATGTAGTTGGTTTAGGAGTTGGTAGTTCCATTTTTCGTTTGTGATATAACTAGCAACCAAGGTTGTGTTATCTATCAAAGTTTTGTTATTCGTTATGTCTTGCAGTGGTTGGTCAGTAATATATCGATCATTCCATAATCTAATTGTTTTACCGTCACTCACACACCATCTAACACCCTTATCAAATTCTTCTTTAAGTTTCATTAATCTTTTCCATTGTGAGGAAATAGCTTTTCCACATTTATAATTCCAAAGTCACGAGCCTTTGTGGCATTTTTTTTTACAATTACTTTAACTCATATATTGTTTAACTCATATATTGTTTAGATAGTTTGTCCTAACTAATAAGTGGGTGGAAATTAGGTCTTTTATTCCAGAAAAAGTTTCTATTAATCTAGTCTAGTTATTTATGGATACTTGTTGGTAACATAAATGTTTGTATTAGGTAGCTTGGTTTTGCATTGAAATTGGCCTTAATTAAGGTTGTTCTTCCCTTTTGTGATAAAATGGAGGTTTTCCATTTTGTAAGTTGTTGTTTTGATTTTTTTAATAACAGTATTAAAGACGTCTTTATTCACTTTTTCGTTGATTATTGGGTATCCGATATATTGTTCTAAGTTTCTTGAGGCCATGATGCCTAGTTTCGTTTGGATACTTCTTTTGTTTGTAGAATCTACATATGTAGTTGTTTGGATAGTTGGTTTGTGATTGTTAATTACTTGGCCAGTTACTGCACAATAGTCTGTTAGGACGACTAACAGTTTGTCACTTGCGTCTACAAAAGTTTTTGTGAAGATATCATCTACAAAAGCTAAAAATGGAATAATTGTTCTGCTTCTTGTGATCGGGAAGCCAATAGATTTTGGGTTATCATTACTCATTTTTTGTATGTTTCTAGCCAGTATCTCTGCTACCAGATTAAAAAATGAGGGGCGACAAAGGGTCTCTTTGTCGTATACCTCTTTGCGGGGGGAATATTGTTGTTGGGGAGTCATTAGTTAGGATTGAATAGGATATTATGAAGATGCACTCGTCAATCCATTTTCTAAATCTTTCTCCAAAATCATTTTTTTTCTACAACCACCTTTAGAATCCACCATTCTACTTTGTCATAGGTCTTTTTTATGTCTAGTTTGATTGCAATTAAGCCTACTCGTCCCTTCTTAGTTCTAAAACCATGAAAGATTTCATGGGCAAAGATGCACTCGTCTATCCATTTTATAGGATTATAATGAAGAGATGAAAAGTCCAACACCATGATATTTTGGAGTCCACCTCGAGCCATAAGTTGATTGTGATGGATCAGCTTACCACTCATGAGATCGCTGAAAAGGAAATAGAAACCGGAACCCAACAATATTCTCAAACTTTGCACTATAGAATTATTATGTTGGAAGGTAATTAGATAAGGATCTTCAATATGATTCATTGACAAGTTTTTAATACTCACACTAGAAAGAAGTACTACTTGTTATTCTCACTTTGTAGGGGGAGTTAATGATGCGGGGTGAAAGCTGCAGTTTTCCAATCTAGATTGAAAGTCCTCGACAGAAGGAAATCTCGGATGAATCAAGGAAATCTAGGCCAAGATTTAATGAAGAACAATCCGAGATTTATGAAAACTCACAATGCAAAATTACGAATGATATGGAAAGATAAGAATATGATAATATGGAATGATAAATGATAAATATAGAATGATATGACTATTATAACACTTGCAAAGAACCTTGACCAATTATGTGTCACCCTATACAAATAATTACCTTTCATCCTTCCTTCTTTAACCTTAAGCAAGCTTTCTAGATAAGACAAGCACAAGGAGGGACAAGATTGACTTGTAGCACGAACCTTCAAAAAGATTAGCACACACAAGAACAACCTAGCAAAGACTCACAACTTTTCAATCAAAAACTCTCCTTTTGGTTGAATAGAAAAAATAAAATACAAACCCCGTGAGCGAAGTCACAAGTATCTCACAATAATGGTGAAATTAATAATCACAACTAAGCTATCTAACAATCTCTCCCTCTAAGGCTATTTATAAGGGAGATCTCTTGTGTAAACTAGAAAAGATATCTATAAAATATAATCTAGGAAAGATATCTGTAAAAGATAATCTAAAAAATCCTAAAATATAGGATCCATAAATAACAATTTTTTAAAGATTGTATGAGAGCTTTAAGAAAATAAAATATAAAAGATAGTTGCCAAAATTAAAAGATCTTTGGCCGGATCTTCTAGCTTGTGCCAAAGGCGAAATATTGGATGAAACCTCAGCCAAGATTCCTGAGTGTTGGCCGAGATTTTGCATCTTCCACGCAATTCTCCATTCTCTCGGATCCTCCCATGGATGCAACTTGTTAGCAACCTTTCCTTGAGTTTCTCTTGCTCTTGGATTAGTGAATGCTCTATGTAGTGTAGGTGTAGATGCTATCAAGGATGGTCCTACATCATACTCCCCTTCTTGAAAATGATTCGACCTCGAATCATAGTCTTGCTCATCACTAATCACACCCCAGCTCAAGTATGGCAGCTTCTAGACTGTATCAACTTCATGGGATGAAGACACCAACTTCTTCTTGATCCCTTGTCGCATCCTAGTATTCAACCTCTTGATAAAATCCTCTTGTTTTCCTGCAATATGTTTTACTCACTCCTTAATAGGCAACGATATAAGATCAAAGAATGTTATGGAAAACAACTTAATCACAAAATCATTATAGTTTAGAGTTGTATATGGATCACAACTCTTAGAGTAAGCACAACTAATAGGAGATAATAACATAAAGTCAAAGGTATAATTACTCCCCTTCTTAGCTTTAGCTAACTCCTCAAATATGTCCATGTTAAGGTCTTTCCATGGAATTTCTTTCCTCATGGATAATTCTCGATAACCACTTCTAGGAGTGATGTTACTTGATGGAGGCTCCTTGTATAACTCTTCCATAAGGTTAGAAAGAAACCTTGAAGGACTAGGGTAAGAATGAAATCTCGGCCGAGATTTTTGGTAATTGGCCGAGATTTCTTCTCTAGAATGAAATCTTGCTTTCATATGTCGTGGTTTTGTTCTAATTAGATAGAACTTCCTTCACCACACTCTTTTGGCATTACTAGCATATCGACTTTGTGTATATCCTCCTTCTTGCCCCTCTCATCTTGCAATCCTACAATAAAGCTTACTCGCTTCCTCTTGGTCAACGGTGCAAGATTAAGGTTTGAAAGAAGTAATTTTATAACAAAGTCATGGCAGTGCAAAGCATAAAACACTCTATGCCATCTTAAATTTTCATTAAAAATATGATGCATCACATACTTCCTATGGTAATCTAACAATGCCACAACTTGAGGATGCACTACATAAAACTTAGGTTTTGTGTATTGAATTAAAGGCACATCATAAGATAGATTACTAGGACTTTGTAGTAAAGAACAATCCAAAGATGAATGCAACAACTTAGGATCATGCACCTTACTTTCAAGAGAATGTTTTTCATGCTTATATTTATGTCATGCTTATCATCATCAATTTTAGTCATCAAATCAGATTCCGATAACTTCAAATGATCATTGATAAGAACATGAGTTTTAGAATCACTAGCCGTTATAGTTTGGATAAACTTCATTGATGATTTCTCCGTTCGGGATTGGGAAACACGTGATTCCCACGCGATCAACTGTTTATTTAACTTGTTCAGCATGGCTCTTGTCTTGCTAACCAAAGGTGTCTTGGGTGAGTTGATTTGTGAAGCTTCCCTTGGTGGAAACTCCTCGACTTTTGCAAATCTCGGTTAAATGGGGCCGAGATTTTGGGTTGTTGACAGAGATTGTTGTTGCTCCCATGAAATTGTATTTCCAACGTTGGAACTAGATGTTGGCCTTCTTCCATTGATTCTTTCTTTCAATTTTTATGGCCAACTGTAACAGATCTAGCATGGTATCATAAGAATATAACTCAAGTTCATTCATTATAGTAGGATGCAAAATACGTAATAACAATCCATCATTCCTCCCCTATCCTTTATAAAGTTGGCCTTCACCATTGTCATTTGCATGGTGGTGTAAACATCTTCGACACTCCTAGAACCTTGCTTTAGGTTCTCCAAGTTTTGCCTTAGTTCCTTAGCATAATGTGGGGGCAAAAATCTTGCTCTCATTATTGTCTTCATTTGCCTCCATGTACTGATGTCCAGGTCTAGCACGCTTCACCTTGTTCTAACAAGGTGATTCCACCACTCTAAAGCGTATCCTTGGAATGCCAACGCAACAAGTTGGACCTTCCTTTGCTCATCAATTTGATGGTAAGACCAAATTTGTTCAACTGTAGTCTTCCATTTCATCAAAACGTCAGGACCGCTTCTTCCATCAAAACTAGGGATTTGTCGTCTAAGATAGTTCCTCCACATGTTCCTTTCATCCTCAAGTTCTTGAAAGTTATCAAATTACGGAGCGTTAGGCATATTATAATGTTGACATGAATATCTCATACCTTGCTCTTGGTGAATTTTTGGGAATGATTCAGTGCTCGAGGTCCGGTATGGAACACGGTAACGTCCATAATCCTCATTCATTGATCTCCGTTGAGGAACGTATTGATTAAACCTTGACTAGGTCATATCTCGGCACAAATCTCGGGCGAGATTTTGCTCTGGAGGCCAAAATTTTCTCTTGGAATGATATTCCGGGTTATACATCCTACACAATCACATAAAGTAACAACAAACGCGTGAAGTTAGTGAAAACGAGGGTTTCTTACTTGTTTTCTCTCGTACTCATACTTTGTTGTGAATCATAGGCTAATTTGATGTAATTGCCTTGGATGGATTAATGCATTTTTACCAATTGGTGTACTAGCTTCCACTATAACTTCCTTGGATGACTTAAGTAGTGAACTTGTGTTCGGAAGAAATGTTCTTGTGTTGAAAGATAGTGATAGGATTTCTATTGTAGGTTTCTTCACACAATGATACAAGGATATAAAAAATATTGCAAATTTGACACACTAGTATGTTATAATATATAAATACTAACTAACACACCCATAGATACATGACTCACTATGTTTAGAGTAGAAAGAGGCTAAGAAAGGAACACAAGAGATTAAGAAGAGAGAAAGAACGTACCTTGAGTTTATGCAGTTAGAAAGAGAGATAGCCAGGATTGGTTTTGGGTATGGCTAGGACTCTTAACTGATTCAAAGTTGGCACATAAGCTCTTCCTTGTTGTACTCTTGTACAGGGTGTACATGGATTCTTCATATTATGCCTAAAAGATTTCTCGAAAATTGGACAACGGTAGCAAAACTCGGGTGAAATCACGGCCGAGATTCCTGATGACTGGCCGAGATTGTTGAAAAATCTACTCTTTATACCGACGTTTTAGCAATCACCTTTGGGGCTGCTACTCCTTGGTTTCCTTTTGATCTTTAACTGTTGGAGAAGTGTATATATCGTTGCTTTGATAATAATGGATAAAATCTTACCTACTAGATAAGATCTCAACTTTAAGTGGAAACATTGATCGTACGGAAAGTGTGAGGTTTTCAAGGTTAATGGTTGGCTTGTGTTTGGCTATGACGTTTCTCTCTTCCAAAAATTGCACAAGTCAACACACGTTAAACTCAAATAATCTCACAAGATGGCGAACAAGAAAAGACTCAACTTTTATATGACTCAAAGAAGACTCAAAATAAAAATCAAACCTTTGGTGGGTGTTCGGACTTCAATTAGTTGGCTCTGATACCACTTTGATGTGGGGTGAAAGCTGCAGTTTCTCAATCTAGATTGAAAGTCCTTGACAGAAGGAAATATCAGATGAATCAAGGAAATCTCGGCCGAGATTTAATGAAGAGCAATCCAAGATTTATGAAAACTTAGAATACGGAATTACGAATGATATGGAAAGATAAGAAGACGATAATATGGAATGATGAATGATAAATATAGAAAGATATGACTCTTGTAATACTTGCAAAGAACCTTGATCCATTATGTGTCAAAACCCGATACAAAGAATTACCTTTCACCCTTCCTTCTTTAACCTTACACAAGCCTTCCAGATAAGACAAGTTCAAGGAGGGACCAGTTCGACTTATAGCACCAACCTTCAAAACGATTATCACACACAAGAACAACCTAGCAAAGACTCACAACTTTTCAATCAAAAACTCTCCTTTTGATTGAACAAAATTGATAAAATGCATACCCTGTGAGCGAAGTCAAAGTATCTCACAATAATGTAAAAATCAATAATCACAACTAAACTATCTCACAATCTACCCCTCTAAGGCTATTTATAAGGGAGATCTCCTATGTAAACTAGGAAAGATATCTTTAAAAGATAATCTAGAAAAGATATATTTAAAAGATAATCCAAAACTAATCCTAAAAAGATAGGATTCAAAAATAGCAATTTCCTTAAGATTGTATAAGAGCTTTAAGAAAATAAAATATAAAAGATAGTTGCTAAAATTAAAACATCTTTGGACGGATCTTCTAGCTTGTGTAGATGCTATCAAGGATGGTCCCGCATCAGTTAAAATGGTTCTTCTGAAGCTCATGGTTCTTGATAGTAGTCGTACTAGATTCCTAGCAAGTATAGTGTATCTTATACAACATCATACAAGACACAATACATACATGAGTCAACAATTTAGTTTTGATAACTTTCTTTTGTGATTAAACTCAAATAAAAGACATATTCTGGAATGGGGTGAGTAAAAGGGTGTTCCAAAGTCGAAAAAAGAAAATTCATATTCATTAGATTCATTTACGCAAGGATCATGGGTTATGAATCTAGTCTATTTTAATTCAGCAACCAAGGTTTCCAGATAAGTCTTGAGACAAGTATATCGATAATATAAGCACATGGCTTTTTAAAAATATCACACTAGTACAGAAATGCACATTTAACACGGTTCCGTGTGCATTATTTAACACGATTATGAACCGTTCTAAAACTGCTTGTGGTAAATGTGTTTAACACGGTTGGGTCAGAACCGTGTTAAATGCGTTTACCACATGCAGTTTTACCACGGTTCGGCGTGAACCGTGTTAAATGTGTTTACAACGTTCACGCCGAACTGTGTTAAACATGTTTAACACGCTTAAGATGGACCGTGGTAAACATGTTTACCACATGCAGTTTTACCACGGTTCCATCCCAACTGTGTTAAAAGTGTCGTGTCAATCGTGTTTACCGGTTCTCTTCGAACCGTGTTAATCGTGTTTAGCACGGTTCTCCTCGAACCGTGTTAATCGTGTTTACAACGGTTCTCTTCAAAATGTGTTTAATGCGTTTAACATGGTGCTATAAAATTGTGGTAATAATGTTGAATCTTGGTAATAATACTGAACTGTGGTAAATTAGTAGTGCGTTAAATGTGAATTTGATCGTGATAAATGTGTTTATCACGGTTTCATCTACAACCGAAACTATATATTCTTTTTTGATTATGCTATGTTGTTGCGCATATATACCGTACACCTGTAGTAATCCAACACAATGAACAAGCTAAACTGCCATGCTAACCAACAAATAATAGTCAAAGACAATCATCAACAACACCATGATGATCGATCAATTTAATATAACCATGCCAATTGACAATAATAATCATTTCGATATCTCAAAATACTAATCACTAAAAATCCATAAGTATTTCATAAGATACCTAGTTATTTACTTCAATATATGTTCTTTCATCTTTATAAAACCAATGCAACTAGTGTACACGTATGAAATGTTGCACATAACTACCCCACTGATCTCAAACCTCATCGCTTTGCTTTTGTGAATACGACATTGACTTAGCTGACTCCGAAAACCACTGTCAATTAAGGGTAATGATTTAGTGAAAAACATGTCATATATACATGACAACACAAGAAAAGTGAATATAGCTAATGCAAGCCATAAGTATAGTGAACTTCACTAATAATAAATCGATTTTGACAAGTTAATAGTTATAAATATTTAAAGAAGTAACTACAATTATACACATACCTTCTCATGAACTTGATCTTGTCCTCCATCAATCCCTGTTCAAATCTTGATGTTTGAGAATAGGTATTTAAGGCAATAATGTTCAAGAAGATTGTTAAAAGTTTTATTCAGCTTAATTTACCAGTGAAGATAGCATCTGGTAGACAAGTGGAGTTTGCATGTTAGCATACGCCTCTTTCATGCTCCTAGCTATACAACTGCCCCAAGCTCGCATTTCTTTCTTATACTATTATGTGCTGTTGCTACAAGCTTGTTCCTCAAAAGCTTTTTTCAAAAAGGTCATGGTCATTAATATGCGGTATATACCATTTATAATGACACGTGAAGAGCATTTCATCCGGTTGCAAGAAGAAGACAAAAAGCTCTTCACAAAAGCCATTCATGTCAAAATCAAAGTGATGGTTGTGCTTTAGATGCCACAAAATGTCAAAGAAAACTCGATTTTAAGCATAGTAAGCTAATGAGAAAATGGTGGATAGATAGCCTCAATACCTGTTGCTTTAGAGTTGCTAAGCTTTTTGTGTGCATAGGAGATTGAGGAATGTCACCATTGAAATTTGGAGGAGGGGATGCCAATCAGTCAACATTATATAACCTGATGCAAATGTCAACAAATTGATCGCTTAGATCAAACATTTCAAAGGCAAATGCTCTTGAATCCAAGTAAAAAGGAACTAGATAAATCTAACTAAATTGCCTACCAGGAAGCCCAAGAGGAGAAGATCATAGTGATAAGATGATGACTTTATAAGGTTGAACTCCTTTTGCAGAGCAAGTTGAGATGGTCAAAGTAGTAGAGAACTGCAATCATTGTGGCAGGGATAAACACTCCAACTATGTACAATGGAGGCACATTCATCATTTCCTGAATGTAAAACATGGTTACAAGCTTAGTACATCCAATGGCAACATTACAAGATTTAGACATGAACTGGAGCACCTTGACTATTATACATAGACATCCAACATTTCCAAAACCTACTAAATCCATAAACATACTAAAATCCATGATTAACCGCTAATTCGGTCATTCGTTTTGAAATTTAACAAAAGAAACAATTGCTCACACATTAATTACCAAATCATACAAATACATTCCAATTAACACTAACTCACTTCTCAATAAGCAAATCCCCCAAATTCCACATATATATCAACTTCGATTACAAATCAACATTCAATAATCACTCACAACACCAAATCATCATATAATTACACATATATGTACACAATTCAATCCTAATGTAAAAATCTTCAGTCAGAAATACTAGGTTAGTCCAATGCGAAAAAACTCACCCTATATCCGAACCGAGATTCACAAGCAAGGAGGTGGAGATTCACAAGGAGGTGGCTGGTGTTTCTGGGTGAGATCCGACCCTGGAGGCTCATCAACAGTCGATTAACAAGAACCCCGGCTGGTTGAGCACTGAACTTGCTTACACAACTCGGCAAGCCTGCGAGTCGGAAGAGCTCACGCTGGTCGCCTTGCGCCGACGTCCTGGTTGCAGCGGCGGCGTGGCTGCGGTTCGACTCCTGGTGAAACCGAAGACGGAATGAGAAGACGATAGATGACGAACTAAGGAGGAACGGCAGAGGACGGACTGAGGAGGAACACCACGGCAAGGAGTAGGAGGAGTCCGGCTGACTGGTGGCGACGAGGCGGCTAGGACGCAGTGGTTGTTCGCAGGCGATGAGGGTTAGAGCTCGGGATGACGGTTTGCAAGGGAGGATTAGGGCTCGGGGTCGCTGTTCGCAAAGGACCGTTAGGGCTCGGGGTTGCTGCGTGGTGGCCGGGCAGTTGGAGGCCTTCCTTGATGGCGGAATGGATGTAGTCGAGAGAGTAGGAGACGGAAAGGGATACACGGGAAAAGGAAAGAAAGCAGGTGGGGTGAGGGAGAGGGAAACAATTAGGGCAAAAGGAGGTTAGAGGAAAAGAATAAAGAAAAAAATCGCTTGGTACACCTGAGTTGTTAGCTTTTTCGGGGGTGTTTAAAGTTTTTTACGTTTTCGTTTAATACCCGAGTTTTTTGCTTTTTCGGATGGTGCCTATATTTTTTTGTCTAACGTTTCTTTAATTACATTTATACAAAAAAAAGAAAAAAATATAATAACAATTCATATATTATAAATTTTGAAGACGAGTATATTTTAATTAAACAAATTTAATCAATAATTAGATATTTCTTAAAATATAAGATTTTTATATATTATTTTTTTATTTTAATATATTTATTAGTATTTGATACTTTATCATATTTTACATCAAAACATTAAAAAAAATGTTTTATATAAAATAATTTTTATAAAGAAAATTTGTATTTTCAAGTTTTTCTATAAAAAAATATTTTATCGAATATATTTTATTTATCATAATATATGAAATAAATCATTGATAAATGTATAGCGTAGAATATTAAAAACGGACATTCGATTTTTCAAAAAAAAATGAATATCCTATGATTTTAGAAGATTTTCCCCAAAATATACACTCTCACATCGAATCAAAATTTCTTTTATATAATACTAATAATTAAGGATATGAACAATCCAATATTATATAATAAACCAACAAATAAATCCACGGAGTATACCAACAACAAAATATCATATAGATATAAATTATGTTCAATTTTAAAACATAATAAATTTCTCATGTTTTGATGCAAAATATGATAAAGTTTTAAATAGTAATAAATATATTAAAATCATAAAATAATATGCAAGAATCTTATATTTTAAGAAATATCGTAATTCATTAATATTTAATTAAATTTGGTTTACTAAAATATACTTGTCTCCCATAAAATAAAAATAAAATATACTTATCATCGAAATTTACAATATAGAATTGTTATTATATATTTTTTTTATAAATTTGATAAAAGAAACATTATTTTAGACAAAAAAAAAAGAAATAAGGGTACAGAACGGAAAAACCGAAACCTCAAGGATACCAAGCGGAAACGTGAAGAACTTTGGGAACCATCCGGAAAAGCCAAAAACTCAAGGGTACCGAACGGAAACGTAAAAAACTTTGGGCACCATCCGGAAAAGCCAAAAACTCAGGGGTACCAAACGGAAAAATCCAACAAAAAATAAGGTCAACCTGAAATCGTCGGCGATGGAAACCTGAAATCGCCGGAACCGCATTCGACTTGGTGTGGAACTAGCGTCGTCAGGGGGTGAACTAGCGTGGAATCGGGATTGACCTGAGAGACGGAAGGACTCGCTGGAGATAGACTAGGGGTGAACTGGCGTGGAATCGGGATCAACTTGGGAGACGGAAGTAATCGGTGGAGAACAAGGTTGATCGGTGGAGAACAAGGACTCGCTAGATCTAATTTTTAGGTCAAGTAGAAGATATATATACGTATGGAATATCTTATCTTTAACAGGATTGATCGGTGTTTTTTAACACTGGTTTAATGAAAAAAAAATTAATTCCCAACAAATCTCGCGCTTTCTAAAAAATTTCCAACTATTTTTAAAAAATATTTAACACGGTTGATTGAAAGATGTGGTAAATTGTGTCCATACGCTTATTTAACACGGTTTAAAGAGTAACCGTGGTAAATTGTCAATATTTTTACTACGGTTTTTAAGAGAACCGTGATAAATGATACACAAGTTTAACACGGTTACAAGTAACCGTTATATTATAAATTTTTTTTAACACGGTTCGCAGGGTAACCGTGTTAAAATGGATGATTCTATAAATTTACCACGGTTATTCGGTGAACCGAGGTAAATTATAAGTATTTTTAACACGGTTTTTTGGGCAACCGTGGTAAAAAAGTTGATTTTGCATATTTACCACGCAAAAACACGGAACTGTGTTAAATGTACCGTAACCAATGTGCTTTTTTGTACTAGTGTCAGTAAATGGAATCAAAGGTAGAGGGTACCTAGTTTGTCCTCCTTGTTTCTTTGGTTTACTTGTTGTTTTATGTTCTAACTCTACTAATTGAGCAGGTTAACCATATAAGTCCACCTTCATTTGCAAAGCAAGATCATAGGCTCACTTTGTGACATCCGGAATTTTTATTCCTGTTAGTGAGCGAGTTATCGATCTTCCCGCAGGCACGAGGTGCCGAGTGATGGGTTTTATTCCAAAATCTTGTTCCGGTCTTTCGTTATCTCACATTTGCCTTTTAGACCCCTCGTTCTCTAGCACAAAGGAGACAAGGTGCAGCTGACCCTTGGTTCTCCCCACCTTGTGCAACCTTTGTATTTCCCTCTCACTCTACTCTTTTGTCATTCATGTTGGTTTCTTTCCTCTTCCTTCCTTTGTGCTCTCTTCTCCACCATCTTTTCTTTGGGATCTCTTGGGTGTGGCCAACAGTGGAGGAGCTTTGGATCTAGTTTGGTAAGCCTTTCCTTCTCCCTCCCTTCTTCTTCTTCCCTGTTGCATAGCTTCTTCTTCTTCACTCCTTCTCCATTGTCATGGTTGAAGCTTTGGAAGAGAGTTCATCTTGATTCCTTTGCATGCATGTATTCCTAGCTTGTTTAGGTCGTGGAGAAGAGCTTGGATGCTATGGATGATGTTTGGAGAAGACCCAACAAGAGAAGGAAGCCTTTGAAGCAAGTGCACAGTCGAAGAATCGAAGAAGACAAACTTTTTGCTATTCGACCGCAGGGGCGGATCTTCAGGGCCGCATGGGGCGGTTCCAGGCCATCTCAGGGGCGGAGCCTGGGCTTTCGGCCACCGCAGGGGCGGTGACTACTTCTTCGCAGTCGCGCCAGTTTGCTTCCACGGTTGCGTTTCTTCAACAGTAGGCTCTTCTCCTCCTTCCTTCTTGGTTCCTTCCTTTGTTTAGAGGTTGTTATATGTTAGTAGCATGCCTAGGGTGGACCTAGGGTAGTTATGAATGCCATCTAGTGGTTGTGAACCTAGGAGCCCTTAAGGCTTGTTGTAGTTTGTTGGATTCAAGTGTGATGAGCATGTTGGACCTCCTTATCTAGTTGTTCCTTCTTGGATGTTGTGTATGATCATGTGAGAGAGTAGGCTGTTATGAGATCCTTTCATGTGTTGAGTGAGATGTTGGTATCATGGATTCTAGGATGCGGTCCTAGCTTTAGAGTTAGATGATCTTGCGTAGAACATTAGAGTGAAAGTCTAAGACTTCTTGAGTATGAGTGAGTCATTGATCATACGTATCTTGTTGTGAGTAGGTTGTGGGATTCTTCCCAAGGGAAGCGAGAGTGGTTGTGTGAGTTTAGCGTTGGGACGAGGCAAGTCTCCGAACTTACTTAGCTCGTATTCTTTATATTAGCATTGATGCGTATTTGGTGGTGTGTGTGTGTTGATTATGTTATATTATAACAAACTGGACATAGGACAACTGACCTTTATATTTTGATATTTGGTTCAAGCGTATGATAACAAGCGGTGTCAACTTGTCTAGCTCTTGCGTAGAGCTAGGAGGTTCTCGGCGACTAGCCCGTGCGGGTAGACGGTCGGATGCATCGGTACCATTCCTTGTCAGTAAGTAGGGACCGAGGCGAGTTTCGGGGATTCTCGTGTCACAAACCTAAGTTGAATTAGTAACAGAATGACTTAATGAAAAGATAATAAACCGGACTTCTGTGTTTTGGAGGATGTTGTGTGTGTTTATGATGATTTATGTGTGTTTGTGCCATCACCTTGGTTCTAGTGCCTTGAATATTAGCTAACGGTTTTAAAACGATTGTGTAGATGCTTTGCAGGTTAGGGATGCCGCTGAGTGAGATTGAGGGTGGACAACCGGGGTCTCCGTACATTATAGGACGGGGATGGATTTCTATTTCGTTATGTTGTGTGGATTGTGTATTTACGTTATGGAGTTTGTGTCGTTTTGAGGACTCAGCTGAGTTTCCACTTTGTACTTTACGTTTCAATATTCTCACGCATACATTAAAACGTTTTCCGTATTTGCCTTTATTTGTGCCTTGTTGGAAAGCTCCGGTGAAATTGTTGTCAATCTAAGGGTCGGGACCCATTGTGAGGTCTCCGCCCGTGGCGCCCCTGGTCCGCGGATTCAGGGCGTTACACACTTTACTATTCTTTATGGTTTTGTCGGTTTCTCCAATAGTAAGGGCAGCACAAGCCTTCTTCTCTTTATTAATTAGGAGCAATTGCTTGGGTTTATTTTGTTTTAGGGGTAGGGGTCAGATGGGCAACCTCTTTCAGATTCCATCGTTTTTTGTTCAGGTTTTCAGTGTTAGTAGAGCAGATTGTTCGACCAAAGCCACAAATTGGGGTGTATCGCACCTGATGGACCTTCAATCGTTCTATTATAGGGACAATGAAGAAAAAAGGAAGATTGCGCAATGGATCTCGACCACGCCACATAAATAGAATCCCGATATCCATGTCACCACCATGTCAGTCGTCCACTTAGCAAATTCTTTCTTTTCTTCTTCATAAAGTGGAGCCAATGAAACTCCCGTCTGAAGATTGAGTAAATCACTCACTTACATTCTCTAATGTTTAGTAGACAAGCGCAGAGCAGATCTTTGTTTTTGGGCTTGAATTTGCAATGGAGAAAGGGAGTTTGCAGTTATCTCCTCTCCAGATGGAGATCCATCAACCTGAGGGGGCGCCGCCGATAGATAAATGTTTTGTGTGTCTTCTTCTTTCTTTTCCTTTTGACAAAGATGAGCCAACACCACCACCAAGGAAAGAGCCAACAGAAACTCGTTTCACCATAGCAGGGGTACTCAAAATTGGGAGTTTTATGTAGATTTGTTTCAAATAGAGGGGGAAGATTGTAGAGGAATCCAAGTAGTCCAAATAATAAAAAAAAAATTTATGTCATGTCAAAAAGCAGTAACAAAAGACCAGTTCAAAAAACCAGTAATTATAAAAAAAAACTAGTTAAAAAAATACAGTAAAAAAAGTAAAAAACCAACTTATAAGAATTCAAAACAACTTATAGGATAGTTTACTTACATTTTTATACCCAAAAATGCACCTAAGCACTATACCAATAACAGTAACAAAAAAACAATTCAAAACCAGTTAAAACAGTTAAAAAAAAAAAACCAGTAAAAATGAAGCTTTAAAATCAATTTAAAAACAGTAAAAATGAAGTTTTAAAACCAGTCTAAGAATCAGAGCAGCTTATAGGATAGTTTACTTGCATTTTATACCCAAAAATACACCTATACTCATGATTGATAGTTAAGAATTACAAAGAGGTGAGTGTCCAAGAAAATTAGTTAAGGGTTAAGTCTTTCAACTTAATTATAGCATTATTCATATATAATTACATGACATATACTCATTAGTAATAGTTAAGAATTAATTCTTTCAACTTAGCTATTTCACCTCTAGAGTCATTCAAGGCTGCTCAAGATACACAATTTAGTAACCTGGAAGCTTTCTTTGAACATTATTCAATCATAATCAGATTGTATTTCGTTTCAAATTCACCTTAAACGTGTTAGGCTTCTCCTGGTGTTATTTGCAATAATAATTCATTGTCCTTATGTCTCAGGATGTAGCTTATCTCACGAATTACCAAATCTCATTGGATCAACTGACTAACAGATTACACATCACACACATGACACTATGCTCTTACAACGAACCAAGACTATCACAAACATAAGGTTCAGGAAAAAGAATTATGTGTAGCATATCCAAGATTTATCTGTAGCATATCCAAGAAGTACCTATATACAAGGTTTTTGGTAACAAAATTCATGCAAAACAGAATTCAACAGAGCAAGGAATTCAAGCTATAAATAACCCACAAATTTTCGTTGCAGCAACACAAATCAACAAGGAATTCAGCAGAGCAAGGAATTCAACAAAGCAAGGAATTCAAGCTATAAATAACCCACAAATCTTCGTTGCAACAATACATATCAACAAGGAATTCAGCAGAGCAAGGTTTCTTGAGATTTTTGTCATTGTACATACTTGTCTCGATAGACAAGAAGAGAAAGGTTGCTGATTTATTCGATACCTAAGTGACAGAAAGCGCGAGAAAAGGAATTAACATCAGAACATGAAATTGGGCTCTTAAATCAAAGAATATAATCAACACTAGAACACAAAATTGGGCTGTAAAATTAAGCGTTAACCGGAATAGAGAACCGAAAGACTTTACCAAAAATCGTGAGTGAGAAGTCGGTGCCAAAAAGCGAGCATGGAAGGAGCCAAGATTTGCAGGATGAAGGGAATAAATTCAAGCGGGATGAAGGTAGATTTCGAGGCCGGGACGATTGCTTCTTTGCTGAAAGGAGACAAGATTTGCGGTTGCTCTTTGTTGGAAGGAGACGAAGAGAACTTTGAGAGCAGATGAAGTTGAAGGCGTTCCTATAAATTGAAACAAACAGATCATGGGGTAGGGTTAGTTTTGTTTAATAAAAATTAAATCTTTTTAAAAATCTAAAAATAAACTGAAAAATTTCTATCTTTACATTGAATTGGATATCATTTGTTATCTTTATCTCACTTAAGAAAATTATGATTAATTTTGTTTCTTTATTTGACCAATTAATCTTCACTCATTAGAAATATATTTGGACTAATTGATAAGATATATATAGTTGATAAAAATTAAATCTTTTTAAAAATCTTCACTCATTAGAAATATATTCCGGACCCGGGGGCGACTCCCCCCCGGACCCCAGGCGAGGGGGACGAAGTCCCCCCGACCCCCTGACTCGCTGACCGGGCAGCGAGATCCCCGTTCCGGACCCGGGGCGACTCCCCCCTGATTGAGTTAGTGGAATATGATGTTCAACGCATTTATTTTACATGATTATGATAATAAAGCTTTAAATTATCGGGGATTGTATTTTCTTGATTGTTTTACGTATTTTTGATAATTTGTTGTATGTATTGTTCTTGTTTAGGATGTTGTCTTATTGTAAAATCATATATTATGAGGTGACTTTAAATATTGCTTGTATGGTGAATTTATAAGGTGTTTAATTCTTATCTTGTAGGCGATTACAAACTACAACATTGTGATTGTTGCTTCAAAGATTGAAAGAAGTGAACAAAGATTAATTATATAGAACAAAAACAAATGTTAGTAGAAATTATTCATATAAGAGGGGTGATTTAATAAAGCTTGATTAAAGTACCCAACATAAATATTGCACAAGTGATGGTTGTAGAAGAAGAATGATCATAACTAAAATAAAATTGCTTTATACATATATAGGTATATGATGGAGAAACTCTTTATTTTTGGACAATAAAGATTGTATTATTGTTGTTTATTAGATTTGCTTTAAATTTTAAGATTACATACGGTGATTAAATAAAGTTTGATTAATGAAGGAGGTAATGACTTAATTTTATTGAACAAAGACAAATGTTAGTAGAATTTATTCATAAGAGGGGTGATTATTTAATGTTTGATTAAAAAATTTGAGCAAGATTGCATAACTGAAGGTTGTAGAAAAAGAACGATCATAACAATAATAAAATTGCTTTATATATATATATTGTGTAAATCATGGAGAAAATCTTTATTTTTTGGCAACAAAGATTGTCTTGTTGTTGTTTATTAGATTTGTTTTGTAATTTTTTGATTACATATAAGAGGGGTTATTAAATAAAATTTGATTAATAAAGGAGATAATTACTTAAAATTATATTGAATAAAGACAAATATCAGTAGAAATTATTCATATAAGAGGGGTGATTAAGGAAATCTTTAAAAGATAAAAGGCTTTTAAATCAAGACCGTATTAAGAAGATCAATATATTTGAACTTATTTCAAAGAATTGAGGTCCACAGATAATCATTGCATTGTGAAGTATATCCCAAAGATCAATATCTCTATGTATTTCCAATGCATATCTAAAGATATTTAACGTATTTACTTTTTCTTAAAGATACAACTTATTTTTCAAATTTTGGGATCTATTATTATACCAAAATCTCATGGTTAAATAAGGGACTTAATGAAATCGATCAACTCGAAAAATACTATGGGATACAATTTTGTAAAATAAAATTGATATATTACGTTGAGAAGATAGAGAAGAAAAATACCAAGTGGGATAACGCAAAGTTGGATGAGTTTGGCCGGTAAAGCAAGTTGTAATAGAGAAGATGACCTTTTTACGACGGTATCAATTACCGTCGTCGTTGTCCCGTCACAAATAACCCGATATTTTGCTACGGCACAAATTACCGTTGTTGTCCCGTCACAAATAACCCCACATTTGGTGACGGCACCAATTACCGTCGTTGTGCCGTCACAAATAACCCATCATTTTGTGACGGCACCAATTACCGTCGTTGTGCCGTCACAAATAACCCATCCTTACCATCGTTGTGCCGTCACAAATAACCCATCCTTTTGCGATGACACCAACTCCCGTCGTTGTGCCGTCACAAATAACCCACCTTTTGTGACGGCACCAGTTGCCGTCGCTATGCCGTCACAAAATTCACCCCATTAACGACGACAAATACTTGCCGTGGCAAAGTGCGGTCGCAAATTTTTTTTTTGTGTAGTGATTGCTACATTGGGTTGATTGAAAGTTGTATGCAATTTGGTTGTAAGTCTTTTTAATAGAAGTTATATTCAGTTTCCAATTGTATTTTGTTCCTTGCTCTTTAACTTACGTTTGCATGTCTATTCTCACTTAGTTCGGTCACCTAAGTTGTACAATTGCATGCAAAAGGCTAGGGTTATTCGATTCTGGGTTCGGGTCCTTAATCTAGTAACAAACCCGTAGGTAATAAGGAGTTGTAATTATCTAAGGGAAAGAAACATAACTACATAATAAGATTAACGGGTTGTTTATCTTTTATGTATCTCTTTATCTTTATTTGAATGCTAACTTGTGGTTTAATCTTGTAGGTTTACGGATCGATAAACTAGTTAAGTTGTGTTAGTGACGGTTGGCTTAACACATAAATAAGATCAAGATGAGAACAATTGGTGAATGCTTCTAAAAAGAACCAACTAAGTTGTATGCATACGGAAATCTAACCTAGTGTAGTTTCCAAATCATTCATATTTTCACCATCTTTGCTTGTTATTTATTTGCTTTTGTCTTGTTTAATATTGCAATCCAACCCCCCTGTTTACTAAATTGATAATTGAATCTAAATGATACCTTGACCATAACTCCCTTGGGTTCGACCCTTACTTACACACTATACAATCGGTTAAGTGTTGAGTTCGGAATTCTACTTTGATTAAGCTAAACACAATGACCATAGATTTTTAGGCTTCTCAAATTTGGCGCGTTGCCGGGGAGATTAGAGTTTTTTAAGCATTTTGTTATTCTTATTGTCAATTATTAGTTTCAGCCATTTGTATGGTTCAAACTCGTGCTACTAATTTCTCTTTTGCACTAGATGAGCGTGTAAAACAAGTGGTTGGATCATAGATGACATCAACGAAATAAGACCTCAACATCAACGAATTAATCACGGAGGAGTCATACAAGCATGATCAAGGACTTACGTCGAGCCAACGACGTAAAACAAAGGCGCTACTCGGGAGGCAACCCGAGGAAGTAAAAATAAAAGTCTTTCTGTCATCTATCCACCCCGTGGCTATGAAGGGCCACGACCGCGGCTAACCCAGTTGTGCCCGCACCCGCGGCAAAGAAGAGCCGCAACCGCGGCGGCCATGACGTCAAGTATGTACAAAAAGAGAAAGAAAGAAAGAAAAAGTAAAAAAAACTTTACCTCCTCTCAAATCTTCAACCACCATCCCCTCTTTCTCTCACCACTTACATTCACAATTCTTCTCCACTCAAAGCCTATCATCCACGCTCACCTCCACTTATCCACCACGCCACCACCTGATCTCCACTAGCGGCATGAGCTTTTCTTCTCACACTTCCCGTACCCACCAGAGTATCCGATTGTCCACCATCTCATCAATGAGCTTGTTCTTCATCCTTTTCCCTTTTCAGTTTTTTCCTTCATTTTCACACTTTGAGGGCAAACTAATCTTTAAGCATGGGGGAGCGATCTATCTTGTTTGTACTATTTGATTATTGAATTATAATTTTTTATTCAGTCAAGAAAAAGAAAGAGAAAAAGCCAAAGAAAATGAGAAAAAGGCAAGAAAATCCTTAGATAAACCGAAAACTCAAAAGGGCGGCATAGGCAAAAATAAGGTAGTCCGACCAACACTAGGTTGGTACAAAAATGGACTTCAGTGATGTGAGAAATTGGTGAGACTATCATATAAAGAAGAAGAGTGGCATGGTGAAAACCTGAAAGAGATCCTTGGCAAAATGAGCGACATTTGAGCATAGGTTATCCTCTTTCCGACTTTGGCGACATAAGAAGGGGAGACATAAGGAGGAGTCCGGGTAGGTCACTCTTGGAGCGATAAGGATGGTAGTTTATCTCTTTTCTCACTTCTTCTTTGGTAATTTCTCTTTTGTTTTCCCACTTGTCTGCTGCACCATGCTTCCTGAGACTTTATTTTTATTTTGATTAGATGTGTTATTTACTCAGGACGAGTAAAGAGTCTAAGTATGAGGAAGTTTGATAGGTGATGCAATCACTATCGGTTTTAGGTAGTTTTAGAGTCTTGTAGCTATGTTGTGTTGCTAATGTTTGGATCCAGATGAAGAACCTCAAAATGAAGTAAAGAAAGGATCTAGCAACACTTGGTAGAAGAAAAGGATCAACGAAGATGAGCTTCTGGTGCCACACCGCCCCCGTGGTGACACCCCCTAAAGATCAATGCCAAGCGCCCCCTACGCCTATACTTGCGGACATGTGAAGCTGAAGAATCTATGTCACCGCCCCCGCGGTACAGTGGGCCGCCCCTGCGGATCAACACCAGAAATGTCAAGGAGATCAATAGTCACACGTTCCAAAGAACTAAAGAACCCGGCCCCGCGGCCCTACCATGCCGCCCCTGTGGCTCAGTTGAAGATGGAGCGTTTTGGCCTAAACCGCCCCTGTGGCACCCTTGCCCGCGCCTCCGGTTTAGCGCAGAGGACTTTACCCCGGCTGTTTAGGCCACCTTTATGGCCTTAAAGATGGTTGTTTACACAACAACTTTACTCCCATTTACTGTATTTTCTAGTATAAATAGAGCCCTAGGGTGATTGCTAGAATCACCCTCATTTTCCCCACAAAAGCTCTATTTGTGTAAGTGTAATTTTGTATGGAGTTCTAAGCTTCCTTGCTACATTGGGTTGATTAAACTTGTTCGCTCAAAAGTGTGTGCGTCAAAGTTTTAGAGTTATATCTAGAACTTAAGCAAAAGCGAACCCGCAGTGTACGGATCAACTGTAGTAAGGCAAGAAATTCCAAAGTATCGAACTCAGGGATTTGAGGGATCAAATTCAGTTCACAAATCGTCGAGCAATTAAAGTATGGAAGCTTTGCTAATATTGGGAAAACAACAATTCTAAAGATCCAAGTATCCAATTGTGGCAATCGATTCAAGATATTCAATAGATGTAAGGACATAGTCGGGATTGCAAAGGTATATCTAATGTAAAGTTATGTATGGTGAAGTTCCAAACCTATTGTCTCACCCAAGGACTCTCTCTATAAAGGTTGTTGAGGCTGCAGTATAGAAAGGATCAAAGGATAAGAATTACTCTCAAACATCCATGCCAAAACCCAAGGGAATCAAAGACAAGCCAAAACGGTTAAGGTTGTGACACTCGAAACCGAAATAGAGGATGTTGAGTCTCACTACTACCTAGGAAAGGCAAGCATAGTCTAGGTTAAGGCAAATTTCTAACTTTGATCAAAGCAAAAGCAAAGGACGTACGATAGAGAAAACCACTGTTGGATCTTGAAGAACCACGGCCGTGGAACTCAAGAACAAGCCGTGGAAAAGGTCGACGACGAGGTTTCTCGCAACTCTCAGGGTTTAATCTGTTTACGATCGATCTATCATTATCTAACCCACAACTATCAACCCTTCACCTTAAGATTGCTAAAGTGTTTTAGCCAACAATCATTGTCATTGAATCAAATATTAAATATAAAAGAGAAAAAGGTAGAAACCCTCGAAACTCAATAATGTCAAATAATCAATCTCAAATCCAAACAACCAATGTATGTGTTTAATGAATGCGGAAAAAGGGAACAGAAATCCTCACAACTAATTTGCTAAATAACCAATGTATGTGGAAAAAGGGAACATAAATCCTCACAATAATGTCAAATAATCAATCTCAATCTCAGAAGATACTTTGGCGCGTCCTAACTTTCTTTTATGCTCATTTTTGTCCCACTTTAAGGCTTGATCCATAAAATATGCCATTTCGCTCCATAATTCGCTAAATTACCTACAAATGCAATAAAACTCTGTATAGACCTCTATTCTCGCTAAGTAGGTGAATATAACCGTAAATGTCATGAATGTATGTCTATGCATGCAAAATAAAGGGAAAATCTATATAACTACATGCCTAAATATAGGTCATTATTCATGTCATCAAAATAGCCCACACTTGTCTCTTGCTTGTCCCCAAGCAAGGTTCAAATTTAAGATACAAGATGATATGGATTTTGAATATGCAAAAATAAAGAAAAACCATAATATTTTGGTTGTGCTTCTATTCATAGATCACCCTCAAAGTATCGCTTAATAGCTAATAACAATCATCATATGGTCAAAAGGAATTACATCATGGAAAGGATAATCACACTTTGCAAGAGAATCATAACATGCATCATAACTTGCAATATATCAAAATCAATCTTGAGAAATCCAATTTAGACCACAAAGCCAAACAACAATCCAAAGATCGTAAGGTCTTTCAAGTAAAGGTCAAGAAACGTGAACGGGTGGGACTTTCATAAGGTAATGTGGTGCAAAAATCTAGGAAAAAGGAACAACACAACACAACTTTTTCTTTAACAACTTGAATCAACCACCATTGAGAGCTTTTCTCTCCCTTTTTAGCACAAAATTCTTTTTCAACTTTACTTTTTGAAAATATGGATAAAGGTGCACAAAAACAGAAGCCTGGGAGATCAACGATTCTCAATTTCGAGATGCCTCAAACCCTTGATGCACATACCATAATATGTTAGGAATATCGCTCAATCCGACTTTGGCAAGACACAAACACCCGGCTATGTGAATGGTGCCGAGTTACTCATCATCAAGATTGACTTCCCCAAACCTATATTCTATATTTGAATGCACAATTTTCTTTCATGGCCCTCCCACATCAAGCATGCCAAAATTTACACTCTTCCTAATTCCCGGATAGGTAAAGGAGGCAAAATTTTTTATTGAGGGGCTGAATGAATAATGAAGAAGTAAGAAAAATCGAGGTACCTTAATCATTTCAAAAAGATGTGCAAGAACTTATAATGTGGTTTCAACCTTCAATACTCACCATGATTTAGAATGAAAGCAAATTATCAAACATGCATGAAATTCTAACAAAGTATTCAAATCCCACATATGTCATAAATCAATTCAAGCATACAAGAATCATCATAGCTATTCCACAAAACAATATTCATCATAGAGATCATATCATCCTAGAAGGACAAAAATTTTAAAAATTTTAAAAATTTTCAAAATCATATGATGGAAGACATAAAACATGCAAATGGTATTACAAATACCTCCACCCCATACTTAAAACTCACATTGTCCCCAATGTGAAGAAAAGAAAAGATGGAAAAATGTACTCACAATGTAAGATGGCGAATCACATAACGCGAATCATTCATTGAGCGGTGGCGGTGGCGGTGAGAATCTATAGAAGCTCAATAGGGAACTCTAAATACTCCAATCGGTGTCGAAGAATGAAGAAGGGGAACGCCTTTCAGCCGAAACAATTTTTCGAAAAAAATCGGCCGAGTTTTCTACCCGATTTTTTTCTATTTTTTTTCTCACTAAGGCAAAAATCGACCGATTTTTTTCTGAGGGGGTTGATTTTTTGGTCGATTTTTCCTCCTGTTGCCAAAAATCGACTTGCTCTGAAGCCTAAATTGACCAATCTTCTTTTGGTAAGTCGATTTCTTGCCTTTTGTTCCTTGAAAACGTCCTTAGGCACACTTGCATCGCCTTTTTCCATCAATTCCTCAAGATTATACCTAGTTCCTGCGACCCATGACACAAACAAACCGAGAGCGTATCGAGAAAAAAAAACAAAAACAAAGCAAACTACGCTAAACTATTCTAAGAAAAAGAAAAAGTGAAAAAGATGCATTACCTTGGGTTGCCTCCCAAGAAGCGCTTGGTTTAACGTCGCTAGCTGGACCTATCTCCATAGATGACTCAATGCACCTTGAACATCTTGGATTGCTCATCAAACTCATCATAAGATTCCTCAAAAAAGGTTCCGGTTCCTAATTTCACCGGCAAGTGGTAAGATCTCCCACGTACAAGCTTGTACGGTTTGATTCTCACCGGAATCCTTCTAGCTTTCCTATGATTTAATGGGACATAATTCAGCCTTGCGTGTCATCCTTTCCTAGATCGAGAAATCAGTTTCTTGAGAATCCTCCTATCTTCCCCAACTCCAGCTTGGGGATGATGTATGGTCTTCGTCTTGTGAATGACCCCATACTTGAAAAAAAGACACTTCATCGCCTTAACGGTGAACTGCTTGCTAACTTCACTCCTTGTAGTCCAAGGAGCATCTTCTTTCAACAATTTTGATGGAGGTTTCATCTTTATCTTAGGAGGTTCTTTTGGAAGAGATCTCCAACTCTCCGGTGCATTCCTGAAAAAATCAGAAATTTTAATAGGAATTTCAAAGGAAGTAAGAGAATGTACCTTGCAAAGTTCTTCAAGGCTTGAGACAAGTTTCATGTTGGGATGATGATCCACACATGAAATATCTTCCAACTCAACTAGATACTCTTCAACCTTGGCCACAGTTTCAGTAATTTGGCTAAGGTTCTACACTTCCTCCTCTTCTCCAATGAGGACTTCAAGAGGAGCTTCAAATTCGAGCGGAGGAACGCTCGAAACTTGTAGTTCTTCCTTGCTAGATAAATGATTTTTCAAGGCTTTTTGATCTTTTGAAATGACATTTATTTTGTCTTCCATCTTGTCCAACACTTTTAATATCTTTTCCAACATCATATGTGTCTCATCCTCGGATGGTTGTTGTGGAGGCTGCACTTGAGGAGGTTGCCCATGAAACGTATGAGGGGGATTAAGTTCATCCCAATAAGCGAGCTCATCCTCAATGGCTTCCTCTCTTTCTCTTTCGTAGCTAACACAATAATAGGCATACTTCTCCTCCAAATATTCATAACGGTCCGCCCTAGCACATTGCCATGTTGTCCAGGCTGGATTAAATGCAGGTTCATAGCTCCATGCAGCCATTGGTGAACTTGAAAACTCAAAAACTCATACCGAAAGATTAAAAGCAAAAAGCTCTCAAGCCCGACAACCGAATTTGGCCTAAACCAAATTCCCGGCAACGGCGCCAAAAACTTATTCGCTCAAAAGTGTGTGCGTCAAAGTCTTAAATTTATATCTAGAACTTAAGAAAAATCAAACCCGCAGTGTACAGATCAACTGTAGTAAGGCAAGAAATTCCAGAGTATCGAACTCAGGGATTTGAGGAATCAAATTCAGTTTACAAATTGTCGAGTAATTAAAGTATAGAAGCTTTGCTAATATTGGGAAAACAACAATTCTAAAGATCCAAGTATCCAATTGTGACAATCGATTCAAGATATTCAAGATATTCAATAGATGTAAGGTCATAGTCGGGATTGCAAAGGTATATCTAATGTAAGGTTATGTACGGTGAAGTTCCAAACCTATTGTCTCACCCAAGGACTCTCTTTATAAAGGTTGTTGAGGCTGCAGTATAGAAAGGATCAAAGGATAAGAATTACTCTCAAACACCCATGCCAAAACCCAAGGGAATCAAAGACAAGCCAAAACGGTTAAGGTTGTGACACTCGAAACCGAAATAGAGGATGTTGAGTCTCACTACTACCTAGGAAAGGCAAACATAGGCTAGGTTAAGACAAATCTCTAACTTTGGATCAAAGCAAAAGCAAAGGACATACGACAGAGGAAACCACGCCTGGATCTTGAAGAACCACGACCGTGGAACTCAAGAACAGGTCGTGGAAAAGGTCGACGACGAGGTTTCTCACAACTCTCAGGGTTTAATCTGTTTACGATCGATCTATCATCATCTAAGCCACAACTATCAACCCTTCACCTTAGAATTGCTAAAGGGTTTTAGCCAACAATCATTGTCATTGAATCAAATATTAAATATAAAAGAGAAAAGGGTAGAAACCCTCGAAACTCAATAATAGTCAAATAATCAATCTCAAATCCAAACAAATGTATGTGTTTAATGAATGCGGAAAAAAGGAACAGAAATCCTCACAACTATCTTGAGGAACAATGAAGAACGGGATGTCAATCCTTCTCCAAATGTAAACCTAAGATAATCTCGATGTACACAATCTCCAAATCGCGTCCTTCTCGGGATCTTCCCTAAGCAATGATCCAAAATCTCTCTTCGGGTGTAAGCGGCCGTCAATGCAAGCGTCCCTAACATCGGGGCTCCAAGTCCTTTGGAGAATTTGACTCCCTTTTAATGTTGAAGGCTATCCGGTATATGTAGGGATAAATGTAGGGTTTAGAGACAAAACCCTAAATATTTGGGCTGAAAAGAAGTCGAGCCCGCTGGTATCAGAAAATACTCTAGTCCGCGTCAGACGGTATCAGAAGATACTTTGACGCGTCAGACGGTATTAGAAGATACTTTGGCGCGTCCTAATTTTCTTTTATGCTCATTTTTGTCCCGCTTTAAGGCTTGATCCATAAAATATGCCATTTCGCTTCATAATTCGCCAAATTACCTACAAATGCAATAAAACTCTGTGTAGACCTCTATTCTCGCAAAGTAGGTGAATATAACCTTAAATGTCATGAATGTATGTCTATGCATGCAAAATAAAAGGAAAATCTATATAAATACATGCCTAAATATAGGTCATAATTCATGTCATCAGTTGTATGCAATTTGATTGTAAGTCTTTTTAATAGAAGTTATATTCAGTTTCCAATTGTATTTTGTTCCTTGCTCTTTAACTTATGTTTGCATGTCTATTCTCACTTAGTTTGATCACCTAAGTTGTACAATTGCATGTAAAAGTCTAGGTTTATTCGATTCTAGGTTTGGGTCCTTAATCTAGTAGTAAACCCCTAGGTAATAACGAGTTGTAATTATCTAAGGGAAAGGAACATAACTACATGATAAGATTAACGGGTTGATTATCTTTTATGTATCTCTTTATCTTTATTTGAATGCTTACTTGTGGTTTGATCTTGTAGGTTTACGGATCGATAAACTAGTTAAGTTGTGTTAATGCCGGTTGACTTAACGCATAAATAAGATCAAGATGAGAACAATTGACGAATGCTTCTAAAAATAACCAACCAAGTTGTATGCATGCGGAAATCTAACCTAGTGTAGTTTCCAAATCATTCATATTATCACCATCTTTGCTTGTTATTTATTTGCTATTGCCTTGCTTGATATTGCAATCCAATCCCCCTTGGTTACTAAAATTGATAATTGAATCTAAATAATACTTTGACCATAACTCTCTTGGTTTCGACCCTTACTTACACACTATACAATCGGTTAAGTGTTGAATTCGGAATTCTACTTTGATTAAGCTAAACACAACGACCATAGGTTTTTAGGCTTGTCAAAGACCCACAGGACATCTTGGATTCGTGGTCGAATATTTTTAAGGGGGTTGATGTCAAAGCATATCCAGACCTAGCTCGCTTCAAGGACATAACCATGGAATCTAGGAAGCAAGGAGTGAAGATCACTCTTAGAAGGAGAAGAGGAATAATCAAATTCATTTCTACGAGAGAAATGAAAAACATTTTCAGAGAAGAATGGAAATCATTCCCGGTAGAGAAATGAAGACCAATTCTAGAAGGGAGATGAAGACCACTTTCTGGACCATCTGTCATAAGGGAAAGATGATCATCCTGGAGGAATAAACGGATACCATCTTAATGAAGAAGTGAAGAAAGGATAGATCAATCCTATGCTAAATGCAATGGATCATACAAGAACATGTTCGGCTCATACACGAGCATGTGGGAGATGGAGATTAAAGACACGAAGGAAAGAGTTATCTCATGCACTTCCACATAGGAATCCTTCGGATAGTCCATACAACCATGCAAACGTCGAAATTGGCCAGCCAAGCATCAACATAATCACCAACGGGCCAACCATGCATGGACATGAGGATGGACGGATTCCTATACTGAATTTCACATCTAGTTATGTAACTTTTCTGTCCATAAAAACCCATTTAAATTATGGGTTAAGTTTTTTAATTTTGGGCTTTTAATTTTTAATTTTCAGCCCATGTTTATTTTCATTATTATGCAAATAATTTAAGTCTTTTAATAGGGAAGCTTAAAGATAGATTGAGAGAATCATATCTTCTAAAAATATTATATGATCAATCCTAGAAGACCATATCTTATAGAATATTGATCTTATTTTATTTTTATCCTTGGGATCTTTTGCTTGGAGACCACTCGACCTAGGCCCTATAATTAAGGTTATTCGATCCTCTTGTAGAATTACTCTAACTTTGAATTAAACACATTTTCTTTTTGGTATTTGCTAGAGTAGTACAAATTTGTTGGCTTCCGCGCGGGAAGTAGAGAGTGAGAGATGTCTTGTTCAAACTTTAGCTTGGACCTGTTTGAGTTGTTCTCCTTGCGTGCATCAAGTAGGATTTCTCAGGCTTTTCACAAGCATACATCCAGGTTTTATAGGGACCATCGTTCCCTCTTGATTTTGGTTATACAGAAGGGTCTAGGATCTTGGATATTGATTGTGTGATAGAGTCATTTCGTATCTTTCGTGCCTTCGGAGTCATCCTCAGGGTTCAGACTTGATCTATCAATCTATCGATCTAAGCATATCCACGGGTTGGACCCGCCAGGTCGAGGGTCCGGGAAGGGTGACCCGGACCCGTGTAAAAGGCCAACCCGCCGGGTTGGCGACTCGCCGGGTCACGGGTCAGACCCGGCGGGTCGGCGGGTTGACCCTTTTGCTTTAAAACCCATTTTTTTTTTTAAAAAAAAAAAGAAGAAAAGGCATGACCCGCCGGGTCATGGGTAGGGATCACCTCGACCCTTACCCGTACCTATAACCCGCCGGGTCACTGACGGGTCAAAACCCGCCGGGTCACGGGTAACCCGTGACCCGTGGACATGCTTATATCGATCCATCCAACAATCGGATCATCTTCTTTCCATATCTCTTTTTATTTCATTTTCTATCGAGTCTTTCGTTGTTGAAAGATCGGGCCATCCTACTACGGCAAAACCCGTAACACCTTGTTTACACTCAATTTTACATTTGTTTACTTTACAAAATAATTATAAAAAAAATATGTTTAATGACAATCCATTTTACAATTGTCGACAACCCATTTCACTTGTTGACAACCCATTTCACTTGTTGACAATATAGTTTACACTTGTTGATAAGTATAAAGCATTGCATATGCGGTTTATTAACCCCAACTTCATCTCAAGTTGTTGATTGTCGGACAAAAAATTATATCAATAGTGTTGAAGAACCGGTAGGTGAAATAAACTAGTTAAAAGATACTCTAGAAGGGGGGTTTAATAGAGTATGAGAACTTTTCGCAAACCAAATCTCAAGGCCCTGAAACTCCTTTCAAGGGCCTTGATGTCGATCTGTGCTCTTTGTGAAACTTTGATTTCAAGGGCTTTGAAACAACTTTCAAGGACCTTGACTTCGCGCTCCTACAAAACAAAGTTAGTCACAATAGCGAAATATAGTGCGGAATGTAAAAGATTGACACGAGGATATGTTTACAAAGTTCAGCTCTAAATAGCCTACTCTCCGTCCCAGGGTATAGCCTTAGGATCTAACTATCTATTATCAGCTTCAAAGAGTCCTAGATACAAACTAGAAGAAATCCCCTTCTTCTCTCACTGTAGCCAATGCTACGATCTAGTTCCAACTCTCAACCTAGCTATAATAGCCTAGTTACTTCGCAGAGTAACACACACACTCTAGTATAACACTATTTAGATCTTCCAATGTGTCTCTTGTGTTTTCTCTCTCTAAGGGGATAAAGCTTTTGCGTAAATGAGAGAAAGAAAAACAACGAATCAAATGAAGATGTTTCGGTTGCTTGAAGACGTAAAGATGTTTTCTGTATATGCTTGTGTGTCTTTTCTTCTTCGATTACCATCTTCATTTAGACTCTTCTATGGAGAGGTCTTCTAGCCGTTGGAGAGATGATCATTTGAAGATGAATCTTCTTCTCCATGAAGATCGCTTCTTGTTTCGAGATAAGGTAGACGTTGCAGATCTTCAACTCCCGAGAACATGTCGAATCCTTAGCTCCTTAATCTTCTCGTTTTTGTTGAACCGAAAGAGAAGATATCTTGACGCTTTTCGGTTTTAAAAAAAATCTTCTAAAAATCTTCTCTAATCTTCGGTTGAAATCTTTGGCTGAAAAGATCTTCCCTGAAATCTTTCTGTTGAGCAAATCATTCCTAGAAAATCTTCTTTGCATTTGAATCCTTGTTTCGTGCAACTATATAACTCCAAGGCCTTTGAGATCATTCATTTATAGCACTATCTTCCTTGTGTCTTTGAGTCATACTCCAAGGCCCTTGAATTCCATATCAAGGCCCTTGACATTCGATAAGACCTGCACTGAATTCAAACCAACCAAGCATCTAGAGAATATAACCAATACATTGTTAGTACACCAACTACTACATTTGTGTTAAATATTCTATCATCAACTGTAAAACATTATAAACAAGGTGGAGTTTTCAATCTCCCCCTTCATGGAAGACAACACAAATGTTTTATCGTACATGCATTTGTTAGTTTAGCAATCCATATGAAAATCAAAACTAAAATGCAGAATGCTGTATATCGAATGTCGGATCATTCTTTTCTCCCCCTTTGTCTTTCATCAAGGGAGAAAAAATAGTCAAAGCACGAGAGTTTTAAACACGATTATAGACCCAAAAGAGTATTTTCACAAACCACATAAAAAATTTTCAAAAACAGTCATGACAGTCAGAGAACTTCAATTTTCCTTGTACCATCTGGATGAACTTCCTTTCCCATAATGATCCTTTAAACACATATCCCTCCATCGATTTTGAGCATTGATGAGGTCAAGTTCTATCCGAGAAAGATCTGTTCTTCTCTGATCAGAATTCTTATCATACTTTTTGACCACACCAAACTCTTCAATAGTCAAAATATCTGGATCTTCTAACGACGGTTGACGAATGGGTTTATCTTTGATAATCTTATGACACTGAGTCATAACCTTTTCAGCATCTTTTGTGGTCGCCTGTCCATCATCTTTTGAGAGGGGCTTAATACTGCTAGCAGCTGTAAGAGACAGAGCATTAACATGAAACATCTGATTAATTTTCTAGTTAAGAATATCCAGTAAATCTTGTGTTTCATCCATCTTGTCGGTCACTGAAGCTCTGAAAAAGACAAGATCGGATCTTAGTGACTCCACTGCCCTCTCTACAACCTCTAGACGCTTATCTCTGGTAAAATTTCATTTTGGCTGCTCCTTCAAAACCCATACAGTACTGAAATCCACCTGAGTCTTTTGAATTCCTATGGTTTCAAAGAAAGCTTCATCCAATCCTCCATTTACGATATGCAACTCCTCACCAGAAAAATCAACAGAATAATGCCTAAAGATTATGGGAAGTAGATTCCCATATGGCAAGTTACTAGTGCTTGGAGAATTTATGAGATTTACCATATGAGACAGGATAATTTCAGGCAAATTTACTTCCAACCCATTTATCACATGATATACTAAAGCCAACAAAGTATTGGTTACAATATCCTTGTTGGCAAACCTTAGTACTACACATCCGTCTAAAATAGAATTAATGATTCTGGCTTCTAGGGTTAAGCAAGTGATAGTGGATTGTGGTAAAGCATTGGAAAGGATAATTTATTCTCTGGCTAATCTGATAGTTCTAGCAGGGTTAGAATGTTCTGATACGTCATATCGAGGAAAACCAAAACTATCAGCAATAATCTCAGTGGTAATGGTGATTTTCTTACCTTTGATAACTGAGTCCAGAATCCATTCTCCTCTTTCTCGTCTTGCCGTTAAGTTCGTGCAGAACAGTCTGGTCAATCGTGGGTAAGAAGTTTCACCTGGGTTTAGCATGATCCAGATTGAGCTTGCCTGAAGCACTTCTAGCCCCGATAATGAGAAGCAGGTAAACAGTTCACTATGAACCGGCTCACACATGCATTGGTAGCAATCATCAAACTCTGTTAGCCATTTCTTGGCGGCCGTTGGACTTGCGATCCAACTCGACGGAAGCCCAGTCTTGGAAAAAATCTCTGTGTCGCTTAGATAATCTGAAAAACTCGAGCTTAAATCAGATCCTGAACTCGAATCTGGTTAGAGTCAGATGATATTTGAACTATTCTTTCTCTCTTGGGGACAGATGGTGTTGCTTCGTCCATTGAAGGTCTCTTGGATGACATGAGAAAAAATCGAGAAGAAGACGAAGAGGGTTTGTAAAATTGAAAGAGTAAAGCACTGTTCTTTCAAAGGGAAAAGGAAGTGGAAGAAAAAAGAGGGAAGAGAAGAGGTTTTTAAGGGAAGAAGTCATATCAACGTAAGATCAAAATATATTTAAGATCTTGGAAAATCATTGATGATAAAAATTCTTTCCATAAATTTTGGTAACCACTTTTCAAAATTCTTTGAATTTGATAACAAAACCTTTTGAAAACCCTTTTAAAGAATGAAAATTAGATAATTCCATATCTAAAGGATATGAATTTCTAATTGATCCGTTTTATTAATATACCCATTGAAACATGTTTCAAGGCCCTTGAGTTTCATTTCAAGGCCCTTGAAAACATTAATTGGGATGCATGCGTAGTGACAATCAAACTTGTTTACTCCCTCTACGTTAATGCTTCCTTGTTCAACATACCAAGCTCCAATCTAATAAAATTAAATTGTTCCTCAGGAAGAGGCTTGGCAAATATATCTGCAAGCTGCAAGTTAGTTGAGATAAAAGAGATCGAAACATCACCTTTCTCAACATGATCACGTATGAAGTGATGCCTTACATCAATATGCTTAGTCCTTGAATGCTGCACAGGATTTTTGGTTATTGAAATAACACTAGTATCATCACATTTTATAGGAATACCTTTTAAGTCAAAGACAAGGTCACGAAGTTATTGAGCAATCCAAAGAATTTGTGCACAAGAGGCTCCTGCAGCTATATATTCAGCTTCAGCTGTGAATAGGGCAACAAAGTTTTGCTTCTATGAGTGCCAACTAATTAGGGATGACCTTAAGAATTGGCAACATCCAGAAGTACTTTTTCTATCGACCTTATAACCTGCAAAGTCTGCATCTGAATAGCCAACAAGATGAAATGAGCTTTGATGTGGGTACCATAACCCTAGATCCTTAGTGCCATTTGGATACCGAAAGATTCTTTTCACAGCTATCAAGTGTGACTCTTTAGGATCAGCTTGAAATCTTGCACACATGCACACGCTAAACATAATGTCAGGACGACTAGCAGTTAGATACAACAATGAACCGATCATACCTCGATACTCCTTTTGTACTACACTTTTTCCATTCTTGTCATGATCTAGTGAAAATGTTGAACTCATAGGAGTCTTTGCAAGCTTAGATTGATACATTTTGTACTTCTTAAGCAAGTCTTAGTATACTTGCTTTGATTGAGAAAAATCTCTTTCTTTGCTTGTGTAACTTGAAGTCCAAAAAAGAAATTTAGCTCTCCCATTAAGCTCATTTCAAATTCCCTGCACATAATATCTGAAAATTCCTTGCAAAAGGGAATCATTAGTAGCACCGAATAATATATCATCAACATAGATTTGTAATACTAGAATGTCGTTGCCTCTAGTTTTGATAAATAATGTTTTATCAATCAAACTTCTTTTGAATTTGTTTTCAATAAGATATTTAGATAATCTTTCATATCAAGCTCGAGGAGCTTGCTTAAGACCATAAAGGGCTTTGTCTAGTTTAAAAACATGATATGAAAATTCATCATTTTCAAAACCAGGAGGTTAGGCAACGTAGACTTCTTCTTCTAAGAAGCCGTTTAGAAAAACACATTTTACATCCATTTGAAAAAGTTTTATGCTCATAAAAGATGCAAATGCAAGTAGCATACGTATGACTTCTAACCTGGAAATTGGAGCAAAAGTCTCCTCATAATCAATATCTTCTTCTTGGTTATAGCCTTGTGCTACAAGTCATGCTTTATTTCGTATGACTTTGCCACTTTGATCCAATTTGTTTCGAAAGACCCATTTCGTGCCAATAACTGATTGATATTTTGGTCTTGAAGTAAGAGTCCATACCTTGTTCCTCTCAAATTCATTCAATTCATTTTGCATGGCAATGATCCAATCAGGTTCTTGAAGAGCTTGAACGTAGTTCTTTGGCTCGACAAGCGAGACAAAAGCGGAGAAGGACATAGATTGTTCACTTTAGATCTAGTTTGAACTCTAGCATTTGGATCTGAGATCACATTCTCTTGTGGATGATATGAGGAGTGTTGAACTTTTTTTCTTTTGACAGATGGAACAGATCCAGAAGGTTGAGCTTCATATGTTTGACTAGATTCAGGTATCGTTGGTATATTACCTGTTGATCCAATCTCAAGGCCTTGAAGTTGGGTTTCAAGCCCTTGAAGTAGAGTTCTGTTATCACAGTTTTCTGTTTCAAGGTCTTGAAGTTGTGTTTCAATGTCTTGAGAATTTTCTTTGGTATCTTGAATCTTTTCCTGCATATTCTTGTCTCGATATTTAGGATCTTCTTCTTCATCCGAATTATGATCTTCTCTTTGATTCATATTTAGATCTGCAAAACTCTCACTCAAAGTATCATCATTGCTTTCATCAAAAATAATATGAATGCTTTCCTCAACAATTTTGGTACGTTTGTTATAGACGTGATAAGCTTTGTTATTTGAAGCATATCCAATGAATATAGCTTCATCACTACGTGCATCAATTTTTCCAAGATTATCTTTGTCATTGTTATGAACAAAAAAAGTACATCCAAGCGGTTTGAAATATGAAATATTTGATTTTCTTCCTTTAAAGAGTTCATAAGGGGTCCTTTTCAAGATAGGGCGAATTAAACATCTATTCAAAATATAATTTGGAGTGTTTACTGCTTCAGCCCAAAACGTTTTGGCAAATTGTTTTCTAAAAGCATTGTTCTAGACATATCCTCAAGAGTGCGGTTCTTACGTTCCACAACTCCGTTTTGTTGAGGAGTTCTAGGAGCTGAAAAATTATGTGAAATGTCATATTTTGCACAAAACAAATCAAACTTCAGTTGATCAAATTCTCTACCATGATCACTTCTTATAGAAACAATTGGTAGGTTTTTAAAGTTTGTAACTCCTTACACAATTTTGAAAACTCAAATAAAGCTTCAGATTTTTCTCGTAGAAAATAAATCCATGTGAAACGATAGAAATCATCCACTATAACAAGGATGTATTGCTTGCCTCTGGGAGATTTGACACGCATAGGTCCACAATGATCCATGTGTAAAAGTTCAATGGGTTGAGAAGAACTTACAGCTTTCTTAGGTTTGAATGAACCTCTTGTTTGTTTACCTTGTGTACACGTCTTACATAGATCATTAACCTTGAAATTTAGGTTTGGCAAACCACGTACCAAATCTTTTGTAAGTAGCTTATGCATGGTGTGCATGCTTACGTGACCAAGTCTTCTATGCCAAAGCCTTGGATCATCAGTCAAGGCCTTTAGACATTGTAGCTTAGTTCCTGAAACTTGGTTAGTACTCATTGAATAAACATTATTACATCTAGGAGTAGTAAGCAACACTTCACCCGTCTTTTTGTTTTGAACCTCACATTTATCTGAATCAAACATGACTTTATTGCCTTTATCACAAATTTGAGAAATACTTAGCAGATTATATTTTAAACCATCAACCAGATAAACATCATCAATAAAGTTAGATGAATTATAGCAAATTTTACCAATGCCAATAATGTCACACTTTCCTTTATCACCAAGAGTAATGGTTTCAAATGATTGCTTCTTTAAATCGGAGAATAAAGAGCTTTTTCCACTCATGTGTCTTGAGCAATCACTATCTAATATCCATTTGTGCTCCTTTATCTTGGTGATATCCTGTAAAACAACAAACATCAACCTTTCCGGGTCGACCAAATGGCATATTTTGGTTCATATTCAGGTTTGATCATGCTTGGTGGTCTAGTACCTTTAGGAATCCAGATTTGTTTGACCTGTTTCCTTAAACATAATGGATAGGTGTTTCTGATTATATAAGGATCATTTCTTCTACAAGGACATGTAGATTTAACATGACCCTTTTTACAACAGTAGAAGCAAGTAGGCATATGAATGCTTCCTTTGACCTTGACAAAAGTGGTGGTAGGTTTTCTAGGAAATCTCTTATGATAACCTATACCATTTTTGTTAAGGGAGGATTGTTGTTCACCCATCATTCTCTCAAGATTAGCTTTTGAACGAGTAACCTTAACAAGTGCAGTCTTCTGGTCTTGACACGTCAAAGTTAGATCAACTTTCTCTTTCTCTAGATTGATATAGTTTCGATGAAGAGAGGAGAGGTTGTCCTTGAGAATCAAGTTCTCTAATTCCAAGGCCTTGATATTGTCATCAAGGTCTACTTTTTCTGTGTTAAGATTTTCAATCTCCATAGACATTTCACTTAGTTGTTTTTTTTTGTTCAAGTAGCTTTTCTTTTACAGAATTTATCCTTTTTCTATGTTCCTTATCACATATGATAATATCTTTAAGGAATTGTTTCAGGTCAGTTTTAGGTTGAGACATAATTGTACTTATCGCATTGTCAACATACAGATTTGAATCTTCTTTATGATCGGCCATGAGACACAAGTTTGCTTCTTCTTTTTCGTCTTCTGATTCATTTGTTGATTCTGAATCACTCCATGAAACAAACATAGCTTTCTTCTTTGGATCATTTTTCTTGAAGTTGGTCCTCTTCTTTTGTGGAAAATCCTTCACAAGATGATCTGTTTCATCACATTCAAAACAAGTCAGTACTCTCGTTTTCTTATTAGAGTTAGAAAACTTACCTCGGGGTTTTGATGCTCGTGGATATTCTCTATTAGCAGATTTTTTCTTAACTTTGAGAATTCTTGCGAGACCCTTAGAGATCATGGCGATTGCATCATCATCATCATCATCATCATCATCATCATCATCATCATCATCATCATCATCATCATCATCATCATCATCATCATCATCATCATCATCATCATCATCATCATCATCATCATCATCATCATCATCATCATCATCATCATCATCATCATCATCATCATCATCATCATCATCATCATCATCATCATCATCATCATCATCATCATCATCATCATCATCATCATCATCATCATCATCATCATCATCATCATCATCATCATCATCATCATCATCATCATCATCATCATCATCATCATCATCATCATCATCATCATCATCATCATCATCATCATCATCATCATCATCATCATCATCATCATCATCATCATCATCATCATCATCATCATCACTATCCTCTTCGTCAGATGGTAATTCATCTCTTCTTGATTTTAATGCCAAATTTTTGGAGTTGGACAGGAGCTCTCCATCTTCTTCACCAAGAACCATTTCATGTGTGATGAGGTTTCCAAGGAGGTCATCGAGAGGAAGAGTTGTGAGATTCTGAGCTTCTTCAATAGCTGTCATCTTTGGTCCCCACTTGGCTTTAGGTAGGCTCCTTAGAACCTTCCTCACTTTCTCTTCATTTGTGAAGATCTTTCCTAGTGAGTCCAGGTGGTTCACGATCTCAGTGAATCTTGTGAAAATTTCTTTAACTGTTTCATTTGGATTCATCTTGAATAGCGCGTATTGTCTGAGGAAGATGCTAATCTTTGTTTCTTTGACTTGACTTGTTCCTTCGTAAGTGACAACAAGCGTGTCCCAAATTTCTTTAGCACTCTTGCATGATGAGATGCGGTTGAATTCATTGGCATCTAACTCGCAGTATAGTAGATTCATTGCTTTGTAATTCTTTGATACATTGTCCAGGTCAGCCTGTGTGAAATCAGCTTCCTTCTTTGGGACTTGGACATCTTCAACCGTTGTCATTGGAACTTTAGGTCCATTTTGAATGATGCTCCAAAGCTCCATGTCCTGGTCAATAATGAACATACACATGAGTGCTCTCCAATGAGCAAAGTTGTTGCCACAAAAGAGTGGTGGTCGAGATGAGGATCTTCCTTGAGCAAATCCACCATCACCTACAGGATTCATGATTAGTCTCACTGATGGTTAAATCAATAAACGTGAGTCTAGCTCTGATACCAATTGAAGAGCCGGTAGGTGAAATAAACTATTTAAAAGATACTTTAGAAGGGGGTTGAATAGAGTATGGGAACCTTTACACAAACCAAATCTCAAGGCCTTGAAACTCCTTTCAAGGGCCTTGATGTCGATCTGTGCTCTTTGTGAAACTTTGATTTCAAGGGCTTTGAAACAACTTTCAAGGACCTTGACTTCGTGCTCCTGCAAAACAAAGTTAGTCACAATAGCGAAATATAGTGCGGAATGTAAAAGATTGACACGAGGATATGTTTACGAAGTTCGGCTCTAGATAGCCTACTCTTTGTCCCAAGGTATAGCCTTAGGATCTAACTATCGATTATCAGCTTCAAAGAGTCCTAGATACAAATTAGAAGAAATCCCCTTCTTCTCTCACTGTAGCCAATGCTACAATCTAGCTCCAACTCTCAAACTAGCTATAATAGCCTAGTTACTTTGCAGAGTAACACACACTCTAGTATAATACTATTTAGATCTTCCAATGGGGCTCTTGTGTTTTCTCTCTCTAAGGGGATAAAACTTTTGCGTAAATGAGAGAAAGAAAAACAACGAATCAAATGAAGATGTTTCGGTTGCTTGAAGACGTAAAGATGTTTTCCGTATATGCTTGTGTGTCTTTTCTTCTTCGATTACCATCTTCATTTATACTCTTCTATGGAGAGGTCTTCTAGCCGTTGGAGAGATGACCGTTTGAAGATGAATTTTCTTCATCATGAAGATCGCTTCTTGTTTCGAGATAAGGTAGACGTTGCAGATCTTCAGCTCCTGAGAACATGTCGAATCCTTAGCTCCTTAATCTTCTTGTTTTTTGTTGAACCGAAAGAGAAGATATCTTGACGCTTTTCGGTTTTAAAAAAATCTTCTAAAAAGATTCTCTAATCTTCGGTTGAAATCTTTGGTTGAAAAGATCTTCCCTGAAATCTTTCTGTTGAGCAAATCATTCCTGGAAAATCTTCTTTGCATTTGAATCCTTGTTTCGTGCAACTATATAGCTCCAAGGCCTTTGAGATCGTTCCTTTATATCACTATCTTCCTTGTGTCTTTGAGTTATACTTCAAGGACCTTGAATTCCATATCAAGACCCTTGACATTCGATAAGACCTGTACTGAATTCAAACCAACCAAGCATCTAGAGAATATAACCAATACATTGTTAGTGTATCCAACTACTACATTTGTGTTAAATCTTCCATCATCAACACCTGTAAAACATTATAAACAAGGTGGAGTTTTCAAGTGTAAGATATAAATTTGTTGGGTAGAAACTATGAGGATTCTAATGATAATAATTTTGTTCTATGAGTAATTTTGTGACTAGTGTAAGACAAACATTTGTTAGAGACAATGTAGCAATATAGCATATTTGTCTATCTTCCCTTTTTGTGCAGATTTGTCCATTGTGATAGTTATTTTTGTCTTGGTCCTAGTTTGTCCAACTGCTATATAAATTATTCTAAGGAAAGGTTGGCATATTGCCTCACTTTGTTCTTTTTTGATGTGTTGTATATTGATCGTTGTTGTCTTGTCATTATTCCTACATATTCAAAACCTAGGGGATAGGCCACAAATTTTTCCATCATCATTGATATTCAGCAAAGTTGTCAACAAGTTTTAACAGTATCCCCACCGAGCCACATAATGTCTATTACTATTATTTTGACACTATGTATATCAAAGATAACAAGATATACGTGAATTTCTTTCCAAGTTGATGAAAAAACACTTTTTATATGGAGCAATGATCTACTTAAGTCTATAAAGGGATGTAAAAGGACATTGTGATCATGCTATGCATTAATCTGAATGTCAAAAAGATGTTTCAAGAAATAGACGAGATTTTCTTTGAGGCATGTCATCCACAGTTCTAATAAGACAAATTAAAGCTTAGGTTAGCCGCTCGACAACTGAAAGTAGCATGGGAGATCTTGGAGAATGTGGCTAGCCTTCAACATGTAATTGAAAATATGGCGGTTTTAGTCACTCTTAATTACTAAAATAATGCCTCAAGTTCATGCTTTTGTTGTAATGTTTTATTTTTCGTCTCACACTTTCTTCATGTTTAGTTTTGGAGTGAAGAATCTATGGAAAAAAATGAAGAAATGTATGAATTTGGTTGTTTTATATGAATGCTTGTTTTAAGTGGATCGTGTAGTGATTTGGGTAGCTGTAAGTGTACTAAATTCCATTTGATTGTTATTTCTATAAATGATTATTTGTTTGTCTTTATTTGCCATCACTAGTTGATATTGAAAGTGGTATCCTCATCCTTTTTTTTATTCCAGATTATCAACAAGTTGTTAACACTTGTTGACAACAACTTAATTTGAGTATTGAAGGTGGATATATCATACTTTTTTTGGGCTGTCAATATTTTTTGACGACAACCTTAATTTAAGTATTGAAGGTGGATACCTCATCCATTTTCTTAGGCTGCAAACAAGTTGTCTCACGCTTTTTTATAGCTTTTGGACTGTCAATAAGATTTTTGACAGCTTTTGAATGTCAACAATGCTTCTTAACAACTTATGGACCGTCAACAAGGCTTTTTGATAGTTTTTGGGCTGTCAACATGGTTTTTCACATCTTCAGGACAATCAACAAGGCTTTTTGATAGATTATGGATTGTCAACAGGGCGTTTTCACAGCTTTAGGGCTATCACAAGGCTTTTTGAGAACTTATGGAGTTTCAATAAGGATTTCATAGCTTCAAGAATGTCATCAAGGCTTTTTCACAACTTGTAGACCATCAACAAGACTTTTTCACAACTTTTAGACTCTCAACATGGCTTTTTGACAATTCAAATGCTACAATAGGGCATTCAAACCGAATTGTCCTATAAAACTCCAAATGTAGCCTATTTTTCCTTGATGACTTGTATATGCACACTCAATCTTATATTTTATCAAAAGTTAAACAAGTTGTCAAAAACTAAATATCAAATTTTTGTTCAAATGAAGATAGAGTTTTAGTCATCATACATACTACAAATGAATTTTTTCGGACTATCAACGAGCACTTGTTAAGAGTGCTTGTTGACAACAACCAACATCGGCTTAGGGCCTGTTTGGTATTGTATTCTTAGGAATTCATTTAGATTCTTTTTGACGAGATTCTTCGGGATGGTAAAATTGGAGTCGTTTGGTATGAGTTGGAGCTTTGAGATTGTATTCTTTTACGAGATTCTTTTAACTAAAGAATCCCATAAAAAAATCTTTGCCCCCCCAAGCTTCTTGGGGTTTCTTTGGGTTAGATTCTTTTCATTTCCACCTCTACCCTTCATTGTTGATATTACGGTTTGCTTCTTCTCCAGTTCTCTCCTATTTCTCTTCGTAATTACTTCTTCTCCAGTTCTTCCCGACTCTCTCTCTCTCGATTTGTTGCTTCTTCGGGCCTCGGTTTGCTTCTTCTCCGAGTTCGATTTGCTTCAATCTCTCCGAATCCATGGTCTGAGATGCTCTTGATCCGCCCCCTTTCCTTCCCTTCATCCTTCAATTGAGGCTCTTCTCCGAGACTTAAAATGACTTTGTTTCCTTAGAATCACAAAGAAGCTTCCTTTCCTTCACCCTTTATTAGTATTGAAAAACTTAGAATCACAGAGAAGCTCCCTCAAATGATAGCATCAAGTAGAATAGATTTCCATTTTATTCACTGCACTGAATTCTGATCAATCATGTCACTCCAAACTCAAATAACTTTGTTTCCTTCAGTTCACAAAGCAGTTTTTACAAGCTCAAGGAGCATAAATTCTACCTATAATTAAACAACACTAGAAAATTTGCATGATTTGTGTTCGCTCCAAACGGTGTGTGCAAGCTTTAAATTTATAACCCTAGACTTAAGCTTAAAACAAGGATGCGAACCCGCAGTGTACGGGTCAATCGTAGTAAAAAGCAAGGAATTCCAGGGGTCGATCACAGGGACTTAGTGAAACAAAGTCCAGTCACGGTATGCTTATGTAAATACTAACCACAAGAGCAATTAAAACAATCAAAGATGAATAAGAAGTCAATAAAGCAAACATGCAATTCCAGGGATTAAAGCATCTAGTTGTGGTTCCAACTCAAGATCTAAAGATAAGCGGACAAAGCTGAGGTTTTTGCATGGGGAAGGTGTTTCTAAAGTGGAATAGATCACCGGGTAAGTCTCACTACTCACTAATCCTAAACCGTAACTCCTATTACCGGGTAAGTCTCAAGGAATTAAGATAAAGAACTACAACCTCAAACTAACACACCATATAAGGGAATAGAATCAACCTTTACCGGGTAAGTCTCAGGCTAACTCACAAAGATGGGATGAAAGCACACTCAAACCCCAATAAAGGATAAACCTTTATTACCTACACTTATGATCGTTGGTACACAAACTACGGATTACCGGGTAAGTCTCATCCTAAGCTTGCATTGAACCAGGAAAGGTGTAATAAGAATAGGATTTGGCAAACTCTAACACTTAACTCTCAGTTTCGGATCGGATAAGTCACCTCGGTCAGAAGAATTCCACCCCGGCCGAGATGTTCATCGACTGAGCGAGATGCTTGGGGTTAAGGTTAAAGACTCGAACTTTCAGGGTCCTACTGGAATCTAAGATTATTCTATCATTGTTTTTCCCACAACCTTCAGCCAATCACCCTAGAATCACACAAGGAAATTAGCCACTCATCATCATGAAAGCAATAATCAAATATATGGGAAGAAGGTGAATATTTGAACAAGAAGAATTTAATGAAAAGACTTCAATAACTGAATCAAATATCACAACAAAAGCGTTCCTTGGATATAAATCCAACAAAGGAAGACAACAAGGAAGGGAATCTAAGATAATCTTACTAAACCCTTCAAAAGCTATAAAAGCTATAATCTTCCTTCTTCAACCTTCAAAAAGGTTCTTCAAATCTCCCAACTAGAGTATGGCTGCTGCGTGCTTTTTCGGTGTAAGCGGGATTTCCAACTGTATGCGGATGTCGGATTTGTGGGAAATCCGACCCTTTTTATAGGAAAATAACCCTCCAAAGATAAGATATCTTAGAAAGATCTCTTCCCATAAAAATAGGTAAAATATAAGATCTAATATATCTTCTTCCTTCTAGGAGCCAAGCCCAAAAATATAAGATCACTTTCCAAAGATAAAAGATCTCAGCTAAGAATAAAATATTCTCGCCGCGTCCTAGGTATTCGCCTCGGTCGAGTCGGCTTCTCTGGATCACCTCGGTCGAGGTGAATCTGTGGTCAACCGAGGTGAGTCACAACTGAATGTGAAATCTCTCAAATCTGGTCCAAAGTGGATCTCTAATCCATGGCTATGCTTCCTGAATGGTTCCTTATGTTCCTGAATGTAGCTCCAATGACTCCATAACTTCTTTTGCTCCTTTTTGATGCAAAACGTGCCATTTTACCTATGATTACAACAAAACTAGGTGTAGACCTCGATTCCCGCAAAGGTAGATGAAATGGTAATATAATCACATAATATACATACAAACATGCAGATTATGAAAGATAAAACGTCCAAACAAACCCCAAAATATAGACTATAATTCATGCTATCAAAATACCCCATACTTAGCCTTTGCTTGTCCCCAAGCAAGTTCCTCATATAAAAGACAAGATAGAATGGATTATAAGTCATTAAAATCAATGAAAAGTCTTTCAAAAAAATATTTTTATGGTGTGCTAAAATCATAGATCACTCTAAGAGAATACTTCATGGAATTTAAAATCAAAATATGAGCAAAACATTTTATAAATATAGAAAAGTTGTTCATCTTTGCATAAAATCATAGAATGCATAATAAGTCATAATTATCAAAATTAATCATGTATAATCCAGTTTAAACCACTAAGTCAATCAACAAGCTCAAGGTCTCAAGGGCTTCCCAAAAGAAAGGTCAAGAAACGTGTAGGGTAGGGATGCATGTAAGGTAATGTGGTGCTAGAATCCGGGAAAAGGATGAACTTCACTTTCACTTTGACTTGCAACATCTTCCACCAATAAGCTTTGCTTATTTCACACTTTTTTTTTCTTTTTACTTTACTTTTTGGGATGCATGGACAGAGGTGCACAATAACCGAAGCCTAGGAAATCAGCAATCATCAATTTCTTGAGATGCATCAAACCCTTGATGCACATACCATGACCCGTTAGGAATATCGCTCAATCCGACTTTGGCAAGACACCAACACCCGGCTATGTGAATGGTGCCGAGTTACTCATCATCATGATTGACTTCCCCAAACCTAAGATTACTTTCTAACACTTTCACTTCCAGCCAACTTCTCAACTTTAGTTTCACTTGCTTTCACCACTTCGCTTGCTTCCAAATTCCCGGATAGGTAAAGGGAGGCAAAATGTATATGAGGGGCTAAGCATGATCAAGAAGAAGAAGAGAGAAGAATGAATTGCCTTGGTCTTTTCAGGAAGAAAGTGAGAGAACTCATAATGTGGTGTCAACCTTCAAATTCAACATAATTTGGATAAAAACAAAGTATTAAACATGCCAATAATTTCAAACAAAACATTTAGCAACTTAAACATATTATAAAACCTTTCAAACACATAAAGAATTTAAAACCAGTCAGTAAGCAAGATCTTCACTGAGGTCATATCTAGATAAGTAACACAAAAATCGTTTTCGAAAACTCTCAGTTAACCCACCTCGGTCGAGGTGTTCTTAGGTCAACCGAGGTGAGATACCTCGTTCGGCCAGAACTGCCCCGGTCGAGGTCCAAAAAAATTTTTTAAAACTATTTTTCTTTCAGTTTCGACGTTTTTCTCAATCAAATAACCTGTAAGTATGCATGCAATCTCAGATAAACATATAGATGCAAAAGTGAAGCATAAAATATCAATATCCGGTCAATAGAGTCATACATCAAAGTCAAATAATACATCACATAAACACCCCATACTTGGGACACACTGTCCCAGTGGGTCAAAATAAGTCTAAAGGATAAAAATACTCACCGGATAATAAGCTGAACTGCATAAAAATAAGAAAGAAAAATCCTGCAGCTTTCAGTAGTCGCGATCCGGTGGTGGTGGTGGTGGCACGTATGGATACTGGGTCGGGTTGAATGGATAGCCCATGACATGCTCGAACTGGATCTGGGCCATCATGTGCTGGTAATGCTGCCACTCCTACATCTCGCGGATATCCAATGACAAAGCAACATATGAATCAATAACCTGATCCGTTAGGTCATCGATCCGTCTGTGAGCCTCTGGATCTCTGCGTCGGCGTGTCCTACGCCTAACAGGTCTAGCAGGTGATGCAGCAGGTGCAGGCTCTGCCTTAGTGTCATCGTCCAGATCTATGATATGCGCACTCGGTCCAGCAGTATCCGTCCCTGTATCCATCGGGACTCCACCCTCTCTCTCATCAACTGTCTCCTCATCATCAGCCTCCTCCTCAGCTGGGGCAGCTGCTGCCTCTCAGTAATCCTCCATCAGTGGAGCCCAAGCGGTCTGCCAATAGTGAGGGTCATAAACAGAAAACTGGGCAAACCACCTGATCCCCTGTGGCGCAGTCAGCTCCCACGGCATAGCTACGTACGGTGTAGTCAGACCTCGGGGAACTAGAATCCTCCGAGTGATCATCTCCTGCAGCCCAAGCGGCTTGGGAGCCGCCACCATTGTGCAAGCACTGAGATCCATGTCCTAATAACTATCTATGTGGGTGACAAGCCCTCCGCAGTAGATGTCTCCCTTCGCTTTGGCCTTGATCTTGTGCAGATCCTCTGCCAACATCAAGCCAAAGTCCGGGATACCCCCAGTAATCATGCAGTATAAACTGAAAAGCTCTCCCTGTCGGATCTTCTGGGGCGTCTCAGTAGGCGCCAAAAGTGTCTCGCTAAAGATCCGGTGGGCTAACCTAAAGGCTAGGTGGAAGATGACCTTCTCCCTGGAATCTCCAGGGCACCATCTGTCTGCGTGCTCAGTAATGTGGGCAATCTGTCCCCAAAACTCCCTAGCTACGGATCGGGAAGGGAAGTCAACAGCAGTGGGCTCAGGAAAACCAAAAATCTATCGCCAGTACTCTAGTGGAACTATGAAGTTCCGGTTCATCAACCGGTACTTCGCAGATCTCTCTGTGGGGAGGTAGGTGAAGGAGCTAACGAACTCTAAGGTCGGCTCCAAATAGGCTGGGGCTCGGATCTCAATAAACTGATCCAGCCCAACTGTAGAAATCATCCTCCTAAGGTCTCCGTCTACCTGGAGGCAATAAAAAGCAAACACGTCCAAGAAGCGTGGTGCAATCACTGGACGGTCAGAAATACGCTCATAATCCACCCGGTGTCGCTCATGGATCACCGGGCGGTAAGGTCGGGAAGAAGAGGAAGAAGGGGAAGGTGAGGATATATCCCTAAGGGCGAGGCGTCGCTCAGAACTCATTTTCAATTCAGCTACTGTCAGGTCACCTCAGTCAACTGACAACACTCAAGAACACCTCGGCCGAGGCACAACTCGATTGGACCGAGGCGAAAAACTGGATCTCAATTTCCTCAAAAAATTCAGTTCTTTTCCCCCAAAATCACTACAACTGCTTCCTATGGGGTACTTAAGCCTTTCCTCAGCAAATGCAAGGGCAACCAAAGCCCAAATCGAAGCGAAATCGGAGAGGTAGGGTTTCGGTTTTGTTTTACCTCGTTCGGCCGAATCGGTTCGATTTTCTTGCAGATCGATGATGCACTGGGATCCTCTAAGTCTCAATCGCAGTTTGGAAGCGAAAATCTTCGAAAACGAGCAAGAATCGAAGGAGGCGAGGTGAACTGTCGCCGCGGTCGAGGAAGGGTGAGATGGAAGAGAGAGAAATCTTCGCCCCCTTTTATACCCTTTTCTGGAACTGCTGTCACCTCGGTCGAGATGGTCTCGACTGGACCGAGGTGGTATGGACCGAGGTGGTTCTTCAGAAAACCCTAGTCGCCTCGGTTGCTCAAGAATCATCTCGGTCGAGGTGCTCTGATAGCAACCGAGATGCCTCAGTCAAACTTCGTCTTCTCAAATTCTCGATCTTCTGTCCTTCCAGTTATGCTCCTTCCTTAGATGTCTCCTGTTATCTGTCTAGAACGCCAAAAACAAAACAAAGCAAATCAAAAGCAAAAACTATCTAAACTAGACTAGAAAAGGGAAAGAAAGCAATACCTTGGGTTGCCTCCCAAGAAACGCTTGGTTTAAGGTCGCTAGCTGGACCATGATGCGTCTCTCAAATGTGATGGGAGGTGCCCTCACCCCATACTTCACCTCCATCGTGGGGTGAAGTAAGTAAGTCTATCAAACGCTCCAACAAGTGTAAGTGCTCATCGGGGAATGAATCGTCTATGGGCGGGTCGTCCTTCTCACGTGAAGATGCAGGTAGCCGGCTGAGGTGATCCGCAACAGAATTTTCGGATCCCTTCTTATCGCGGATCTCTAGATCAAACTCTTGGAGCAAGAGAATCCATCGAATAAGGCGTGGTTTGGCATCTTTCTTAGCCAACAAGTAATGAATGGCTGCATGGTCGGTGTAGACAATGACTTTCGCCCCAACTAAATAGGAACGAAACTTCTCGAAAGCATATACAACCGCCAATAATTCCTTCTCGGTGGTAGCGTAGTTGCGTTGTGCTACATCTAGTGTCTTGCTAGCATAGTAAATGGCGGTGGTCCGTCCATCTTTATTCTGTCCAAGCACTGCTCCTACGGCTACATCACTAGCATCGCACATGATCTCAAAGGGCAAGGTCCGATCCGGAGGTTGGATAATGGGAGCGGAGATCAATGCTTCCTTAATCTTGTAAAAAGCATCAAGACACTCCTACGAAAACTCAAAAACAACATCTTTATTCAAGAGGTTAGTTAGAGGTTTAGAAATCTTAGAGAAGTCCTTGATGAATCTCCTGTAGAAACCTGCATGCCCGAGAAAACTCCTCACACCTTTAACAGAACAAGGGGGAGGGAGTTTCTCAATAGTCTCGATCTTAGCGCGATCGACCTCAATGCCCGATTAGAAACGAGGTGTCCTAGAACAATGCCTTCATTAACCATAAAATGACACTTCTCCCAATTCAAAACAAGATTAGTGTCTTCACATCTTTTAAGCACTAGAGATAGGTTAGATAGACAATCATCAAAAGAGGAACCATATACAGAAAAATCATCCATAAATACCTCCATGATCTCCTCTATGTACTCGGAAAAGATAGCCATCATGCATCGCTGGAAGGTAGCGGGTGCATTGCACAATCCAAATGGCATCCTCCTATAAGCAAATGTCCCCCATGGACAAGTGAAAGTGGTCTTCTCCTGATCATCCGGATGGATAGGAATCTTGAAGAATCCACTATAACCGTCTAAGTAGCAAAAGTGCGAATACTGGGCCAACCGCTCGAGCATTTGATCAATGAAGGGAAGTGGAAAATGGTCCTTCCGTGTGGCCGTGTTCAGCTTCCTATAATCGATGCAAACCCTCCAGCCCGTAACGGTCCTAGTTGGGATCAACTCGTTGTTCTTATCTGTCACAACGGTCATCCCTCCTTTCTTCGGAACTACATGCACCGGGCTAACCCACTTGCTGTCCGAGATAGGGTATATAATACCTGCATCCAACAACTTAAGAATTTCCTTCTTCACAACCTCTTTCATGATCGGATTTAACCGTCTTTGAGGTTCCCGTGAAGTCTTATGATCATCCTCCAATAAAATTCTATGCATGCAGAAAGAGGGTTTAATGCCAATAAGATCATCTATAGTATAACCCAAAGCCTTTTGATGCTTTCTCAAGACATGCATTAATTTAGACAATTCAGTTTCGGAAAGGGAAGCACTAACAATAACGGGATAAGTGGAATCCGGTCCAAGAAAGACATACCTCAAGTGATTTGGGAGTTGTTTAAGCTCCACAACTGGGGGTGCTTTCTGAGGGGGATCCTTGCTTCCTTCTTCTAGTGGAGTAGATCCAGAAGCTGGACTTTCGGAAGTCTCAGTTGAAGTCGTTTCGCCATCGACCTCGGTTGAGGCGCAGAGGCGTTGACCGAGATGTTCTTCAATCGCCTCGCTCAGTCCAGAAAGTGCCTCGGTCGAGGTACTGCAACTGGAACCGAAACTGGAGATCTTTGTCTCCTGGATTAGCTTCTCAATTTTAGCTCCTGGATCCTCTTCCAGTGCCTTTAAGCTTCGTATATCTGCATCACAAGAAGCATCTATACCTTCCTCCATTAAACTGAAGCTAATAACTCTTTCGAGTGGATCGTTAGTAAGGATAGAGCTCACCAATTCTCTTGATTCTTCTTCATCATAGATGTTGAAGATATCATCGCTTAGTTGCTCCCCTTTCATGGCTGCAAGTAGTGCAAACTCCACCTCATCGCCGCCAACGTTGAATTTCAACTTGGCGTTCTTGCAATCCACGTTGCAACCCGAAGTTGCTAGAAATGGCCTTCCGAGAATAATAGGAACTGGATAATCTGCAGGAATGTCAAGTACAATAAAATCTATAGGTAGATAGAAGTTACCTAACTTGACCAGAACGTCCTCCAAGATGCCCACGGGATGGGTGATGGAGCGATCCGCCATATAAAGTCGAATCTTGACCGGCTTGGGCTCTCCAAGTCCAATCTTCACACATAGCTCTAGCGGGATGATGCTCACGCTGGCTCCTAGATCGCAAAGGGCTTCACAAGTGACATCCCCAACTTGAATGGGAATGCAAAATGAGCCGGGATCTCTCAATTTAGGTGGCATCTTCTCCTTCATGATTTGAATGAGCTCCGAGGATTTAGATGTCATCCTAACTTCACCAAAGTCTTCCAGTTTCCTCTTCCTTGATAGGATCTCCTTCAAGAACTTCCCATAGGCGGGCATTCCTAGAATAGCATCAAGGAAAGGAATGTTAATGTGCAGTTTATTCATCAAGTCAAGGAACTTACCAAAGTGCTTGTCTAGATGTGCTCTGGCCCTTGACTGGGGGAATGAAAGTGGTGGTTTGTATGCAGGAGGTGGAACATAAACTTGAGTTTTCCCCTCCGCTTTCTGTGGCTCCACCTCGGTTGGCATCTCGGTCGAAGGGTTCTTCGACTGCATCTGGACCGAGGTGGTTTTCGTCAGTACTGGCACCGACCGAGGCACTGGATCTGCAGTTTTCAGTCCACTCCTCGTAGTTATGGCCATGATCTGGCCCTTAGGGTTGCTTTCCGTCCTTGCTGGAAGCTTCCCTGGATCTCTTGGCGCTTCATTCGCCCTACTTGCGAGTTGTTGTTCAAAGGCTTTTTGGGCCTTCGAAAACGAAGTCATAGAATTCTCCATAGCGTTGAGCTTGATCAAGATAGCCTCCAGAACTGCGTCTTTCTTTTCTGGCTGAGACGAACTTGATCCTTGCCCCTGGCTCTTTAATGGAGTAGAAGAAGAAGAAGGGGAAGACAGGAAAGGGTTAGAGGAATCGTTAGAGTTGGAGTTTGAATGATTACCCGAATTTTGGTTGTTCGCCCTCCAATTGTTGCTATTGGATCCTCTATTGTTGTTGTTGTAATTGTTGTTCCGGGAACCGTTGATGTTGTTACGGTATCCGTTGTTGTTGTTCCTTTGTCCTTGCTCTTCCTTCTTGGTTTGAGCAACTAAGAGTTCCTTTAATTGTTTCACATCATTCTTCAAAGACGTGAGTTGATTGTTGTTGGGCTGAGTTTCTTGGAAGTTAACTCTTTTAACTCCACCTTTAGCTCCTTGGTGGGTGTACTTTTCCATGTGCAAAGCTTGCTTTTCGATGAAGTCCCAAGCTTCGTCAATCGCCATGTCCATAAAGGTACCGGCGGAGAGTAGTTGGAGATTGAACTGGGTGCTTCCGTCCAGTCCCTTGAAGTATATCTCCAATAACTCTATCTTTGGAATCTCATGATGTGGGCAATCCAAAAGAATGTCCTTGAACCGCTCCCATGACTTGGACAAGCTCTCCTTGTCCTTCATAATGAAAGCGTTGATTTTTCCTCTCATTTCAGCGGTCTTTGAGGGGGGAAAGAATTTGGTCAAGAACTCCGTTGTCATCTCCTCCCATGTGCTGATTTTTCCTGGAGGAAGAGATTGATACCAAGTAAGAGCTCTATCTTTTAAAGAAAAGTAAAAAGGTCTTAGCTTGTAGTTGTTGTTCTCAATTCTTGAGGGTCTCAAGGTTTCCATCAAGATCTCATAGTTTTGAAGATGTTGATGTGGTGATTCCTTCTCTAGCCCTCCGAACTGGCATTGGCGAATCATGGACAGAACTTGCGGTCGAAGTTCGTAGTCATGGTCCGCTGGATCTCCTAGGTTAACTCCTGGACGCCTCAGTTGTTGATTAGGGTCCATCCTTTGACCTAGGGTTTGTGGGATTCCTGCAAGAAGAACGTTTCGGACTGGCATCCAAGGTGGAAGTATCTCGGCCGGGGCGTTAGGTGCTGGGACCTGCCTCGGTCGAGGGTCAGCAACTGGGACCTGCCTCGGTCCAGCATCGGGAACTGGATCTTCCCTCGGTCAAAGAAGAATCTGGTCTCGTATGGCCGCCATTTCTGCTTCCATTGCTTCAGTCTTGGTGCGAGTTTCTTTCTTCTCTTGCCTTAGTTCTTCCCTGCTGAGGCGTAGCAGCTCCAACGCCTCTTTCAACTCGGCCTCAAGATCGCGGTTGTCTTGTTGGGCCATCCTCGCTTCTCTCAAGCGTCGCTTGTATGTCTTTTCTAGTTCGGGATCGTAAAGAACGATTTCCTTCCCAGTGCGGGTTCTTCGCATATACCTAAGAAAGAACCTGCAAAAGTCACTCAAGGAGAGTGGTTAGTAGACACGGGGGCAAATGCCCCAAGAGCAAACCGTACCGGCTCAGTCTAGACCAAGTCCCCGGCAACGGCGCCAAAAACTTGTTCGCTCCAAACGGTGTGTGCAAGCTTTAAATTTATAACCCTAGACTTTAGCTTAAAACAAGGATGCGAACCCGCAGTGTACGGGTCAATCGTAGTAAAAAGCAAGGAATTCCAGGGGTCGATCACAGGGACTTAGTGAAACAAAGTCCAATCACGGTATGCTTATGTAAATACTAACCACAAGAGCAATTAAAACAATCAAAGATGAATAAGAAGTCAATAAAGCAAACATGCAATTCCAGGGATTAAAGCATCTAATTGTGGTTCCAACTCAAGATCTAAAGATAAGCGGACAAAGCTGAGGTTTTTGCATGGGGAAGGTGTTTCTAAAGTGGAATAGATCACCGGGTAAGTCTCACTACTCACTAATCCTAAACCGTAACTCCTATTACCGGGTAAGTCTCAAGGAATTAAGATAAAGAACTACAACCTCAAACTAACACACCATCTAAGGGAATAGAATCAACCTTTACCGGGTAAGTCTCAGGCTAACTCACAAAGATGGGATGAAAGCACACTCAAACCCCAATAAAGGATAAACCTTTATTACCTACACTTATGATCGTTGGTACACAAACTACGGAATTACCGGGTAAGTCTCATCCTAAGCTTGCATTGAACCAGGAAAGGTGTAATAAGAATAGGATTTGGCAAACTCTAACACTTAACTCTCAGTTTCGGATCGGATAAGTCACCTCGGTCAGAAGAATTTCACCCCGGCCGAGATGTTCATCGACTGAGCGAGATGCTTGGGGTTAAGGTTAAAGACTCGAACTTTCAGGGTCCTACTGGAATCTAAGATTATTCTATCATTGTTTTTCCCACAACCTTCAGCCAATCACCCTAGAATCACACAAGGAAATTAGCCACTCATCATCATGAAAGCAATAATCAAATATATGGAAAGAAGGTGAATATTTGAACAAGAAGAATTTAATGAAAAGACTTCAATAACTGAATCAAATATCACAACAAAAGCGTTCCTTGGATATAAATCCAACAAAGGAAGACAACAAGGAAGGGAATCTAAGATAATCTTACTAAACCCTTCAAAAGCTATAAAAGCTATAATCTTCCTGTAATATCCGGAATTTTTACTTCCGTTTAATTCCGAATCAAATCGGACTTTGAGCCGTTGACGGTTTTCCATTCTATCTAGCAAGTCTTTCTTCACAAATTTTATCATTTTATGTAGAAGCTAATTCACATAAAATGATAAAATTATATCAAGCTCTAATTCCTATAATTATTTATCATTTTATGTAGAATTTAATTCACATAAAATGATAGAATTATATCAAATCCTAGTTCTTATAATTATTTATCATTTTATGTAGAATTTAATTCACATAAAATGATAGAATTATATCAAATCCTAATTCTTATAATTATTTATCATTTTATGTAGAATTTAATTCACATAAAATGATAGAATTATATCAAACCCTAATTCTTATAATTAATCATTAACGACGACTTTAGACGAGATCATGACAAAGTTGTGACGAGACCATGACGAGTTATGACGAGGCCATGACAAATCTGTGACAAGGCCATGCATGGGCTTGACAAGGCCATGACGAGTTTTTGACGAGTTTTGACAACCACATCCCACTCTTATTTTTACCTTGTTTAAAGCCCAACCTTTACCTTACCTCAGCCCACATACCTTTGCTCCATCCAGCGTGGTCCTTGGGAGAGCAGCAGCCCAGCAGCAGCCCGTCAGCTCCCACTGCAGCCCAAGAAGCCATTCCTCTTTCCTTGGTTTGGCCCCTCTCTTCATGTTCCAACCTTGCCTCAGCCCAGGCCTGCTCGTGCCTCCAACCAGCCCAGATTGCAGCAGCCTCCTTCGCCTGACATAGTTGCTCGCAGCCCAATCGCCAGCCCTAGCAACACTTGCAAACGAAGACATCCGGCAACCCTAGGCAACTACGGAGACGCTTTCCTTCATGGATGGGATTACGCTTCTGCAGCAGACGGACGCCTGCTTCCATACATGTCCAGATTCACGCTTAACCAGCCCCTAAACGAGTACGGGGACTCTTGCTCACACACAGCCATCCTCAAGTTCGGATTGAATCCCTGCCCTGCCGTCACAAGCCAACCAGCCTCCTCCCTGTCGTGTGCATCAGCATCCAGGTATGCTTTAGTTGCTTTCTTCTGTTGGTCTCAATTGGGACGTGATGAATGAGACCCTTCTCCCTCTTATATCGAACAGATTCAACCAGTATGATCCCCTCCAACAAGCCGTGTTTCTCGCCGACGCCCAGGGTCGCACCTTGTATCGCTCTCTGTATAGACACCCACCTGCGATGCAACACACCAGGAAGGACTGCCTAGTTGGTTCTGTCACGAGCCAAGAACCAAGGACCGGGCGATGTTCCATCCCTCTGCAAAACGTGAGTGAGCATTTCATTTTTCCTTCTTGTGCGTAGCGGAGTAGTAGAAAGGGTTAGGCTTTGGCAGTTGCAGCAGGATCTGTGAAGTTTCAGCGTTTTTCTGAATTTTCGAAACTGTGCCGAGGATCCAACTTCTGGGCCAGATTTAGGTATGCTAAACTCATTCTTTTTGGCTGGTTTTTGGATATGTCGTAGACGGTATTGCATAGTAAATCATACTAAAATTTGGGAAGAATTGGATTTACGGTTTGAGAGTTATGAGAGTTATGAGAAAAACAGCATGGGATGCTGTTTTAGGAGATAGTTTTCAATAGGCTTTTGATCTCTGTTAGGATTGAATTTTGGATATGATATAGTTGACATATTTTTGTAGAACATATTAAAATTTGAGAGACATCCAACGAGTGGTTTGGGATTTATGATTTTTCCAAGACTGAGTCGTAAGCAGTTTTTCTGTTGTGCTGAAATTCGGTTTTGTGAGATAGTTTTAAATAGGATTTTGATCTCCTTTGCGGCTGAATTTTGGATATATTAGAGATAAGATTTTATAGTAGAACATATCAAAATTTGGGATAAATCCAGCGAGTAGTTTAGGAGTTATGATTTTCCAAAGTTAAGACAGTGTGTTGCTTGTTAAGTGTTATAACCAACTTTAGAAATTTTTGTAGAAGTGATGCTTTAACAGTTTTAAGAAATTCTTTCTCCTATGAGTAGATGGGATATCATAGATGATCTAGGGAATTATTTCGGAATTTTTATAAGATTATTCGAATTTTATATTTGAAGCTGTAGTTGGACTTTAGTGACTTTTCGGGAAATAGAAAATGGGTAGTTTTTCTAGTTGTTACCTAAAATCATCCTAGGGAGTAGAACATGGTTAGTTAGCCTCAAATTATAATTTAAGTACATATTCCGAGTTTTTGGAAGTTCCGGGACTAAGGGTAAAATAGTCATTTTACCTTAAATAAACACTGTAATAACTTTTGCACATAGAATCGTATATCTTAAGAGTTTTAGACTTATAAGTATCCAGGGAAATGTGTTGACCCACGTGTCTCCTCTGACAGGCAACTGAGTTCTGCACTTACGGATTTAGTGGTGGTTAAGAGAGAGTCGAGATTTGATTCTGGTAAGTCCACGGACTTACTTAGCTGGCTTCTTGTATGAGTGTAATGTGTATGAGTGGTGTTTGTTAGTTATGATAAATAACGAAACCGGATTAGGCCGAGTTTATTATTTACGTAATTGACCCAAGTGTATGATAACGGGTCGTGACATCATCTGCCTAGCTCTTGCGAGAGTCTAGGAGGTTCCCTGCGACCAGCCCAGTCCGGTAGACGGTCAGATGCATTAGTACCATTCCGCGTTGGTAAACGGGGACAGGGGCGAGGTTTGGGAATCCCTCGTGTCACAAAATAAGTATCATTAGTAATAACCTATCACATAATTAAAGAATAAAAGGATTGAATGTTGCATGTTGATTGTGTATGTTGTGTGTTTGTGCTTTTACCTTTATACTTATGCATAGAATGTTAGCTAACGGTTTTATACCGCTTATAGATGTCTTGCAGGTTAAGACAGTTGTAGAGAGATCCGGAGGGAATGGTCAGCCGGGTCCACGTACTCATTTAGTTGGGGACAAGGTTGTCTTATATACTTCATATGCGTCGTTTTAATACCTTTGATTTGTAAGGCTGATACATATTTTTCATGTATATATTGTTTAAAGTTTTCAAATGTTTTAATACTTTTGTGCTTTGTTGTAAGATCCAAGTTAAATTGTTGTCAAACTAAGGTCGGGACCCATTGTGAGGTCCTAACCAGTAGCTCCCCGAGTTCTCAGAATTTGGGGTGTTACATTATGGTATCAGAGCTCTGGGTTGGCAACAATGGCACTTGAAATCTTTTGAAAGACCAAATGTATAAATAACTAGAACCCGAAAGGGGTCTAAATTTTCAAAACGGATTTATGTTTTTACACGCACGCATAGTTGGGTTGTTGGGTTAGTAGTACGTCGGACCACCATCGCTCTCCGTGGATCTCTACAACTTGGATCGATATAAGTTAGTATATAGACTTATTATGATGAGTATTAATGTATGTTGTATATATGTATATGTGTAGCATGTTAGTATCCTAAAGGATATATTATATCCTTTAGTTGTGATATCATGAAGCGATTATCGCCTCATGATAAATCGGTAGCAGACTTGAAGAATCTCCAACACGAGGCAATGGAATCGGACCTTGAATCAAGTATTATACTCGGGTTGGCGTCCTAGTAACCCTTGTTAACCATCCAAAGAACTAATAGGTGAAGAAGTAAAGTTGTGGAGATAATTTTGACCATAAGTACAATCAAATGAGGAAGAATTCCCGAGTCAACACAAAGAGAAGAAATAGAAGGTCAGATAAGGGACTTGGTTGTATGAAGCCGATAGATGAATTATAAGAACCATGCAAGAGACTACAGGAGTGCGGAGTAGAGATAACAATATTGGAACGAGACAAGTAGAATTGAGTACAACCAAGATTGCGGAATTAAGGACATTACCATCGAGGCGGATGCCCCACATACCATTATGGGCATGAGAAACCAGAAGAGATAAAGTGTCAATCTGAGTGTGATAATCTAAGGTGCACGGAATGAAGACCTATAATTGAGTGTAAAAGCAAAAAGGCAGACCCCCACAAATGTGGGGAGAGTTGACCTCCTCGAAAATATAAGAAGTTTGAAAGAAATCACGATGCCAATATCCAAAGAATGGAGGCCTGTAGCAGGGTCAACGGAGTTTCAGGAAGGCGATATTACCATCAACACCAGTGAAGAAATATGTATGGGAGAACGAACTTGCTAGACTCGAGAGTCCAGGGTAACCCTAATGATCATGGGACCTAAGCCACCAACACAGACGGTCCCTGTAAAGGGACTACAATTGGGAGGTAATTAAAAGTCATCGGAACTACAAGACGCTTACCATCTATCGTGGAGTGTTAGGAACGACTTTTGACGTCAGGCGAATGGCACAGTGAGAGTTGAGAAAGAGAGTTGTCCCAAAGGAAGCAGAAAAGTGAAAGATAAGACGAACTAAAGAAGTATAAAAGGATTAATTGAGTAGGTGATTCTTACCAAAGAATTTTAATACCAGAAGGGGTATGAGAAGAGTAAGTTCGGGATACTGAGATGAGTCAACTATAGACTGACCGATGTCAGCTGAGGATGTGTAAGTGTTGTTTGGTATTGACGAGTTATATGCCGTTAAGAAAAGATAATTGCGACTGTGGAGTTATGGGGTAGTTTTACCGACGCCTGGAATGATTTCCTCAAGTATGCAACAACAATCTTCTTAGACAACTAAGGGTATAGAGAATCGTGTTAGAGGTTACTTCTTGGCTGGTGAAGATTAAACTCCGGTCGAGTCTAGTAGTTTGGATCCGTGTTAAAAAGAATTAAGAAAGTAAACGGAAGATGGTTGTTTTCCAATCATGATTTTATTTCAAGAAGACAAAGTAAGGAAAGTACTTGGTACTTCACCCGGTTAATCATTTTGGACTGACAGAACACGTCCTTATGATTACGGGAAACAACAAAATAATCAGAGT